>BQMF02000216.1:0-691432 GCA_027922465.2 Turritopsis dohrnii | reverse complement strand
GAAGGACGAAACAAGCGAGATGTCATCCCAACTACCAATCAAATGGAAATACGTTAAAACACGATAGCATGGACAACAATTCGGATGACGAATGACGCAACCTATCAATATATTTTTTTTCAGATCATTTTTTCAAGGAATGTGAATGTATTCCGGATTATAGTGTAGCATCCAGAGGTTTTTGTCCTGCCGAAATACTAGGCAAAGTCCAGACTCCTGCTTCAATAGACCTTTTCATAATTTTGTAATTATGGTAGTTATTAGACTTAATGGCTTACATTCAGCATTGCAAGATTCACTTTATTTTTAACCTAATCAAAACTGATATTTAGACATAGCTCAATTATTATTATATCAATTGTACTTGTATAACTTATTTATCGAACCTTGCGTTCCAATTACAAGAAATCTATTGTCTCCGGAATAATTCCAGACAGGAAAGAAGGAAAAGTTAAGAAATGATTTACTCTCTTATCTACTGCCACCCAAGCCTATTTGCAGATGATAATAACCTGATTTTTTATTACAACGATGTGTAGTGAGTGCGACCACCGCCCGTGTCCGGTTCCAGTTATGTCGTATCCCGCCACTCCACTCCGATGCGCTTTAAAAGCAGCGTATCAGCCTATTAGGAGCCACCGACTGACTGCACACTGACCCTCGTGCAAGTTAGACCAATGCTATGCGTCCCTCTGGCGGTAAGTCAACTATCAGTTGCAAGTTGGCGGGCGGAATAGCCAACCATTACGGATGGAAGCCCAAGGACTAAAAACTCCCAGTTACTTACTTACTTACTTGATAATATACTAGAAGGAGTAATAAATAATGAAATGGACACTCCTGTTAAAATTCCAACAAAATTTGTAGAGTTAATCAGTCCTGAAGGAAGCTGAGCTGATACTAAAAATATGTATATTACTTCAAATTTCAGATAAACTAACATTTGTGGAAACTAGGATTATTTAAAAAGGGCAGTTGACGATGATGTTTGTTCCCAAAACTTCTCCCACTTCAAGCTGGCATTTATGTAGCATCTGTCCCTACAAGCAAAATACGCATGTGCTAAAAATCTCCGTATGTGTTAAAAATAACTTTTGTGCTGTCAATCAAACAAGGAAAGAGAGACAAACATGTATCAAGGATGGCAAATCCCTTACTAAAGAAATAAATACAATGTTATCTTATACTTCAACATGTCTTTCAAATGAATTGTGAACATGAAAGATTGAAGTGGTTGCAAAAGGAGAGAATTTGAAGAGTCCATGGAATTCAAACTTCTATCCCAGTGAGTAAATGTGTTGAATCCACTGCGAAGGAGTGCATTTCTATACACCACTGCGAAGGAGTGCATTTCTATACACCACTGCGAAGGAGTGCATTTCTATAGAAATATATGCACTACTTCAATAAAATATTCTTAAAATTTAAAAAATTGTCCCTTATTTTGTCGTCGAGGAAAAGGACTCTTAGTTCCTAGACCCCTCGATAACAATAGACCTTTTCATCAATTACGTCATTACAAGCATCGCCTCGTTTCTAAGTTGATGAGCAATTAAACGTGCTAAACCTTAATAAAAGAATAAAAGGTGTCATTTCTCTTTGTAAACGTCATTAATATTCAGTTTGAAAACGAAACGTTGTTTGTAGTGACGTAATTCATGAAAAGGTCTATTACTACTTAGGACTGCTTAAGTAAACGCCCTTGATTTAATCTTGAACACCACCCTAAAGCCTCCCTTATAGGAGGCTCTTAACAATTCAAACATTTAGTAATTCGATGAATGTTTGTAGGTTCTTTTAGAGGCTTCAGAGGCGAAAGTTTACTGTAAATTCAAATGGGTGGTTTTGAAAAGTAATTTTTAGGCATGTTTTCGTCATTTTGCATAAATTTTTGCTTTTAAACTTTACTGTCTGTCTGAGGGATTATGAATTTTATATATCTTATTTAACGTTTCGAATGCTTGTGGTGTACATAGTCCAATTAAGATATAGAGATCGGGTTAATAATAATTTTTGATGAGTCAGACATCCATCAATCAATTCATTTAAGGCCGATTCACACTGAACGATAATTTGATATCATTATCTATTATTGGCATGGTTTTTGATCGCCAATGAAAATGATGCAATGGCAAGAATATTAGCTATCGTTGATTAGCGTCAAGTGATTGTATCGTTATAATTATAAAAACCTGCCATACTGATGATGATTTTATCCATCTTGTTCCAGCTCTAAACGATTCTCTTGTTTTTGCAAGGTACTTTTAGTTTTAACTGTTCACCAGCGATGTTCAGTTAGTGGAACTGAGATTCTCTTGGGACGGCCCCAAAAAGGTATCAAATCGATTGAAACAGCTCAGTATCAGAGATCGAAATTGAGTATTGCGCATGCGGAATTAGCACATGATAGCATTTGCATATTTCTTAGAGACTGCAATGTTTTCTTAATAAATTTTAACGACGGTCAAAGCCTTATAAAATTTTCAAAACATTGAAAAATGGTTCTTTGAATAGTCTGAATAAAGCATTTTAAGGGAAAGTGACTGCTAAAATCGAAAGCAGATGTCCATGGTTAATGTATTATGTATATTTTGTAGTGTGAACGCCAACAGGAGTCTTTGACAAATTTATCGTTAGAATGACATGACGTACCAGCGTTAAGACCGATTTCCATTCAACGTTGATTTCCGCGCAGACAGATGAGCTTGAATGAAAATCATTTTAAATGCTAAACATTGATAGTTAAATTTTAAGCTGACTTCGACTTAATGTTGTACTTTTCCTTTTTCTGTCACCATACCCATAATGTCACACGACGTAAACTTTTTCATTCAACGTCCGTGCGGAAATCGGGTTTAGTGAATTATTAGAGCTAGTGTCCAAATGACATGTACCGAACTGATTTATGGTATTTAACGGTTGGAACGCTTGTTGCGTATAAAGTCCATTTCAAACTTAAATTGATTGAATAACAAGTCTCGATGAGTCAGACAATCAATCAATCAATCAATCAATCAATTGTAAAGATTTTCTACTCCTTTTGTCACTGCTAAGTACTTTTGATCAGGGATATCCAAAAGCTAGGCTTGTTTTGATGTGAACCAAGGAATGAAATCAGCAAATCTTAAAACTGAAAGAATAACAATATAGCCATCAGTAATATGATACTAATATAGTTTTAATAGTTATTATTTCAGCATAATCATCGCTTAGGGACTAACAAGTATTGGCAAATATAGCGCTTAAAAAGGGCGGCGTGCATTGCGATACGACCATATTACTTAGGTTCATCAAGAACAACAGGAGATCTGGGTTAGACTTTCCATTTATAGTTTGTTTGCAATTAAACAAGCTCTTCATGAAAGTGACTACATCCGGGCGCATTCTATGGGCGCTTGATCTGGCGGTTTTTACTTTGACACATGACATGGCGCCGCGGAAATAACTGGCAAACTATGTCTACTAAACAAAAACACAACTGACTCCAAATCTGTCAGAATCAATCAGATGATGACATGTTCGTTAGCTGGGTACTAGACTGCAAAGTATCATTTAAAATATCGTTCATGCTGGGGGCAATTTCGCCGATTTTCCTGTAGTTGTTAATCCGAGGCTAATGCTCATTGCCATTAATATTCAGAAAACTGTAAGCATTTATTTTTATGTGGCTTTTTGGTGAAAAAAAACATAAGTGTTGGAAAGTCGTTACCATTCCCCTTATATGAACCGCTGCGTCCAGTTGAATTACATAACGAAATAGTACATCTGAAGTTTAAAATTCAGTTCTTTGAAGGTAGAAACTAAGGCTTTAGTGTACAAAGTATAAATCGGATTATTGGCCGGGAAATAAAATGGCGCATCGGCCGAGTTTACTTTATTTCACATCACGTTTCACGAATGTTATTTTTCCATCTTCTCTCACATTTTCTTTGTATTTGTTGTCAACAATTTTTCTTGCTTTGGGATCAACAGACAAAGCGGTATCATTAAACGAAAGAGAAGTGTAAAAAACATACGACACAATTAATCGATCACAAACGAAACAGTCAAACAATAGATCAAATGTATTTATAATTGTTTTGTCAGTTTGATAGATTCAGAAGCACATACCGCGGAACACAGGCTCATCAACTCCCTATTTGACTTTGTCTGTAATTGGGCATGTTGTTCTGTTTTGTTTCAAGTTTAAATTGGTTTACGTACCAGATTACCGCATAGTTATTTAGGATATAGAAGACTTTTTTTCAGTTTTGAATTGATGCTAAGACTGTATAGGTTACTCCTTCCTCTAAGCTGAATTGTAGCAGAGCAGCAAGAGAGGTAAAAGTAAAAGGATAACAAGAAAAAAACAGGTATGGTTGCTTTAATTTTAATTTCGACTAAAGTTTAACCATTTTTTACTTAACTTTTTTAATTCATGATTTTGAGTACTGCGAAGAGTTAGTCCACATTAAAATGCTTTATGTGTCCAGATGGAAGAAAGATCTTGTTTGATAAAATTTACTGAACTGATGATCGCGTGTTTTATGATTTTCAATTTTCTTTTGATAACAATTTTCATTTACTTTTCCCTTTCAAAATTTTTATTTTTGAATTCATTACCATCTTGTATTGTTATTTGCTCCATATGCACTGGGCTCGAAGTTGTTACGTATTTAAGGAAATAGCTGTGATCAACATGAATAATTGATCGATGTTTGTTAATCACATGCCGAAAGTCACCCTTAGGTTTTATCGATTATTCTGTCCATTGTTTGGAGAACACATAACTGAATTCACAGATGAGATTTTAAAAGATTTTTTTGTTTAGACGCCTTGGGAAAACTTTACGAGTTTATTGTGTTCGTATCAAAAAGATTAATCTTTTCCATTTCCCGGCATTTCCCCGATTTATATCTAAACAAAAACGTTCTTTCCATGGAACATAATCCTTCCTTTGTTATGCTAATGAACGACATTCAATCGACATTCGGTTGGTTCATTGTTTTTTGGGGAGACTTTGCATAAAAACATTTTCCGTCTTTGTTTCGATTGTTTCGCTTCTTATTTCCAGATCAAAAAGGGATCATGATCGAATATTGTGTTTTCACAAACAAAAACTTGTTTGTTGTTTTTTGCCTATTTGTTTATTGTTTACAATAGTCTGTTTATATTGTTCTCGTGTTTTTATAGAAAACGGTGTGTGTGTTTTATGTAAACAATAATTGCAAAGTTTATTATCCAAAATTAATCACCTGGGTGACGGTTTCTTTATGTTGAAACAATCCGAACTGACGCAAATTCGAATTTATTTATTGTTTATTTAATAACATCTTCTCGTCAGAAACAAAACAAAACTGTGTTTTACTATTGAAAAAATAGCTAGTCACGCGAAATGAAACAGAACGGGAAACCAACAAGGCTTTTCTTACTTAGCTGAAATCGATTTGAAACGTTATATTACCTTGTTCACCCGTATGTTTTGATTTCGTTCGTGTATTCTTTGTAATTGTATTGCACGTTTGAATTAAAGCTCTGTTTACACTTATGGATTTTATTATGTTTTAAAGTGGGCTTCATATAATTGATGTGAATACGTGACGTGTTTGGTATATTATTATGAACAAACGTGACCGTTCATATATTACACATACATTCTATGGATGGTAAATTTCTCAGCATTGTTTTCGCTTCTTATTGAAAACAAAACGAGATTTATGTTTCGTGTCAGAAAAGAACTTCCATCTCCAGTTTATGTTAAAGTTTGTGACGTCATTAGCAAGTTTTATTGTCATCAGCAATGCTTTTCGTGAAAGAGGTGTAAGAAGTATAATTTGTTTGGGGATGCACAATTCTATTTTTTATTTTTTCGCTATTCTTAAAAATTGAATTCTATATGTTAAAACGATGTTGTTAGAAATATTTATCAATGGTAAGATTCTGAGGTACAATCATATCAGGTATAATCATTTGTTAGTTAAGTGGTGTGCTACAATTTATAAATATCTTGGCTTTTTCGCACACTAACTCTTTGGTATATGTTATACGACACCGAAATTTTTAAGTGTGAGTATTTACATGCAGGAGCGAACACGAATAGAAATGACGAGCTAGTTTGACATATTTCGACCAGATCAAATTTTTTGAGTCAGTTGTGGTCAGTTTGTTTTTTCATATTCATTAATTTATTCATTTAATTTATTTATTTATTCATTAACATTTTCGATGAGAGGATGCTCTTTATTAAACGGTGTGTTGAGACCAATTCTCATCTAAAAGTTTGTACAAATGTCTGTTCGAACATACCACATCTGTTAGATCGGAGATACAAAAACCCAGTGAGTAAATTTGTTGAAAAAAAATCACAGTGAAGAAGTGCATTTCTATAGAAATATACACGCTATTTCAATAAAAATCCTCTTCATCGCAGTGACTTTTGATGATTTTGACCACACTGGGGATGTGGTTTTTGATTATGCACTGACGCTAATGCGTTCCTTTGGCAAACCCAAAATAAACGAAAAGACGATATGACTCTATGAGATCAATTCTGCTGCAACTACTGGATGGTCATGTAGAGAGATCAAAGATCGTTTAAATTAAAGATCGTTTAAAATCCTGCCCAACTGGAATACATGTGACGTAATAGAAAGCTACCATGTTTTATATCATTGTTTTTTCAACGTTATAAATAACACTTAGAAAAACAGAACGCCTCTTCGTTACTTACTTTGCATCAACTTGACAGTTAACCACAGTTGTTTACAAGTCATGTTATTTTGAACATGTTTGGAGAAGTGTGTTTGCCTAGGATTGATGCATAGCGAACATCCCTCCTTCGTTGGTAATTAGTTGCTTTTATGGTTTTGAAAATCTGTAGCTTTTCAAGTGTTGTGTTTTTTCGTTCGATTGTAAATGCACGTGATTTTGTTGTTCGAAGAAAAGAAAATACCTGCTAATCAATTTCATGCGATATTTATAATTCTGTTGGGGAAAGTTCTCCTCGATTTTGTTTTTATGAAGAAATAGTTATATTCAGATCGCTTACATAAAGTATACAACAGTATAACTCCTTTCTAAAATGACAATATTTTCATAACTTCGATGTTCAAGTTTTATAATGAGGAACTGAACTTAACTTCGCTGTTGCAAGGATATATACTTGTTTTATTGAGTGTTTCCACGTTATGGGTGTTTCGATTTGATCCGATAATCATCGTACTTAAAGGGTGTTTTCCCCTTGTTTGCTAACAACGATTCAAAAGAAGAAGGAAAAAGCTGTTTCAAACTGTGTGGCGAAATTCTTGTTTTTTCATTACTATATATCACTTATTTTCGAACAAAGGCTTATGTTAGGATTTATGTTGTCAACCAACGGAAATTCGTCTTTCATGTCGTGGTTGCTGTGTTTTTGTTGTTGTTTTGATTTAACTTTATGTCATTATGTTTAGTAAACATATAATGAACATTGTCGATCGTCCGCTCTACCAAGAGATGGAAATTAAAAAAGATTCAGAAGACATTTTGAAAGATTGCCAGAACAATGAAACTGAAAACACGACGACGAAAGGCCTTCTGGTCATAACATCAACTGATACCAGCACCACAACTCGACACCATTATCAAAACGAACTTTCACCGCCTGTATACATGTCCACCATGTCGAAATCTTCAGCTTACGACTATCAAGATATTGACCGGAATGCACCGAAATATATCGAAGGGAGCGAGTATCACCGACAATATCAGAGTTCGCCACCGAATATTGATAAGGCACCGACTTTTGTGTCTCGCGTTTTGGAAAGAAACAGCGATGTTGAAAATCACACCAATGGAATTGCGCCACCCTCCCCATCTTCCACCCCACCTGAGGATAAGCACGTCTGGTCAAAAGGCGAAGTAGAACTACTCCTTGACCTCTATGAAACTTACAAAGAACAGTTAAAAGATCCGCGCGTGCGCAAAACGAAGGTTTGGGAAGACATTGCACGGGTAATTCGTGAACGACTGGAATCGGATGTTAATGGATGCCAATGTAACCAGAAATTCCGAAACCTTAAAGCGGACTTTCAAAAGGTCATTGAGCATAATGGTAGACCGGGAAACTTCAAGCGTGTTTGTAAATACTACGATCGTTTAGCAAGCATTTTGAATTACCCAGTAAGTGCTCTTTCATTTCATAATAACCATGCAAGCTATAACTCTACGGTGGAGCATCAAGAAAACGGTGATCTCCCCCGTGTTCACTATTATTATGAAAACGGGAGGACCTCTCCACCTCTTCATAAAATTTCACACAAGCGAAAACTTCCCGAGAATATGCCAATAATGAACGGATTGCATAATGGCCACACAGAATCGTATTACCCGACGAAGAAACAAAAGTTAAATTGCAACTGTGAGTGCAGTCACGAAATCGCAACTTTACGGGAAACCATTGAACGCGTAAATAATTTTGTTGTAGCGAAATCGGCTCATGAGGAAGAGCGTATGCGCAGGTTGGAAGACATACATCGAGAAAAGGTGATCGCTATTAGCAGGTTTGTTGATGTCTTTAAAGACTTTATTCATAAAATGACATAAAGTACCCGTTACACTACAAAATGAAATCTTTTGAAGAATTTTACTAAGCGTGAAGAGTGAAAAAAAATTAAGAAGTTTAGTTCTTACGTTTTTGGTACGGAACTCAGTTTAAACATTAAGAAACCTTTTTTTCGGATTTATTCACGGAAATTTCGGATCAACTAAATTTTTTTAAGCATTTGATAGGAGATATTGACATTTGAAGTGTTACTCACAGCAGTAACATATGACGTTACAAAATTGTTTGAAGTTACCATGACGACTAAATGTTTTTTGTTTTTCTTTTGTATTTATTTATTTGGGTACGTGCGTGCAGATGAAAGCGATCTCACGCTTCTTTTGAATTTTCCCAGGAGTTTGAGGCGAATCCAGGTTTGAGTAACAAGTAACCGAAATCATAAACATTTACCGATTTTCCACAAAATTCAGATCCTATGATATCGCTACAGTTTTCTGCCACCATTCACTTTTCATCAAGGGCTTTGATGTTCCCTTTCATTTCGCCTCTGACCTTGTAAGGAATCGTCTTTTTGATAAGATACGGCCGATTTTATTAACCTAACGGATACTCAAGGGTCTGGTTACACTTCAAATAGCAAACTGAGTTTATTTAGTAACCACGCCCTTTTGAAAATATTATATCGAATGAACTGACTAGAAGATGTAAATAGGTATAAGCAAGGCACCTATGTTCCTAAATCTCCATAAAGGATAAAAATAGAGCTCTGGGAACAAAGGTGCAGTGTAGACATTTGACTTTTTAATGCATGACGTTATAGAAATTATTGTTTATATAGATAATGGAACATTCACAACTTATGGATGTAATAATATTATTTTGAACTGACAGACATTTTTAGCATGAAATTACGTTTTGATCTGTGTCCACCCTGGGTCGATAAGCTTTTAAGAGAAACTGATAAACAACAAAAATATTGCGTGGTGTGGTTATATTGACGTCATCAGCAGTCATCCAGACTAGTGCGTAGGAAAGCTAATAGTAGCAGGCAACTGAATGTCATTCTTGTGTGTGGGAAAATACTTTTCGTGGAGCAGCAAACACCAAAAATGCAAATTTGGATGCAATGCATCGCTAATTTTTCCGGAATCGATTCGAAAAGATTTTAGGACGTAGGCAGTTTCTATTTTCCATTCTTCCTGGCAAACAAGGGGCGTTTAGTTGCCACGTGAAATTTTTCGTTCCTGGAGCCAATGACGCAAAACGAACGTCGGTGTAAACAAGGCGATTTTGCGATCATGAAATAACGTTTCATGTAACGGGAAACAACCAAGAATATAAGTAAAACGTTTCTCACTTTTTATCTAGAGAGATTTAGCAATTTATTTAGAGAAGCGTTACTTAAAAACTTGAGATTTTTGAAGTGGGGCGTTTCATCGCGGATGGCGTTTCATCGCGGATGGCGTTTTATCGCGGATGATGTTTGTACAAACGAAGATTTTGCTCCATAAAAGTCCTGCATAGAAGTTTGTGGTTTGTTGGTTTGATGTTATTTCACGTCGGTAAAATATACAATAGTTTTTCATAATTACAAAAATCTAATCAAGACCGACAAAAAAAGTAAATAAATAAGTAAATGGATATATATATATAAATGAGAAGACTAATTTTATCCACTCCATTTCTTAATTATTATTTTGAAACTTTTGAAAATTTTCTGCTATTTTGATATGTAATAGAAGTCTATACCATACTTTTCGGGGCTTGGGAACGCAGACTATGTTTTAAACTTAACAATTTTTAAATTTTGCGCATATTGTTTTCTGTAGAACAAGCTATTACCGGCTTCCTCAAAGAAAAAGATTTCTTTCATGAATGGAGGTTTTTTTTTAAGTTTTAAATATTTCAATGCATATATGCCTTTTTCGCAGTGCGTCCATGGATTATTCGCTTGAATTTACTAAGTTTTGTTTCCTAAGGTTGTTATAGTCGAGGCGGTAGTGGGGATAAGCTCCCACTATTTTACAAAATACCTCAAAGGGCATGTGTCTTATTAAAGCCTCTGACAACCGAAATCCAACATTCGACCTTCACGTGGCGGAAATGTTCTCACTGACAGAATGATAGGGCTAAAAGCGATTATTTGAAGAAACCGATAGTGTTGTCGTCTCCAAAATTAAAGACAGGACACTATTTGCCTTAGGCCGACTTTTTTTTGCGTCAGTAAAATTTTGCGAAAATGGATGAACACGTATTTAACGGAGCCTAATTTTAGGAAATGACCCCTTAATTACGGAGAATTGCCGGAAGGTAAAAAAAAAAGTTTTGCTAAATGTAAATTTTCCGCAACTTTAATTCGCTCATTCGCTAAGATAAGACGACGCAAAAAAAAGTCGGCCTAAGGTATAATAAAATAAAATATGTCATTTGTAAGTTAGTGAAAATTATTTGTCCCAGTATAGATCCTTGAGGGCAGAGATGAGGGCCTCCTGACAAAATGATTTCGAACAAGCTATAAAACGTGTTAACTCGTGTGGATTGTTCTCAGTTATGTATGATAATAAATATTCTAGAAGTAACATAAAAGCCATACCCATGTAATTTAGCAATAATCTAATCTTGTGGGACGCAGTCAAAGGCTTTTGATAAGCCCATTAGTACAGAACCAACCACATAGTGAAATCCAAATTTCATCCTCCATTCCTCAAATGATTTCAGAGTAGTTACTTCTGCAACTTGATAAAAACAATGAAAATTTTGTATCCATAAAAGACAGGATTTATTCCATGATGATTTTCTCATGAAACTTGGAGAAAACATTTCGTGCACTGATTGGTCCTTAAACATTTAACATCATTTTTGTCTTTATTTCCTTCATCAATATTTCCTTCATCGATATGGGTTACTATTGCACGTTTTGCTTTCATAGGAAAAATGTTTGCACGAATAGTACCTGTTTATTGAACTTCTCATGGGAACAATTACGTTTTGGCAGCTAGTTTAGCGAGTCTTATCTTGCTGTTATTTTATGATGCCACGAATTAATTTTTTCTGATCGTTTTCTTCGTATTTAAAATCAATAAAATTTTGACTACTTTTTTTAACTATCCTAATAAAATGGTTATCATAGCCTAGTTCAGAGCTGGCAATTATGACGATTACGACGATTAAAAAAAATATCAATCGTCGTAATCGCCAATCGCCACGTCTGAACGAAGCACGCGCCTTCACGACCTTAAAACAATGAAATTGACGTAAAATTCAATAGATCTTTAAATACAATAGTGCGACTACGACGATAAAATATCAAAATTTTTTGATATTTTGTCGTCGTAAACGCCAGACGTTTATGACGATTGCAAAAGCGTTCACATTAGACGATTACAGCGATTACGACGATTACACTAAATTTTAATCGTCAGGTCTGAACCAGGCTTTACTGATTAATTACCATACCGTCAATAGACCTGATCCCAGGAAGGGTTTTCACTACGGATTGACACTCTCATCATGGTGACAGTGACATTGTCGTCTGTCTTTTATATAGCATCCTTTTTCAATCGACTCTCGCAAACTCGAACTTTCGATAACTCGAACTTCCGATTCCGAGTATTCTTTTTTTTTAATCGATTGCTCCCTGCAAGGCCGAAGCCAATACTAGGCAGAGAGTTACAAGATAAGAAGCGCAGCAAGGAGATCGGTGTTCATCATTTTAGAGTAGATATAGTACTGCAAGCAGCGCATCTACACTAATAGACGAAGTAGGGGTACTAGATCGGATGGTATCTCTACCTGCCCCTAAAGACAATTATGGCTTGCCAACCAGGTACTTTTATCGAGACACCATCTCTGGGAAGGTTGCCAACCAAAGCTGAAGAAGCCTTCCCCTCCATTAAGCAAGACTGACCCCAATCATCAATCATCGTAACCGCCAAGTCTAAACCAGGCTTAAAAGGCTTGGTGATATTCCAGAATCAAAATCAAAGAAGTATCCCCTATCACAATAATATTGTCACAGATTCTAAATGCATGATTTAAAATTCTTTCACTAGATTTGATTGAGAAGGAAGTCTAAAGACACTAACAATAATCCACTTTTTATTACGAATAGTTAATTCCGAACATATCATATCATTAATTCAAAATCATTATCTGGTGATTACAGCCACAAACGCGGCAGCAGATGCGCGGGAGTATATAAAGTGATGCGCGGGAGTATATGAAGTGATTTAATTCACATTTGCACATTTCATCGCCCTATTACACATTGCACCACCCCTGCACATCTTCATGACCTAGTGTGGTTTCCTGTGCTGCTAAATCAAACGAATCATAATACACTGAGAAAGAAATGAATCACTATTCTGACGTAAAAACGTCCTTTTTAAATTCTTTAAGAACGTGTCAATCATAATTTATTTATAGCACACAGGTAGTAGTGAAGAAACCGATTCATTTGTGTGTGTGTGTGTATGTGTATTGTTGAGTTCATTTCTTATCTGTCCAATCTTGTTCTTAGAGTTTATTTCCCTTCTGATATGTAGACCATCTGTACATTTAGAAAGGGCCAAAAAGGTTAGGTGTGAGGTGTTTGTTAGGTCGCATTATGTCGTCATATCTGTGATTGGATTGTTATGTTGATTTCCTAATTTTGATTGGATAGTTCATTTGATTTTCCTAGTTTTGATTGGATAGTTCATTTGATTTTCCTAGTTTTGATTGGATAGTTCTGTTGATTTTTCTAATCTTGATGGGCGTGTTTGTCTTCAGCTTTTTCTTCAGATTTGGACGAATCTATCTTTTCATCCACGCCCCCTTGAAGCTCCTTCACCATCTCCTCGTTCAGAACCGATAATTTCTTCGGTTTGATTAACCGTTCACTCACATCCCATAATTTCCGAGCTACTTCATCCTCCATTTGTGGCATTTGAACCTCCGCACAATCTTTGAAATATCTGCCAGACACATTTTCTAAATTACGTTCCAAACTACAGTAATATATTGTCTCGGCTCCCATGTCAGCTGACTTCCAAAACAAATATGTGTAAGGTTTCAGTACCAGCCAAGTGATCCAATATTTATAAGGAAAGCAATTGTCCCATAGATTTGTGCAACACCGGCTTGGGTTAGCTGCGTTAACTGTCACCTTTGTACCTTTCAACACGCGTGTGGCTTCCTGCGTAAACAGCATCAACGCGAGTTTACTGTTGTAATAGGCTTGATAGTTCGCGAACGTCTTTTCACTTTGCAAATTCGAAAAGTCCATTTTCCCTTTGTTAAAATCATCGCAAACGACATTGATTACCCTGCCTTGACCACTGTCTTTCAACTTGCCAATCAATAGCTTTGTTAGCAAAAAGTGAGCGAGATAGTTTACTTGGAATGTTTTCTCCAAACCATCACTGGTGAGAGAACGCGTCCTGTCCGTGATTACGGCTGCATTGTTGATGAGGATGTCGATTCGTTTCTCTTCGGAGTTCAGATCTTGAGCAAACTCTCGCACAGAATCAAGCGATGACAAATCTAATTTTTTGACTTCGATGAATTTTTGTTTCGTCTGTCTGCGCAGGTCTTTTGCAACATTGAATCCCTTCTTTAAGTTTCGACAACCAAGAATTACCCTAGCTCCCCTAGACGCTACGTGGAAAGCCGTCTCCAACCCGACACCGGAAGTTGCACCAGTAATCACGACAACCTTGCCTTTCAAAGATCCTTTAGATGTGCAACTCACACCACAAGTCTTAAGTTTTACGAATCCAATAAATATACCGATAGTAACTAACCCACAAAGCGCAGTCACAACAAAACCTATCTGTTTTGAAGAGTAGGAGACGCTTTTCAACATGGCTGCATTGTTGATTCCACTGCATACGCGACAAGATTTTGGGCAGCTCCTTTTCACATCTTGATGAGAACATTTTCCATCTCGACTCCACACAGAGCAACGATGGTCTCTGTCAACACAGACTGAGGTTTTGTGATCCGCTTCTTCAGTTGGACAGAACAACAAAAGAAAAATACAGATTAAGTATGAAAATATAACGATTCTCCCTGCTTCAACGAACGCCATCTTGAATGAAGTGAAAGCTTGGAATCTTCGTGTTATGAATTATTGAAGATCTATTCATATATATATATTTCAAGACTGAATTAACACTTTGCAATAACACTGGAATAGTAATGAATATTTGATATGTTAAAAGAGACAAGAAATTATCAAGCAGAAAAAGAAAATGAAACGAAAAATTTTTTGAAAATGAAAAACACTATTTTAATGCTTTTCGTAAATATTTTTTTCTCAACGGAGAAGTGCAAAGTACATCATTTAAAAACGCTGATTCAGTACAATGACTGTTTCGATCGTTTTTGGAAGAATCGAGTGTCGTGAATGTCTACCACATCATCTCATGCCTACCACATCATCTCATGCCTACTTTCAGTTACAATAATCACGCTTGATTAAGAAAGAATTTGCGAGACTGTTGTTTTTTCTTAAACAAACATTTCCATCAAAAAAAGTAATTACAATTTCATCGAAAATTCTGGAGTAGTTGCCATTACAAAATCGCTTCATTTTGTGTAGTAATTGCATCTGCGCAATAAATCCAACCATTCGAAGGTGTTACTAATTTCGTGTCGACGTTATAAACAGATAACTGATATATCAGTGACGGTTTTCAGATCAAACGTTTTCAAATTTTCTTCGTTTTGCATCAGGGGATTTAGTAGAAGGGCTTAATTCATCATCGTCATCTTCTTCTTCTTTCATAAATGAAAAAATAAATAAGGTGGCCACACTGACCAAACATCTCCAACAAGGATTGAAATAGGGAGAAACAAAATATCGTGAGTTCTCTGTGATCTTTGAAATCTCTTGAGATATCATTAACACCTACTGTTGCTTCGCTTCGAAAGTGAGAGAAATCTTTAGATAAAAACAATCTTACTTATTTGGAATGGTTCCTTCAATAACGTTTCCACATTCGTCGATAAAGCCACGTAATAAATCGGATACTCCAGAATGCTTTTACCAAATAAGGACTCCTTAATGGACTTGTGTGTGTCAACGGTACTGTACCTTCAGATAGAAAAAAAAAGAAAATTCTCACAGTGGACACCAAACCAGTACCAGAACAAATCAATGAAGAGTGGTGTTAAGAAAATGTCCAAATGATTAAAATATCCTGAACAACGTCAAATATATTTCCACGTCTCTAGACGTTTTTACAGATCACAGGTCTGGGAAACTCAGTAGCATTAGAACAAGTATTTATCTTCTAAGCATAATCTTTCGACTTGTTCATTTTATCATTTTCCTCATGATTCCAGTCAAACCGATTTACGAGAAAGAACAGGGTCAATAAAGTATTTTAATCGGATGATGACCTCTGGAACGTGTAGATCGAAATATTATAATATAACCTTTCGATCATAATTAGCAAAATGTTCAAGAGTCTGGTAACACTAATCATTATCAAATGATATATTCAAATTCGTGAGAAATTTTCGAAAATCAAAAAGTAACGGTCACTGTAACCTTAGCATCTTTATTATAAACTACCCGCTATCATTGGTAATTTATCCGTTCATCAAATTGGGGAAAACGGATAATTTCTTTACTATGAAAGAACATTAGCCAGAACAATTAAGAACAATTTATGAGCCAGTTAATTGAATAAATTAATTACTTCCGAGACTTAATTATTTCATTTAGCTATCACGCCCCATGCTTCCCCGATGAAGTTTCCCGATAAAATATCATGGCCGGTTACAACAGGACAGAAGAGAAAAAAAAAACATACTTCCTGTTTCCTTCACCACCATTCAATTCATTCTTGAACAGCACATGCACACGATCGCCTGTTGCATCGCGATTGAGATATACTGAAAATCTGAAAGAAATACTTAACACATGCTAAACTTTACATAAATGAAATAACCTATATATTAATAGCCGATTCTCTGTTTGTTTGTTTGTTTGTTTGTTTGTTTGTAAGTCACGCAAAATGGTAGATGTGAACTGCGAAAGAAATCGGGGAGTCAGCAATGTAAGATCACATATAAATTATTTCTCTTCTTGTACGCGACGTCAGTGTGAAACCATTGCATTAAGACCTTACGCGAAACCATGAATCAGTTAGAAGCAAAGGCAAACGAAGTTGCACGTCTTGAAGGCTCCTCAATCTGGCTCTCGACTCTGCCGTTAAAAGAAGAACAATATGCCCTGAACAAGCAAGAATTTTTCGATCTTATTTACCTTCGCTACAATTGGGAACTATAGCATGTTCTGCAGTACTGCGCATGTAAAGCGAAATTCTCTCTGCAGCATACCTTAAATTGCCATCTTGGAGGCTACGTCATTTGTCGCCACAACCACCTACGAGATCTTCTTGCAAATTTACTCGGTGAATGCTGCAATGACGTCAACGTAGAACCACCACTTCTTGATAGTACGGGAGAAGCGAAAGATCTGAAAGCTTCAGCAGTCAAAGCCGACGAAGCAAGAGCGGACGTAAGCGCCCGTGGATTTTGGCAAAGTTACAGAAGAGCATTCTTTGACGTAAAGGTTACGAACCTAACAGCTCAGACGTATCTAAGCAAATCCATTTCGTCAACATTTACTGCATTGGAGAAAGAGAAGAAACGAAAGTACAATCAGAGAATCATGATGGTTGATCATGGAACGTTTACTCCTTTGATCTTCAACGAAACCGGAGGGATGGCTCGAGAAGCATCGATTTTTATAAGCAAACTGGCAGAAAAGATTGCGAAAAAAACACGAACAACTAAAGGCGAAACGATAGCATGGCTTCGACGTAAGATTTCATTTACATTGATTCGTACGACAGTGAGTGCGCTAAGAGGAGAAAGGAAGATATCGCAACACTTTGTGGATGTTGACAAGAACGATATTCCTCTTGACGTTGCAGTTATTTTGTAGCTCGTCGGGAGCACCGAACGAGAGGAAAAAAAAAATATATGTATATATTATAAACGAATTTTGAAGATGCTCTACATGTATTAGTTGCTGAAAAAAAACAACAACATTGCATTAAAAAAAAAAAAAAAATTGAGACCTTAATCGAATGCGACGTTTAGGGAAAATTATCTCAATAACCAATAGGGATAACTGACGTTTTTTGGGGTCCGCGATACAGGCGATGGGGTGAGGAAAAAATTTGGGTCTAATTTTTTGGGGGAGGGGTCTGTGACGTCATCAAAATCTTTGAACAATGATATCTCTGTAACGGTTGATCGTAGCGGAACGATCCCATACATTTTTTTGATCAGTTTTTCGAGCTCTACAACATGGGAACACTTTCGGTTGCCAATTCCTTAATTTTATTTTTCGTGAAGTCAACGCATGCTGAACATGGGCGGCGAACGACGCCGCCTTGGCGGCTAGTTGTTATAATATTTCCGTTGGAGAAGGATAACTTACTGTTTACGGTTTTTGGCTGTGCATTTTGTTGGATCCAAGTAAGGTGACAAAATCTCTTCAAAGAGGTCATTCTCAGAGAATCTGAAAAGAAACAAAAAAAACTCCGGATTTTCACAGGGAGTTACACTGGTAGCATCTGATTGATATATAATGCTTGCTAAGGACCTCCGTTAGGTGATAATGTTTAAAGATAATGGATTGTTATAAATAGAACTAAGGGTTGCAATGGGAAACTCTCATTAAAACAATAAAAATTGAGTCTAAAATGAGTAATACCAAAAACAAATGGGCTAAACAAATTATTAGATTAAGAGATTTCCACATAATAAACTACTCACTGAGGCTTCTGACGCCATATAATACAGTACAACCCCGTGAAAAAAACGTTCTGTCTTAACGGGAGTCTGACTTATCGGAACTTCATCTTAAGTCAGACTCACTCTGGTTATTTAGTCTGACTTATCGGGAATATTCAAAAAAGTGACAAAGGACAAAGAAGCAGCCTTTGCATCTTGTTTGCCACACGGCTAGCTTCCATCTCTTCCTATATTTTTTTATAAGTTTAATTTCAATCTGAACACAAATACAATGCATTGTTTTGACTTCAAAACATTCCTTTCGAACTTTTGGCTTTCGAAACTCAAAAAATTCCGACTTGTGTTTTGTAACTGAAGGAACCGAAGAAAACAGTCCGACTTAAACAAAAGTCCGACTTAAACGATGTCCAACTGCGGACTATTTTGGTTTGAAATAGTTAAGAAAATTCAAGGGGACAAGGTTTTAGTCCGACTTAAACAAAAGACTGACTTAAACGGTTTCCAACGAGATTGTACTGGAGTTCACTTACTTTAAAAGAGGAATTTCTTCTAGCATGCACTTCAAAAATAAACGAGACAAACAAATCTAATTACTTATCCAAAATTTCGTATTTGATATCAGGGAAGACAAACTTCACCGACCAAAAGATTGTTTTCTCTCTGAGTATGAAGGAAATTTCAATAAATTAGTTTACAATATAAAAACAACAACAACAACAAGGTCAAAATATTTCATCAAAATAGTGAATCCATATAAGGAAATAGAAGAAGAAATTAGACGTTTATTAGTTTATCATCCCCCAAAGAAAAATAAGGAAAACGAAAAAAATCCAAGGGTCAACATTTCACCTGATATGGTACCGGCTTCTATTTTCTTTCATACGTGTCATTCCTTTAGGCATGCGGAATAGTTTAATATTGTTTTCTAAGCATGCTTTTCGAAGTAGAACTCCCTAAAAATAAAGCGTCAAGAAACCACCATGAAATACACACTGAAAGAAGAAGTTAATAAAAACGTTACATTTTTTTAGATAGTTGTTATACATTTTTTGTTCATCTCAGCTGATACAAGACCAAATGAGTAATGATTGACAGACAAGACTCACTTGCTTTCCCATATGATAACTAGATTTCACTTTATAATCCCTTTTCGCATTATCAGTAATACGATCAACCTCTTCTAAGAACCTGTAATCTATGAAATACGATGTTAATTTGCATTGCAAGTCAATAGTAGCTTTAACACATGTAAGGGGCACACTCACCATTGAGTAAGTGAAGGTTGTTGAATTTTGATTTCATGACAAACGCTGTTTTATCCCTGGTGCCATTACAACCACTTTGAGATTTATGATTTTGAACGCAAAGTAAACTAGCAACATAAAG
The DNA here is from genome assembly GCA_027922465.2 of Turritopsis dohrnii. NCBI lineage: Eukaryota > Metazoa > Cnidaria > Hydrozoa > Anthoathecata > Oceaniidae > Turritopsis > Turritopsis dohrnii. Next base: position 671,766 of record BQMF02000216.1, on the reverse strand, counting down.
TCATGCAGAAGTTGAATATTAAGTATCACAAATATAATTGGCTTTTACAAAATGATTTTATTTGTGAACAATGTTATTGAATTCAATATTTTCAAGCAATGGTGCTCATCACAAAGTAAAAGATCGTAGCGTTAATGAAAAAACCAATACTTATTTATGTTTCTACCCATATTTAGGGTCATTCCATACCAAATGATGCAAAATTTCAGTACTTTGGACATGACCCATCTCAGAATTTGTTGAAAACTTATCAGATATAAACATTTGTGGGCACCCAACTAGAACATGGTCATTTCAGCAAATATATAACTAGGAAAATCTTGGAAAATCAGTGTCAATAAGGTTTTCAAGCATCTACTGATCAGAACCACAACTAGTAATGTCAAAATAACCTCTAATAACCTCTTGTTCATAGCAATTTTCTAGATGCTCCTCAACTTTGAACAGCTATAATTTTTGAACCATTCAAGATATTGAGGTGAAATGTTCAGGAGTGTCTCATATTATATATTTTAACTATCTGACAAAGTTTGAACAAATTCTGAGATGGGTCATATTCAGTCTAGCACCATTTAGCATGGAACGACCCCTTAAATTTTCAAATTCATTACCAACATGTCTTCTTACTGCATCCTGGACAAGTATATTTCGATATCCTCTGTTGACACACTTCACATAGGCTAAACAAAAAAGTAAATCAAAGTTCATAACAGAAAATGCTACAAGATGATGCAAGAAGTTACATATCCTCTGCATCTATATGACCAACAAGTTCTATTGTTCGTTATTCAAGTAAGTAAATAGACGAGATTTAGTTTATCCGTACTAATAGTTTCATGCCACCGTACTCGGTAACAATCTTCAGCGGAATAATAATAAACCATAAAAAATGCATTACAATAGCTTCTAAAAAATTGACGTCACGTGATATTTTCCAGACCGTGGTGGAGAAGCAGTAGATATTTTCTTCTGTGTCGACATTTGGCTATTATTTCAGTCCTTTTGTTCAATAAGTTTTTTCCAGGATACACTGCAATTTCGTATTTTTCTGCGAGACATAGTGCACATCTTCCAGATTCAGGCGTGAAAGCTTTTGCGTGTTTCAAAATTCGCCAGGTTACGTTAGGGTTTCCGTTTTCGTTTTTGACTTTCCAGTATTCCGTAGAAAGAGCAGTGCTGTTTTTGTATCTTTCTAAACGGAAAGATGTCTTGTGGTTTGTGAAGCGCTTTTTGAAAGTGCTTTCGCTAATTCCGATGTATTTCTTTTCCCCGTAGTGTAATGTATTGTAATGCATTTTTTACGGTTTATTATTATTCCGCTGAAGATTGTTACCGAGTACGGTGGCATGAAACTATTAGTACGGATAAACTAAATCTCGTCTATTTACTTACTTGCGTACCACGCTCTGTTGAGAGACATTGAGCACTATTCTGAAAAAGAAGATAAGACTTATACTATTGTTCGTTATTAAATTATTGGAAAATATATTATTCCTGGGATTAATATATCATACATAGTTTTAAATCAATAGATGGTATCATCAAACCAAAATGGGGAATCTATGACAATCTCGAATCTATGACATCAGCTAGTGTGTACGATATGTAAATAATATATGTTTAGATGCCTTTGTCATACTAATGGATATATCTCTTCGAGCTTTAGGGTGTACGCTAGAAATTTTGGAAACATGACATTTTACAGAGAGTTTAGAGAGTTGCCATTCAGCTGGGAGTTCTATGGGGGTGGAGGGGTGGGTAAGCCATAAGCCACCCTTGTTGGTATCCAGGGGGAAAACTCAAAAAATCTTGTAAATTTTATCATACAAAATAATGAAATATAGACAAATATATATAATCATTACAGACAAATGTGGTGGTCAGAGTCTTAACTTCTACTAACATGACACGATTAACCTACGTTGAAATCTTCCTTATCGAGCCTAAAAAACTGCTTTTGTTTCAAGGTGGTACTTTATAATAAAACGCTAAAAAAAAAAACTGCACAACTTCCCCACCACTTTCGTTTTTACTTACCATTACAAATGCGAACTGATGTAAATACTCCAATGGGTCTAACTGGCCTACTTAAGTTGCCCAAGTGCTATATCTTATTATAATAATCCGCACTGTGTGTCACACTTTTATTTTCGAGAGTGATATATTTAACTAAATTTTTACAGTCATCGTCTTCTTATGTGCGTGTAAAACCACATAAAGGCGAGAGACACTTTTTTCAAAATTATTCTAAAAGCATGTGGCATTTGACGTCAGTTATTTTTATGATCATGGGAATCATTGCATTGCATCCCCAATCGAACACGATGTTTTTGGGAAAATATCTCGAAAACCAATAGGGGTAACTGACGTTTTAAAGAATCCACGATGCGGGTGATGGGGTGACACAACATTTGGGCCTAAAATTTATTTGGTACTGCGACTATGACGTCATCTCTGCAACGGTTGGTCGTAGCGAAACGATCTCATACAATTTTTTGATCAGTTTTTCGAGCTCTACAACATGGGTACACTTTCCACTCACGATTTTGTGATTTAATTTTTTTCGTCACCTATTTTTGACGTTTCTGCACATTCTATTCGAAATTAAATCCGTAAAAACACTTTTACATGAGTTGCTATATACTATATATATTTGGAAGCAATTTAATAACTGAACTGATCCCAACTCTCTCTTAAGCTGGTAAGTGAGTGCATAGCAAAAATCTTAATGACTTAAATCCCATTAAGGATGGCACATTGAGTCGGGGAGTCAACTATAGTCGTGCAGATATGGCATCATTCATTCAATACCCTGGTTAAAATCCTGACAGGATTCTACAAGATCTTGTAAGATCCTACAAGATCCTGTAAGATCCTACCAGGATCCTACTAGGATCCTATTAGGATCCTGGTAGGACTCAAATCCTGACAAAAAAATCCTACTCAGGACTATCTTACAGGATCTTACTAGGATCCTGCCAGGATTGAGTTAAGATCCTGCCAGGATAATGTTCAGGAATCCTGTCAGGATCTTAATAGGATCTTATTAAGATCCTAACAGGATTGAGTGAAGATCCTGCCAGGATATTGTTCAGGAATCCTGTCAGGATCCTATTAGGATCCTAGTAAGACCTCCAAATATAACTGATTTCCGAGTTCCCAAGCTTGGCAAAATTGGAAATTTCCTATATACATCTATAACAGATATTGAGCCATATCTATGCAAAAAATTGGCTTGGTCATCTAAGGCAATCATCAAGAGATATACAACTTCAAAGAACTTTTAACAAAATTTATGTTCATTACACCACTGTGAAGCATTCTAGTATTTGTAAAGTTGATGAAAGTGACTTATTCGAAAAACTATCTGATTTTATTAATAATTTTATGACTGTCTTTATTATAACAGTGTTTTTTTATATTGGAACTTCAAATCCCATGTGTATCAATTTCACATGAATAAGAATTCTAAAATTAGAATACTCCCAGGAATTAATTCTCTAGTTAATTAAAAAGAATAGTATAGAATATTATATAGATTTATGTAGAGTTTATATATAAGTGTTTTATGAATAAGTTTGTGTAAAGTAGCTATTTTTTTTTTTTTAAATCACTCACTCCACTCAAGGCCGAAGCCACTACAAGGAGTGGGGCTACATAGTCCGGATGTTCATCACAGTGTTAATCTCCCCGACTAGCCTTAATGGTTGTTACATAGAAGATCTTCAAAGTGAATTTTCTATAATAATTATGACTGTAATTTAGATAGTCTTCGAGAAGTTACCATCAGTGTGGTTAAGTTCATAATGTGCTAAAGGTTTTACAGTTGTGCTATGAAATTGTGTTCATTCTGTAGAAGCAATAAAATCGAGTTTAATGAAGTGATAGTATGTAGCGAAAGTGATGATGATAACTCGATTTACCAAGAGACTACTGCCACTGCTACTTAACAAAAATTCCAAAATTCCAAAAGATTCTTTAAGTACAACTTTGCATAAATTAGATGTTAGGAATGTTAGGAATCCTGTAAGATCCTGTCAGGATCCTAGCCAGGATTTCAACCAGGGTACCGTCTTCATGCCTAATTATGGACAGCCTTCGTTATTACGGACATCGATCAAAACATAATTCCAACCGTCTGTAAATTAAAAACATGGCACATCCCGTACTGTAAACCAAACTGTAATAAAACAAACTTCAGAGATAATTAAATTTATATATTTGAACGCTAGAAAATTACCAATATGCCATTTAGAATTCATTTTTCTAAACTTTAAAGTTTTAAAATAGACTGCGCTCTCTTGAGAATCATGCGTATTTTTATGAGCTCCGTGTGTACAATGGTAGCCATATTTACGGATAAAAAATAATAATGGCCACTTCCATCATGAAATATCGACAGGTCGAAAATTTATGTTTAAAAATGAATTGAGGAATGAAAATGTTTTTAGATCATGCTTTTAGAAAGTTAATTATCATAAAATAAGTCAAATAAAGTTTTTGTACGTCAATCACAGTGGGGGAGGACACTTTTTACTGAGTATTGAAATATACCGTATTCTCTCTAATAAGCACCCGGGCGCTTATAAAATTTTTTTGGAAATTAGGGGGGGGGGGGGGGGGGGGGCGCTTATTAGAGAGGGGCGCTTATAAAAACATTTTGAAATGGTCATGCTAGCTGTGAACGAGGCAACTGTATTTTTCATGGCAATGAAATAAGACTTTGTATTTATAACTTAAATTTAAACATTTAGTCTTCTGTTTTTATTACAGAATTTTCGCTTTTTGTTCAAAGTTCTAATTACTGCCCGGACGCTTATAAATTTCTGAGTAATGTCTAGTCACTCTATAAGCGCCCGGGCGCTTATTGGAGAGGGGCACTTATAAAAATATTTTTGACTAGAAGGGGGCGCTTATTAGAGAGGGGCGCTTACTGGAGAGGGGCGCTAGTTAGAGAGAATACGGTAGGCCATTATGATTTTCACGGTCCATTATTCTTCAAGTGTTGCTGCTAAGGCCGATGGAAATTTTATATTAGTTTAGCGTCACTTAACTCCTGAAAATGTCATGCGGCATGTTTTCATTATTCATTAATTTTGTTCTAGTGCCATACATAGCCGGAGAACACATCAAATACGCCATTTTGCATTATTATAATCACTGAGATCCCGCCCGCCCGAATACGGTACTAGCTCGAGCTTTCAAATTACTTCAGATCTGCTTTTTCTTCAACTACATTGACAAAGAAGAAATTTTCAAGAAATTTTTGCAAATTAGGTATTCCGCAAAGTTGGCTTTTTCAGTATGTATCTGATAGAAATCGAAACCATAACTCTATTATTCCAAAACGCTGCAAAAATTAATGTCTACTTCGATTACGTAATCGAATGTCGAAATTTCGCTACATTTATTATACGGAACACTCTGGGGAAGTCATTAGACGCACATGGAAGAGCAACTACTTGGGCATTTTGAACCAGGATACAACGGTCGGTAGTGGGTAGGCAAGCAAATGAAGTGGATGATGTATTATTCTTGTTGAATTGTCATTTTGTATTGAAATAATGAAATCTTGTAAAATAATGAACTTTTTTATGCGGGCACTTAAAGTGATGCGGGCGGGTGACGCTAAACTAATATAAAATTTCCATCGGCCTAATTGCTCTCTATTGGATTGCTCTCTGTTTCATAAAACATTTTATTCAGTTATATATACGTGGTGAACTTGGCAAGAATGCAGGTCTATTTTCGTGACAAGAATGTTTGTTTACATTTTGATGTCCGTAATTACGAAGACTGTCCGTAATTAGGCACGAAGACGGTAATTATAAGAGAGTCTTTATCATATATAATTAGCGCCAACTCGGATATAAAACACAATACCTACATAATTTCTTTTTTAAATACTATGATGCAGCTCTTTGTAACTAAATTACAATTATACTTGCATTTTATTTAAAAAATAAATTATTGCATTTTTATTGACTAATGAGAGAATCTATTTTTGTCAGTTCTATATGTGAATGATTTCTTCTTACACTTACCTATTTGAGACACAATGTGTATCATCAATTGTTTTATCTTCTTCATCACCGTCATCTTCTGTCAGATGTATAACAGGAACTTTCATTACCAAAGTCTGATTGTCATATACAGGTTCTTCACCGGTTAAGTCAACAGTGGTGAGAAATTTTTTTACCCTTCGTTCCAAATGAGACATATTTTCCTAATGAATCAAGATATTTTGATGCAATAATGGATGAATTTCACATTCACTTAATAACTAACGACAGAATACAAAATAATATGGTCGTATTGGATGAATTACGTGCAGATCTTTCAAATAGTCACTCCAAAGTCATTTCAAAAAAATATTTTCACGTGCACCACGCTAAGGTGGCCATTTTGATATGTTTTTAAAAATTAACTCTCCAAATCACACACGGAGGAGGTCTCATAAAATGACGAAAAAATCTCGTAAAGGCCCCATTACACGAAAGAATAATTACGAAGAATAAGGCGATATTTTGAGCACACCTGTTATTTTTAAAAGATTTTTTAAAATTCTTTCGTGTATTTTTATATACGAATAAAACTTGGGGGTTTCCACTTTCTTTGTTTCAATATTCTTCACATCGTGAATTCATTTGAACTGGTTCAAATGAATTCACCACGAGAAGAATATTGAAACAATAGGAAAGCATGTGAGTTAATTGTGTTTTGAAATTTAAAGGGAATTTAAAGAGATGTAAACGACAAACGAAGAAAAAGTAGTGATTTATGTGACTGCTGAGGAGAAATTTTAGGCAGACTCATGGTTTTATTTAAAAAATGGATTCATGGCAAGCAACAACGGGGCAACAATTGAGCAAAAAAAGTTGTTCCAACGCGATTATCCAATTCATCACTAAGTGTTAAGCCAAAGTAATAGTAGCACAAGTGGCAATTATTACTTCTTCTTCTTCTTCATACATCATTGCAAACTCAACTCTTCTAAAAACATAACGTACTGCGCGCTCTTTTTGTTTTGATATTTGATTTGATTTTTTTAATATTCTTTGAAATTCTCTCGTGTATTTTTTTCAAGAATTATAAAAGAATAATCAACACTGAATTTCTCAAACGTGTTATTCTTATTAAATTCCTACGTGTAGATTTTGAAAGAATAAGAAAAAAATAACAAAATATCGTCTTATTCTTCACGATTATTCTTTCGTGTAATGGGGCCTTAAGATAGCAAAAAAAGTATCGCAAAATGAGGAACCTCTAACGTGACATCACGACAAAAAGATACTGCCGACAGTAAATAGAACATTGTATGCATCATGTAGTGAGTGCCAAATAAATAACTACAATTATGAAATTAGCAAAGAAATTATTGCCACCAGACTTCAGGTAAGACTGCAATGGATCCGACAGGGACATAAGTGGCGAAACCACGACAGCAATAGAGTATGCACACAATAGATCCGACATGTGTCGGAATACACAAAACAGACCCGAAATATGTCGAATAGCACATAACAGATCCGACATGAGTCGCACTGCACAAAACAGATATTGTCACAGTTTTATGAAAAACATTGGATATTGAACTCATGAGACATTAATATTTACATGTTTTGTTATTATATTAGATCCAAACATTCAATAAAACTAATAAAAAGTAGTAATAAATGTTGTTGAATCATTGGAAGATATTTATCCATGTTATTATTTATTATTATTATTATTGTTTTGATCTTCGTAAACTTATGCTTGGACTATTGAGTATTTAATTGAATGACACTATCACTGACTAATTGTTATCATTCTACGTCAAATATGGTTGTACTTTCATGTCCAATTCAAGATTGCACTTTCAAAACTGATAATTTGATACCAGGCCAGGTATAAACAAACAATGTAATTTTATTGAATAATATATATTTCGAAACACTAGGTTCCATTATCAGATTAAAAGTTTAAAAACAGTATAAACATTTATGTACAAAAGGTTAAAAAGCTAACTTCGTTATCAACATCTATCTACAACCTAATTACTAATTCGTGTTGTTTATATTCGTCTCTCGTGTTGATTGACGGTTTCGAAATTATCAAGTATCGGATTTTTCGGACCAAGAGCCAAAGTTTCCATTACGAATTTGGGCTGTACTTTATCGAGATCACAACACATCACAGTGTTTTTGACGTTGAATAAAGGGGCCTTCTGTTCTTTCGACAAATTAAGTAGTTTTTCATTTAGTTTTAAAGTTTGTTTCCGACGAAGTAGACGAAGATCATATCTTGTGTGCAAAATGATCGATGGAGTACATTTTGGTGGTATTTTCGGTTTCAAATATAAACAACACGAATTAGTAATTAGGTTGTAGATAGATGTTGATAATGAAGTTAGCTTTTTAAGGTGGTACATGACAGTCCGAAGAAAGTTGCATGTAATTTTAATTTTTATCGTGTATTTAGAGGGTTAGGGGCTTGGGGAATAAAACCAATGAAATTCTTTAAGCGATCGAGCAAATTTGTCTCGATTTTTATCATAATGAAGGCTTTTTTACTAGAATTTGTAAACATGATATCTCCAAAACTATACACTGTAACAAGCTGGAATTTTTTACAACAATCTTAACAATGTCATGAAGGAATTGAAGCAAATTTCAAGTAACACGGTAATTTCGTGAAAATTTATGGGAAAAGTATTTGGAAGTCCCTTTTTTGTTGAAAAAAAGTTAGGAAAATTATTGATAGAACCTAGAATGCACATCAGGTCCCTGTAAAAGTGACTTAATTCCTAGTAAAAAACGTGAAGAGCACTCTCTGAAAATTTCCAGTGAAAAGCTTATCTAGAACTAAAGTTATGATGTTTAAAAGTTTGAAAAACACAAAATTCGAAAAATTAGCATAAAAGAACAAAATAAATGAAAAGAGCTTGAAAAATTATCAATACGCTCCAGAGGCATAAGCAGGTTCTTTTTCTTGCTCTTTTTCCTTGTCCTGGTACCTTTTCCTGATGGCTCTCAATATTTTTCTTCATTTTTTCACCTTTTCAGAGCATTTTCTGCTAAGGTTTCTAATTCTCTCACCATCTCTTCGCCGAAAACTTTCAAGCATGTAACCACTAATTGGCATTCCAAGATATTCTAATAATGGTTTCAAACCAGATCTTCTATCATTCGACATTAAATTATAAAGGGAAATAAGGAAACACCAGACAAGATCCTTAGTAGCCAAACACTGCAAAAACTTCTCCTATAAATATACTAGCTAAAAATAAAACATAACAATGTTAAGACACTGGCGATTGAATTCGATGATTGCTGAACATACTCCAATTTCTAAGATCTTTTTGGACACATATACATCTTTTGGACATTTTTTTTCCAAATTATACCATTCAACGCTTCATTACTGTTTTGTGTATATCCATCCAAACATGTCGATAAAAGTTCCTCATTGGACAAATATCGCCATATTGGAAGTAATACTTCTTTAATTGCAATTGGTAGTGACAGTTTCTTTTGGTAATTATTTTTGCCTGTAACTTTATTAGACTGATACAGACACCAGCTTTCTTTATCACGTGGACAAAATTGATGGCACACTTATTCATTATTGATGTCGCAGTTGTGATACAAAGTGGCCCAAACAGTTTTTTCATGCTGTAGAGGTTACCAACATTTTGCCTAATAGCCATGCCAAAATAATTTTGGACATAATGTTTATACTGTTTTTAAACTTTTTTTATTTTAAATTTAGAAAGAATCTGATGATGGAACATAGTGTTTCGAAATATATTATTCAATAAAATTACATTGTTGGTTAATAACTGGTATCAAATTGTTTGGCCACAATGTTTCTACCTTATAAAAAACCGATAATGTCGACGTAGTTGGAGTAGCAGCTATTCTCAATCTCCACGCACATGCCCACATCAGTCCGCAACCTGCAGCTATGGCTCACACCCACCAAGTGCCCCGAAACTTGTGCGACCAAAGATTAAACCCAATTCAACGTGCAAAGACTGGAATGCTTTCTGAAGACCCTGGGAGACTTTTCGTATTGGGTCTGGTATTACCACTACAGCTGTTCCAAGTCAGTTATTGGAATGCACAACCAACCAACTTGGAAATTTCGTTTGGCGAGCTCATCCAAATTTTACATCAAAACCGCTGGATGAAGCATTAACCGTTTTGAAATCTATCGCAGTCATCCTATCGCAGTTGGTGTCTTTCGTTCTGACCTGGCTGCCATGCGCCAAGATCTTGACGAACCCTTCCAAACCTTTGCAGCACGTGTTCAGGGAAAAGCAGAAACATGCGAATTTAAAACCTCATTCGCCAGTACATGTTCTCGTTGCAACTTACCTATCACTACTGGGCAGACCTACTACACCGATGAAGTCATTCGTGACGTTCTCCTCAATGACATCGCAGATTTGGATATCAGACGCAAAGCCCTGAGCACTGATGGTATCCAAACCAAACCGCAGATACCATTGCTTTTGTTGAGACCAGAAAGATTGCAAGAAACGCCAATCCAACACCTCATGTCATGGCTCTGTCTGAACACCGTCGCTCAAACAGAGATGCTCACTTGAAACAACAGAACCGTTCCCGTGCTCCATCAACATCAGCTTTCGATCAATCAAAGACAGCCTCTTGTCCTGATTTTGGATCCATTTTTCATTTGTTCTCCAAAAAGACTCGTGGATGGAACAAACGCCCCCATGCCTGTTGCCAAACATGCTGGATGAAGAAGCATAACGAATCAAAAAAACTGGTTTGACAGGGTCCATTTCCATCGTCGATGAGGATCCCCTTGGACAGATTTCCTCCATCACCATCCCGACGGAATCGCCAAAACAAAAGAAGCCTGGTCGATTGGACCACCAAATCTTTTCAAAAGGAGAATGGAGAAGAGCCAAGATCACTTCACATTCGACACTTACCCTCGATATTGGTATTGATTAGCGGGATTCGGAAAAATCATGTTTCGCTAACACGAAACTATTTTTCTATAGATTTGTAGGGAATTGTATACAACTTAGTAGAGTTTTTCATGAATTTTTCCCTACAAAGTCATTAGAAACTTCACATCAACACTTGAAATAAGTGTGTAAAGTAATGATGTTTCTTTTGATACAAGAAAAGGCTTTAAATCTCTAAAGTAACTTTTCATTATTTTAATTCTGACAAGCAATTGATTTTTTTCGGGTAACAAACTCGTCGGTTTTACGAATCTCCCTAATGATCATCCATCCAGTCAAAAAGAAATCACCGCCGTGGCAGACTCTGTAGCTTGTGGTTACTTGACAAGTTCCTTCAAGCAGAATTTCGAATGCCAGACATCATACTTTGGACCTATCACCCTTGAACAAACATTGTGAACGCGAAACGCACAATGCTGAATCACCATTCCACTTGGCCGGACGCATTCCACGCATGACATGGAAAACCGTCGCTAATGCCTGGAACAGTTATCATAGCGTGCTTTTACGGGAATCAGATAATATAATAATATAATAATAATAATAATCGATTTATTTCCAATTCCAAAATTTACATTGGTTCTTCTATTGGGAATGCGAAGTTGTGTGTATGTGTAAGCGAGTCAATATAAAAGTAAGGTTAAATTACAAAACTATTATTACTCTAACAATTTTTTTTTTTTTTTTTTTTACATATTTTGACTTAATATTCTTGCAGTAGCACGGTCAAAATAGTATTTCTTTGCATCGCTGCAGAAGTTGTCATAATTAATTTCTCGTCTCAATGGCTGCGGAAGTTCATTGAATCGTTTGCCTGCGACATAGCAGAATGATCCTTTGATATTGCCTGTTTCTACTTCCAGCATTCTGTTCTCGTTTCCGCGAAGGTTTACCGCTCTCGTTGACTTTCGTGTAAGCTGTAGATAAATTGGCCAGTTGTCTGATTTGTATAACGACTTGTGAGCAGCTTTAACGAGAGAAAAAGATATTCTTTCCTCGACTGGTAGCCAATGCAGGGTTAGTACGTCGTTGTCATTGCAGTATCTGTTGTAGATAAAGCTGGCGGCAGAACGTTGAATTTTTTGTAAGCGTTTAATTAGGTAAGCAGGTGCATCTGCAAAAATGAGATTGGCATAATCAATTTTCGCAAGAACTAGAGACTGCACCAGCGACTTCTTTACGTTGAAGGAGGCAGATCTTTTGAATTGTTTTAAAGATCTGAGGGTTGCCATACAAGATTTTAGAACTTTGTTTATGTGGGTATTCCATGTTAGATGCTGATGAAAGTGCACACCAAGTATCCTGTACTCTTCTAGATATTCAATTGGTTGACCGTTGCTGGAACGTAAAATATGTCCTTGACTGTGAAAATTGTGCACCTTCGCCATTTTTGGCTTTGAGAATAACATGGCTTTTGTTTTCTTTGTGTTAAGGTGAAGATTGTTTTTATGTGACCATGTTTCCAGTCGGTCCATCTCTAGCTGCATCGAATTGATCGTTGCATCCAGAACATTTGGTTTCATCCTACGGAAAAGCGTCGTATCATCAGCATATTGTAAATAACAACTCGTTCCATTTTGACTGATCATTGTCACGTACAAGTTAAACAGCAACGGACCAAGTATACTTCCTTGAGGTACACCAAATTCGACACGGAGCAATTTTGAAGATTTGTCATCAATTTGGACGAACTGCTGACGGTTCTGAAGATAATCGTTTAGTAGCTCTATATATGACTTTGAGAAACCCAGTTGATGGAGCTGATGTATTAGCGTTGGGTAGTCAACAGTGTCAAATGCCTTCGAGAAATCAGCAAAGATAGCCAACGTAACTTCACCTCTGTTCATTGAGTCTATTATGCTATCTTTTAGCTTCATTAGCAAGGTCGTTGTTGAGTGGCCTTTTCTGAAGCCAGATTGATGTTGGTGGTAATTGTTTTGGTTCTCGATAAACTCCGTCATCTGGTTTAGGATAATTCTTTCAAACACTTTTGAAAGGATTGGCAATATGCTAATAGGGTGGTAGTCGGCCAAGGTGGTTGGGTTTGCTATTTTCGGTACTGGGCATATACGGCTTACTTTCCATTGCTCGGGGAAGGACGAAGTGCTGATGCATGTGTTGATGATATGCGTTAATGGGGATACTAAGTAGCTGGAGACACTTCTTATGTACTTTGCTGGAATTTGATCGTAACCGGTGGAGCAATCTGATCGTAGTGATCTTAGTTGAAGATCGGCACCTTGCCACGTTTGTAACCCCTTTCGGTCGTTGGCGCTACAAACGAGCACCCCAACGCTCGTTTTCCACCTTTTTTGTGGTGATGGCTGTAATCGCCGCTTCGACACCATTTTAGCTGATTTCGACCGCAAGGAGCGTATCATTGACGACACCATCTTCTACGACGATAATCTCGAGCATCACTGGTGGCGAGCTATCAATTTCCTCACTATCGTTGGTAATTCAGGCATCGTGTTAAACCCGAGCAAGTTTCAATTTGCCTCTCGAGATGCAGATTTTGCCGGCTTTCGCATCACCAGTGACAGGATTGATCCATTACCAAAGTTCTACGACGTGATCAAAAACTTTCCCATACCAACTTCGACCACTTACATCAGGAGCTGGTTTGGCTTGGTCAATCAAGTTGCTAATTATGCTCAACTTCAGGAACACTTAGAGCCATTTCGTCCGTTTCTGTCACCTCGCCATCCATTTAATTGGCAGCCATTCGTGAAGGAGTTGAAATCTTTGACCAACATGCATTCACACGGATTGGACTACAAAAGGAATTGGTTACTTCCTTTTTCAAAAACACTGCAAATGTGACAATATCGGACCTGATTGTTGTTCTAATGGTGAGCGCATCACATTAGCTGGGTCTCGTTTTTTTATATCCGGCTGAACATCATTACGCACCTATAGAGGGAGAAGCGCTTGCAACTACATGGGCGCTTGAGCAAACCAAATTTTTTACACTTGGCTGTCATCACTTCGTCGTTGCCACAGGCCACAAGCCACTCGTGAAAGTATTTCGTAATAGAGCTCTTGACGAAATAGCAAACACTCAGCTGTTTCGTTTAAAACAAAGAACTTTGCCTTGGTTCTTTCGTATTATTCATGTACCAGGTAAAACAAACTTTGCGGCTGATGCTTCACGTCACCCTTCATCAACCCAGGATGAGCCCTGCCTTCCTCAAGAATGCATCACAGAATCAGTCGTGGATGCAGCCATTCGCTATGACACACACAACTTGACTTCAATAACTTGGGAACATCTTGCTGAAGAAACTCGTACAGATCCTGACCTCACTGTCCTCCGAGAAGCAATCAATCATGGCTTCCCTGATCAATATCGAACCAACCCATCTTCATCACCTTACTGGCGATATCGTGACCACCTTCACGTGACAGAGTTGTAATCCCAACGTATCCTCTCAGACCTGCTGTTACATCCTACATTCTCTGCCCACCAAGGAGTCACAATGATGGCCTTTCGTGCTCGCTTCATTGTGCATTGTGTTTTTGACAGAAGTTATCGAACACCATTGACAATCATGTGCGGATTGTACGAAAAATGCTCCGTCGATGCTTCTCCAAGACCACAACGATCGCGACGACCACCGAAACTCTACGAGCCGGAGACTGGCCAATGGAAGTAATTTGATCCCATCAAACTGACATACTTTACATTAATATTTACATGTTTTGCTATTTTAGATCACTATTTATTATTATAACTTACAAAATTCTAGCAGAGAAATTGATAAGATTTGCGGAGCTATTTAAGCTTGGCTGCCATTTTGAAATAAGGTGAAATAAGGTGAAATAAGTTTTGAGAACAATTTCTTATTTCACGACAGAAAATTAATTATGCATTGGTTTCCACTGCATTCACTATTATTTCATGGTCTTTCAAAAAACTCAATATGGAAAGTATCCCAGAAGAAGATGTCTTCTTAGTGCTGTTGCTAAGAAAAAACCGATATTTTGGGTCAGAAATTTAAACGGAACACTTTATTACAACTATAAAGGGTTCTTTAGTATTCTCCTGCTGGCGGCAGTTTGCAATGCGAACTGTTGCTTCACGCTTTATTTCTTAGGGCAGTACGGTTCCAACAACGGCGGTTGTGTTCTGGCAAATTCAAAAAAGGAAAAATGTTTAATGTTGATTTCCTACATGTCCCAATTGAGCAAAATCATGAGCAAACCTTACCATGTTATCTACTTGTAGATGGGATATTCCCACTAAAGAAGTGGTTGATGCGTCCATACCGGGGTAAAAATGCTAGCGAAGACGAAAGCATTTACAGTTACTGCAGACCATGCATTATTTACCACATCCTTCTATTTATATCCTTCCCAGTAAGCACAAAGACGTTGTTTCGATGTTGTTTCGACGTCGTAATCCATCGTCGCCTGGCGGTCGTTTAATGGTCGAAATGGAAACAGCAAAACAACGTCGGATTTTGATGACTTCTTTCCACTTCTTCTCAACAGTCAGGGAAACAAGAATAGAAAACAACAATTATGGAAGAATTGGTTCTTTCGTCTTGGTTGGTATCACAAACGTATCATTTACACTTAATCAAACGTATCATTTACACTTAATCTCCTGTATGGCGACTAGCCGGCAGCGAAAAACCCCCTCAGAGGAAACATCGTCTTCGAACCAATTGCATTAGTCGCCTGTACCCCCGAAGTTTAAGGGTTTCTTATTCTTTCTTTATCATTATCATTATTATTATCGCTACTGTTTGTAATCATTTCTGTAATCTTTCTGTACTCTTTTATCAGGAAAAACATGCGTTTCTTTCTCGTGGTAAAGTTTGTACAATCCAGTGTTGCAGACGATGCGGTATAAAAGAAAAATGAAAGATATCAGTTTAATCAATCAAAAAATATTCAGAATGTTAACAAACTCTTTAGCTCGAAGAAAACTAGAAAGTTTGCGATACTCAAACAGTTCACAAACCATCGTTATACGTTTCTTTCTAAATCTTGGTGATATTAATTCCTTCAGGCATTCTTCTATCCTTTGATCCAAATGAATAGATAAAAGAAGACACATTTTTATGGCAATGATGAACTAAATTGTAAATTGTATGGTAACTAAATTGCATACAGAATGCCAGAATATAAAATGCAACGTTCTTTTGACGTCGAAAGAACGTCAGAATTGACTGTAAGTAAATAAATGATTTTAATAGCATAAAATTACAGTACACACCACTCTAGTGGCGACATAAGCTTTCAACCATTGTAGGACTTTGAAATGACGTTTTTTAGACGTCGGTTAATGGTCGTTTTTGGTTACGACGTTAAAACAACCATAAAACAACGTTGCATTGACGTCATGTGTTAACTGGGTTGTCACATAAGACAGGCTATTGTTTTATTTATTCTGCTAAAGTTTCTTCTTCACGTAAAGAAATGGCTGCCATTTTAACTTTTTCTACGACACACACACTGACAGTTTTCATCGATTGCCTATCCTAGACAAAAATGTATTTTTAAAGTTTTCATGATGGCGGATTTTCAAAATGGCGCGTTTTTGTCTTATTACATGTGACTTATTTTCGCCATGATCATTTGACTTTAAAAGCTTTTGATCTACATATGTTACACGGGTTCTGTAAAAAGCTCTTTTTTTTGAAAGGAGGGATGAAACTAAGACAAAAAAGTATTTTTCTTATATCCATAATGGCAGACTTTCAAATTGGGGTTTAGTTATACTTCATTATTATTTTTCTGAAAAAAATCGTAGCCTTTTCTTCGTCAAAAGACCAAGACCAGACTTTGAAAAAGGTATGTTTCTCTTTTAATGTGAATTAGATCTAAGAAAGAAGAAGAAATTTTGTAAAAACAATATAAACTTTTTTTCATAGAAAAGAAGACTCTTAAAAATCATCGAACTAAAATTCATCATCGTCAGTGTTTTCACTTGGATCGTCGTCACTGTAATAGGATTCTAAATGTGGAGTATTTGATTTAAAGTTACTTTTGTTACATTTCTATTTGCTTAAAAAGTTGCGAAAATTACTAGACTCGGTTAAAATTATTACCTCGATAAGTTCTGAAACTGCCCAGGCTGCTTCCAAATCTGAGACGTCTCCATATGAGAGTCCAATACCATACCTGTTTAACAAATATACGAGTTCTTTAGATCTTGTTTCTCCATGAACGAGTACCGATATTTGAGCCTAAAAAGGTAAGACATTTCGAAATCAAATTATCTTTTTAAAAAATATTTTTTATAAACGCAATAACGAAATTCCGTTTAATACCTGAAATTTTGTGCGATTATTTGTGATGTAGGAATAAAGTATGTCACCAATAGCAATAATTTTAGGATCATCTTTGACAATATCACCTGATGGATTCTTCAGCCAGATTAAAAACTTCAAGAGTTCTTCTGGAATTTCCGAATCTACTTCCAGATCAGCTGTTGAAGGTGGCCAAACCATAGGTTGTTTGTTCTTGAAGTGTTCTCTTATGTGTTTTGAAAC
This sequence comes from Turritopsis dohrnii, assembly GCA_027922465.2. Lineage (NCBI taxonomy): Eukaryota > Metazoa > Cnidaria > Hydrozoa > Anthoathecata > Oceaniidae > Turritopsis > Turritopsis dohrnii. Next base: position 654,279 of record BQMF02000216.1, on the reverse strand, counting down.
ATGTTTGATCATGCTGTCTATTGATATTCCCCAGAAATTTATCGCCGATTCAATGAAAGAGCCTCCTTTTGATACATCATATACTATTGCGCTTTTATTTTTATGTAAACGATTATGAAAACCAATTGATTCGCCAAATTCTTGTTCAAGCATTTCTTTTATGGTAGCTGTTCGATTTATAGTTGGAAAGTTATAATTTGTCATTATATTATTATAATCGTCCATTAAACCTTTCAGAGTTCGCGGTTCATTCTCTTCAAAAATGACTTTGCTTACGTGATTTAAAAATAGCTGTTTGGCTTCTTCAATGTGGACGTTTTGATACGGCAACCGCTCATCATTCGAAAGATATCTTCTCCAACACTCTGGATGGTACCTTATTTCAGTCGCAAAAGGATCTGAGCAAGACGATATGAAAATCAATAATCGTTCTCGGAGGTCAGCATCTTCCAATGTGATAGTGTGAGATTTAAACCGTACCCAAGATTTCCACTAAAACAAGAAAAGATATTCTACCTAACCCTGAATCTCAAACCAAACCTTACAATTATTTTCAAATAGAAAAGTGATACAGTGGAGTCTCGCTATCTCGAACATGCGCTATCTCGAATTTCCCGCTATCTCGAACTTTTTTTAGGTCCCTTGAAACAAATCGCCATCTTTATCTCGAACTTTTATAAAAGCCGCTGATAGAAACCAGTTTTGTTTTCATTAGGACATTCGATTTTCGAATTTTTGAACGTTCCATGAATGGAATTCTTTTCTTTGACTTTGTCTCTCAGTGTTTTTGTACTTTTACACTGTGTATCTTTTACTTCGAGACAGTCAAGATGCCGAAAAGAAAGTTAACTGTAAAAACTCTTAATGAAAAGTGCAAAGCGCTTAAAGAAATTGAGAAAGGTCTTTCAAATAAAGAAGCTTCAATCAAATATGGAGTCCCGCCAAATACCATTTCGACTTGGATCAAAAACAAAGCCAAGTATTTTAAAGCTTTGGAAGACAACTGCTCAAGCAAAAAGCAAAAATTAAGAGACAGTAATTTTGATAAACTTGACAGTGTTGTGCTCCGATGGTTTTTGTCAAAACGCAGTCAGAACATTCCAATAGATGGTAACCTATTGAAAGAGAAAGCTCGTTTGTATGCTAAAGAATTGGGTTATAGCAATTTTCATGCATCTCCTGGATGGCTAGACCGGTGGAAAAAAAGGTAAAACTCAAAAATCTTTATCTGGAAATATATATTTCTTAACATTTCTAACATTTTAATGATTTTTGAAGAATGTCAATAAATTTTTTGGCTCCCTTTTCGTCTGTAGTTTTTCGCCAATTTTCGGTGTCCAAATGCTTTTATATTCATGATATCCCTTGACATATGAATCAACATCAAAATTTACTGTCACCACTATTGCCATCTCTTCATCTAGGTCCATCTTCGTTAGATCCATTTTAGTTTTTAGATATCTGCTTCTAATGTTTCTGCGTCTAAACGTGTTTTTATGCAATCATAATCCAAGCATTATTGTAAACCTGGTTTCTACTTTCTTTCTAGGAATAACGTCTCTTTCAAAACTGTGTCTGGAGAAAGCAAATCTGTGACCCCTGAAATGTTTGCTTCTTGGAATGAAACGACACTTCCAACCTTGCTGTCTAATTATGGCCTTAAAGATATCTATAATGCCGATGAGTTTGGGTTATTTTACCAATGCTTACCCGACAAATCTTATCAGCTGAAGTCAGAAAAGTGTTCAGGTGGCAAACACAGCAAAATCAGAATCACTGGCTTAGCAGCTGCAAATGCAGTGGGTGATAAACTACCAATGTTTGTTATTGGCAAAGCAAGAAACCCTAGATGCTTCAAGAACGTTAAAAAACTTCCCTGTAGATATCGTGCACAAAAAAAGAGCTGGATGGACAGTATCTTATTTGAAGAGTGGGTGCGAGAAATAAACAAAATGTTTCAAGCTGAAGAAAGAAACGTATTACTGATTGTTGACAATTGTCAAGCTCATCCAACCATTGAAGGTCTATCCAACCTTAAATTGATTTTTCTGCCACCGAATACAACATCTGTCACCCAACCGATGGATCAAGGGGTAATTCGGTGTTTGAAGGCCCATTATAGAAAAAGATTAGTGAAACTCATCCTTTGCAACCTCGATTCGAATAAGCCACTGCCGAAAATATCGTTGATTACAGCTTTACAGTTGCTCGTATCGGCATGGAACGAAGTCAGTAAAGCCACAATTGTCAATTGTTTTCGAAAGTCAAAAATTTCAGAGAAAGACCAAAAAAACGCGGTGAATGATGAAGACGACCCGTTTAAAGAGATGAGCGAGGAGCTGCAAAACCTAAGAGAAAAAGATTCAAGCTTGGTGCCAGAAAACCTCACAGCTGAAGATTTTGCAAGTATGGATGACGTAGTGGTATCAACGGCTTCACATCTTACCGATAATGAAATTTTGCTAGAAGCCCTGCAGCCTGATACTAATGAAGAAGAAGACATCCTGGATGATGACGAAGAATTAGAAACACCTAATAAAACGGATGTCGAAGCTTCCCTACAAATATTAAAAAACCTTTCTCTTTTTAGCGAGAAAAGAGGCAACCAAATGCAGGATTTAATTAGTAAATTTGAAACTTTGTTACTTCAAGAAAAATTAGAAAAATGTAAACAGGCGGTAATACCTGATTTCTTTAAGAAACAAAAATAAACAAGTTTATTTGATTTGCTTTTCATAACATGTTTGTATTTCATTGTTTCTTTCCCATAGTCTGTCTTACATTAGGCATTTGCTTTTGTCAGAGTCTGAGATCCCAATTTATAAAATTTATAAAACCTCGCTATCTCGAATTTTTCAAGGTGTGACCCCGCTATCTCGAACTTCGCTATCTCGAATATCCCGCTATCTCGAACTTTTTGCTTGACCCGATGAAAGTTCGAGATAGCGGGATTCCACTGTATATGATAAAATACAAAACGCATAGGAGAATATAATTAGAATCATAAAACCAAAACTTACCTGATCTATAAGATGAAGCTTGGAAAAGTTTCGATTTTTATGCCGTTTATCCTCAGGTTTCATGCACCAGATACACCGATCCTTTGAATGAATAACTCCATCAAAAGATCTCCGTGTAGGTCTTACCGACTGATCTTGATTTATTTCTGCAGCCTCTTGAACTTCATTACTTTGTTTTTCTAGCTCTTCTAGCTCTCGCTTTTCTAGTTCTAGCTTTTCCTTCTTCTTTTTCGCCTGATCTAATGCTCTTAAGTTGTAGAGTTTCATTTTACATTTCGCATGCATAAAATAACTGTCTGGTGATACATTCCAATCAACTGTCTCAGCTACATTTCCAAATGTACCCAACCCAATCCACAGTTCTGACTTTTGCTGAAGGCTTTTCCAACCTACATCCTTTAATTTGCATTGTTCAGAACATGCTTCACTACAAAGTATACAAGTCTCTTCTGGTCTCTTTCTTTTTAATGGTTTTCCAGTAAGCAAAGCCTCTGACATTTTCACCTAAATATCTATACATTACCTAAAAAAATAATTCTTTCATTCTTTCTGTCACTAGCGTGCGTATATAACTAGATCAACTGATATTCACAACCTCATAGTTTTTGAATTTTTTATTCTAAAAGTGCATTCGATGTGTGCATTCGAATGATTGAATATAGTAATTCGAATTTACACATAGAATGCATTTTCGTATTTTCGAAAAGATTCTTAAAAACAAAAAAAAAATCGAAATGTCATTATTAAGGAATATAGAAACAAAACCATAGAATAAAATATAAAACTGAAAATAACATGCACCATTTTGAAAATCCGCCATCATGAAAACTTTAAAAATACATTTTTGTCTAGGATAGGCCTCTTACGAAAGGAATATAGTGTTTTTTACAGAATCCGTTTTCCATGTCTAAATCGAAAGTTATAAGGCTGAACGTAACATTTTTTGTGGCAAAAATGCGCCATTTTGAAAATCCGCCATTATTAATCAAGCTAATTTTTATTGTTATATTAGTCTCTGTTACAAAAGGGAGCTTGCCCTTTTTACAGAATCCATTTATCATGTCTAGATCAAAAGTTAAGGCCGACCTCCACTTGTGCGTACGTACGTACGAACGTCCGCTCGGCGCCGTGCGGCCAATTAATTTGAATCTCCAGTTGATAAATAAAAACCAGGTGTTGAGTGTTTCTTTATTTTGCAATGTTTACAATTTTTTGCAATGTTTGCATTTTTCTTGAAATTTGATTGACTCACATGCTAGATGGCCGCGCGGCCGCCTGAAAAAGTAGAATCGAATCCTACTTCCAAGCGCACAAAATCTGGCCGTCGACGACTAACAAAGTTGAGCAATAGTTGTCACTGAGCATGCGCAAAACTGGCCGCGTACGTACGTACGGGCAAAATCGCACAAGTGGAGGTCGGCCTTTATGCGGCCTTGAAGTGACCCAGTATTTCACAAAAAGTTGCGAAAAATGGTAAAAATGCCGCATTTTTAAAATCCGCCATTATGGAAGTTCCCCAAACTTTCAGGAGGGATATATTGGCTTAAATTCTTTCTAATATGATATATTTTCAATATCTGAAGTCAAAACAAGTTTTGCTAAAAACGCCTACGGGACTTGGGATTCTGACCCTACTACAACACGTGCTGGGCGCGTGTAAGGTGAATCGAGAAAAATACCATGGAAATGACATAACAATCTCTGCTCCTTCACCCAGTCAAACTTTGCTTATGTTTGATAATGTCATCTGGTTAAACGAGATAAGCACTCAGAAAAAGATGCTGATCATTTGATGCAACTGTTACCACTATGCATAGGTTTTGTTTTACGTTTTACTCCGAAAATAACAGAAGAATACAATCTTCTGTGAGACTTTTCAGTTGGTCTTTTGGGGTACGTTTCCGTGCTAGTGTTGCTTTACGCTTGCCTCCATAAAGCTACACAAAGTTCGAAAAATACTTTTCCTTATAAAGTATAAGAAGGTCATTCATTCATTATAAATTAGATTGTAGTAGGGACAAAAAAGTCACCCATCACAAAAAAATTATATATGTAAATTTCTGATCTTGCTTTATTTTTGGCTTAATCTTTCTGATTTCTTTGACATTCCAATTCACTTGATTTACACTCTGTCGTCATCCCTCCATACATATATATATACACATAATTCTGACAAGTGGTTAATGAACAACTTAATTTTTTAAATTTATATGTAATATTTTTTTGTATAATTTCTTGAAAACCTTAAATTTGGCAATTTGGCACAAGTTCATTAATAAGTCTTTATATATATACTGTTTTGAAAATTTTGTTGAAATCTCGAAAAACTGATCAAAAAATTATTATATATAATATGACATCAATATAGAATCTGATGTGAATATAGCAAGAACACATCTTGCCTCTAGATTACAGGCTCAATATAGCAAATTCAATGTAAAAGTTTTATTAAAACAGTCACTCTAATATTAAAGTGTGATACATCGCACCGATTATTTAACATAAGGAGTGGTTGTTACTGCCGTATGGCATAGCTTCCTTTGTTTTGGTGTTTATGTTTTTGTTTGTAGGCTTATATTTAATAGCAGTTAAATGGTTATATATAACATTGTATATATGCATTGTACATTATGAATTCATGTCGTTTTGTTAAGCGTGTATGTCTCATGTGTATTGATTTGCATATTGTCTTGTAAACGTCTTATAGTTTGGTCTGTTATTTCGTTGTGAATCGTTTACTTCGCGAGAGTTTGTATCGTATGATTTGAATTTACCTCGCGAGAGTTTGTATCGTATGATTTGAATGTTATAAGTGTTGGTGAACTCCTGTGTCCGTCAGTATGTTGCAGTAAGCTGCCTGTGCAAGTGTTTATGTGCCCACAGTGCTTTAGTAAGTGTTTATGATTGTGATTTTGTACATAATTTCTTGGTTTATGTCTATATTTCTTGGTTTAGTTCTTGTATATTTCTTGTGTTATTTCACTTTTGTACTTGTATCTTATTTGTAGCCGTCATTATACGTGAAGACGCGTCAAAATCACAAAGGGAAACTATACTGTTGTTGTTTCTGTGTCATCATAAGTTTGGCCAGCGGCAGTAACAGTGGTATTTTTACATTGTATAATGTATGTTCTTTTGATCTGCTAAATGTTATAAGATCATACTTTATTATTATATATATTGTAATTAGAATTCTGGAACTATTTTTTTAGATGTAAATTCATCAGTTATAGTGATGAGAAATTTTAGTTTTACGTTATTATATAATACATTATAATTATGTATATATTGGATAAATCTAATCTAACATTGAAATTGAAATATCTTAGGAAAAAAAGAATTATAAAAAACTGTAAATGGATATGTTAATCAATTTTTAGAACTCTACCATGTGCTAAAATAATTTCTCATCATGGGATCTCTTTAATAGGAAACTATTAAAATTGTCTTACTGTTGTTTTACTGAAAGTATAACTTGACAAAAAGGAATAATTGTCAAAAATCAATTTTTACATATATATATATATATATTATTACTTAGATACCTTATGCAGACGTATACAACAAATATTTTTACTTAAGAATACGACATTTTGTTTAACTAAATATTTCGGCACTTATGTGTCTTTATCAATAGTATAAAATTTACAAGAAAGTTACTGCTTATATAGAGAAATGCTACAAAATTAAAAATAATAAACTAATGAAAGATAACTGATGCGTAAATTCCCAACTGATCATTATAAAATATAATCGTGTTATTCACAGTCTTTTGAGAAGGTAGTTAATGTACAACGTGCTAAATCACTGTCCAAATAATCGATTTCAAAACAACTTGATTCTAACACCACGAGGAAGAGGTCGCCACGCTCTCTATCACTGCCACTGATATTTTCAACGAGATGTCAAAATTAAACGTAAAAGTGCTGTGTTAATCACTGTCCATAAAAACCAAAACATAACGAATAAAACCAATAAGAATATTGTGTTCATCACTGTCCATAAATAACGAAAAACTTTGAAAACAAAAACACTTGTGATATTCACTGTCCTTGAAGATTTATGTACAAAAGATAAACGAACAGCTGACTATTTACAAACCACATACCATTTCATTAAACTTTTAAACCATGTTTTCTTTTAGACGAACGAAAATAACTTTGATGCAGAACAGTTGAACAGTTGAACTATCGTCTGCATAAGGTATCTAAGTAATAATATAATATAATGCCTCAACTCAAGACAAGATAGTTCAACTGTTCTGCATCAAAGTTATTTTCGTTCGTCTAAAAGAAAACATGGTTTAAAAGTTTAATGAAATGGTATGTGGTTTGTAAATAGTCAGCTGTTCGTTTATCTTTTGTACATAAATCTTCAAGGACAGTGAATATCACAAGTGTTTTTGTTTTCAAAGTTTTTCGTTATTTATGGACAGTGATGAACACAATATTCTTATTGGTTTTATTCGTTATGTTTTGGTTTTTATGGACAGTGATTAACACAGCACTTTTACGTTTAATTTTGACATCTCGTTGAAAATATCAGTGGCAGTGATAGAGAGCGTGGCGACCTCTTCCTCGTGGTGTTAGAATCAAGTTGTTTTGAAATCGATTATTTGGACAGTGATTTAGCACGTTGTACATTAACTACCTTCTCAAAAGACTGTGAATAACACGATTATATTTTATAACGATCAGTTGGGAATTTACGCATCAGTTATCTTTCATTAGTTTATTATTTTTAATTTTGTAGCATTTCTCTATATAAGCAGTAACTTTCTTGTAAATTTTATACTATTGATAAAGACACATAAGTGCCGAAATATTTAGTTAAACAAAATGTCGTATTCTTAAGTAAAAATATATATATATATATGTACACTAAAAGGTTACAGCTGAATTTATATAAAAACAATTAAAAACAACAGCTTCTTCAACAAATTTTCGACATCTTACGTGCCTTCATCAGGGTTACAATGGTACAAAGTTCATAGAAGGGCGTTTAAATACTTAAAAAGAGCGCGGAAAGTAATTAAAAATAAATAAATAAAAGCATTGTCGAGATTGGATGTCCCTGGTTGAAATCCTAGCTAGGATCCTGACAGGATCCTATGTAAGATCCTACCAGGATCCTACCAGGATCCTATGTAAGATCCTGTAGGATCCTGTGCAGGATCCTGTAGGATCCTGTAAGATCCTGCAAGGATCCTGCAAGGATCCTGTAAGATCCTGCAAGGATCCTGTAAGATCCTGCACAGGATCCTGTAAGATCCTGCACAGGATCCTGTAAGATCCTGCCAGGATCCTATGTAAGATCCTGTAGGATCCTGCACAGGATCCTGTAAGATCTTACATAGGATCTTACAGGATCCTTGCAGGATCCTACAGGATCCTGTAAGATTTTACATTTTATCTTTTCATTCATGTCAATTTTAGTTATCAGAGTCAGGGGAAAAACCATAGATTATATTAGTATCTAAAGTATATTATTAACAACACTCATTCAAACCAACATACTTTACATATATACATTATATAGCTACACATATATATTATATATTCATATTTTCATAAATTCATTAAATATATATATATTCATTATACATGTCGTGAAAAATAAAAAGCAAAAACCAGAATTTTATGGCTATAGCTATAGTCAAATTACAAATAGAAATCGTATTACTTTACGCTGGGAATAATAAAGTGTCCTCAACTATTTGGTATTATGGTACCTTAAAAAATAAAAAAGGGCATAACTTAAGCACCTGTGTGTTAAGACTTATTAAGAGACTTATTAAGACTGAAGAGAATAACTCCAAAGAACATAAAATAGAGTTAAAAACATAAAAAAATTTGAAGTTTACGACATGTCTTGGCTTTATGCCCTCCATAATGGTCGATATATAAATTGATTCATGCAAGTACAAAAACGTGTTAAGTTTTTTGAGTGGAAATTTTGTTTATTATTAGATAGTTGCTTTTAGTAGTTTTTCAGAAGCAATTTTTGAGGTTGAAGAGCAATTGAAAGTTAAGACATCAAGATTTTCTAGTTTAAAAGACACAGTACTGTTCCGTATTCACAATCGTCTTTTCTTTAGAGCGGAATTATTAGATCATATAAGGATCTTATCAGGATCCTGTCAGGATCTTATCAGGATCTTATCAGGATCCTGTCAGGATCCTGTCAAGATCCTATGAAAATCATTTCAATTCTCTGTATGACACAAAAGAACATAATAAAGATAAAAAATAAGAAATTTTTACCTAGAAAAAGATATCTGTTATTGATAAAACGCAGCAACCGAGCGATTATGTGGAATGTTTCAGATACTTTAGCAGCCCACGAGGCTTCGTAACCCTCCATTAGAGAGAGAGAGGCGAGCGAGGAATCGTCACCAGGTCTCCCGGTTGATAAATTGCCGAATAGATTCAAATGAACAGAATAAATTACCGAATAGCATAACGTTTGCGAAAAGTGTTTTAAAATTGCCGAATGAATTCGACCTTGACTCCCCTATGCAGTTTTTCGGCGGAAACTGAAATTTTTATAAAGCATTTTTTTCGGTATTTACTAAGACCCTGTTTTCATCCATAGCAAAGCTCCTGAGTAAATTTGGACAAGATCTTTCACTAGGATCCTATTAGGATCCTGCCAGGTTTCCTGAACAATATCCTGCCAGGATCCTGCCAGGATCCTAGTAAGATCCTATAAAATAGTCTTTTGTCAGGATTTGGAGCCCTACCAGGATCCTAGTAGGATCCTAGTAGGATCCTGCCAGGTTTCCTGAACAATATCCTGCCAGGATCCTAGTAAGATCCTATAAGATAGTTCTGTTTGTCAGGATTGGAGTCCTACCAGGATCCTGTAGGATCCTGTCAGGATTTTAACCAGGGGTGGCCTGGTTTCTGTACACTACACTTTTATACGTTAGCACCCGGTTTTTATATATAATTTAAAATACTTTAAAAGATTAAAAATATTAAAGCTGATATATATATATATATACAGTAAAATTGATACAACAAGTTTCTTAAAAAATACAAGCCCGTTTCAAACACATTCATTCACACGAACATATAACAACCATCACCTCCTTCTGTTACTCAAGATGATGGCAGACGACTAGACAAACAAACATAAAACGTTACGATACATATAAGAAGGGATCCGATCCAGGTGAAAAGAAAGTAGACATGCTATCTTTCTAAACAGCCACAGGCTACTAACGCAAGCGCTTTGACAAGTGACCAATGTCAGTCAAGACATTGCAAGGATGGTTCAACCTGCCACATGTATGGGAATAGAGATACGTGTAAGAAGAAGAAGAAGAAGAAAAAGAAGAAGAAGAGGAAGAAGAAGAAGAAAGACACACACTACCATTAAAAACTACGTAATATATACCTCATAATCATTTAATCCATTCGGTAGGAAAGTATTCAGTTTATACTGAATATATATAATAATAATAGATAAAAAACAAAATCAATGAATTTAAGATAATACTTTAAAGTATATATATATATATATATATATACATGTTCTTTGTTAAATCAGTTCGGAAAAAAAGAAGAAGCAAAGACATTACTTTATGTAATTTGGTCTGGTTGAAAATTTATAGACAGGTTTCTGATGTTAATCTTCAAGCTAAACTAAAAACCGAACAACTACAAAATTAAACTTCAAGTGCTAAATGAAAGAAATCTTATCTTATTCTCTTTAAAGGCCTTATAGAGAACATCTATTTGCCTATGGAGTTGTGTGCACTTGTCCACATAATATTGTAGCAATATATAATGCTTATGAGAATATTCAACATTGCATCAACTCATCCATTGTTCTTCACTGCTCATACATTTTTCTATTAATTTTTATTCTCATCAATGTGTAGGTCATATATTCGTTCTTGACAAATCTTCTAATTTCAAAATTTTTGAGTCAAGTTATTATGCACTTGATAAAGGCTGTTTTTTTCTACTTAGAATCCTAGCTGTGTCATCTTAAGATTATATATAGTGTAAAGTCAGGGCGTTAACTAAAAATTCTCAATTGAGGCCGTTAGACTATAACTACGATGATCATTTTTGTAATGAAGTGAAAACGCATGTTTAAGCCAATGTTTCAAATCAAATCATTTATTTTAACAGCAAGCTTATTTATATACTAACTTTTCATGAATTTATTGCTGGACTCAATTGGGAAACGTATTAGTTTTTTCGCATTGGGAAAGAGCCATCTGACCCTAGCTAACACCCTGAAAGTTTATTTGTTTTGTATTTACTTCGAACACTACAATGTTTGTGCTATTAAGCAAGGCAGAAACAACAAATTTAATGATAAATATAAGAAGCAAGATTTTAGAAATTTTATTTTTATCTCAGTGGGCAAATTTGTTGAAAAATCACTGCAAATGAGTATATTTCTATAAAAATATACACTCTTATTATAGTGACTTTTTGGCGATTTTGCCCAACTGGGTTACATTATGCTGCATTACAATGGTAGAAAAATGTAATGCTTAATTAGCAGATTTTAATTTTCTTTTGATTTAGTGAAGAGTTTAATTTGGTGAAGTTCAAAATTGAAGGATCATATGGCCAAATCTTTTGCAGATGTAGAATCGTTAAATACATCAGAAAATAGTGAAAGACAAGGGTTTTTTTATCAAAGACGTTATCCAAGAAGATTACCAAAGTTAAAACAATCGCCAAAAAAGGAAAAAAGTAATGTAAAAACTACAAAACAACAAGAGAAATCTCATGATAGTAAGTAGCAACAACAATTATTGATGAATAGGAAGGACGTATGGTTAGTTTGTAATTAGAAGTTCATTATAAAATTTTGTTGATGGGAAAAAAAATCATTTATATTGGGATTTTCTTTGCATTTCTCTTCTGCTTTTCCATTTAGTTTGCGAAAGAAAAGGTTTTGAAAATAATCATTTGCGTGTGACATGATAAACATGCTAATTTTTGCATAGATATCGAAGATGATAGAATTAAAATGTTTTTCTTTACCTGGAAAACAAGAAATATTCTCATTTTTAGGTAAAAAAGAATTGAAGAATACTTTAAAGTCGATTGATAGCAGGTATGGCTCAAGTAATTCACTTGCTAAGACTCACATCATCACCAATGTTATTTTTGTTAATTATATTCCTGAAAACAACCCATAGGAATGCAATATGGTTATGCAATGCTTTGTTATTGACCAATCATGTCATTCCATCAGTCAGTCTGTTATGTTTCAGTTCTTCGTGCCTTCACAATTTTAACTTTATTTTGCTTCGGAACATTTTTCTGGAGTAATTTAAAACTGAATTTCTGAGATAATTATAATTCTTTTTAAAAAAGACCCCTTGCATAAATAGTTTTTGAATTTTGAAGTTGAAATTCAAGTTTTATTGTTTCAAGCAGCACTGGTCTTAAATCCACTTCTTGTTGTTCACATTACATACTATAATGAAATGATGTTATTTAATCTTACCACTATATAGACCAGCACTTGAAATTTTCCTAAGCTGTTCTAGTCAAAACCATAAGACAAATATGGTTTCGTGTGTCTAAGGTCCTCCAGATTGTCATTATACAAAATGTTAATCAATTGACTTTAATAATCAAATCATAATTTTCTTTTACAGTTTTGATACATTCTGTCATGAAAAGGTAAGTTGCTGTTATTTTTTTTATAAGTTCTGTTCTGATAAGTCATGAGTATTATATTTGTTTTATAAGAGGTTTTGTAATTCTATTCTGTTTTCTTCCTGCTTGTTTTCTAATTTCACAAATATGACTAAACTTGACAAAATGTCTGAAACAACTCAAATTATGAAAGTGTTCGTAAGAGTTGTTTCGAAAGGCCATACAGTAAGTATTGATTTATCAAGTTTACAACCAGCTTTTTGCTGACCAAGAGAGAACTTCTTGATACACACTGATGTTCACACTGAAGGTAGAAGTATTGATCTTATAGATGGTGTCTGTGACACGCGTTACACGTTATACATTATCTTCTTATTATGATATCATCAGAAATTCTATGTTGTTTTAGGTTATCAGTAATGTTGAAAACCTTTTCATAGAGGATTTTGTACCGACAGATGAAGTGGATGATGATATCAAACTTGATACACGTAATTATCACAAATTAAACTTGATAAAGATTGGATAAAGTTAGTTATGTTTTGATGAATATAATTTCTATTTTTATTATTTTTAAAGCGAAAAGTGTTTGGATATCCAATCAAAACTCATCACCACCTGTAAGGTATTCAGTTCAAGATGACTTTCATTTGCAAGGGCAAAGAGGGACATTAGACAACCTCGTTTTGAATGGATTGGGTACAAATCAGAAAACGAAAGGTAGGGCGGTGAATCATATTGTTAAAATAAGTCCAGTGAAGAAAGTTCCTGTGAAGAAACCAAGAACTGTTTCACAAACAGGGGTGAGTGGATAACCTGTTTGACTTGTTTTTCTGTAGTTTGATTCACATTCTGAATATTTCAATATTTCCTTAATTTGCTGTGATAGGTTCGATCCAAAACACCAACCACATCTGTTGCAAAAACCAAACGCAAGAGTTCAAACTCAAGAAAAGAATTGAACAGTTGTAAAGAAACCTTAACAACAAATAAGTTCCAAGTCTTCGAACCTTGTTCACATTCAAGCTTCTTGTCTTCAAGAGTCGACCAGTGTGTAACCAATAGCAATAGTTTTAAATATCAGCATGTGCATAACAAACAAATAGTTGAAAATTTATTTGAGCAAGGTATAGAGAACAATACTCTGTTGGATGATGAACCATTTGATGCAGTTGTCAATGTTGCAACACATAGTGATATAGATATAATTAAACAGATCACACCATCTCCGTATGAAAATACACAACCTTTAAATGATAGCCAATTTGATATTCAATGTACAGATAACTTGAAAAACAATGATGTAGACAGCCATTATTATTGTTATGATGATAACTTTACAATTCAAGCTGACGGCCTGTGGAATTTACTTGAAGACCATAGCAAACTTCTATTTCCAAAGAGAGGAGAAAACAATCGTCTCTCTGGAGAACCCATAAGTTTTGAAGTTGCCAAAGTAAGTATACGATCTGCATGAAAATGAATCATCATTCCTTTTATTAGACTGTTTATAACCAATAATCAAAATCTCACTCTAGCCGTTATCTCATGATAATTAGACATCTTTGTATGATGTATTTTAAAAGATTATTCAAGTTTATCTTCTTTTATTTATTTGAGTTTTATTTAACTATTTTTAACAGTTTTTACTTCTTATGACAAACATTTTTATTAAATTCCCTGAAACTTTTAAATTTTTTAGGCCTTGAGAAAGCTTTTGTTCAACTCATTAACAACATCGTTCACAGATGCTTGGCGCAGTCAAAACCTGGCCTACTTCACTCCTGATCATTATTCCTTGAAGTTCCAAAAAGATGGTCCCGTGGAAATAATGACCTGCTTGCAAGCTTTTGTTTTAAAGAATCTGCTCTTTATAAATACTGCTCAGCTGGGGAATCCAGACAGAAGGTTTGTTCGCAACACAACTGGCAAAATTGTCAAATAGTCACTGCGATAAAGTGCATTTTTATTAAAGTAGCATGTATATTTCTATAGATATCCATCACAGTGATTTTTCAACAAATTTGCCCATTGGAATCTTTTCCTTCTCTAGAGTTTGTTTTTGTAAGTTTGTTTTTGTAAGTTTGTTTTTGTTTAGACTTCACCTGACGACACAATTGCAATTAAGTTGTTTATTGAAATCAGTTTGTGATCTGATTTGGAAAGCTGGGAACCAAAAACATGCTGTTCTTGCCTTGTGAGTGAGCCAAATTATAGTTTTATATTGGCTAGGTTATCATTCAAATATTTCAACTTGAGTAATTTAGAGATGGTCAGTGATTCTCTCTAAACTGCTTCAAAGCAATACTGATGAAATAAGCAATCGATCATTTGCATGACATTGTATGTGTACTTCTGTCAAAATGGGATAATAAATAAAATGACAAAAGTATCAATATCTAAAAGTACTTGAGAAACTGATAAAGGAAATGAATTGAATTTTTCCATGACCTTACTACACCCACCGCAATGTCTAAAATTAGCCAATTTTTTGTCTATCCATTACTAATTACTAATTACATTACTAACTGTTATAATGTTGCAGTTGTTTGATAAAGTTTAGAAGTTTCTTTATTGACACCCTACTTCCAAAATCTCAACATGGAAGCATGGCCGTATAAAGGTATAGAAGGATTTAAAACTGTTATAAATTTCTCCTTGTTTTATTGAAAGTTTAAACATGTGCCAAGAATGAAATCCGAAGTCAAACTTTCTATACCTTGATGTGAGCACACATCTGCCCATGCTCCTTCAGTTATGAAAAATGGTGGATATTTTATCAAATGAATCAATTGATTTGTGTGTGTTAACAGTGTGAGTGAAACTGGTATTGTAATGATGGGTGACTACTGTTGCATTGATTAAAAGTATTTCAATTTTAGACCACTTGGTCGATGTCAGTTTATCGCAAATGTTCAATACAGAGAGGACACGATTACAGAGAAGGTTTGTATGTTCGAAATTACATTTCATTTTCGAACCTGGCAAAATTCTAAACTCTAAGCAAACAACTTCTGTTCAGATGGAATTGTTTAAATTCAACAAACGTGAAGAATTTGAGAAGTTCATGAAAATCAATCTTAAATGGGTATATAAATTCACTTCATCAATTCATTGCATCAATTCATTTCATCAATTCATTTTATCTATTATTTTGAAAATTGGGAGGTGCAACAACGTGCTTTTAGATCATCATGTTAAAATGTGTTTCATTTTTAGATGCAAAACACAGGTTGTTCTGGTTGTATTGCGTTGTTATATTCCATGATTTTATCACGTGGCTTAACAAAGTAAATCATCTTCTCTACCATCATCTTTCAATTTATTTACCTAAGCTATGAAGATTAACTCTTGTACACTAACAATGAAAATGAAGCTTTTCGATTTTCTTGGCTATGTGAAAGGAGTTGAATTTAAAAAATATATTATTCAATGATATCCGCACACAATGTACCTCTCCAATTGCACATTGGTTTCAGTTAAAAAATATAGTTGATCTTCAACCCAATTGCATTATACCTTGCATTGTAGCATAGCATTGTACCATATGATCGTACCATTGGCGTAATTACTCCTATGATCTCAATAAAATACCTGTTTCCATCCTCATGATGTATTTTTCTTCAGCATTTTCAACGATTGTAAGGAACTTCCCTGTGGTTTGTTGGTAGATCACAGGAGAGACCTGAAATCTCAGGTAATAAATCACCAGAGCATTCAAAGAGATAGAGAGATAGTTACGAGTACCTTTTGGCACTGACTGTGTAATGTTTGTTTTATTGGTTTGTCTTCTGTAGGCCTTGATAAACCTTTGCATTTATGGGAGAGCCGTTCCCAATGTATTCAACGGTGATGCTGAAGTACTGGGTGATGGAGGGGAAGTTGTAAGTAGGCCAGTGTGTTTTTCTCTGGAAGTCTGATAACGAGGTTGTTTGTTTGAAAAGATTTTTTTCTGTTTCAAAAGGGTATGCTTCGTGGTATCAAGCGACGATGTGAAGTAGGATTTCTAACGCATGAAGAGTATAGAAATTTCAGAAGTATACAGGTAAGTTCATGTTTTTTAACAATTATTACTGCCGCGACGCATTCTCATTGGGTAAATTAATTGAAAAATCACTGCGAAGGAGTGCATTTCTATACTAATACACACTATTTCAAAAAAAAAAATGCTCTTCAATGCAGTGACTTTTTACGATTTTATCTATATGATTAGTAACACCTTATTTCAACTACTGAAAACCTGAACAACACCCAAAATGTATTATATTATACTCATGAATATATAGAAAAATCGCCAAAAAGTCACCAACAATACTCGACTGCATAAGTACAGTGAAATCAGTTTTTAGGACCAGTTTTTTCAGCATTACAAGAGAGAATATATGTTTAGGTTGGAAGCTGTTTAAAAACTCCTTGCTATCCCATCTGGGTTGTAGAAATTCGCAGGAAGTTCAGTGTTTTATTCAGCTGCAAGAAAGATCTCCTCAATGATTGGTATGTACTTACGTTTTGTCGTTCTTTCAATTCACTTCTTTCAAAAGTTAGTGACGTCACCATCATGACATACACACATGACATTTTCTTAAGAAAAAACTTTAAAATGTGAAGAGGGCCTTGCCTACTTTTACAAACGACTTATTCTACGGGAATCGATTATCAGTGAAATTGAGTTAGGTACTAGTTGGTTATTATGCCCAATCTCGATAGTTCGCAGTCGAAACTTTGTTATTTCTGTTTGGGTAAACGAGTCCAATCTTGCGAGGTGCCTCGTTTATTCAAACAAAAATGAGAGACTTTGAATCAAAAAGTTTCGTGATCGTGAGATGTAGCAGTCTTCTACATACAGAACTGTATTTTCTAATGCAATGCATATATGAACTCCACATCTGGTGTTTAGGAAACTGGAAAGGAAGTTTGATTTGTATCATTACCAGGGAATGTTCAAATACATGGCTGCTCTTGAATATGAAGTAAAGTTAACTGTCGGTAGGATATCATGCTCATTCTATCACAAAGACACACTTGTGTTTCATGTCATTCTTCTATGAATTCTTCAAAGTTTATGGTAAAGACCCTGACGTGATATATTAGTGTAGATATATTAGTGTAGTCATTATCCTTCGATTGTTTTATCGGAAACTTTGTTTAGATACTGTTGAACCTTTGATTGAAGTAGAAGACGAAGAGGTCTCCACAGTTGAAGAAGTCATTCGAACGAAGTGAGTATCAATAATGTCTGGAAAGATGCGTGACTAATATGTATATGACGTGTATAAAATTCCAAGCTGAATGACCGCTACACAAAATAAGAAGCCGACCTGAATGCTTTACAATTTTTCCCCGTACGGAATTTCTTGAAATTTCAAAAATTTGCGAAACGAAGGATTCATAAATGAAGAATGCATCTGTAGGTTATCGTAACATTCAATGTTTTTGGAAATAGTCTCATCTATTTTCTTGGTAGATGGGCAGACGCTGTCATTCACTGGAACGGTTTCACTCGATTTTAATGAAGAACGGTGCATGGTATAGTGTGTATTGGAGGTGCAATGCTTGGTATGTTGTGTTTCTTAGAATCCTTGGTCCTTACGGACGGTTCAAAAATTACATTTTATTAGATGAAGAGGAAGGCATATTTCTTTATGGAGTTAGTGTAAATCACTGACCCATGAGCAAATTTACGACTGAGCATTGAAGCGTCACAATGCTTCAATCCTTTCATGACCATTTGATAGAACGACTGTCTGCTTCATTAAAAAAAATACTGCATTCACAATTGACTCATGTATATTACAGAATGAAATGTGCTATTCAGTCGATTTGATTCCATTTAGCATCATAACATTATACGTTACTCCTGGAGAGAAACGATTGATTCCAAAGATAAATGTTACAAACAATATTTCAATGAATTTCTTCCAATCCTTTTGTCATTTATTGACTAATTTTATTTATGGAAATTTGAGTAGTTCCCTGCTGATTGAATTTCGCGATTATCCTTATAATTATGAGCATTAATCAATATGTTATAATTTATATTATAGAGTATTATTATTATCTGAAACATAATTCACTTGTGTGAATATTCTCCCAATAGCTAAGGTTTTTCTTTAGAAGCTCACCGTTTGTTTTTTGTAGATTTCGGTTGGGAAAATTTAATGTTTGAACGTGCTTCCGGATTGTACGTGGACTGATGGCTGAACTTTTTGAAACAATAATTTGAAGTACTATGTAAAATTCATCGAAAAGTTGAAAATTTGTTGGTTTGCGAAAACGCATCTAAAAATACATTAAATTGTATCTTTTCTCTAATAAGCATTTCGTATCTGTTTGCTTGTCTGTTTTTTGAGGGAATTTACCCAACTGGAGATTTGCATAATTAATTGAGCACTTGACTTTAAATAGTTCTTCTTTTTTCGTCCTTTTCGTCATGTCGAGATTTTTTGACTTGTTCAAAGTCGAAGTTCAGAACTTTTTTTTCAACAATCATATATTTTGATATACTACACAACTACTTTTTATGTATATAAACCTTAATTTGCAGATATAAATTATTTCGAGGTCGATATTAATGTGATATATAGATATATTGGTTTGTAAAAGAACAAATTATTGAAAGTTAGATTTTTAATTCTCCAAAGTCCAAGACCATCACATGATATAAATTGCTTTTAATCCTAATTGGCAGCTCCTCTTATCCGATTACCTCCATGACGTCATACAATTACAAGAATGCAACGAGATATGATTATTAAAAATATCTTAATGGAAAAATAAAAATGTTTGACGAACGAAAATGATATTCTAAATGGCACAATCGGGAGAACGTTAACGCAAATCTCACAGCAAGTAATTATAGCATTGCATGATGGAGGTTTTATAAAATATTACGGAGATAATTGAATGACGGAAACTGCCAAGATCGACTACTTTCTTGTTAATTTTGCTGGGAAAAAATTTGTGAAATTTTTATTGTTTCCTCAAATTCACCGATTGTTAATCGACTGCGCTCATGCATAGTATCGAGATGCGAATGTTTAGACAAGACGTTTGCCAATCCTTCTCAAGTCGAATTGAAATAACTATCCTCTTTCAGGAGGGCGAAACTGCAAGCAGTTTGCGATTTTTGTAAACCAGGACATTTCAACGTTTATAACATATGATACCACTGTAAGCAAAGCAATAACTGGATTAAAATGATCTCGTTTGCTGTTTATCTTATCTGGTTCTTCTGAGTTTTCTTACAAGCCATGCAAAGAAATTACAGCAGCATTTTTTGCTGCATTAGAAACGATTAAGGAACTGACTAAAGAAGCATTTATTAGTTAGCTTCGTCGAACGTTTTTAATCAGGATTTCTGAAGTTATCAATGAAATTGAGAAATTTTTGTTAGAACTTAAATTCTAAGCAACATCAAAAAAGCTCTAAAACCTAAAAAAGCTCATATATCAGAAATTTAGATTGTTCGGTATATTCCAAACAAACTTCAGACTCCCGACAGTCTTCACTTCCTCCAAAGCTTCATGTCTCCAACCTACTCCCTGTTAGATTTGTGTATCTGCAATTACAAGTGTATCGAGGGCATGACCTTTAGTCTTCATGTCCAAAAGTACACGAGAAAGTCTTCCTACTTTTCGTCTGAACTTCGTGTGTAGCTTAGCATATATGAACACGTTACTGACACTGTTTGAAACTTGTAGTAGTTTCAGCGCACCATTTAAAACGTTTGAGCTCCGCTGGTGAAGCGGTTTACCGGTAAGTCCAGCTATTGCGAAGGTTACGTAAAAAATATCTTTTGGTAACACCAACACTGTGAAGATGACCGCCATCCAGATCAGAATGAGGAAAATTTTCTTCTTGTCTAAACAAGGAACCGATGAGGGCATATTTGTCCTTGATTTGTTAATGTCCCTGTAGATAAATATACTTGTGGTACAGAAGCATGTTATGAAAAGCAAGTCTTTGAACATTGTGATGATAACTTCTATATACACCAAATCATCATCCACCATAGCAGGCCAACATATCGGAAACAAATCCTCACATTTAAAATGACAGTATGATTTGTTATGGCTTTTTCTTAAGAAGTCTCTTAGTCCCTGGTAATATACATCTTTACACTTTGTATATAGCCTTGGAGACGATTGGTATATCACTTCGTTCAGAGGTTTAGAGTTTGGAAAGATATGCCACTCAGGTAACGGATGAGTGAGGTTGTTCAATTCGTACTTGCAGCTTATGACAATCCTGGCTTTAGGAATTTCCGTCAGGTTAATTATATAAGGCAACTCACAGACTACTGCCGCCACGATGACAATCATTGTCACGATTCGAAGTCCTTTTCTTGAAGTACTTGTCCCGAGTGGATGACAAATTGCACGGTACCGATCAATTGTAATAGTAAGTATAATCCCAATGGAGATATTGATTAAAACTGCATTGATGGAAGGTAAGACTTTGCATAAGAACTTTCCAAAATGCCATACACTATAGTTTGTAGCATGCCAGTAAATAAACACAAGAGGGTTAATAAAACTTGCAATCATGTCAACGATAGCCAAATAGAATATCAATCTTTCAAAATTGTTGATGCTTGCTGCTCTGTGTTTACCAAAAACATAACACACTAAACCGTTTCCTACCACACCGACAATAAATATAATCGAAAATCCCACTATGAGAATTATATTTAAGGCAGTAAGTGTGGTCATTTTGTTGCTGTGCCTTCTCACATAAATCCCAGTTTTCTCTCTTTGTATTTATTTCTTAACCACAAGGAAATTACAAACACACAGACAGCAGTTCCTGTCACAGATTTAAACAAATAAAAACATGATTTGTTGATTAAAATGTACAGATAACTGGATGACATGCTGTTTTCACTTCTAAAGTCTTTTAATTATTGCAAGATACAGATCTTTTGAATCATCTCTTCATGTCTTTCTCATCTTGTCGTTTTTTTATTATGTTCATTAAGTCAAGTTCATCTGCGCTCCAGTGGCGTTCCCACTGTTGAAGAAAAGTTCGAGATCTGAGAAAACTGTTTGAGCCAAAACGCAATTGTATTAATTACAAAATATTATCGTTTTGAATTATTTCCTTATTTTTTAGTGGTTATCTGAAGACATTGCCTTCAAAGTAGAAGATATTGTTGGTCCTTGCAGCAATTTCTATGATACTTTTGAAAAAATTACAAATAAGGTTTTATTGCTCTTCCTTCTCTCTTTTTTTTATAAATTATAACATTTGTATGTTATGTATCAGCCATTTCTAATCCCATCAAAGAGGTTATTAGACAAATTCAAAATTGAGTTTATGTTCTATTCTTGAGTTTATCGTGGATTTGATTCACCCTTAAATTATACAAATAAAACTCTTTTAGTTTTTAATCAAATAACTGAAATTAAAAAAGTGATTAATTGACAAAGTAACTCCCAGACACACAAGATTGATCTAAAAAAGAAGTGATGATATCCCATCATTCAATTGACCATACTTCAGTTATCTCCCAAATTCATACTACAACTACCACAAATCAATGCGACAAAATAATTAATTGGAATAATTGAGAGACAAACGAAACAGACAACAGACATGTTTATCTAGAACAATTCCGTAAAGTAATCCCAAAACACGTCATTACAGCAATGCATTGTGGTAGTTGTATTATATAGACAATCGCTACTGCGAGTACTTACAATAACCATTACGTTTTTTTTCTGGTAAAGGTTTCGATTACGCAGATCCTTAATAGCAATACACCAAACATTCAAAATTGATAGACATGGCTGAGGAGAATGACAGTTTTCTTTCATTAAATGCTTTTATTGTGTTGGCATAATGGTTTCTACCTATGAAGTCAATTTCCCGCTAATCCTCAAATGATCCTGTCGAGGAATGCCACAATTCTTCAAAAAAAATCCTCAAATCTCGACTTTTTTCACTGTGGAATCCTGCTAGATAGTTCAGGGATATGTTTAAGCGTAGCGCACAATTTTTTTTATTTTTTTTTTTTTATTCATCAAGTCTAAATTCTATTAAAAAAAATTCCCGGCATTCTATAAACCACATCTCCTAGTTTTTTCAAAAACTTCAACATTGTCCAAATTAAAGTCCATTTTCTTGACACTTCTCGAACCACATAAACATATGCTGAACGTAGCAAACAGAACGAAAATTTAGTTCTTAACCAATGTAGGATGATACTGTATTCAATGTCTCGTTTCGTCGAAAATTTGTTTGCTAAGGTTGTAATGAGCATTTCAGTTTCTCTCCCTTGACCTCCATACAGAGGCGGACCGAGACTTAGTCAACCTAGTCAGTGTGACTAGGTGAAAAACTCAAAATGTTTGTACTTCTTCTTTTTGTACGCACTTCCGCTCTCTCGCGGCTTTCGTAAAAGTCGCTACTTTTACTGCGCTTTCTCCAGTCCTTTTGTGATTACGGACCAGGCTATAGTTCTTACTTAGTCATATAAAACCCAGGGTACATGTCAAACAGTGAAAATAATGGAATCCGAGGGAACCCAAGGTTTATTTTGACTATCTCGCATATCCCACAACTCTCTGTTTCTGACTATCTCGCATCCCACAACTCTCTGTTTCTGACTATCTTGCATCCCACAACTCTCTATTTCTGACTATCTTGCATCCCATAAGGCCTCTCTGTGTAATAATTTCACAAGAAAGAGTTCGGCCGAAGGTATTTATCGGTCAGTGCAAGATTCCATATCGTAAAACCAGATCTAAGAGTAAGTTTATCTAACAATTTCAGACCATCAAATCTTTATGGTTAAAACCTTGTTACATTTGTTTGGGATGACGAGTATTTGGTTACGTGATGACTCGTTCTTCCAAACACTTTTAAGAGACTTTTCACCGAGAAGTTTGAATTGTTAGATAAACATACTCTCAGATCTGGTTTTACGGTATGGAATCTTTCACTGACCGGTATTATCATCCTAAACGTTTGTTCAGTCAAAAGAAATGGCATCCATAAGTTTCATAGAGCAAATGATGGGTAACGGCGACATTACCAAGTTTAGGTCGGTATTTGAAAAATTAAGGGAAGACTTAGAATAAAAACTGAAAACAATAATTCGTCTGGAGAGGATTTTGAAGAAAAATTAAAGTCGAGATTAGTTCTTCATGATTTTACTGCTGAAAAGTTTATACCAGACCGCTTACAATCTGAAAAGAAATTCATCACACTTCAGTAAGTATTAAATATTACAATTGTAGACAATTGACGGTTTTAAATGACATAAAATACAAATATGTATTGTGTGATGAGTCATGTGTATATAAATTGTTTATAAGCTTGTTTATTTTCTCATAATGTGAAAGACATTGTTGATAATGTGTTTGGTACATCAAGTATGACTGATCAGATTAATGTTTCACTCAATATGGTACGTAAGACGTGTGCAAGTAAATAAAAGGATATTAGCTTTATTTTTATTATGATAATTTGATCACCACCAGCGGACAAGTAACTGCTTATTTAGTTCTGTATCCCTTGCTTTGGTAGGTAATAATTCTTTGGTTTACTCATTAAAAGAATTTTGACATTAGAACAGTTCCTATTATGTTAAGCACCCTTGCACAGCCACAGGCATTTCAAAAAGGGAAAGATAATTTCTTCTGTAATTATAAAAATCTGATGGGTTTATTGGTTTCACATTCTGCGTTAGACTCATGTAAACTTGCAGAAGATTTAATTAAAGAAGAGGCTCAAGTTTTACTAATGACAAGACTTGGTCAAGCTTTATGGCAATTCTTGGGTTGTCACCAGTCATCTGTAGGCCATTTAGTACCGTTTTCCCAGAATGTGGCACCGATAACTTAAAATTTCTATTCAATCAAGTCATAAATCCTAGAAGTGGTGCCTTGTCAAATGGTAACATTCATTTACCATACATGGTCGTAGTTTTTGCATTGATTGGCTAAACAATTTTAAGTGGCTTTTAAGTGATTTTGTTTACCTTGTGTTCTCTGATAAATTTCCTAACATGACACTTAGAATCTACTTTTTCAAGCTGTCAAGGCCCAGCTCAAGTGCCTGTTCTTAGAATAAAAATCATGAAAAGGCATCAGTAGATGGTAAAAAATCTTTTCATCAATACGCCTCTTCATTTATCACACTTCTAGTCAAGAAGCAAAGAAAGACAAATGGTTCAACAAAGTAAGTAAGAATATCACCGAAAAGCGAAACTGTTTATACTCATAATAGATATATACCATTTTTCTATGTGGACGTCTTGATTCTGCTAGGGGCCAGTCATTGTTTGGCTAATATGCTCTACCTCCTGTAGGGAGTGTTATATTTTAAAATATACTGGGTTTGATGGTATCAAAATGGCTCTGAGAATCCTTGGAATGTTACTTGTAAGATCTTGTGTATTCACATACGTGTGAAAGGATTTTAATCAAAGACAGCTTTACACAACACTAAGTCAGCTGACAGGTCAAATGGCTTGTCATTCATGTATATATATTCACTAAGGTTTTTTTGCATATAATATCTAAGGTCTTTGACAGGTTTTCCGCCAAAAGATGGACTTTTTTTATTTATGTTCTGATAAACTTGATAAGGAAGATGAAATTTATTTGAATTAATCACCAGAAAAAAGATTACTTGTGTTTCTTTAATTTTAGCTTTTCTTATTTTCTTTTGTATCTATGGATTCGAAGTTATTCATTACTCATTTTTATTTGAATTTCAACACTATCAAATGCATGGTAGGATGTGTGCGATGGATGTGTGGAGGTTTTCCATAAAGTGTTAGCTTTCATAAAAGCTCATTTATCAAATGACTTTCTTAAATGTTGTATATAATATGAAGGGTATATCATTTTAGTTTTAACACATGTATATAATTTTTTTTAACTTTGTTTAATTCGCTTTAGACATGTTATTTCTTTTTGCCTAAATGTGTAAATCAATGTGCTATGTTGCTGTCCATGTCTGGTTCCATATGCGAACCTAGGCATGCTGATGAAGCCTGATATTGGCAGAAACAGTGACTATGAGTGATTGATGTGTATGTAACAAACATCATGGTGTTTTCAATGTAGTTAAGTCAGTAGGCAAAGTGAATAAATATTCTGTTTTGCATGGACATCAGACTAATAAAAAAATGACTTCTTTTTTCTGATCACCTTAATACCCCGTGAAAAGTCTCATAAATGTCTAATGCCAGCAGCCCAACAAGAATTGTAAGGTTTAGGCAACAAACTTTGTCGAGAAGCGCTACGACATTTTTCGGGAAATCCGGTTATCAATCGGGAAACATGAATGTTCCGATATTTTTTGACTAGATGTCCCAAAATTCTCGATCCCCCTCCGAGGGGGACAATACAAAAGGGCTGAAAGAACCCTATTCGATTTCAATTACTCGCTTATTGTATTTTCGTTTTTTCTCTTGTTCGTTTTCCTTGAAAGTATTTTCGAGTTTCTGGGAAAAGTGACTCTTTGCGAACGGATTGATGATCCTTACGTTGAAGAATGCAAGTTGTCCCCTTCGCCAAAAACCTCTCACTGATGTATCTAAAGGCTCATTTCCACTTAAAAAAAACTGAGCGAAATGCGAAATATTTCAATGGAAATGTGAAGTGAGCATGCGCAGTAGGTACAAATTGATTTTTCCTGCAAAATATTTCTCTTCGACAAAAGTTGAAAAAAGTTCAACTTTTTTTCTATCGAAATATTTCGATGAAATTCTGACCAATCAGATTGCAGCTTTGTTGTATATTTTTCCTGCTCTTCTCCACAATTAAAAAATCATTTGATTTGATTGACATTTGATTTACAATTGTTATGTTTTTTTAATTTAAGTGGAAAAGGTTTTTTTAAATGAGCGAAATTTTTCGATGGAAAATTTTCGCATTTCGCTGAAGTTTTTTTTATCTTGGTAACTCATAGAGATACGTTTTTTGCGGTCCACGATATTGGCCATAAGGTAACAAAAAAATTTGGGCAAAATCTTTGGGTACAGGGGTTCTATGACGTCATCAAAATCGAAAATCTCTGTAACAGTATGGTAACATTTTCCGTTATGTAAGAGAAAGCAAATGTCCAAGACGTACTGCGTCTGACGACGGAAAAAAACTAATAGCAACCAAATCCACAAAAACATTTGAAGGCATATGCAGTCGTCTATTCAATGAACTTCCATCGAGCTTGAGAGCAGTTGAAGACCATCAAAAATTTTCACACGAGTTAAAATCTTTTTATCTAGATCTCTCTTTTGCTAAGTATTTGAGCATGCATTAATAGGAATTTATTTACTTGTTTAGGCACCACCTATCTGTTTTGAGACGTATACTTCTTTTATTTCTTTGTGGTTCCATTGCTTACCCATTTTATCTTTCTGATGTAGTTACTTTGGTGGATATACTTTTTTACTAATTGAAACTTTATGTTATATTTTTAACTATCGTTAACTAATATTTTGTATACAGTGACTGTGAATTTTAGAATTTTCAAATTATTATGGGACGAAGAGCCATTGTAATATATGGATATGCCCGAAATATACCATTATTATTATTATTATTAAGTGGAAACGGGCCTTAAGCGAGCTCCATCTGATTTCAACCTCTCTTTAATCGGTTTTGTTTTGCATCGATAACACTGCAATGTCTTCAGGTTTTCTCTAGGGAAGTTTTAAAGAGAATTTTTATAGGTTTTCTTAAAGAGGTATCAATCAATAATTCCAAACCAAGAACAACACGTAACGGCAATGTAAGTATCTTTTGTTTTGTAAATTTTTAAGTTGTTGCATTCTATTCTGTTTACCATTACCATTGTCTCTGAATAACAAACGAACTGCTCCACATGAATTGAATTTTAGCAGATAAAATCATCCCAGAGCGTGCTTTTAGGTCGCCACTGTCTCACTCAGTTCAAAATAAACGAATGCAAGATAATATGACGTTAGTTGTTTTCTTCCGTATTTCTCCATATTAATTTTCATATTTATGATACAATTCGTAAGACTCTACTCTCTTCAACATTAGGAGTAATCCACCTAAGAAATCGCGTCAAGAAAATTCTGATACAACACCATCAGGGTAATTTTCTTATTATAATTCTACAAACTGTGTTAAGTACTTTGTCATGTAGATGGCTATTTTCTTGCTATTTCAGATGTACGAATCACTGCGCATGCATCAAAGAAATGCTGAGTGTGTATAGTTCTCTCTCGTGTAAATTCTTTTTGTTTCTGTGAGTGTGTTAAAAAAAAAGAACTAGAAACGCCATCGAGGAGAGCATAGATTCGCCGAGCACCACCGGATAAGTTTTATTGATAGTAAGTGTTTGTTTCTAACACTTTTTACTTGATAGCTACTGAGAGAAAGGAGTCATTTGATAATGTAAATTCAGAGAAAGACTTGATACAAACCTGAATAATTTACATTATGACCTGTTACTTTCATATCATTCAACTATTTTAGACGAAACCCTTCAGAAGGACAAAGTGATACTATAGAAAAAGTAAATTCTTAAATCACATGAAATGCACTGTTACATAAAGGTGGATTTTAGGGCTTGGATCGGAGTTGTATACTTCTTAATAAAATACAGTGTACCTTAAATGTAGAAATGTTGGCATGGATTTAATTTTTGGGCTAGCAAATTTGTGGTGCTGATTTAATTTTGTGCAGTCGGGATTTTTTTAATTTCGGTGTGGATTTAACTTAGTGCAATTAAGACTTTTTAGTCAAAATGTTTTGGAGAAAAAATAAATTTAGTGTGGATTTGATTTTGAGCATTTCGTGGCAATTGCGCCAAGTGTTCTCCATGTCAAAAGTTCTACATATCTACAATTAAGTCAGTTCTCATTTGATGCTACACCAGCGTTTGTTTTGTTACATTTCTTGTTACATTTCTTTTATAGATACCTCTGTTTGACATCATACGACGACTACCTAAAAAAACAAAAAAAATATTACAAAAAAACCAGCTGGTCAAAGAACACAAACCGACACAAACAGACTTTATATTGTGTTGTGAGACTATCTCGTCCAGATTGGAAAAACTGGAAACAGCGATTGCTGGGATATCAGCAAATGTAGAACTGTTTCTACAAAGAACTAACCATCCACAAACATATGATTTACAAAGAGTTTCTGAGGATTTGTCAACCATGATTTCTCACCACATATCTGCTGCTCAGCAGGAAACTTCACAAAAATTTTTGTTTCCTCCTGAAGTACAAGGAGAAATGAAGACGATGATGAAGGAGATATGCTTGAGATCACTCAAACGTTACGTACCCCTGGTCCATTCATGAAGCTCCTACAACCAATTCCCCAACAACCAGACATCAGATCACTAGACACATTCACAGCTACACAGATACTATACAACTCGAACACCATGTTGGATTGTGCATTCAACCTTATTGAAGCGGTTTCCCATGAGCAAGCGTTAAAAAGTTCCAGTTTATCAAGGAAAAAAGGACTAAAGCAGTTGGACCCTGCAAAAGTGGACTGAGTAAAGCAGCAGGTCACTTCAAGTCTTGTTGGGGAAAGCTGGGAAAATTTATTGCCCAAGTTAGCGCAAAAACTAAGATTTCACAGATTTCAAATAACGAAGAAATAGATACAATCACTAAGATAACGTAATATAAGGTTTGTCAGTGATTTAATTTGACCACAAAAAATTCCTACATAGGCCTATTCCTTCATTATTTCGAATCTAACAATTTTATTTTGCACATAAATACAATATATATAGTTAAAAATTATAAAGTTATTTTGCATTGAAATGCATTAAAAATCAGGCTAAACCCTTACGTACAATGTTGTTTTGATTTGAATCGACTAATTTCTTTCCAAAAAATTGAAGACGAATTCTCTTCTAACATTAATTGAGAGAGTAAGTTAATTTTATTTTACATTATTGCCACTGAAGGGACAGGATTCTCCCCTTCTCCCCGTTCTTCAGTAATAATGCTTACTGCACCTCGGAAAAAAAGAAAAACTAACATTTTAAGTAAGATCTTTCCAAGCCACCATTCTTCTTTTGAACACCACGCTTTCTAGAACGAGTCAGCGGTGGAGCGAGAAGTTATATTGGCTGTCACATGACCTAATTTGCCCAATCAACTGCCGAAGTTAAGCCTCCCGAAAATTTCTTCAAAATACGGGATTAAACGGAAGACTGATGCAAAGGTTGGTTTCTACTTCATTTGATGTGGCGCCCGACTAAATCAACAAATCAATTCGCTCATACGCACGACCACAGCGAACGATGTGAAAACCGGCCTTTAGGTCCGTCTTTTTTACACTCAGTAGAGCAGCCGAAGCAACAGCTTTTTAGCTCTTTACTATGACGCATCGTTTTTAACAATAAAACGTTTTCAATGATAAAACGTTTAAACATTTTATAGTTAAAAACGTTTAAACGTTTTCTCTTTCGAATTCTTGAAACGTTTTTTGAATTTTGGTAAAAACGTATAAAAACGTCAGATCACTAGACACATTCACAGCTACTACTATACAACTCGAACACCATGTTGGATTGCACATTCAACCTTATAAAGCGGTTTTCCCTGAACAAACGTTAAAAAGTTCCAAACAGCCAATGTAAATTATTTCAGTGTAATGAACGTCTTTAAAAGCCTTGATCTGAATTTAAGAGCTTTTCAAAAATGTCAACAAACAACATCCTCGTCTACAAATATTCTACTTACAATAATATCGTGTAGGGTAAGAGGTAAACAAACCTCGTCAAAGCATACCCGGGGGGAAATGTCTACTCAACTCTATATAATAATGAAAACTTTGCATTCACAAAAGCTAATCAATCTTTATGATACCTTAATTCCCTTAAAATTCGCTCGCCTTTAATTTTCACGCCCTCTATTTTTCGCGCCCCATGTTAATATTGTATTGGCGCACCGTTTAATTTTGGCGCAGTTAAGAACGGGGGGAAATAAAGTGGTGATATAAATCTGATCATGCAAAGTATCATCAACAAAAGAAAATTTTAAAAAAACGTCATATACAAACAGACCAAGTGTAATTTCGTTTTTGGAATTGTCAATAACACCAGATGACTTCCAAGCATTTATTATTAAATAGACGCCAAGGCGTCGTCGCACGCCGCCAACGATCGACATGCATTTCAGTTAAAACATTTCTTACCGGTTTTTATTTTGAAAATGATCCCTTTATTCAAATCCTGTGTAAACGTATAGTGTACCATCAATTTGCCATGAAGGGCTTATACAGTTGACACGCGTACATCTACCTTGATCTCATGCTTCTTTTTGCCTTTCTTCATTTGCTTGACAATCTCCTTGGAGTACCAAGCTTGTGCTTTTTGTCTCAAAAAAACCTTCGTTACTCATCGGTCACTGTTACGTATAATGGCTGAAAATAACTCGTCCAGTTGTTGGTACTGGTGCCACCATCCCATTCGATGCACGGACCAAACCCTTGTCTGTCCATTGATAGGTATATGATTAATATGAAGCTAGTAATTTTATTCCCAAAACAATCTTGAAATGAAGGTGAGTTAAAGTTCTTAAAAATGTGACGTCAACAAATTATAGGGACCTAAACATTGATGAAATCATACTGGAAATGAATTTAAAGTTTAACTAGAAGCCATTAGGCTTGAACAACCTCCGCATCAGCCCTTGAGAAAATTGCTTTAGGGTAATTTTCAATATATCTGAATGTCTTTATCCAATTTTTTTGTTGTTGGAAATGCTTATGTCTATCATAATTACCAAAACATGATTTACTGAATAAATGATAAATTTGGGTTATAACCCAGTTAACACACGACGTAATCACAACGTTGTTTTATGGTTGTTCTAACGTCTTAACCAAAAACGACCATTAACCGACGTCAAGAAAACGTCAGGGTTAGTCGCAACCAAAAGCGACTATTAACCAACGTTACGAAAACGTCCGGGTTGGTCGAAAATAATTGCGACCTGAAAAAAAAACGTTTCAAAATCCTATAATGGTTGAAAGCTTATGTCGTGACTAGAGTGGTATATACTGTAATTTTGTGTTTATGCTGTTAAAATCATCTATTTACTTACAGTCAATTCTGACGTTCTTTCGACGTCAAAAGAACGTTACATTTTGTATTCCGGCATTCTGTATGCAATTTAATTCGTAAGATAATCATCTTGAAAACCATGAAAAAGGTGTCTTTCTTTACTTATTCATTTGTATCAAAGGATAGAAGAATGCCTGAATTGTTTGTTTGTTGTCATTCCCCTTTGTCGTTAATTTGACCATACTGCAACGTCAATGCAACGTTCATTTCGGTCATTTGACCGTTGCACAACATCCGCACAACATCATTTTTGGTTATTTTTAATCGTTCTTTGAACGTCAAAATCCGACGTTGTTTTGCTGTTTCCATTTCCAAAACGACGATTAAAAAAACGACGATTAAAAATAACTAAAATAGACGTTGTACAGACGTTGTGCAATGGTCAAAAGACAACGTTAGCATGGTCAAATTAACGACGAAAGGTAATGACAACAAATGAAAACTCACCACCGGGAATCGAACCCTGATCTTCTCGCATGGAATCTGAGAATGATAACCACTACACTACGGCGCCTTAACATTAGATAATGTATTTGACTATGAAAATCACCAGCTTAATTTCGTTTAGGTTAAGATGGAAAAAAAAGAAATGACGAAATGAAAGAAAAAGTGTAATATAACTTTTGCTTGCTTTACTGCTTTAGTCCAGTCTGATTGTGCAAAAAAACATAAAAATTGTGCAAAATGATTTAAAAGCATGAAATTTGGCACAGTGGTAGTTTAGTGGAAAAGAAGTAATTTAAGCCTCAGACCCATCAAAAAACACCTGTTTTGTGTATTTTACAGACCAGAATAGGTTCCCATGGCAACGAAATATTTTTTTCTACAAAGTTGAAAGTGTTGTATACCGTTGGAAAGATAATTTTTTCCTGAACAAAAAACTTGCTTAGGTCATGTCAAAAAAAATAATCTATCAAAAGTTATAAGGCGTCAAAGTTTGGGTCGTGACGTCATCAAAATACCAAAAATATTATTTCGTACGAAAAGCTTCGTAACAGAATAAATACATTTTTAAAAAACTTTTGCGTTTATTTCTTTATACCAAAAATATTGATATTTTCAAAGTAAAACATGCTATATACCGTTGGAAAGCAAATTCTTTCCTGATCAAAAAACTTGGTTAGGTCGTATCATGGAAATTAAGCTATCAAAAGTTATTAGGCGTCAAAGTTCGGGTGAATACGTCATCAAAATACCAAAAGATATATTTTCAAAAAATATCTCTTTTTATATGTAAAAAGAGCTGGTGAAAATGACAGGTGATATTGTTATATGTTGTGATAGATATCTGAAGGAATTTACGTGCTATTGCCCTCACAGAAGATTCAATTCAACTCTTACGATGGATGGTTTGTGGGCCTGAAGTCGCAAGAAGTGTAAGGGATTTCGAAGCTTCTTTGCCTTACAACTTGGAGGCAGCACTGACAGAACAAACGAAGCATCATGAACAAACTCCCAGTGTTCAAAAACGATTTGCAAAGAATGTCAATGATTTGGTCACGGCATTCCAGGAAGCAGCGAACCAATTCTTGGAAGAAACGAGAGACTTAATAGCACTAGATTCAAAGAGCATTGCGAATCAAACTGCAGTCGGTAATATGAGGAAAATTGATGAGTCTTGAAAGAAGCAGGTCAGTGATTTTTTCAATAGCAGGTTAAAAGAGAAAAAATCAGTATTTATGCAGTCATTGAGAAAAATAATTCTCAATCTTTACGCAACCATCACAACGAAGAAAAACATCAAACATGGAAATTACAACACTCAGAAAGTCATGTCAACTCTTCTCGCGGCGCTATACATTGGTTGTCAAGTTAGAGATGGCAATCTAGAAGAATTCTTTTCACATGAAAATGGCAGTTATCCTGCGTCAATCTCCAAAAACGGTGACTTAATGCCCGGATCAAAGTCTACCCTGTTGCACTGCCTTAAAATCGATAATGAAGTTGCTGCTGATGAAATGTGTATGGCCTGCATCATATTGGATGGAGCAGCAGTCGTAAACATAGTTTAACCAAATAGTTAAACCACATCGCACACAAAGTTCACATCGCACATCCAGAAACAGTTGAAAAGAAAAAAGAGAGTGGACATTGTTTGGGATGTTTATGTAGAGAATTCCATGAAGTCTTTAGCCCGACAAAAACGAGGTATGAATAAAGAAAACTCTTCTGAAAGGGGTATGACCTCCGTTTTGAAAGATTTTCTTGCTGTCCCACCCAATTCTTTCAATTTTCGAAAAAGTCCACCCCTCAAGAAAAGTAAAGGGCTTCAAGGGGGGCTTGGAACTATGAAAAAATGGTACGAAGCAATTAATTTCCAATATTTTTATAATGTTTAGAAAAACAAAATAATTTCCTTTCGTTTTTAGGTAAAGGCATTCGACGCAGAGCTCTTCCGGCAACCGAAATTCCTGGGAACTGGCAGTCGTATTTCCACTTAAATGAAAAGAAAACTGAACTTTTTGGCTTCCTTGCTAATCAAGCAACACAAGCTGAAACTGAGAAGTTAATTATCAGTACTATTGGCTACTCAATCATCACGAACATGTCAGTTGATAATGTATCATCTCTTTCTCCATCAAACCACGAAGAAGCAGATACACGTATGCTCTTCTTCATGCTCTACACGCAAGTCGTTCTGGGATGGAAAAAGTTATGATTCGCGCAGTTGATACTGATGTAGTTATCATAGCCCTTGCAATGTTTTCCTTGCTAAATTTATCAGAACTTTGGATTTCATTTGGAACTGGTAATAATCATCGTCTACTACATGGAGAACCTGGAAAAATTTGATGATGTAACGGCTAGTTTCGTTTCCTGTTCTAATTTTCCTTCTGACCAAGAACTAAAAGAATTGTTTCTTGTTATTAGATATGTCACTCTTTTTTACGACCCAACAAGTCTCATGCTATCCATTAATGAATGTCGGAAAGTGCTATTTGCAACAAAAGGTAAATCATTGGAAGCTATCCCACCAACACAAGATGCTCTCCTTCAGAACACAGAACGTGCCATTTACCAAGCTATTTGTTGGGGACAATCCCTTATTGCACCACAGAATTTACCTAGTCCCAATATATAAGGTTGGCAACAAGAAGAAAATGGGGAATTTTCCATTCAATGGATCACGATCCCTGAAGCTTCTGCTATTTGTCGTGAACTCATTTCTTGTGGGTGTAACCCAGAAAAAGGATGTAAGGGACGCTGTAAATGCAAAACCATATCACTAAAATGCACTGCCCTTTGCAAGTGTGGGGGTGATTGTGTGTGATGACATACATGTATACAATGTTTTATCTTTTTTACTAGTCATATGAGTTTAGTCGGTATTAATAACGATACCTGCATAATAATAAACCACTAACATTTAGTAGGAAAAATATTTCAAATATTTTATCATTAAAAATTTGACATCATCACCCACAATTCCACGCTTAATAACTTTTGTCAGGTTTGTTTTTGTAATATGACCTAAGCAAGTTTTTTGATCAGGAAAAAATTTACTTTTACAACGGTATATGGCATGTTTTACTTTGAAAATATCAATTTTTTTGGTACTTTGATGACGTCACGACCCAAACTTTGACGCCTTATTAACTTTTGATAGATTAATTTTTATGACATGACCTAAGCAAGTTTTTTGTTCAGGGAAAATTATCTTTCTAACGTTATTAACACTTCAACTTTGTAGAAAAAAATATTTCGTTGCCATGGGAACTTATTCTGGTCTGTAAAATACACAAAACAGGTGTTTTTTGATGGGTCTGAGGCTTAAATTACTTCTTTTCCACTAAACTACCACTGTGCTAAATTTCATGCTTTTAAGTTATTTTGCACAATTTTTGCATTATCAGACAGGAATTTCTTTTTGCTTCTCCTTTAGGGAAAGATCCTTTTTTGCGAGTAGTGGTAAATACACTTTGTATTTCACGAAACGAGAGACTTAATAACATATCATGGCCATGTGAACAAGGGAAAAAAAGATGTAGAAATAAAATAACTTTAACTTAGCAAGTTCAGCCATCAAAAGCATTTGCTCACCAGACCATAACAGCAAGGAAAAATAAAATAGAAATAAAAGAAGTTTAAGTTAATAAATGCCGTCCTAAAACACTTTTGCCGTACACAGATAGATAGATAGAACGGCGCCAAAACCAATATCTTTCACCGAAATCTAATAATTAAAGCTCCTCTTATTCTCAATCCCTAAAACTCCTCAGTAAAAACTGAAGACATTTATTACACATAATTTCAACCTGATCCGGTTTAAATGTGAAAGTTTGCAATGAAAGAAAACATCACATGACATTCCCTGTAAGAAACAAGAAAGGAGTCTTTATTCCCTTCCCAGTTAACACACGACAGGGTTGGTCGCAACCAAAAACGATCATCAACCGACGTCTAGAAAACGTCGGGGTTGGTGGCAAATAATTGCCACCTGAAAAAAACCATTTCAAAGTCCTACAATGACTGAAAGCTTACGTCGTGACCAAAGTGGTGTATACTGCAATTTTATGCTATTAAAGTCATTTATTTAGTTACAGTCAATTTTGACGTTCTTTCGACGTCAAAAGAACGTTGCATTTTATATTCCGGCATTCTGTATGCAATTTAGTTCGTAAGGTAATCATCTCGAAAACCATGAAAAATGTGTCTTTCTTTTTTACCTATTCATTTGAAACAAAGGATAGAAGAATGCCTGAATGAATTAACATAATCCAAGTTTAAGAAAGAAACGTAAAATGGTGATTTGTGAACTGTACTTTGCAAACAGTTTAAAACGATGTTTTTTTCGATGTTTCTTTCAATTTGTGATTTCCTTCTTTTCTATTTTAACCTACTCGAAATTAAGTTAGTGATTTTGATAATAATCAAATACATTACTATACAAGGCGCTGTAGTGTAGTGGTTATCTATCTCAGAATTGATACAACAGGTCGGGGTTCGATTCCCGCCGGTGAGTTTTCATTTGTTGTCATTACCCTTCGTCGTTAATTTGATCATGCTACAACGTCAATGCAACGTTGTTTTTGGTCTTCTGACCGTTGCACAACGTTACTTTTAGTTATTTTTTGCTGTTTCCATTTCGACCATTAAACGACCGTCAAGTGACGATGGAATACGACGTCGAAATAACGTCGAAACAACGTCGTTGTGCTAACTGGGTTGTAGGATAGTTGACTGCTAGCTCATTTGAAAAGCAAATTTGATGACAATAAGACCGTCTCTAAAAATAAATTTAATGCAGCACATAGCATGCAATCCCTTCAAATATATATCCATTGCGACCAACCGTGCCAGGTTCAGTTGTTCCGATTTCTGCTGAGTTGGTTGTGTAGAAGTGATCGATAACCAGATTGTAGTATCGATATAGAGGAACGGAATTTCCGATTTTTCTCGGATAACAGTAACCAGCGATTCCTTCACTTTTGTAACCGAGTTTCCCAACTTCGCCGGGCGTTGTTGTTCCGATTTCTTCACTGTTCGTAGTGTAGAAATGGTTATTATGTCCCCAATATTCATACAATGGCACGGTATCTTCTTGATGACACGGGTAAATACGACATTGTACTCCTTCGGATTTCCAGTCACCACCCAATTCCTGATAAGTTGTTGTGTAAAAGTGGTCATTGATTGTTGAATTCCAGTAGCCATAAAAAGAAACTAAATAACAAAGACATTGTGACCCAACGTTATACAGGATTCATGCGCTTTCCACGACACGGACTATGCAGAATAGGCGTATTTGCTCACCTGCGTCGCAAATGGGTTTCTGTGGTCTACAGCTTCTCACACCTGAAGCAAAGCAACGAAGAAATAATAAAATGTTACAAAATGTTTTGAGTCCCGCAAAGATTTTGGCTAATAGAGGAAAATGTCCCATACTTACTTTTGATGTTGAAAACAAGTAACGAGAAGCATGATAAAACTATCTTGAACAAAATCATGATGATGTGGAGCTACGTAGTGTACTTAACGATTGCCTTCAGATTTCTTTGTGATTCCAACTGTGTGTAAATGCCCCAGACAGACGTCACATAACAGTTTCATGTCAGAATAACATCATATGATTAAATTTTGCATATTGTGGTATTTCAATCGCATAATTTTTTATTTCACTCATATGATTTCTTACTATACTAAAAATTTATAATTAAATAATTAAAATAATTAAAAAGTAATTTATAGGCGCTTGTCATAATAATAGATTTTCTGTAACGAAACTGATATTATCAAAGGTATCCAGCAGAGGTAAAGACATAAATTACTTTCGAAAGATTATGATAAAACCACTATCTTAGAGTTCATTAATGAAAGCATTACCTTACCGAAGTGACGGGAATTAATAATGCATATTTTCAGCTTAAACGTCTTCTAAATAAATAAACTCTTAAATATATAGACTTTAAAAAATACAACACAAGAAAACTGTTTCTTTCAGTTTATTTCTTCTTCAACCGTTCAGGGGCATGTTTTAAAACGTCAATTATATCATTGTTCACAGAAGCTTTTTTAACCACTGGCAGAAATCTCACATTTACACACGCACTATCATAAGCCACATTCCTGACATCAACCAGCCTGTTACACGAAAAAATATAATTACGTCTGAGATGTAAAACTTTACTTGTATCAAAAGAAACATCATTACTTTGCACGTTTTTTTCGAATGTTCACATGAAGTTTCTATTGAATTTGTAGGGACATATTCAAGAACAATTCTACCAAGTTGTATAAACGTCCCTACAGATACAAAGCGAATATAGTTTCGTGTAAACAAAACATGATTTTCCGGAAGGTGGCTAATACAACGTATTACTGTTAGAATCAAAAATTATCTTACATAATGTAACGAGAGCAAAGTGTCAATTGCAGTAATAGGGAGTTTACGTACTTGCAACGGCGACGTAAACAATGACGCACGACGTTAGTTTTATGCTACTGCGCGTGCGCAAAAGGGAATCGCCTCAATATTTTCGTCCTCTGTGTTGAAGCGACGACTTGAATCGTACTGAAATCACGTCGTGGTACAACGTTGGAAAAGCTTTGTGATATTTCTGCATATTTACTCTATTTCTTGTTAACCCATGTATTGTTTTTATATTTGTTGAGTAGACATTGTGTTCCCTACTAGAGGGTTTATTAATATATATACAAAAATAACATTTCTTCGCGTTTTTCTTGGAATTTCAGTATAAAGAATACAGCTGTTTTCTAAGAAATTTGTCTCTCTCCTCGTGTCTTTTGCTGAATAATGAGCTTTGTTGATTGAAATATTGTTTTTTCTTTAGCAATTCTGAAAATTGTGAATTCTGGAGTAGTTCTGAGAATTCTGACAATGTCAATTCTGAAAATTTCATAAGATTGAGACTTAATTATTGTGTGTACACTTAGGAAAAAAATGGATAGACCTCAAGATGCCCCTCCTGGAGATGCTGCTGCTTCTAGCTCTAGTGGCATTAAGCAGCAAATGTAAGTTCTTCAGTCATACTTTATTTATCTAACATGTTTCAACCGTTTTAGCTTGAATTTATTTAACCTGTCATAACACTCACAGCTAACAACAATTGTGCGATCCCCTTCCCTATTATTATTTCATTCTTCCTTTCCCTCTTTCAGGTTCAGAAAATGTCTGAATCTGTCCCTTTGTAAAATTAATTCCCTGTTTTCATACCTCTAATATAGTACCTATGAAGTTTAAAATTATTGATTTTGAGGAATATTTTATTTCCAAGATAAAGTATGTTCTTTGTTTTTTAGCAATATAAAGATGTCTTGGACTGATCAGCATGATGTCTTATTTTTACGAGAGCTTCTAGTCAGTAATCCATATCAATTTCAAGCTGGTTCTGTGGAACGAGGAAGGTCATTAGATACCATTGCTGACCATTTGAATGCAATACCTAAACCTCCGTTTAAGGTGACACAACGTTCTCTTAGAGATAGAATTAAAAAGTTATTGAAAGATTTCCTAACAAAGAGAAGGTATGAAGAGGCTGCATCTGGAATAGACGTTGTAACCACAGAAAAAGATTTGCTTCTGGAAGAAGTTAATCAATTAAAAAGTGAAAGTGAGGATAAAGAAAAATTAGCATCTGAGAACAAAGCTAAACAACTTGAAAATGAAACTAAGGCTGCTGATACAATGCGACGGCGATCAATGGAAACGTGGAGTCAGTCGAAAAAAAGAGAAGTCAATGAAGATGGTGCTGAAATACCTGCCAAAAAAACTCGTAATTATGACAATGACACGTTAAATTACTTACGAGAAAAATCACTGAACGAATACGATCTGAGAAAGCAAGAGATGGAGTTGAAGAAAGAAGAACTTTCTTTACAAAAGGAACGTGATGAAAATGCAAATAAGCGTTTTGAGCAACTTTTTGCTCAAGTACAGCAACAAAACCAGATATTTGTGTCCGTACTATCCCAACTGGCTAAAAAACTCTAAAGACAGCAGTAGGCTCACTTTGTTTTTATCATATTTCTTGTTTTGTTTTTGATCATGTACTTTTACCTAGGGTCAATGAGATTTTTATTTACAGTTATAAGGCAGATGAAACCTTTTCAAGCCAAAATTTTTTTGTAAATATATTTATTTTATCGCATTTTGGAGATGCTGTGGAGAAAAGATATTTGGTGTTGTAAGGTTTAGCAAACAATTTTCCTTGAGCTTTCTTTGTTTTGAAATTTTGAAGGATGGAACAATAGAAAAGAAAACAACTTCAAGCAGACTTAAGCTATTTTGTGTCTAGTGATATTCTCATAACATCATTTCCATTTCATTTGGCTCAGTTCAAACAAAATATTCCTCTAAAAGAGGTGGTGTAATGTTAAAATAGTTGTTAACTTTGTTTCCATAAAGACACGTCGATGCATTCGTCATTAATGCACTAACTCTGTATATTTTGCCAATCGGGCTCAAGCCAACTTTAAGGTTTTTCTTGAAATCATTAAATTTGAACTGGTTTACTATGTCCCCAAATATCCATTCGACAGTTACTCTAAGTTTACTCATTGCAGTATTAAAGTTTTTTTCTTGAGGGGTTAGATTAGCACCCCCAAATGGTGACAATAAAACTCTTCTCAAAGGATAGGCTGAATCACCATACAAAGATAAGATGTTTCCATTTGTGTCATGAGAGTGAACTTGCAGCTGCTGTAACAAACCAGATGCAGCAAGCATGGCACTGTCATGACGCTTGCCTTCCATAGGGCCAAACAAATTGGCTATCATTCCTGAGGGAGTGATCACTGACTGGTACTTCAGACCATGGTATCTTTTGTGCCCGTTATAAAGCGTGCGCTGATGTTGTTTTGGCCGACAGCATGCTTTTAGTGTACCATCTATAAATCCCCAAATGTTATCTAAAGGTGCACCTTTGTTGCTGATAGCTTGAGCAAACTCTTCAAGCTTTTGTGCGGAAAGCCAGGGTTGATTTAACGTTGAAAGCAAATAGTCCCATTGATTATTAAGTCTTTCAAGCATCTGATGAAAAATCATACATAATTGGGGGACAGCTCTTGAAAAACGTGGTATCAAATCTGAAAACTTATTTGGATAAGCCAATCTTTTTAATAACAAACAAAGAGCTTCAGTGCCATCGCATGTTAAATCATTGTAATTATAGCACACAATTTCGTCAGGTACTTGCAGCACAGTTTTTAGTCGATGAATATCTCTCTTTTTGAAGCGAAATTCTGCAAAACAATCATCCTCGGAGATGTCCTCAAAAACGAAAGGATCATAGTCCATATACTGAAAGTCAGGGTTAGTACATCTGTTAACATCATACAAGAATAGGAACTCTTCTTCATCCAGCAAATTTTCCGCATGTGCAAGCAAAAGAGCTTCTCGTACTTCTCTTAATTTTGGCATGCTTATTTTTGTTTTGTTTTGACTTTCTCTTTCACTTTCAAAACTGCCATTATGAAAATTAAAGTCGTGATATTAGCGCGTAAACTTAAAATTTCTCCAGACCCAACGCACGACCGACATTTGCGATTACGCAACATTTTCCGTCGTCGTCGCAGCTACGTCTTCACAGCGTAAACTCCCTAATAGCGATCCTAATACGACAAAAAACAAAGAAGCGATACGCAACGCCAGAGATCGTAAAAAACGCGCGCACGGACCGAATCAATAGGCCTTAGCAAAACTGAAAAAAAAAAAACAAAGCAAATATAAAGGACATTTCTTTCCAATTCTTACCTCATTAACCCAAACCCTAACATACACAAGAATAACAACAAATTTCGGAGCATTTTGGTATATTCTGGTAACAGCATATCGCGCGGCAGAGCCGTACATGGAAGTCCACATTAGTGTGTACAAAGCAATAACCTTTCATGTCGAGACTACACCGAACAAAGGTAACTGATAGAATCTGGGTTAAAAAACCCTGGACCCTGATATTGCCAAAGAAGAGTCGCAGGGTAAGACCGTGATCCTTAACTTTGATTGGATGAAGACCGGCTTAAACTTACTCCACCTCAACATCGATTTCTTCCTCTCCGATTGATGTTCGATAGACCAATTCGATGTGACATAAAATAAAAAGAATAAAATAATGAGCTAAATTTACAGAACACTTGCCACATACGATATGACAAAACCGAGAACGATACTGGGAAACGGCGTAAATATCGCTTCTTTCCAATTCTTACCTCATTAACCCAAACCCTAACATACATAAGAATAACAACAAATTTCGGAGCATTTTGGTATATTCTAGAAACAGCATATCTGAGATTGTGAAAAGAGTGGTTATAGCCCCAAAGACTTAGAAATGCAAAGCCTTTTTGCTTTACAATCTTTGATATATAATTTTCTGCTTGAATTAGATGACCAACGACCATGTTTCTTAATAATTCGATCTGACAACAATGTGTTGTTAGCAGCGGTGGAATCTCCACCAGATCTCAGAGAATGTAAACCAAACTTTGATGCTTCTGTTGGATACAGTTGTTTAAAATGATCCAGAAATGTTTGTAGTGCAGTCTGGTAGCTTTTCGCAAATCGAAGTTGTACTATGTTCTTGTTGAATCCAAATTTATTAATAAATGCTCTTATGTATTCTACTGTAAGTGGTTCTTTCCTTTGCTTTGGGGATGTTGCAGATATCGTTTTAGCTTCTTCAAACGCCAACTTCACAAATGGAGAGTCTGTTGGGGACTGGAAACCTGTGTTAATGTGACTCCAACGTATACCGCAAAAAGCACTCGTTATTGTTGATATGAAGGATTGTGCGGAAACGAAGTCATTGAAATATGAATCAGCTGGACAAGATTGAACTTCTTCATATTGGCTGGAGCATTGTAACCATTGGTTCCAAGCAGGCTTGTATTTCAACAGTGTCGAACTAGCAAACACAGCTTTCATTAACTCAGGAAGTGCTCCAGCTTTCGTTTGAAGATTAGGATCCTGTATTTCATCAAGTTTTCTCCAAAACCCAAACTTTAGCCCATCTATAGGAAAAACTAATGCAAAGTAGCAACGGCATGTATATCCTTGCTCCACTAACGGTTTCTTATTACCGTTACCATTCAGAAGGGGTACCCGTTTCCCAATGGTACAGGAGTTTTTCTCAACACGGCGCAGAACCTTCACAGACATAGATATTCTGCCTCGACAAACGGTTTCTTGTTATCATTACAATAATATCAGTAGTGTACCTGCTCCCCAATGGGACAGGAGATTTTCTCAACATAGTTATAGATCGTTCAGGAAACAACATCATGAATACCTGTCTTCCGGTGGAACAGGAGTTTATTCACTACACCTACAATTGTTCTAGAACAGAGCTATTAAATATGAGATGTGAATGGATTGTATAAGGTGATTTGTACACGAATTATTTATTGAAAATGGAGACGTACAGCATAGCATTAAAATAAAATAATTAAGGTTGTTGAAAATCGATTAACAATGCCGCAGACAGAAATTTAGCGATACCGTGAAAAACAGACCGTGTGGAACTGTTATTTAAAAAGTAAGGGTTAAGCTGCAACACCTGTCGTACAAACCGTTTGAACACTATACTATTTTCGGTTAACAATGGCCAAAAATATGATGGCCAACTTGGTACAAACAGAACTCCTTTCCCTTGACAAAACTTCAGATGAACCAAGGTCTGCGCAATCAATTTAACAGGAGGACATAGCCAATTAAAATCGTTTCTCCAATTGGTGGTGAACAATAAAACTTTGAATTGAACCTTTTTGTTTGCTTGTTTAAGTGATCCGCGAATCTTTCAATAGTGAATTTCCCGAACGTCTCCTCAATCTTTTTGAACGTGTCATCTTCAATGCTCCAATTATCTGTGTCACCTGCTCTTGAAATTTCGTCAGTAATTTTTTTTTCACTCCTGGTTATCCATTGAGGTAAAATCTCGATATCGTTAGATACGCATAGATTAAATATTTCAATGGCTAATGACTGCAAATGAGACTTGGAACTTCCCGCTTCGATGATTCCGCACACATTAACGTCAGCTATCAGTATTCCACTGAACACGCTCGTTTAGCAACATAGAAGCAACAGACTGCGAGACGTATTTTACAAAGATACTCGCGGTAAGTAGTAATTGGTAATATTTCCTAATGCTAATGATATTGAGATCAAGTGACCAGCAATCTTAGATATTTGCTCCGCTGTTACTAATAGAAAGGAGACAATTCGCAATAAGAGTTTTTAAATTTTTTATCTAGTCTTGTGGTATAAAAATTATCAACTTAGTATCTCGAAACCTAGTCATTTGTCAAATTGACTAGGCTTTAAATTTGATTTTTGGAAATTTATTGTTAAACCAGCACGTTGTCAGTCGCTTTGAATTGTTTTAGAGTGGGATGCAGAGATTTGATACGAATGAGAACCAAATATCCCATCGTCGAGATAAATCGCTGAAAATATGCCTTCAGAACGCCATTTTTTGACGATTGATCGCATCAATTTTGTAAAGGCGTGTAGAAAGCACTAGTGAG
Source organism: Turritopsis dohrnii (assembly GCA_027922465.2). Classification (NCBI taxonomy): domain Eukaryota; kingdom Metazoa; phylum Cnidaria; class Hydrozoa; order Anthoathecata; family Oceaniidae; genus Turritopsis; species Turritopsis dohrnii. The sequence goes on along the minus strand of BQMF02000216.1, from coordinate 609,551 downwards.
TTTAAGCAATGATGCGTTTACGTGAGGTGGTTAGAATAAAAGGTGATAGCGTGATCTCTATCACCTCTAATTTTAAAAACATTAAGCTTTTGTTGAATCGAAAGAGACGTTATGCTAAAAAACTTTAAATAAATACACTAACAGGAATATTGTAGGAAAGAGTAAAACAAAATGGTTGGTTTTAAGAGATACTAGAGATCATCTTATGTTAGCTTACGACGACAATCTAATTGACGATGTAGAATTCCATCTTTTATATGACATTAGCCAGTTTAAGCAAAGAAGCGTTATCAAGAGGTGGTGATAAGAAAACAATTGATTTCTTCATACATAATTAATGAGGCTCAGAGGAAAGCCCATCTTACCGCGTCTTAATATAAATTGGCGTTAGAAATCTGTTTTTTTACAGCCGCTTGTAAAACATGCGTGATATGAATAATTTATGAAGTGAAACTTTCTAATAAGTATATAGTTTAAACTTTCTCGCTTTACGTAGCTCGAAAGAAAATATCAGCCTAATCAAAGAAGTAAAAAATTTTAATTAAAAAATGGCTACGAAGCATCATTTAAATCCTCTAGTTTGAACTTTTCATAATTCCAGTAAGGAGTAATTAATAGTGAGTTTAAGCAATGATGCGTTTACGTGAGGTGGTTAGAATAAAAGGTGATAGCGTGATCTCTATCACCTCTAATTTTAAAAACATTAAGCTTTTGTTGAATCGAAAGAGACGTTATGCTAAAAAACTTTAAATAAATACACTAACAGGAATATTGTAAGAAAGAGTAAAACAAAATGGTTGGTTTTAAGAGATACTAGAGATCATCTTATGTTAGCTTACGACGACAATCTAATTGACGATGTAGAATTCCATCTTTTATATGACATTAATTACTCCTTACTGGAATTATGAAAAGTTCAAACTAGAGGATTTAAATGATGCTTCGTAGCCATTTTTTAATTAAAATTTTTTACTTCTTTGATTAGGCTGATATTTTCTTTCGAGCTTACGTAAAGCGAGAAAGTTTAAACTATATACTTATTAGAAAGTTTCACTTCATAAATTATTCATATCACGCATGTTTTACAAGCGGCTGTAAAAAAACAGATTTCTAACGCCAATTTATATTAAGACGCGGTAAGATGGGCTTTCCTCTGAGCCTCATTAATTATGTATGAAGAAATCAATTGTTTTCTTATCACCACCTCTTGATAACGCTTCTTTGCTTAAACTGGCTACTGACCAATCCAAAAAGTAAAACGACGAATACAAAATACTTGGTGACACCGTCTGGAAAAGTACATGCAAAACCCAAATACTTTTGATGCTGTGGGGCAATTGGTATGTGGTGGTAACCATGTTTCAAATCGAAAGTTCCAAAGAAATAATTATTTCCGACACTGTTTTTAAATTTTCGTACTTGAATTTTGTAATATCAAGGAAATTGTTCACGTCTGAAATTTAACACAACCTTAACTATTCCGCAATTGTGAGTGGGTTGCAACAATAAGGGGCACTTTTCACCATAACACCATCTCCCTTTATTAACTTTTGAATCAGATTTTGAATTTTCCCTGCCACAGAATCTCTGCAGTATGTGCTCAACTCAACCTCTCAGTCCCGTGTTCTAAATACACAGAAAATTCTAGCAGAATGACCTTGTTTTCCACATAACCAGCAACTTCCATTTGGTATATTATTAGAACGGTAGGGATGGTAATTTGAGGTTCTCGACGTTGTGGTAAAACGATCGACTCTACTTAACCACTAAGAATTAGCGTTTCTAATAGCTCGATATAAAATGCTTTTCATCGTCAGAATCAGAAGAAAACTCATCGTTCAAATACTTGTTCACAACAGCCCAACATTCTCGATCAGCGAGTTTTATATATAGCTATATATAGCTTCTTACATAGTCAAATATAATTCTTATGTATATTCTTATATAGCTTTTGAAAATCTAGAAGCTTCAGTTATAGCATTTAAAAAACCTTCATTACGACCAACTTGATTCGAAAAAGCTGCTATTATTTCGCAATTGTGTGACGTTATTTGTAAATGTTTCTTTTATTCGTGTAATCTCTTAGGATTCACTTGTATTAACTTTGTATACATGAAATCCAAACATGCAACATAGTAACATTTTATATGCACTGCTGAAGTTTTTACATCGAAAAGCTTTTGCTTAATTTTAAACCTGTTGTTTTTTATTTCTTTTTTCGACGAGTCTTATTAGTTTCATACGTTTAAGAAAAAGCTTCTTAACTTTGTTCAGAGACTCTTTCGCTGAGTTCACATCCACATCCATCAACTCAATAGCTTTATCGATATTATCGAGAACACTTCGACAAAATTCAAATTGGTGTTTGTTACCTTTATTTTTGGTCTTCACTCGATCCAACTTCTTTGCATGGAATTCTTTGTTCGGTTGAAACATTAGTTGTTTATCGTTCGTACTCGTTTCCTTGCTAGGTCTTTCAGTTGTGAGATTGTTTTCTGCCATAATACTTCTATACAGAACACTTGCCGCATATGACAAAACCGGGAACGATACTACATCGTTCCTCCCTTTTTATACGCATGCTAAGCGCATGCGCTAACATATAATAGCAAATTAGATCTCGTCCAGAACTGTGAAAGAAACTGTATTTCCGCCTTATCTGGGAAACGGCGGAAATATCGCAAAGTGCAATCAACGTTTCGCACGTGAAAACAAACTTTTACTTGTTTGGTGAAATACATTACATTGTTATTATTTTATAATCCATATATTTTGTTATTTGTGTATAAACATATACCAGGAATGTGTGAGAGATGGATAGTGAACGAGTATAAGTCTATTGTTACCAACCTCGTAATCTATTCAATTTTGCTCACGCATTTTAAAACAATAGAATTTTTTACTTATTAAACCAATCAGATTTGATTTTATTGTTTGAGTTGGACGAATGAAATTATTTGTAATTTTTCGTCCTGAACGTACAAGCCAGAATACCTTTCAGTTATATTCAATATGGCGACCAGTAACACGTGTTTTGATAATGAGGAATTGAAGTTTGAAGATGTCGATTTTGACGAAGATATTGAAGTTTTCGTTGATACTGCGATTATGTCAGATGACGAAGAAATAGTTCTGGCCGATTTTGACGTGGATGTAGATGATTTGGATGACTTTACTTTACAAATTCCCACTGTTGTTTTTGTTGGCTGGGCATGATGATGATGATGTATTAAAAGTTGCTGATTCAGTTCATGAAAATATCGAAGTTAATCAGTCATCTGCATTCAGTTACTCTTGTAAAGAATGCTGGAAGAAATATAATATATTCTTTTTTACACGAGGCACTTAGAAAAGTGTAAAAACAGTTGATAAAGAAGAATTCACATGCATAATGAACTTTGCTCACAATTTGCAGATACACTGAGTCAACATCAACTTGGTGTTATTGAAGATTTCAGTACATAAAAAGAGCTGATGTTTTCGATATTTCACAAAATTAGGATTATGAACTCCTGGAAAGATATATAATTCATTCCATGCTTAAAAGTACTGAGCTTGAGCTTGTAATCCTATTTCAGTTTATTTGGGACTTTTTCGAGTAATGTTAAAGGAAAGAAACAAGTATTTAGTTAAAGATTGTTTTGTGGAAGAAAGTCATTAAAAGTTGACACCAGTAGAACAAAAACTCTACATTATGTTTCTGGGTACATTCTTTATGCTATCGGAAGGCAACTTCTCAAACAGTAACAAACACTTACGAAGAGTGGAAAACATTGTACAGACAATTCTAACTACGTCACTGATGATGAAAATCTATGTGACGTTATTTTTAAGAAACTTGAACAGAATGTTGTCAAAATCAAACAAGCTGAAAACAAGACACTAAAATTAAAAGTTGACAACAAAGCTATGCCTTTAATGAGAAAGTCAATCTCAAAGTGAACTTGCAGCCAACCTCGAACCCAGGGTTTCTTGCCTTTTCGATATACGGATGGCGGCGAAGAAGATCCTGGTCCCGGCTGCTCAAAATCAGCAGTATAAGTGTTGATTTTAATGTATGCAATATTTGCCTCAGTAAGCCCCACATTTTCATAGTTGCTTTTTCAAGTAAGCAAGTTCTGCATAAATTATGTGAAAAATACTAGGAAGACGGCGAACCTTAGTATTTCAAACAGAAAGATCAGAAGAGAGGGTTCACGATTAATAAACATGGAAAATGTTGGGAAGCTTTTTGAAAGGCTGCAACTTGCTTTGTTATCGTGCAACCTTGATAATATTTGCTTCAAAGCTAAACAAATTGTTTGTTTTGAACATTTGTTATTTAAAAGAGATGTTATTGCTGTTGTACCAACTGTGGTTATGGGAAATCTTGATTTATCAGTTGCTTCTTAGCTTTTTACGAAGTAGAAAAATTTCAAACGTAGTTATCGTTATTAGTCCCCTAAATTCGATCATTGAAAACCAGATGAATTTTTTAAACAAGATTGGTATTCCTAAAAGTAATGCAGGAAGAGAATTTGCTACAGATAATATTTTTTTCTGAAGGTAACTGTATGTACTACTTATGAGGAAGAAAATGATATAACATTTCCCCCCGTTGATTCTGGAGGGACAGTTTAAGTTGTTTTCTGTCATCCAGAGGGGGCTCTTAATGAAAAAACTTTAAAGCTATTTCGGAGCCAAGTATATCAAGATAATGTTGTGGCTGTGGTTATTGATGAAGCACATTGCATAGAGTTCGTGGTAAGAAATATATTGTTATTTGAAAATTTGTACTGCATTGGGTTTTTATCATAAAAAACATGGTCTTTGCTTTGTGGATATCATCAAACATTAAACATAACAATTCATATAAAGATATATAGCTCCTTTATATAATATTAAAGTATTGTCAATGTTCCTAATTCACAACAACAAACAATATGGAATTAAAGTCAAAGCAAATTCCAAACATTTTTAAATTAAAAACACTGCACATCACTCTGGATCAAACTAAAACAAAAAATTCTACTCTGTTACATTTTATAATCATGATCTTTGTTTATTTTCACCTTTGGAATTGGGAAGGTCATTCAGAATTAAGATCATTGACAATTATACATACTAAACTATGAAAATATAATTATAATGTAGCTATTTATTTTACGTAATATTTGTTTTTTAATTGGGTTTTATATACCAGTAACAACAAACCTTACATTTTAGCTGCAACCTCCTTCAATCAATAAAACTGTATTAGGCGTACTAAAAATGAATTGTGTTAACCTTTCATATCCAGTGTTTTTCAAGACTGATGGTGAACCTTTTCTGACACAAACTTTTTAAATTGATGTTTCATAAATTGTTTTCATATCTTTGAAAATATTTCGTTTTATTCCCAAAAGTATGTGTGGGCAATGATCGTTAATGACCCCAGCAATGGCCAATGGTTGTTTTGTATTTAAAGCTGACAGGACTTTTTTTTCTTGCATCAGTGTTATTGATGTAGTTATAATTTCATCATAGTGTTCATGATATGAGATGTATATATGATTGTGTTGTGTCAAAATTAAGCTGATTAATTTTGATTCTATTGTAGTAACCATTGATTTTGCAGGTGATTACGTGCTGGTTTCAGGTGAACCAGTAGACATTCATTTAATGGAAAATTTTTGTCTTTATTCAATTTGACTCCAAGAAGGCATTGCGTATTCGACAAATAGTTTCTGGAAGGCCGTCAACATCATGTATGTTTACACCACATACCGTTAAAATTTTCCTGCTTAAGTTTTTCTTTCACCAGACACAGAATGTACTTTTAACAAAAAGCTATTGTCAGTAATTACTGCACAATCTGCATGTTCCTTCAACTCTAGGTTTTCGAGAATAGACTTTTTTTAGGTGTAATTTTCAATAACTCTTCATTCATTATGTAACTAAAAATTTATATTCATCAGCAACTGATATGCTACTTGAAAATTATGGGGAAGGAACGGCACAAATTAGTCAGAGAACTAAAAGTCACACTAGCAGCCTTTTTTAACTAAAAAATATTTTAATAAAATCATTATTGTTCTATCAAGTTTGACCAAAAACACATGTACATGAAGGGTTGATAAGTTGGAATATATGCAAATTAAGGAAAAACAAAAATATAATGGTTTTCCAAAAACAATGAATTTATAAAATTTTCTCTTCCAAACCGCGTGCTCGGACTTTCATTCTCGCTTCTGTGTTTACCATTTTGATAAACAACGCGCTGCTTAAATTATTCGAGAATCCTGCTGAACCAATGAAATCAGAGAACGCAGCAGCCGGGACCAGGGTCTTCTTCGCCGCCAACCGTATATCGAAAAGTCAAGAAACCCTGGGTTCGAGGTTGAACTTGCAGCAAAAAGAATTAGACAGATTTGCATAACACATACTTTTTGACTTTAGGACACCCGTGGTGGAGTAAAGTATTTAAAATACCCGTGGTTTCTCCTACTACTACTACTACTACTCCAAGTTATGAACGTTTTCGTGCAGCGTTTACATGACATCGTTGCCGAATTCGCAAATTTGGTCAAATTCGGACATCCAGTTTAACCAATTTTCATGAAAATTTGCACAGAGCAGAATTGAAAGGTGCTGCTTTCTAATTTGACAATGATTTATCCAGGTTTGACTACAATTGGGCAATTTAGGCCGAATTTGGACCAAATTTCGAAAGTTCTTCAACTTTCATAAACATTTGCACGGAAATATGTTTGTGTTTTCAAATGTGTTTGAAAGGTGCTGATTTCAAATTTGACAATGATATTGCCAGGTTTGACTAAAATTGGGCCATAAGGCCAAATTTGGACCAAATTTCGAAAATTCTTCAATTTGCATAAAATTTTGCAGAGATCACAATTGAACGGTGCTGATTTCGAATTTGACAATGATATTGCCAGGCTTTACTAACATTGAACAATTTAGGTTGTGGGTCGAACGAACGTAGAAACAAAACATACAGGAGGCGCAGTTTTTTCGACGTTTCGACTACATACTGTAGTCATTTTCAATAAACGAATATGTGTTACATACAAATTTAAGTAAATTTTTTACAAAAAGTGTAACAGCCGTGACTAAATAGATAATTACAGAAAGCAATCATATAGATAAAACGTAATAATAATAAATACCCTCTCCTCAGCATACTGAAACAAAGTACTCCCTAGAGGAGATGGGAGAAAAGATAGTGTGATCAACCAAACAATAGTAATGGTATTGACGTGATGTTTTTATTCAAAACAGGGTTGTCTCTCATAATAAATAAACTTTCTTTCAACTCGAGATGAAAATTGTTGTTGGAGTTAGCTAGAATACTAAAGTCTTCAAAACTCACTACATGGTTGCAAGTAAGCATGTGCTCCTTCACTGCACTGGTTTGGTAAGGATTGCTGGCAAGCCTTTTTCCAGTGAGTGGAGAAATCCCAGCATGTTCACAAGCCCTAACCTTAAAATGTCGTTTGGTTTTACCATAATAAGTGGCATTGCAGCCACCACACGAATACTTATATACGACACCAGACTTTAGAGATCTTTAGAGATCTTATCCTTAAATGTGAAAAAGCTGGAGAGCTTGCTAGACAACTTGAATATAAAAACGGCCTTACAAGATGGTAAATTATTATGAATAATTTTATTAAGGCGTGTTCTCGTTTGTAAAGTTAATTTGCCCAAATAAGGTAAGACAATAAGTAATTCCTTCTTGGAAACAGTAGGAATTCTTATTTTAGGCACATAAAGTTTGTCAAAAAATCGTTTAATACAACCATCAATAAAACTAAGAGGGTAACCATTCTTATGAAAAATAGATTTCAACTTTTCGAGTTCCAAATGAAATTTAGACATGTCAGAGCAAATCGTAAAACACCTATAAATCAGGGTAGACACAAGACTATATTTGTACGACACATGAATAAAGCTATCAAAATGCGAATACACTCCACTAAACGTGGGTTTACGGTAGACTGATGTAGAAAAGCTCTTACCATCTCTCTCAATTTGAATATCTAGAAAAGGAAAAGTCCCACTATTTTCAATTTCAGAAGAAAAAGAAATGTTTCTGTGGCGACTATTAAGATATTCTTTAAATTGTGAAAGGTGGTCAGGTGATGAAAATAGTACAAAGATATCATCCACATAACGTCTGTAATAAAGCGGTTTAAATTCAACAGGACATTCGGTTAACCATTTTTCTTCATAAAAACACAGAAAGGCATTGGCAAGAGTAGGTCCTAATGGAGATCCCATGGCGACACCATCAATTTGTTTGTAGCAATCGCCATCAAAAATAAAGAAAGATTCCTTAGTGGCCAGAGTGAGTAAATGATGGAACTCAGACTTGGATAACCCATTGTAAATATTACTGCTTTTAAATAAAATATCAACACAAATGTCAATAGTCTCATCTAACGGAATGTTAGTGAAGAGAGAATCGACGTCCAAGCTAGCCATGAACAAGCTGGAATCTTGTGATACGATATCTTTGGCAAAACTGAAAGAATCTTTAACAGTGAACTCGTTAGTAGTTATAGGTGATAAAAGTGGAACTAAGAACTTAGCTAGATTGTATGTTGGTGTACCAATAGCCGACAAAAACAATTTAGGCCAAATTTGGATCAAATTTCGAAAGTTCTTCAATTTTCACAAAAATTTTCACGGATCACATTTGAAAGGTGCTGATTTCAAATTTGACAATGATATTGCCAGGTTTGACTAAAATTGGGCCATTAAGGCCAAATTTGGACCAAATTTCGAAAATTCTTCAATTTTCACGAAATTTTGCAGAGATCACAATTGAACGGTGCTGATTTCGAATTTGACAATGATATTGCCAGGCTTTACTAACATTGAACAATTTAGGCCAAATTTGGACCAAATTTCGAAAGTTCTTCAGTTTTCATGAAATTTTGCACGGATCACATTTGAAAGGTGCTGATTTCGAATTTGACAATGATTTTGCCAGGTTTGACCAAAATTGGGCAATTTAGGCCAAATTTGGACCAAATTTCAAAGGTTTTTCAATTTTCATGAAATTTTGCACAGATCCATAGTTAATAGAAGACAGATGGTTATGAGACTTTGTTTAATCTAACAAAAGCCTATTGAATTATGTTTTTGTATGATTTATTTGAATAGAATTAATCGTGAACCTGCACATATAAATTTCAGAGCAATGAAATGAGTATAAAAATAAAATCTTACTAACTAAAAAAACAACATTCTCCTTCATGGAATCCTAGTATACGAAAAATATATGGACTTTGAAATACTACAAATATGAATAATTGCGTAATCTTTTTTTCTTTAAATATTAAGCGTACATGATATGATGAAACAGGAACTTTAAAATACAATAGTTATGAAAGAGGAGAAAATAAAATTAAATCAATAATTTTATTATTTCAACGGATTTGTTTATTTCCTGGAAAATTGTATATTGGAAAGAACTTAAATCAAACGATCTTTCAACTCTCAACATGCCCATAAAATCATTCATGAAAACTAAAGCACTTAGACATGAGAGAAAAAAACAACAAAATACAAAAACAAATATATGCTCTGAAAGTATTCCCGATGTAAATAATAAAATCTCTAGTTTACAATGCTCAACAAACTGGCAAATTAGCTTGAATGGAGGTAAAACCATACTATTTAAATTAAGCCTGGACACACTAATTCCAAAGTGCCAAATAACAATTATTGTTAGGTTACACTCAAATGGTGTTAATGGTTGGTTCTCACTTGCTTCAGTGAGCATGATGAGTGTTTGGGGATGACATGCTGCAAAAGTTTAGAATTGAAAACTGCTGTTTTGACACCTGTACTGTGCAAATTCTGACACTTTCAATCTAACCCATTAAATGTTCAATGAAAATTTTTCTTACTGATTGTTTTGCCAACTTTTAGATAACATGATTTTCAGGTAGAAACCATTCATACACTTGGATTATATATGCTAAACTGTTGATAGCTAAACTTTTGCAGCGTGCCATCCCCAAACACTCATCATGCTATACATTTGAGTGTAACCTAACCACACGTACACATGGTTGTGACATTTCATTAAACCAGATAGCCAAATTGTTGTTGTGTAATGAATGCATCATCCTTCAGAACCAAAGTTCTTCATAGTAGGTCCAAGAAGAATCTATATATAACCTGCTAAACTCCAATATCTGTCACTTCACCATCATGCATCAAACTATCTTTGCAACAACAACAACTCAAATGCAATCGGCTTCAACAACAACTTCAGGACATTTGTCAGAAATAACAAAGATCCGGCATTGTTATTGATCATGAACTGAGTGAAGATCTTGTCAAATCATGCCATTTATATAGTTATTTTGGCAACAGCAACAAAAACTCTTTCAAAGCTCTGCAAATGGTGCTCACTACCACTCAATGATTATACAATACTAGCCGCTAAGTTGGCGTCGTTCGCCGCCCATGTTCAGCATGCATTGACTTCACGAAAAATAATATTAAGGAATTGACAACCGAACGTGTTCCCATGTTGTAGAGCTCGAAAAACTGATCAAAAAAATGTATGGGATCGTTCCGCTACGATCAACCGTTACAGAGATATCATTGTTCAAAGATTTTGATGACGTCACAGACCCCTCTCCAAAAATATTAGACCCAAATTTTTCGTCACCCCATCGCCTGTATCGCGGACCCCAAAAAACGTCAGTTATCCCTATTGGTTATCGAGATAATATTCCCTAAACGTCGCATTCGATCAGGGTCTCAACCCAGCCGGCACAAGACGTCTTTTAGACATCTTTATTGGATCTAAATTACGTCTTTAAAAAGACGCGTTTTCGAGACGTCTTTAAGATATCTTAAAGACGCCCTGAAAACACTAGTCGTCTAAAAGATGTCTAAAAGACGTCTTGGTAAATGCGGAATTCATTCCGTTGTTCATAAGATGTTTTTCAGACATCTTCATTCAGATGGAATTAAGACGTATTTTGGTAGACGCGTTTTAGACGTCTTTTAGACGTCTTTTTTTTTCTTCCCGCCACTTTAAAATTTTCTTGCATTTAAAGACGGGGGACAAATGCAAATGTTTAACTTGGGTTTCTTAACCTAAATAACGTTCATTATTGGATTACGAAAGAAATTACTAATAAATTTAAAACATTTGAATAAAAGAAGTAAGTTTCTTTTTATTTGTAGTTAAAAAACTTCTTTTTTCTGCAAAAATATTTTATTTAACAACCCGCTGGAGCGTCTGTTTGGAAAAAAAGGTTTTGATTCAGAAATTTTTTTCGTCGACTTGAAGATCTCGACAAGTTCGTGCATCAGCTATATCTCGTAAGTAAACATTTTATATTTTAATCGGAGTCAGTTGTGTTGTGTTGTAGACGGTATTGTGTTGGGTTCGTTGTGTTGTGTAGTAACTGAATATTTGTATCTTTAGAAGAGAATGGAGGGTTGACTTAATTTTATTTGGTCATCCTCATGAAAGCAATTTTATTTTGACACTATTTAGTGGGTCATTTAGTGGCGATAACTTAATAAAACGTTTCCATAAATGATTCTTAGCTATATTTTAACAACATTTAAAAGATAAGTGCATTATAAGCTAAAGAGATGTTTATTTATTTCTAATAGATTTGCTTGTGCTTGGACTGTTGTTTGTTGGTATATAATTTGTTGGCTGGTTGTTGGAAAAATTTTGATATTTAATATTTTCTCCTGGTTGTTTGGTAAGTGCCTTACTTACTATCCCTTCATGCTTTAATTCAACCTTATAGATGAGTTTCCAATGTTAATTACACTTTTATACCTTGTATATACAAACTAAAAATCAAATATAATGTACAAAAATAGATTGGAAGTGCTAATGTGTATTAAAACTTTCTAATGTCAATTGTCTTTAAGGAGACTCCAGAGAACCAAATAAAGTGACAACATTTTGAAGTGTATATATAAAGAGCATTTCATTTTCTGTGAGGCTGTGTGCGCATACTCACAGGAAAATGACTTGATTAATGATATTTTATGTTGCAACATACAGTAATTATTGAGCAAAGAACACTGGTGTTTGTAAACATTGAAACTCATCTATACAAATTATTCTACCTTTAATTATAATTAAATGAAATGTTGTTTATATTAGAAGATATAACCAATGTTAGCTATTTTATGATTCATTGATTATATCTGATCAGTTAAATTTTTTTAATGGGTTTTAAATAAACAATGTATATATATATATATCTTGTGTTTCAAAACATTGCAAAATCACCAAAAAGTGACTTGATCTATAAAGCATTTATGGTTGAAACTCACAGCAACTATCAAGCAAAAAACACTAATGTTTATAAACGTCACGCTACTTAGAAAACTGTAATGGTCAACACTTGTATACATACTTGATGTCAGTTGATCTGTTATAATAACCCACAGTTAATATAGTATAGCTTTTAGGAAATTTAAGCCTTCCTTACTTTCAGGAGGTCAATTATGAACGACACAAAGCAACGCCAACAAAGACGCAGGTTAAATAGAAAAGTGACAGAATTTTTTAGCGAAGAAAAAAGCTGTTTGTCAGACTTAGATGTAGACGAATATATGGAAATTTCTGAGGTTGGAGAAGTTGAAGTATCTGAAGTTGAGGAAGAATCCTCAGAATTGAATGATAGTTTTGTCATTGAAGATGTTAGTTTCCCATTAAGTTCTGATGATGAAGATAGGCCTCAAAATTCAACTTTAAAGGAAGATCTTTCAAGTTGGGTTGTTGAAAGTGGTTGTTCTCGTGAATCAATTAACAAACTCTTGTTAATGTTGCGAAAGCATGGGCATGAAGAACTTCCTAAAGATGCGAGAACACTTTTAAACACCCCTCAGATTGTGGAAACCGAATTGAAATGTGGAGGCACTTATTGCTATATTGGCATAGCTGAAGGAATCGAAAAGTGCTTGAATATATATCCATCTTTAAAACAAGCATCTGAGCTCTCATTATCAGTTAATATTGATGGCTGTACAGTTATTAACTCTCCTGCCTAGTTTATAGCAGGAGACTGACGACATCTGTCCGGGAAGCCGCTGCGTATCGCCTTCGAAAGCACAACTTTGGCCAATATTAGGCTCTTTGAATAATACGAACTATATTTTTAATATTGCTCTTTTCCATGGCACAGCCAAACCCAGCTGTCCTGATTTGTTTTTATCAGACTTCTTAAAGGAAAGTCAATCACTGATCAAAAATGGTATAGAACTCCATGGAAAACATTTTACTTTTCGTCTGAGCTCTTTTGTATGTGATGCTCCTGCAAGGGCATTCTTAAAGTGCATCATAAGTCATAATGGATATTATGGTTGTGAAAGATGCACCATTAAAGGTGAATATCATCAAAACCGAATGGTTTACAACTCTTCCAACGAATTCCCTGCAAGAACTGATGAAGATTTTTGTAATGGAAGTTATTTGAAAAATCATCAGAAGGCAATCAGTCCATTAGCTTCTGTTTTGGGATTTAATTGCATAAGTCAGTTCCCTCTTGACTATATGCACATGGTTTTACTTGGTGTCATGAAAAGAATGCTCCAGTTTTTGGTTAAGGGTCCTTCCATTTGCAGAATTTCAAATAGTCATGTTGACCGAATTTCATCAAAGTTGCAGCAACTCAATGGATGCATGCCTAGTGAGTTTAATCGACAGCCACCTTCTACCTTCTCAAGAAGGTAGTACCTACTACCTTCTCAAGAGACTGTGAATAACACGATTCAATTTTATAACGATCAGTTAGGAATTTACGCATCAGTTATCTTTCATTAATTTATTATTTTTAATTTTGTAGCATTTCTCTATATAAGCAGTAACTTTCTTGTAAATTTTATACTATTGATAAAGACACATAAGTGCCGAAATATTTAGTTAAAAAAAATGTCGTATTCTTAAGTAAAAATATTTGTTGTATACGTCTGCATAAGGTATCTAAGTAATAATATATATGGAAATATATGTCACTGATGAATAAAATTTTTCAAATCATCCTTGTTAAACATGTTCACTCTCTGTTTCACATTTTGAGAATACAAGTCACTTTTGGCTACAATTTGTATTATTTCTTGCATCATGCTCTTAATTTCTAGCAAAGAGAACATGACTTTCCTGGGCATGTCTAGCAAGTCCAACTTTATTTACTTTTGCATTTCCTGTTACACAAATCACACTGGAATTCACGCATTTGCATCTTAAAAAATAGTTAATTCGTGTACGATGCAAAATATCAAAAGAGAGCCTCTTTTGGATCTACTCTTACTTAATCAAGTGAAAAGAATAAGAAAAAAGGACATAAAGATGTAAACAAAAACAGTCACAAAATCACGATATTTGCGGCCTTTTTCGTGAAAAACTACTTGCTACTTACTCGAACATACATGTAGCCAAAAATTAATTTCAAATTTTGCCCGTCGATTTAGCACTTGACTTTAAATAGTTCCCGTTTTTCCATCCTTTTTGTTATGCTTGTTCAAAATCGAAGTTCGATACACTTCGCAAATATTTTTTATGTATATGAATTTTATTTTTGCAGATATAAATTACTTCGAGTTGGATATTAATGTGATATATAGATACGTGAAGAAAATATTTGTTTGTAAAAGAACAAATTATTAATTTCGCTAGTATAGCGAAGTATTGGTATCGTCGTTCTATGTATCTCCGTGACATTTTGGACGATCTCACTAAAGTAAATAATTGCATATAAAAGCCATGTCCGCACACACCTTAACAATAAAATCTTTTGCAGGCTGACTAACGGGCTAAATTTGTAACAAATTATGAAAGTTCTTCAATTTTCATAAAAATTTGCACAAATCACAATTGAAAGGTGTTGATTTCGAATTTGACAGTCATTTTGTCAAATTTGGCCAAAATTGGGCAATTCGGGACAAATTTGGACCAAATTATGAAAGTCCTCCAATTTTCATAAAAATTTGCACAAAGCACAATTGAATGGTGCTGATTTCGAATTTGGCAGTCATTTTGTCAAATTTGACCAAAATTGGGCAATTCGGGCCAAATTTGGACCAAATTATGAAAGTTTTCCAATTTTCATAAAACTTTGCACAAAGCACAATTGAAAGGTGTTGATTTCGAATTTGACAGTCATTTTGTCAAATTTGGCCAAAATTGGGCAATTCGGGCCAAATTTGGACCAAATTATGAAAGTTCTCCAATTTTCATTAAAGTTTGCACAAAGCACAATTGAATGGTGCTGATTTCGAATTTGGCAGTCATTTTGTCAAATTTGACCAAAATTGGGCAATTCGGGCCAAATTTGGACCAAATTATGAAAGTTTTCCAATTTTCATAAAAATTTGCACAAAGCACAATTGAAAGGTGCTGATTTCGAATTTGACAGTCATTTTTTCAAATTTGTCCAAAATTTGACAATTAGGCAATGCTATATTGAGAATGTTTTATAATTGTTGAGAGTAGATTTGTGTAATTGTGACACCGTCCTGAAGACTTCAAGCCAAATTTGAGACGAATAAGTTTTGATCTATTTGTTTTGTATAATTGCGAGTTGAAATTCTGCTACCGTTATCAACTATTGCATTTCATAGTTTTATGAACAGTATATATTTGTTAGAATTGTGAGAATGCAATATAGCGAAATTTTCGACTTCCAAGTCGTCTTGTTGAAAGTTAGAGTTTCCTTTCCTTTTATCTATTCAGTTCACCTAAACTGACCACTCCATGATCAATTGCTTTTAATCCTGAATTAAAGTAGATGACTGTTGCAATTACCCGTATTCAATTATCTATTTCATGCATCATATCATCGTTAAAAATATCTTCATGGAAAAATAAAAGCCTTTGACGAAAGAAACTGATATTCTCTATGGCACCATGGAGAATGGTATGCAAATCACACAGTAAGTTGCATGGTGCAAGTTGTATGACATATCATGGAAATAAATAAATAGGAGGAAACCACCAATTTCAACAGTCATCTAGTTTCCTTCTGGAAACGCTTACTGGAAAAAGAATTGTTAATTGTAATTGTTTCCTTGACACAAAATAACATTTCTTAAATTCACCAACTATTAATCGACTGTGGTCATGTATAAAAGCATGTAATTGGTGCTGAGAAAAGAACTTTTCCAGTCCCTCGCAAGACGAGTGAAGTGAATAGCCGCCACCTCATGAGATTTTGGAAACCGAGATATTTTATGTCATCATCAAGATTTTTCACGTGACCACTGTAAACAAAACAATAACCGAATTACAATTGCTTCGTTTCTTGTTTACCTTCCTGATTCTTCTGAGTTATCTAACAAACCATGTAAAGGAATTATAGCAGAAACATTTACTGCATTGTTAGTAACTTAAAAACTGGATCTTAGCTTCGTCAAATCTTTTTTTTATCAAGACTTAACACCTGTTGTCAATGAAGCTGAGAAATTGTTTTCAAAACTTAAATTTTAGGCATCGTCAAAAAAGATCTGAAACTTTAAGCAGCTTATATCGGAAACTTTTATTGTTTCCTAAGTTTCAATTACATTTCACATAAGGGTCTTGGCAGTTTCGTATTCTCCAAAGCTGTATTTCTCCAACCTACTTCGTATTATACTTGTGTATCTGCTATTATAAGTGTATCGAGGGCATGACCTTTAGTTTTAATGTCTAGAAGTACACGAGAAAGCCTTCTTACTTTTCGTCTGAACTTCGTGTGTAGTTTAGCATATATGAACACGTTACTGACACTGTTTGAAACTTGTAGCAGTTTCAGCGCACCATTTAAAACGTTTGAGCTCCGCTGGTGGAACGGTTTACCGGTAAGTCCGGCTATTGCAAAGGTTACGTAAAAAATATCTTTTGGTAACACAAACACTGTGAAGATGACCGCCATCCACATCAGAATAAGGAAAATTTTCTTCTTGTCTAAAAATGGAACCAATGAGGGCATATTTGTCCTTGATTTGTTAATGTCCCTGTAGATGAATATACTTGTGGTACTGAAGCATGTTATGAAAAGCAAGTCTTTGAACATTGTGATGATAATATCTATGTATACCAAATCTTCATCCAACATAGAAGGCCAACAAATCGGAAACAAATCCTCACATTTAAAATGACAGTATGATTTGCTATGGTTATCTCGTAAGAAGTCTCTTAGTCCCTGATAATATGCATCCTTACATTTTGTATATAGCCTTGGAGACGATTGGTATATCACTTCGTCCAGAGGTTTAGATTTTGAAAAGGTATGCCACTCAGGTAACGGATGAGTGAGGTTGTTCAATTCGTACTTGCAGCTTACGACAATCCTGGCTTTAGGAATTTCCGTCAGGTTAATTATATAAGGCAACTCACAGACTACTGCCGTCATGATGACAATCATTGTCACGATTCGAAGGCCTTTTCTTGAAGTACTTGTCCCGAATGGATGACAAATTGCACGGTACCGATCAATTGTAATAGTTAATATAATCCCAATGGAGATATTGATTGAAACTGCATTGATGGAAGGTAAGACTTTACATAAGAACTTTCCAAAATGCCATACACTATAGTTTGTAGCATGCCAGTAAATAAATACAAGAGGGTTAATAAAACTTGCAATCATGTCAACGATAGCTAGATAGAATATCAATCTTTCAAAATTGTTGATGCTTGCTGCTCTGTGTTTACCAAAAACATAACATACTAAACCGTTTCCTACCACACCAACAATAAATATAATCGAAAAGCCTGGTAGAAGAATTTTATTTAAGGCAGTAAGTGTGGCCATTTTGTTGCTGTCGAACAAAATTTGTTTTCTCACATAACTAACAGTTGCTCTTCTGAGTTTATTTTCTATCCAGAAAAATTAAGAAAAATACAGCAGTTTCTTTCACAGATTTAAACAAATATACATGAATCGTTGATTAAAATGTACAGATAACTGGATGACATGCTGTTTGTACTTTTAAAGTCTTTTAATTATTGCATGATATAGATCTTTTCAATCCTCTCATTATGTCTTTCTCAGCTTGTCGTTTTCCTATTTTGTTAAGTCTTCATCTTCGCCCCAGTAGTGAAGAAATTTTCGAGATCTGAAAAAGCTTTTTGAACCAAAACGTAGTTGTATGTATCACAACAAATATCATATTTTTAAAACATTTCGTTATACGTCAGAAACAGAATTAGAAAATATTGTTAATCTCTGCAGTAATTTCTTTGATACTTTTGAAAAAATTGCAATAAAACATCTTTATATCGTTTAGTTTTAGAAAATGACAAAAGTCTCATAATGCATTCAAGTCCCTTTTGTTTGGACATAATCAACAGTGGGTAAAATTTGGACGTGACCATGTGAAGTTTTGACGGAGTTACACCCTACGATCTAGTTGGTTTCTTTATCCTGCACCACCTATGGCTCAAGTAAAGAACCAATTCTATTGGACTTTACCGAGATGACGGGTTATAATGCTTCAAAATTATCAGCGGACCGCAAGCAAACTTTCTAAGGACATTTTTGGTTAAAGAATCACAATTCAGACGAGCTAAACTTGTCGACTTTTTAGATGCAGCCTTCAACTTGACAGACGGCACAGTACCAACAATATTCAAAACCAAATACTCAACCAGTCTATATCAATGCAGAATCAAACCATCCACCTAATTTCATCAAAGGTATCACCATGAAATCCGAGAGAATTAGCAATATATCATCAGAGAAACAAATATTTGATCGAGCTGCCCCCTTTTTATAATGCGTTATGCCAGCTGATACAAGGAAAAGGTAACTTTTGGGAAAAAACAACAATAGCAAAAAAAGAAAGATCACGCATTGTTATTTGCTTTAATCCTCCATACAGTTAAGGCTAAAATACACGATCATTTTAAAATGATATTTTTTAAATGATCATTTAAAACTGATCGTGTAAACGCTCAAAAAATGACGAAAAATACCCGTCATTTTCAACTGTCATTTAAAAATGATAACTCAAACATGTTTGTATGGTGGCCGAGAGGGGCCATCGAGAAAAAAATTTCAAAATCGTGAAAAAAAATTCAAAATCGTGAAAAAAAATTCAAAATCGTGAAAAAAATTTCAAAATCGTGAAAAAAATTCAAAATCGTGAAAAAAAATTCAAAATCGTGAAAAAAAATTCAAAATCGTGAAAAAAATTTCAAAATCGTGAAAAAAATTCAAAACCGTGAAAAAAAAATTCAAAATCGAGAAAAAAATTTCAAAATCGAGAAAAAAATTTCAAAATCGAGGAAAAAATATCAGGATGTCAAACAGAACCATTGAACACGGAACCAGATTCAGTTCCACGCGTAATGTATTGCCACAACTGTGGAAAAGCTCTTGGAGATGAAGAAATATTTTGTTCTTCTTGTGAATGTAAGAGAAGGATGGAATTTGATTTGACGACCATGAAAACAGTTGTTTGTTCAGAAAAAGAGTTGATCCGATATTACTTTTATGCTGGTCACCGTATCGATGTAATTGTAAAGTTTTTAGAGCTCCTTCATGGAATAAAAATGAGTGTCAGAACACTAAAACGAAGACTTAGTGAATTCGGCTTAAAAAGAAATGACTCTGAAGTCTCTGACGATGTATTAAGGGAGATCATTGAACATGAAGTCGATGGTCCGTCATCTATGCGTGGCTATAGAGGCATGTGGCACTGTTTACGCCAGTCTTATGGAGTCTCTGTGGCACGTGATAAAATTATGTTATTGTTAAAAGAAATTGACCCTGAGGGGACCCGTGTTAGGAAAGCCAGGAGATTAAGAAGAAGAAAATACATTTCACCTGGTGCCAACGCAGTGTGGCACATGGATGGTTACGACAAACTTAAACCATTTGGCTTTCCCATCCATGGTTGCATAGATGGCTTTTCCAGGAAAATCATTTGGCTCAAAGTTTCAAGGTCTAATAACAACCCCATTGTAACAGCTTATTTTTACTTAAAAAGTGTAGTCAAGTTTGGATTTTGTCCAGAAAATCTTAGAACCGACTGTGGAACGGAAAATGGACTTAGTGCGTCTATTCAATGCAAGTTTGTTTCATCTGCTAATGGGCATACGTATGGTTCTTCTCATTACAATCAACGAATAGAGAATTTCTGGTCGCATTGTAAGCGAGGATTTACGTCTTGGTTAATCGATTTTTTCAAAGACCTAGTTTCAAGGAATCAAATGGTAATCGGTAACTCATTGCACTTAGAATGCGCATGGTTCGTATTCTCTGCTTTAATTTAACACGAACTTGACGAAGTTATGAAACTTTGGAACTCTCATCCGCCGATCTAGACATGATACTATCCCAGGCCGACCTGAAGAACTCTTTTTTCTCCCTGAATTACGTGGATATCTTAACTGTAAGCGTGCAGTAAGCGTAGAACAAGTAAACCAGGTCTTAACAGAGAACGACTTTCTCGATTGGGCGGAGGATGCAATAGAAGAACATGATGAAGAACTAAGTGAATATTTTATCTATCTTGTTAACGAGCTAAATCTTATTCACCCGCCTAACAATTGGAATAGTGGTAGAAATTTATAATTAGAACTCATATCACATGCTGTTTAAAGATAGTGGAAAGTATTTCGTGGTACGTTGCGGGAATTGAAGATGAATAGGAAAAGTTTATAAAGCAACAAAATCGTCTTTTTTAACAAAACAAAAGAAACGTCATAAGTATAGCACAACAACAAACAACTCAACTTGTAGGATAAAATTATCTTATGAGCTATAAAAAGTGACTTGTTATTGTATTATACATCAGAATTAGTTTTTCACTTTAGGAGACTGATAAAATGTGGATCTTAACCAATAACAAAACTCAACTTTTGTAGTAGAAATTTCGTCACTCATAGCTATTTTTACAGAATTTACTTTTATGATTTAGGGCCAAAATTTCTTTTACAAAAATATCTCCCCTTAAAGTATATACATACAGGCTTATAAAAGATCAACTTAAGCAAACAAAAATATCAAGTGGAAGTACAAACAACACAAAATGGTAACAAAATCCAAGCTTATTTTCAAAAAAAGAAACTAAATATGTACTTAGTGAAGTAACATAAGTAAAAATATCATTCAGATAAGTTTGAAGAAATATAAACAATGTTTAAACTTTCCCAAACCAAGGAGCCATAAGTATATCCTCTATCAAGTTGAGTTTGAACTGCTGGCTGGAGCATGTATATCTGTCATTCACAGGGAACACCAATGTTCTTGTACATGTATCTGCAGTGACACGCCTACCAGAAATATCATTTGTTGGTGTTGAGTGAACAAAACAAATGATTCCTGTGTTCATAATTGAAGGAGTAACAAACTTTGAACCAGTACAAAATCTATCAATATCTTCTGGAGTAAATGGTTTGGAAATTGTAATTTCATTTCCATCAGCTTCCAAATCTAGATCAATCACATTCATCCTGGATGCTTCTTCAAGCTGCAAACTCTCAAGCATGTTTGTAAAATTGTAGTAAATATCCTCCTCTAATTCTTTTTTATTTCTGTTAACTAAATCAGTTTCATCAGTTACACTTGAATAAATAACTTTACCAATCAAGCAATTCACTTCCTCCCATGTTTGAACTTGACACATTACTAGTTCTTTCACTGCTTCCTGATAATGTTCTTTCATTAAGTCAATAACCCCAAGAATTTCCATACCTTTCTTCACTTCATTCAGTTCCTGAAGACAAATCACTATCGAACAGTGATATGCAATGTTTGCGATCAGATTCCATTTGTCTGAAAATGACACTGAACTTTTGGTAACACCACAATCAAAACGTTCGGGTAAATTGTTCAGTTCCTCTGAGAATAATGCTTCATTTTCACATTGAGATAGTTGTTGTAATTTTTCCTGCAACTCAAAATTAGGCACATCTCCAATATCAGGCTTTACTGAAGGTCCATCTAATAGGTATGATGCAACAGCTGGCATAAGGTTTCGAGGGCCTGGACAGCCTTGCAGAAGGGACAGGGCAATGAGTATCCCAAACCGATAGAAATCCCCATTTGATACCTTTTCAATATCATGCAAAAATGTGAATGATGAATTCCCTTGCATTATAAACCTTGGAGCATCTTCAAACAGAAGAGAAAAAAATTCTTGCAAAGGTCCTCCCTCATCTACTGCTTCTTCACCAATGAATTGGACTTTAATAGGCTTAATACCTTTTAAGAAAAAACGTTGCAATTTTTCGTTTGTATCCTTCCATTCCATACGCCGACAAATAACTAGTTTATACTTGTCATCAGGGTCACTTGTAAAAATATTCTGCAATTTCTTCAACTCGTTATAGAAATTCGATTTCAAAGTGCTATCTGAACAAGTTGGAACACTGTCATTGACTATTGATCCTTCACTAAATGTATTGAAACTTGAAGCATGCAATGAAGAAGTTGAGGCTTGGTTTGTAGAAAAATCCTGGTTATCAGGAGGTTGACTTACTGTTTCCAAGTTACTATCTACATCCACAATAGAATCTGACAGGATATTGTCTGCTTTCAAAGTAATCTGGAATAGACATTTGATAGGGTAATGGTGGAGGTTGACAGTCACTGTCATCAAGATAACCGAGTTTAATGTCATCACTACTCTTGTGCATATCACCTTCGAACTGTGATGCCATACACAAGTAGAATATTATTTGAGAATATGGTTTGCACAGTTCTAATTTATAATCCTGTAGTCTAAAAGGTTTTGGCTCCTCAGATAGTGGAACTCCCGGCAAGCATATACCGTGAGTTGGGGTGAGATTCAACTCAGTGGGGTGAGATTCAACAGCACCATTATCCAGACCACAACATTCAACAAAATAATTCGAAATTTCAAAACAACAACATCGCATATCTGAACCAAGATGTAATCTATACTACATACAATAAAATTTTTTTTATATTTTTACAAATGCCGAATGTAAATTGCCTTTGAGCTCTTCAAATCCCAACACGAGTTAAAAGACTTCGTAAAGCCGTGCACGTTTATTTTCATACCAGCAATTAGGATTTCTCAAAGACGGTTTCCATGAAGTGATGTCCACCCTCCGCCCAGCCACCTTTCGCTCTTTCACAAGCGTGTTTATGAAAGCTACTAATGCGCGGGTCGTATTTTGGGGTGCGTGGGCGGAAGCTATGTAGTGAAACAAACTGAAGGAGATAATTGATCACTGTGCGCAAAATTTATTTTTCAAAGACGGTTTTCACTGAGCAATATCGCCCTCTAAAACATCTTTCCGTCCAACCCAGCGCACCTACAAAGCTTATCGGCGGGTCTTACGCAATGATGGAGAGAACGATGGAGAGAATTGATGACTGTGCAATTACTTTGTAAAGGGTTTTGTGCAAAGATTAAAAAGTGCACACCGTATACACTCCATCAACACCCATTGGTACTCAGTTGACGTGCAGCACGTCCAAGGAAAAAGGATATAATTCCGGGAAGAACCCTGCAACCCAACGATTTGAAAAGTAAAACGGAAGAGGAATGGGTCTGCAAAAAATGTGATCAAAAATGGGACGACGAGAGTGAAAGTCGCTGGATCGTGTGTGATAGTTGCAGCGAAAAATTTCATCTTGAGTGCACAACCATTAAATATGCACAAAAGAATTATTGGACAATAAATTTGGAGAAAAAGCAGTTTCATTGTTGCAAAGGAAAAAAATAAAATAACAAAAAATGATATTGTGCGTCGTATATTTCCTTTTGCTTTCGATGTTAATATTGAATTAATACTTGTCTGACAATATTTCATTTAAAATTCCATGTACAACTTTTTGTCACAAGATTTGAAATCTCCTGACTATGACTAGAACTCATCCTAATAGGCTCAACTTAACCGATTTGCAATGTAGAAACCAGGCATTCACTTTCATTTTCAAGCAACCGCGTGTGTAGTTGTGATTCACACCAAAAAAACCGCTGATCATTTATGAAATTCTATACAAACCTGTTGTCAAAACCTAAAATTTTAAACTATTTCTTATAACAACTTTTACCATCGTATATCAAAATCTAACGAACCGAAATGAAATTTATGAAAACATTTTTCTCACAGAGAAACTAAAACAACATTCCCATTTTGGAAAACGCGTTTTGTTCAGCGGGGCTATTTTGACGTCAAAACATTTGAAGCCCGTACATAACGAGATTGATGGATCGTGACATTTTAATAGCCAGAGTCTCTTTAAATGGTAATCATTCATGAATGTTTTGATTGCTTTAAATCTTTTTTGTGTCGTATAACTTGGTTTAGTTTTAAAAATGTAATGTATTTGAATTACTGACCAGATGTAGCTTGGATTTTGGCATGTTGAATCTCGCCCCGCAGAGTTGAATCTCACCCCAACTCACGGTAACCTCTTTTCCATCCGGATATAACAAGGAGTACTCCTCTAATTTGCAAAACGTTTGGTCATGAGATGCATCCTTATCTATCGAAGCTAACTTTAATTCGGTAGAAGAACACTTTTCAAAAACCTTTATTGGCAGTTTTTTTCCACGTACAGGCTTCAAATTACCAAAATCATCCCTAGTCATGATACCAACATTCACAAGAACTGACTTTTTACAATCAGCATTACCACCAGAGCTGCGAGGCTTTGAACTTTGATTGGATTTAGGTTTCTTGAAATGTGATACAAGTTGTTTACGTTTTTCGTGTCCTGGTATTCTGAAAGTTTATGAGGTCTTTTTTCAGCTTTCATCGGTGCATCACCGACAACGTCAGTATTATTCGTTACTAATATATTTGAGCTACTTGAATGGTCAGATTCAACCTTTCTACCGCATCTAAAGCAAAATCTATCCTCACTTTCCAGCGAAAAACCACAACCGCGACAAAACACACCACAGCTCCTGTTCGCCATATTTATTTATTATCCTTGCAAAATTACGGCTCCGAAAGAATTTTCAATTTTAATTTCTTGATTTTGATTTTGAAATTTTTTTCTCGATTTTGAATATTTTTTTTACGATTTTGAAAATCTTTTTCTTGATTTTGAAATTTTTTTCTCGATGGCCCTTCTCGGCCACCATATGTTTGAGTTTTAATTTAAAAAATGATGGAATTTCTCTATTGAATTACGTCAGTTCTATTGTTTTACTCACTTTAGTATAGTCACGCGATGAGTTTTTGCAGCTTATGAAGTAGAGAAACAAAGTGATAGTTTGCATAATAAATAAAGATGTTTTGTGGAATGTTTCGTCCACAAATTACAAACATAAGGACCAAAGAGGAAAGAGTATAACGCATTACTGTGCAATGTTTCTCGATAGATGGACTTATATATTAAACTTCATATTTCTTCAAAACTTTCCGGCGAAATTCTTAACAACTTTTAATATTCATAATGATCTTCTCCTTGAAATTCCCTCACAAGCGTGTTATAAATTCCTAAGAAGTTTCGTTTTTGAAGCCAAGGTGAAACCCAATGTCTTCGTTTCTGCCTTTCATTTTTCCTCTTTCGTCATTTGGACATAACAGCAACAACTACGTTTGCTGCCGCCGGATTCCATGATGACTAAAAAGTGCTCTTACCATAAAAAATGTTGTAATCATAAATGATCGTGTAAACAGATGTTCTAATCATTTTTTAAAGGATTAAAAAAATTATCATTTGTCATTTATCATTTTAAAATGATCGTGTATTTCAGCCTTTAGAATGCAAAAACAAACGTTGCAAAGTAATTCCTTCATACCATGGATAAGAATGTCCCGATGTCACAGTAAATTTTAACTCCCCTAAATAATGACTACCCAGTCATAATAAACTAGTTTACAGTCACTCCCCATCAAAATAAACTAGTTAATTAAAACTCCCCAGTTAACATAAACTAGTAAATTATGACTCCCTAGAGCTAACATTTCCTAGGCAATCTTGACTCCCCTGGTTTAAAATGACTCCCCTCTAAATCTTGCTTAAAAACCTTTAAATTCATATGGCCATTCCTTGGACCTCGAGACTCTAAGAAAAGTTTAAATTTTGTCTACTCATTCCTTTACCAAATACCTCATTCTCAACTTCAGTTGAGCTAGAATCTGAGAATGTCTGTGTGTCTGTCAGTCTGTGTGTCTGTCCGAAAAACTTTGGGGCAGCCTGATAAATGGTCGGGTTTGGCTGAAATTTTGCACGCTCGTTCCTTGGGTGAATATCTGGGGGTATTTTTTCATTTTTTAAAAATTTTGATTTTTTTGCCTGGGATGGGCTTTTGCGCCAAAACGGGGCTAAGGCTTTGGGGCAGTCTGGAGACTTCAAAAATGTTCGGATTTGACTTTAGTATATTTGAACAACTACAATTGGGCTTTCGAGTTAGTTGTAAAATACTGAAGTTGAGCCCAGTGCGGTTAGCACGTTCGACTATATCATAAGGTATATGATAACTTAATTTTCTCGGGGTTTATAGGGTCTATAGTTAAAGATATGCACTGCAGTGACTTCTTTTTATGGGTGGGGGTCATGATTAACTAGTTTATTTTGTCTCCCTGACATTTTTCAATCCGAAATAATGGGGAGTCATTATTTACTAAGGGAGTCATTATCTCCTAAGAAATTTCTACTCTAGGGGAGTCATTTTTTCCTAGTTTATTTTAACTGGGGGAGTCGTTTTTCCCAGAGAGTTAAAATAATCCGCTACACCGAAAGAACATAGACTGTACAAGCGTTGCCTACTAAACATTCACAGCATAATCTAGTCACACAACAAAAAGATACTAGAAGAATCATGAACCACAACAACGAACATCAAACTATGTAACTGTCGAAACAAGGAGTCGTGTCCCCTTGATGAAAAATGCGGAGATAAACACGTGATGTACATGTGCAACGTCAAATTGTCTGAAAATGACACGAGCACAAAGTATATCGGGCTGACTGAGAATAGGTTTTAAAACAAATTTAGTTAACAGCACAAAAACACATTCAAATACGAACAAAAGGTGAATTCCATCGAACTTTCGAAATACTTATGTAGTCTACAAAACAAGAACATCTCTCCGATTTTATCGTGGAAAGTCATTGACCACGCTCGACCTTACGTAAATGGCAATAAATCGAGTAACCGAGAAACAGAGAAGTTTTACATTATTACGTCAAAACTGAAACTCTTGAACAAAAGATCCAAACTCGTTTCTACGTGTCAGTATGTCCATAAATATCTTTTAAGGAACTTTATATCGATCCGCAAAACACTCAAAAGACGTTCGTTTCTTATCAACTCTTTCTTACCGAGGGAGAAGAAAGCAACACAGCATCTTTCTTTGGAGCAATTGGTCTTTTGGCGATTATCCTCTTATGGCGATTATCAGTAGTGTATGAAGTAAAATACAATTTGTATCATTAAGAGTTCGTTCAAAAATGTTCTCCATGTACTCTGGCAGTTTGACCCCTAAAATTTGTCAAAGCGGGAAAAAATTCATACACAGCTGAACCTGTTTTAAAAGTTACTTTGACACTTATATTTTTCAGATATAAAACCCCACCAATCAACTCCATGGCAAAATTGAGTTATGAGGGGGTCAACCTTAGGACCTATTCCTCAAATTTTGCGATTTATAAGGGTTTTATAGGTAATTTTAAAAAGGTTACTGATTGTATCATTATTAGTTTTTATAACTGACGCTCAAAATTCTAACAAAGACTAGGAAATTTGAAAATCCTGAAAATTCTAGGGTTTAATTGAAATCCAAAATGGCGGAATTTTCACGAGCAAATGCCGTTTTGACCATCTTGGGCCAGTTTTGTCAAAATAGAAAGGTTATGAGCATTTCAACGGTTTAGTTATTATTAAATCAAAATTTAGCAAAGGATTGCAGCTGTTATTCAATAGAGAAAGACATTGGAGTTAAACTTGAGACCTATAAGATTTATAATATCTATATATTAATAGCCGATTCTCTGTTTGTTTGTTTGTAAGTCACGCAAAATGGTAGATTAAGTTGTGAGCGAAATTATTACTTTTTTTGTGTGGGACGTGAGTTCGAAGCAAATACATTGCAACCCCAATCAAACGTGACTTTTTTGGCTGATATACTAATAGGAATAACGTTTTGTTTTTATTATTATTGTTAGTTTTATATTCCACGTTGACTTGGCTTTGAAAACAATACATCAACTAAATACAAAGAAACTAACTGATTAAACATTTTGGACAAAAAGCAGCAGTGGCAGAACGTGGTAGCATGTTTGTAACGCATCCTTGCCTGACTGTCTGAGACGGGTAAACTTTTTTTCGAGCAATCAAAATGTTTAAAAAAACCGATATGTAAAAAAAGAGTATCACGAAACAAAATATTTTTTTGCTTTTCTTTAATTTCTTTTTTTAATTGTTATGCGCTTCAGATCGAACGTTTTTTTTTTATTTTTCTAATTGTTATGCGCTTCAGATCGAACGTTTTTTTTTTATTCACTTTATTCATTTAGCACGTGCCTTTTTTTCTCTCCTCCCGTGTGATCTTTTTAAGAAGAGAAACCATTTCCCCCTTACGTTTGATAGCACCCATGTTAGAGTGCGTCACTTTTTTAAAACAAAAGCTAATAAAAAGTTGAAGTTTTCTCTCTATACATTTTCAGTGTATTGTTACACTGACAAAAGATTGGTTTTACCAGAGGTTGTGATTTCGAATCTGCTTCTGGTTGAGCACAAGTTGTACGAGCCGTTTATAAGGAAATTTGACGTTTATTGATACAGTGATACAGAGCAGGTGGACATGGGCGGCGAGCGACGCCGCCTTGGCGGCTAGTATATATATATTTAATTAAGGTTGACCACCTCATGACTCAATTTTGCCATGGAGTTGATTGGTGGGGTTTTATATCTGAAAAATATAGATGTCAAAGTAACTTTTAAAACAGGTTTCAGCTGTGTATGAATTTTTTCCTACTTCGACCCCTCCACTGCCGGAGTAATGGTTGACTTCTCAATATCTCGAACATGATTTCGTACCAACGTGACCAGCCGGATGCTCTACACTAAAACCACACGACATTTTTCTATGGAGCAATTGGTCTTGAGGCGATAATCATTAGGGCGCAATGTAAAATACACTAAGTACCCATAGGAGTTCGTTCCAAAATGTTCTCCATGTTTGACATCTCTATATCTTGAACACGATTTCGTACCAATGTGACTAGCCGGATGCGCTACACGTTTTTTTTTTAAGCAACCAAGGTCAGACCTTAGTAGTAATGTTGCTTAAAATATGACCATTTTTTAGCAGTAATGTTGCTTAATTTGTTGCTAAGAATTAATTGAAAAAATATGTGTTTCCAGTCTTGAGAATCTTTGTGTAAGCTTAAATATTAAAGTATAAAGTGAAGGACATAGTAATGCAACCAGTGTAACCACCTAGTGTGGCAATTTTAAGAAATGTGTTGTAGCTATGTTAGTACTGCATTATTTTAAAATTTCATGTTGCTAATTTATGTAAGATCATTGTAGTACTGTTGCTTAACATTTTGAGAAAATTTACTAGTGTTGCTTATAAACATGTTTCTTATAAAAAAAAACGTGTACTAAAACCCCGATTGGGAAAATCACATATTCTTCGACCAAATGCGTCGCCACTACTCCCCGAAGAAAAATTTATGCTTGGAGAGAACAGTTAGAGAGGAAAGTCGACTGTCACCAGGAAGTATAAATTCATCTTCGTACCTAGTTAACAGGTTCTTAAAGTAGTTGCTTTGGAATTTGTCCCTGATATGACTTTGCGCCTTGCGAATCCAAAATGTTTCTGCACGGTTGGATTAACCTACAGTCTGGTAAAGCTAAAAAGGAAGGTCCTGACTGCCAAGCACTTTCTTTATCAAGATTTTGTGGTTCTCTTCCCCTGGTGATCAAATCTGCTATATTTAAAAAGCCTTGGGCCCAATATCATTATGAAGGACATGTAGCCTGCTGGATTTCACCAATTCTGTTTGCTACGAAAGTTTTGAATCCGTAGCTTTCCTTTGAGATCATTGCTTTAACTATTTCGCTATCGACGATGTGATACACTTCTTGAAACTTCAGTTTCATCACCTTTTCGATAAGCCACCTAATGCGTTTGCTTAGCTTCAATTAGCTCTAGCCAGACAATATCTATCGTTTTCACTGGGGCAACATTCTTTGCTATGATGATTCTACCTTCATAAGATCCGCCATTCAGCTTCCATCTAGCATATTGCTCCGTATGCTTCTCCGGAAACATCTGCGAAAATAACCAATAATGCGTCTTCTTCTGCAAATCGGACAAAACCTGGAAGAATAGTAGCCATTTCTTTTCGATATCCTTTGGAAGAGGATCCATCCCAAGAAACTAGTTAACTGGTCTCTCTTTGTCAGCACAGGCGTCTCCAAGATAAGTAGCTGTTTCAATCTGTGGTTTTGCTCACTTATGTCGAAAAGTAAAAGGTATTCTTTGTTTTCCCATCGCATTCTTTCTGCTTCGATTGATTTCATGTCGAAGGATCAATATTTACCTGAACTTATTTGAATCCTCTTTCTGCAAGAATCTTGTCCATTTCATTTGTTCTTTTGATCGCTTCTTCCATGTTGGGTGCACTACTTACAATGTCGTCCATGCAGCTACTTTCAACAATGTTCTTGCATGTT
Source organism: Turritopsis dohrnii (assembly GCA_027922465.2). NCBI lineage: Eukaryota > Metazoa > Cnidaria > Hydrozoa > Anthoathecata > Oceaniidae > Turritopsis > Turritopsis dohrnii. Next base: position 578,966 of record BQMF02000216.1, on the reverse strand, counting down.
TTAGAATACTTTTGTTCCTGTATCTTTGCTGCCTTTTTTAACGCTGTAATAGCAATAGTGTCAGATGGCTTATTGCCCATGTACCGTAATCTTATTACAGTAGCAGCGATAGCGAATACCGTATTAAAACACCCGCGGACTCCTGCTCCTCCTCCTACTACTACTACTACTACCCCGGCCGAAATGGCATTTAGTCACAATCCCAGATATTAGTTTCGAGACTTGTGCTTTGTAATTGATTAATTTTGCTGAATGAAATCTGTATTGAAAAACGAATACGGCTTTTAGGACTATTAAGCAAAATGAAATTATTAATGATTTTTATTCTTCCTAGTTTCATTTTGTCATTTTATTTTATTTGCTTATAAGTATATAACATATTATTTTCATCATTAATATTTTCGTCGACCTTATGTCAACTCGTCAGCGACATAAGGTCGTTTTGCTTGGGATGAAATCAACAAAATAATTCATAACGGAAATTATTAATAGAATAAGAATTTGTCCAATATATATTTTACAAATACTATAATAGATCAATTTCCCAAAACAACAAAAATAAAATTTCCTTTATTTTCTAACATCGCCTTATGTTTCAAAAAGACCCGTATGAAAATTAGATCGAAGTTTCACCTTGGTGTGTTCTGTGGGTTGCTACATTAAACGAAAATTTTATATGATTTATCCTGTATTTTTCAACCGTTATAATTCCATTTTCTTGCCGTTTCTTTTTGAGGTTCCGATTCTCTATTATACCACCGTATCACTGATTGGGTCTGCGGCATTTCCGATTCTCTATTGTACCACTGTGTCACTGATAGGGTCGCGGTAGCGGTCGATACACTGCTTGGTCGATGTACCACAACTGAAAAATAAAAATCTATACCACGAATTATCTCTGTCAATAACTTTTATTTGAAAATGATTACTCGTTACTAATTGATATGTCGGTTTTGAAAGCCATACAAGGGCCTTTTTATCAAGGACACCAAACGTTTGGTGAATCTGCTGGTCAACAGTGCACATGCTGTTCTCTAATGTCTGTTACATTTACTGTGAAAAGCCCGGGGCATTGGACAACATATGATTTAGATTTTATTATTAAAAAGGGGGATTAAATCTATAAATCCCTCAATAAAAATACCTATTTAATGATATCTGAACTTCCGAAAACTTTATCTGTACTCAATTCGGCTATTGACATTCGTTATGCTGATGACAAAATTTGGCTTCATAAATGGCGCCAGCAAAACTGGTAAAAGAAATGCAACTGACATTGTAAAAGAAACGTGTCGACAAAGAAATGCAACGGACATTGCAAAAGAAAAGTGTCATAAACGCAAGGCAACTCAAGTTGACCCCACGCCCAGAGAGCAGAGTGAGGAGGAATCCAACGAAACACCTCAACTTATTCCTCTAAGAAACGAAAAATAAGGAATAAAAAAAAAGAAAGTCAAGCAAATATTATTCTATTGAAGAATCAATAGTTTTGATAACGAACCAGTAAAAAAACTATTCAAGATTATTTCTTAAGAGGAAAAAAACAGATGGCAATTGCCAAAATCCATGGCAAAGTATTGCAATAATCTTATGAATTCGTACATACCTGAGAAAGACATAAAGAAAAACATTTTGGAAATGTGTCCTATTCCGAACAACATTCAAAACTCCAAGACTTTATACGGCTTTGTCAAAGTTCTTGTCAATTGCAAGGTCAAGAAAGACGATGAAATGCAGAGAAATGCCAGCCGAGGATCCTTTAAACAACAAGTCCTCTGGGTAGGCTGTAAAATGATCTGAATACCATAAAGGAAACTCCACAAGAAGAACAAGCAGCAAGGATACTGAGTCAAGCTATGAATGTGATCAATTATCATAGACATTTTACTATTTTAAATGCCATCGTCAACGACACACGAGATGTCAAAAACTTTCTGAAAGGAAACCAAGAGATCATACAACAGTCGAAAAGTGTATCTGACTTGTTTGGTAAAAGCTTTCAAAAGTACTTGGAAGAGTTAGTGAAAGTACGCAAGAAGACAAAAGAAACCTTTCAACAGATCACCTCGCCAAAGACTTCACACAAGAAACCCTTTCAGAGGGGCGGCCCACCAAATTCCCCCCAAAATAATGATGGAAGAAAGCTTAAAGTTTTCTCAAGTTATCGAGGCCAGAGGCTATCGATACCACAATAACAGTGGCAAAAGTTGTCAAGGGTAAGAGAGAGTTTGTACTTAAATCAACAGGCAACTTTCTTCAAAATCCCAGAATTGCTTCCTCAAAACAAGCTGTCTCGAGTTCATCCTCTCATAAAGAATTTATTTCCAGACATCTCACCGATTCCTCTAGCAGGAAGATTAAAATACTTTCTTCCAGCTTGGAAAAAGTTAACTCAGACATTTTATCAGTTGTGGTAAGGTTCAGGCTACCCTCCATAAAACCACCATTCCAAACTTAGGCTCCAAAACTGCTTGTTCAAGAGGAAATTCAGGAGATGATGGAGCAACGGGCCATCCATCAGGTATCTCCAGAACCAACGTAACCGTCCCGTCATGAATCTAATGTATTAGTTTTTCAAGAGTAGTGTTGCAGCTTAAGCAGTGACTGACTTAGAGAGAAAGTGATGTGTTAATTAGGTGAACTGTTATATTAAATGGTGTGAATTAGTCTCTCAGATAGGAAGCGTGAAGAGTCGTGATGTCGTGTTAGTGCAGGGAGTGTGGTGCAGTATAAGTGTATAGTAGGGTGCATTGTCCTGTTCTTGTGTCCTTGTCAGTGGTGATTTTGTTTCAGTGTGCCGCACAAGGTTGATGTGTCGTTTGTTAGTAAATTAGAAACTATAATGTCTTAGTAAATTAGAAATTATATTGTATAATAAAATGAGAGAAGTCTTTTATAGTATGTACAAGGATATGAGTGTATGAGTTTGGCAAGACAAAGGCAGAATTGTGGGTCGTTCATCAGGAGCTGACACCTACATTTGCACAATGTCAATTTCGTTTCCTATCGCACCACTGTTTATCAGCAGGAGATGATGGAGCAAGTGGTCATCCATCAGGTATCTCCAGAACCAAGGCAACCGTCCCGTCATATACCTATAACAACTAAACCTTTTTCTATCATACAAACACTTCAAAATGGAAAATTTGAAGCATTTGCAGTATATTTTCTACAGAAAAACGATTACATGTGCAAACTCGATCTCAAGGAAGCATATTTTTGTATCCTTCTGCACAAGAATTCAAACAAATACGTGAATTTTTACTTTTGCGGCAGCCTATACGAGTTATTAGTCCTATGCTTTGACCTAGGACCAGCGCAGGCTGTCAAGTCTTGTATGTCATAAAAAATAACAAAAGTTTTGAAAAATAAATGTCAAAAAATGGCAAAAAATGACATTTTTTAGCCTATTTCAATAATTTATCTTCACAACTTAACATATTAGTACAATTCCATGCGGAAAAAATAAAAAATATAAACGATAGCATGAAGATGAAATAGATGAAAACTCAATGAAACAAGGTAAATCTGAAAAATCCGAAGGGATTTCCGTATTAAGAACTAAATATTCTAGCAACTGAATTCTTTCTCAACAATTTTACTCTTTCCCTAAATCTTTATAAAGTAAAGCTCTACTTCTTTTTATAAGACTTCATGAGTCAAAATCACACTTTTATTTGGATCCAATTTCAGTTCGAATCCTTTCTTGTTCAGATCTATGTTTTGATACAGCTCCCAGTTTCTTTGTTCCACTTTCAATCGTCTCTCGTGCAACTTTAATTCCTACCATATCTTTGTCTAGAATAGCTTTGTCTAAGTCCTGCTTTGCACTTTCTAACATTCTTTTTCGTCTTCAACGACTCTACTTTCTTGTCTAGAAATAGTTTTCTCTTCTCTGCCATTTGAATAATTTCTTGCTGTTTTGGGCTATCTTGAAGTTGTTTTTTCTCCAAATACTTATATCTGAGTATTTTATACTTTTTCCTGCTCCTTCCTCTCTTTAAATATAGTTGCAAAGCTAAATTATCAGGAAAAATGGTGGATTTTATCAAAGATTTCTATTATGCCAAATAAATATACTTTTAGATAAAGTACACATTGTGTACTCCGTCACATGACGTAACATGTTCTTTGGCTAGTCGCAATGCAGAAATTGTTTCCTTGGACAGCTCCGTTCGTTCAGATGTCAGCATGTTCTTGTTATCTGACAAACTGTGTTTTACTGCTGCATGACCATTATGTAGGCTAAGGTAATTTTTCAGAGCATTACTAAGCAATTTGAATTTGGGTGCCCCTGACTCTACTTTGGTACTGAGAACTTGTGACCAGTAGGTGTCCAGTCGAATATTTGAGCCTGTCACTTGATCCATTTGATTGATCTTCCACTGATCAACAGTCAAGTCAAGGAGACTCTTTCATTAATGATATGTGACCTTTTTACACAACCACTATACAAACTAAAGGACCTATACCATCTTGCAAAACATAGGATGCCTTGTGACGACTCATAGTAAGATGTTTGGCAACCTCATTATCGGGAAAGGTTTTACAGAGAAGCTCTGTCGCAATTGTCACAGTCTCGTAATGTTGCATCTCGATTAGCAAACCGCAGTACCCACATTGCTTCTGCTGCAGAAACTTTTTCTGTAAAGTCTAAAGCAATCCTTTTTGTTGCTTCAGTTTTGGAGGATGAGCTTCCAGGAGGGGTAGATATTTCAGAGCAAATCGCCTAAAGTTATTACCAAATCCAATATCAGATATTGATTTATGCTTGGGTTTTTCTGAGCACTGCTTAAATGCCTGGAAGCGTTTAACTCAGTATAACATAACAAACACTGTGCATACTGATCATTCTTTCTTTTGCACCAAAACTTCAGCTTAAATCCATTCTCATCTTCTCTTTCAAGCCAGCTGTCGCACCACTTTACCATCCTAATCTAACTATTTCAATTTTAACCTTACTAATTACAAAGAAGAATTACTTTTTAGTTTTAACTAGATAAGCAACAGAAGTTAAGCTCCACACAGATGAAGGAACACTTTCTTACCTCTTACTTTAAACTGTATAAAAGGTGAACTGATTCAAGTTTTCTCATAAAAACCGAACATAACTGACAATTTTTGTGAAAAAAAATGAATAAAATGACAAAACCATGTAAAAAATGAAAAAAAAAAATGAAAGCTCTTCAAACAAATGAAAAAAATGAAAAACATGACGGTTTTTGCAAGGCTATTGAAAATACCAATAGCAATTCTAAGAAAAATGAATGTCCGAATCTATACATTAATAGCCGATTCTCCGTCTGTCTGTTTGTTTGTTTGTTTGTAAGTCACGCAAAATGGTAGATGTGAACTGCGAAAGAAATCGGAGAGTCAGCAATGTAAGATCACACATAATTTATTTCTCTTCTTGTGCGCGACGTCAGTGTGAAACCATTGTATTGAGACTCTAATCGAATGCGACGTTCAGGGAAAATTATCTCAATAACCAATAGGGATAACTGACGTTTTTTGGGGTCCGCGATACAGGCGATGGAGTGATGAAAAATTTCGGTCTAATTTTTATGGGGAGGGGTCTGTGACGTCATCAAAATCTTTAAGCAATGATATCTCTGTAACGGTTGATCGTAGCGGAACGATCCCATACATTTTTTCGATCAGTTTTTCGAGCTCTACAACATGGGAACATTTTTGGTTGCCAATTCCTTAATTTTATTTTCCGTGAAGTCAACGCAGGCTGAACATGGGCGGGTAGCGACGCCGCCTTGGCGGCTAGTCTATATATTAATAGCCGATTCTTCGTCTGTATGCCTGTTTGTTTGTTTGTAAGTCACACAAAATGGTAGATGTGAACTGCGAAAGAGAGTCAGCAATGTAAGATCACAAATAAATTATTTCTCTTCTTGTGCGCAACGTCAGTGTGAAACCATTGTATTGAGACCCTAATCGAATGCGACGTTTAGGAAAAACTTTTCGGTAACCAATAGGGATAACTGACGCTTTTTGGGGTCCGCGATACAAGTTATGGGGTGACGAAAAAATTTAGGCCAAATTTTTTTGCGACGGGTGTGTGACGTCATCAAAATCTTTGATCGACGATATCTCTGTAACGGTGCGTCATAGACATATGATCCCATACATTTTTTTGCTCAGAATTTCGAGCTCTACAAGATGGTAACACTTTCTATTGTCAATTCCTTAATTCCATTTTTTGTAAACTCTTTGGGAGGTGACACAACGCAGGCTGAACCTGGGCGGCGAGCGACGCCGCCTTGGCGGCTAGTCTATATATCAATAGCCGATTCTCCGTTTGTCTGTAAGTCACGCAAAATGGTAGATGGAGTTGCGAGTGTAATTATTTCATTTTATTTTCTAATCTGTGAACCGAAAATAACTTAGTTTATTTACTTTTTCTGACTACTTGGAAAGGAGCAAAGAATACTATATCAACTCGAGACAGGTTTTATATTATACTTCGATAGTAGATGTCGTACTAGAACGTCGTGACTAGAATGTGTGCATAATTACAGGAATAAGTCTTATGAAATAAAAGTATTTTATCGCATAAAACGCAACTTTAACATGTACAAAGTCGTCTGATAACAAATGTTGAATAGCTATCCCTTTCTCTTTCTTTCTTTGTTGAGAAACTGCTGTTCAATTACCCCCGGATAAAAACTTTTAGAACCCCGATGCCAAAGTGGGTGCTCAGCCTGTCTCGTTATAAAAAACTGAACTTGTTCTAAAAGAAACCGTAAGGAACTGAACAGAATGTTTACAAGACTTTGTAAATGCAGCAAGGTAGGTCTGAAATAATATTTACAATTGACTAATATTTTACTCAGCTAAACATACGCAAATTCATTATCCTGATGCACCCTCGCATCACATGTTACATTATCCTGATGCACCCTCGCATCACGTGTTACATTATCCTGATGCACCCTCGCATCACATGTTACATTATCCTGATGCACCCTCGCATCACATGTTACATTATCCTGATGCACCCTCGCATCACATGTTACATTATCCTGATGCACCCTTGCATCACGTGTTACATTATCCTGATGCACCCTCGCATCGAAATACAATATTCTGATGTCATTATAAAATAATTTTGAATACGTTTTCTAACACAATAGGAATTAAACATTAGTTATGATTGGAAAACCCCAAAACGCAAATGAAACCACTTTTCGAACTTCTAGTCACGAAAGTATCTAAACGACGTGTGAATTTTGACTTGAGAGATCCGCCCTTTTATAAACTATGCCACGTCATGCTTAATTCACTTATGCCGGTACCGAAATTTATTTTGAAATCGTAAATAAACCCATTTATTTTCTAATCTGTGAACCGAAAATAACTTAGTTTATTTACTTTTTCTGACTACTTGGAAAGGAGCAAAGAATACTATATCAACTCGAGACAGGTTTTATATTATACTTCGATAGTAGATGTCGTACTAGAACGTGTGAATTAAGAGCATGAGTGAAGAGAGAAATCAAATCAAAGAATTCATAAAGTTGAAATAAGATTATATATACTTATAAACCCAGTGACTCCGTAACAAACAACATGTTGTTTAAATCTTTGGTAATATATCTATTCTTAACGCTTTCCGACTTCCAACGACCGTGTTTCATGATCAGCCTATCGTTTACCCCGAAATTTGCAGCGGTAGATACCCCACCGGAACGTAAGCTATGCAGACCATACTTTTCTGGAGATAAACCGGCTTCTTTTAATGCCGTTTTGATGTCATCACGAATTGATGAGTAGGATATCGCCTTTCTCATCTTTCGGAGGTATTGTCTGCCTGCTTTATCGGTTTGTATTGCTCTGAAAATAAAATCGTTGGAATTAGACTCGATGTCCGCCATTCGTAAATATTTTTCTAAGGCGTTTATAGGACATAAACTGGAACTCACTCTTGCTAAGTAAGTCCAATGACCGTGTCTATAAACGTCTGTCTTACTCCTCTCTATGAAGATCTTGGCGTGGATTGTATCCAAAGCAATGTCGGACCTCCGTAAATTTTTACACTCGTTGAATCGTAAAAAGGCAGAGAATGATAATAAGCAAATTGTTTCGGTTCTAACATTTGATAAGCATGGAGTATTTCTCAGAGAACTAACTATTTTGTTTAGATCGGCTACTGTCAAAGGCTCTTTCTTTTTAGGTATATGCGAAGATGATCCCTTTGCAGCTTCTAGTGCGTGTCTAAAAATAGTTGATTGTCCAATTGTAAATCCAGCAATTGAATGGAAATATTTTATCGCGGCAACTGAGGCGTTGATAGCGGGAAAAGATACGCCTGACTGTAACATAGAAATGACATATAAAATAAAGTACTGTTCTTCTGTAGGTAACGGATTTACTTCAGTGAACAATCGGCACCATGCTAACCATTTTTGGAAATATGTCTGATATGTTGCTAAGGTATTAGGTCTTCTCGATTGTTGTAAAACATTCGGAAGATTGTTTACCATCTTCTGCAGATTTTCGTCTTTAACATTAAAGTTGGCCGAAATGCATCTCCGTATAAATTCTAAAATCAGATCTGTAATAGTAGTGCTACAATAGGAACGCAAAAATTATCGTTTCCGAGAACGGAACCTTTAAAAGCCCCTAGAGTTAAAAGACCTTTAGAGGATTGAAAGATTCTATAGTCCCTAACAAATTCCTTAAACATGCGATTCTTGTCAATGAGGAGTGGCCAAAAATTTGAAGAAGGCCAGTAAGGAACAACTAAAACTGCTGTTGAACTTCCTGAACTTGCTAAAAAATGTTTAATAGATTTAGAAATTAAATAAACTGGAGGCACTAACAGATTTGTTTCTCCAGACCAGTCGAAAGAAAATGCATCCACTTGATAGGTATTTGGACACCAGTATTTAGAGGAAAACTTTTGACATTTTGTATTGATGTTATCAGCAAAATTATCAAATATAAATGGACCCCAAAGTGAATGTAACATTTTAAAAAATGATTCAGTTAATTGCCAATCGTCATAGTCTATTGATTTACTTATACTATCTGCCCGTGTGTTTAGTTCTCTGGACACCCATGTGACTTTTAACGAAATATTCTTAGCTTTACAAAAATTGTAAATGTCATTAGCCAATTGTTGTAGTTTTGCGTTATTACTACCTCCTTTGACAATAGCGGCAGCTGCCATGCTATCTGTGTGTATGAGAACATGTTCTCCTTCGCAGGTACTCGATAGAGAAGAAATTGCATGTGAAATAGCTAAAAGTTCCCTGAAAGTTGACGATTCTGTTTGTTCTTTAGGATCGAGGTTTCTATAACAAATGTTATTGTTTAAAAGGGCTGCAATACCTGTAGAACTTGCGTCAGAAAAAATTTTTAATTGTGGAACAGAATATTTCAGAACATTTCTATAATTAAGAGTGAGTATATTTTTCTTCCAAAAGAGTAACTCAACTATAACATCGTGATAATAAGATATATTAAATTTTTTATCCCAAGACGATCTTGACTCAATGACTTTATACAAAGCACGAGTTTTTAATCTGACAATATTATGAAGCACAAATTTTGTTGAAATTATTTTGCCCGTGATACAAGCTAGTTGTCTGGCCGAAACATAAGAAGAAGAAAATATATTATTGATACTTGATAAAATGGATTGGATTCTTCGTTCTGAAATTTTGTAAGTCTTTTTATCGTAATCTTTTAATACCATCTTTGAAAATCCATGAGAATCCTAAATACTGTTGATGATCTTCGTGTATATCAACATGATGGTAACCACTTTTCAGGTCGAATTTGAACATAAAAGCCGTTTGAGCAAATTCTACGTACTCTTCGAAGCTTTTCCAGTCATCAAACTTGATTTTTTTCTTCCAAACAAAACTTCATTGGATGGTGTTTCTTGCTGGGCAGGAATGCTTCCAGTGACCTGGGTTGCCGCAGTTGAAGCATAAGTTGCTCGGGCTGTTGAATCTGCCTGCGAATGGTGCGGCACTTCTGACTCCAGAAGTGCCTGCCCGCGAAAAGGGCTGAAAAGGATTTGTAGAATTCCCAGGTAATGCATTTCGATGCTGATGTGCAAACGAATTCGGAGGAAGAACGCTTAACGGACGCTGGAAGTTATGTGGATGACCATCATGTCCCATGTACCTGGGGTTTGAAATAAATCGCTTGTTTGCCTTGGACTTTTTGGCCAGAGCACGAGATTCTGCTTGACGCATCTTTTTGTCATCGTCGGAATCACTAGCCAAATCGTCTGTAAGGTATTCCCTTACTGTGTCCCATCCACCAGGAGATTTATCAGCCATCCTGATAACTTTTCGTCTTTTACGAATTTGCTCGTCAATGTCGTCAAATTTTGTACTGAGACGCCTCTTGGATCCAGCTTTTGCTAAAGATCTAGCTTCATCAATATTATTAGACAATGATACAAGAAAATTGTTCTGTATCTTGTTCGATTTGTATTTAAAAGACATTTGACTCCTTTCCTTTCCCTGTGACACGATCTGTTTTTGAAGAGCAATCTTATCCTGCAGCCTCATAGAATTCATTTGTTCGAATTTTTCATCGAAAAAGGCCTTCATGTTTTCTTGAAACTCAATAAAGTTATTAATGGGATATACCTCCTCCTGCTGTACAGTACAGTCTCTGGCTTTGCTCTTCTTCGGACTCGACGGTTTTGAAATGACGATCGGATCATTCGAAGTTGTGATGATTGGTATCGGAGTTTCATTTGATATATTCTTTATCTTTTGATCTGCAGATGTTATTGTTGAAGATGAATAACTTCTCACGAAATGGAAGTTGTCTTCTTCATTGGTAGGTTCAGGACGTTTCCTTCCCAAAATATTTCTAGTCACGAAAGTATCTAAACGACGTGTGAATTTTGACTTGAGAGATCCGCCCTTTTATAAACTATGCCACGTCATGCTTAATTCACTTATGCCGGTACCGAAATTTATTTCGAAATCGTAAATAAACCCATTTATCTTGTGCGACGTCAGTGTGAAACCATTGTATTGAGACCTTAATCGAATGCGTCGCTTAGGGAAAGTTATCTCGGTAACTAATAGGGATAACTGACGTTTTTTGTGGTCCGTGATACAGGCGGTGGGGTTACAAAAAATTTGGGTCTAATCTTTTTTGGGGACGGGTTTGTGACGTCATCAAAATTTTTGATTAACGATGTCTCTGTAACGGTTGGTCGTAACGGAACGATCCCATACATTTTTTTGATCAGCTTTTTGAGCTCTACAACATAGGTACACTTTCAGTTGCCAATTCCTTAATTTTATTTTTTGTGAAGTCAACGCAGGCTGAATATCGGCGGCGAGCGACGCCGCCTTGGCGGCTAGCTATTATTATTATCTGGACGAAATACTGTTGATGCGTCAGACGATAGAAGGATTACTAGCCCGTATTTTTCTATTTCAGAAGCTAGGTTTCATGGTTAACATCAAGAAATCGATTTTCGAACATTGTCAGGAATTTGAGTTTTTGGGCTTAATAGTGAACTCCAAAAATATGACTTTAGCACTTACAGGGGAGAAATTACAGTCAATAATGACAGAGTGCTGGAAGTGGTACAGGACTCCAGAAATCTCGTTATTGAATCTTAAAAAATTAAGCCGCCTTTGCTCTACAATTCAGGCTGTGTTACCAGCTCAGTTACAATTTCGATATTGGCAGGAGCAGCAGATTTCAGCTCTCCAAAAATCACAAAATTAGCAGCAAATTATACTGTTGAATCAGAGATCACAGGAGGAACGCCTGTGGTGAGTTGTGAATTTATAAGTTGTTCCTCGATCTACAGAGATTCAAACAGATTCAAACAAAATGGATGGGGAGCATACTCCCGAGGAATACCTTCCGGGGGTCATGGACCTCAAAAGAAAGGTTACTACACATAAACGAACTACAGTTAATAGCGATGAAATATTCTCTATGGATTTTCACAAGGAAGTTCCCCTGGGTGAAATCTATCCATCTACAGATGAACAACACAACAGCCCTGTCATACTTAATGAAAATAGGGGAAACAACCGGATTGAGATTAACCAAGATTTCCAAGGAAATTTGGATTCATTTATTGAAGAATTTGATCACGATTACTCTTTGCCTCAAAGATAAGTAATCACACAAAGAGGTATCTGTCATGGAAACTAGATTCTTACAGTCCAGGAGTGGTTGCTATGCAACAGGAATGGACACGGGAAACTCCTTGTGCTTTACCACTGTTTTGAGGCGGTACCTCAAATGATTCTAATTGCACCAACATGGCAGACTCAACCATGGTACAACCAACTTCTGCAAATGTCAATAGATGCACCATTACTGATTTCTCTAACTCGCAACTTGTTATTAAACCCCAGAGGGGATTAGCATCCATTGGTAATCAATCAGACCCTACAACTTGTGGCGTGGCAAGTCTCATACATAGACAGCAAGACCAAGGCATTTCGGAAACAGCTGCAAGAATGGTCGGCAACTGCAGAAGAAAGGGTTCGCTATATAATTACAACTCGTCCTGGAGTAAGTGGGCTAGCTATTCATATTGATCCTATTCAATGTCCTGTAAAGGACATGATGAATTTTTTGTCGGAAATGTTGGAACAGGGTGCAGAATATAGCATCATAAACTGTTATTGCTCAGCCATTTCGGCGTATCATGAATATGTAGATGGAAAACCCATCGGGCAACATCCACTTGTTTGTGCGTGAGGGATGGGAAGTTTTGATGAGCGCAGATACAACTTTATTTGGAATGTTACTGATGTTCTAAACTACACGCTTTTTTGTAAGCAGCCAAGGTCGACCTTAGTAGTAATGTTGCTTAAAGAAATGATCATTTTTTAGTAGTAATGTTGCTTAATTTGTTGCTAAGTATTAATTGAAAAAATATGTGTTTCCAGTCTTGAAAATCTTTTTGCAAGCTGAAGTATCTAAGTACAAAGAGTAGGACATAGTACTGCAACCTAGTGTAACAATTTTAAAAAAATGTGCTGTAGCTATGCTAATGCTGCATGATTTCAAAATTTCATGTTGATAATTTATTGACTTTTATTTAAAAATATTGTCTCTGGGGCTCAACGATTTCAAGCAAAATTGTTACACAGAAAGGATGGCGCTTTGAGCTAAGGGTTTGGAAAATTAGCTCCGCGACCCAATGTTACATCGTACGAAGAATTTATGAAATAAAATTTCCTAATTACGTCAGGCCGCTCAGCGACCGCAATGTAATCATGATTTTATGAAAAAAATCGAAGTACGATTTACCATTGCCCACCCACCCACGCTGAGTTATTAGAAATTTAACGTGGTTATTATTTACCTTTTATAGATTATAGCTTTCAACGTGACGCCGTAATTTTTAGTTATTTTCTAGTTGAAAGAAGACGCGTTTTGCTCAAAATCTGTCTTATTTCTTCCCCACTTGGACTTAAGCCTGCATACCAAATTGGTGGATATAAGGTACTACTATTCCATAAATGTACTATACGGGTTTGGCAAATTACATTGTCTTGGATATACGGAGCTGGGGGGTTGGAATGTTATTTACAAAATCATAATTACATTGTGGCCACTGCGTGCCCTGACGACAATTAGGGAGTTGTTGATAAATCAAATTGTTTTGACACACAAGGGCAACTTAACTGCTTTGAAAAATGCAAAAGATTAAATGCCAACCTTGTTCTTACTGCCAGGTATTTCCAATTTAGAGTGGAAACCTTTTTCAAAGAAATTATTTTACATAAAGACGGTCCATTTGGAAAAGTAGAATTTTACGTCATTAAAGTAGAATTTCAATTTCGAGGTTCCACACATGTTCATTCATTTGTTTGGGTGAAAGATCCATCTGGACTGACACTTGATACTAAGATATGTATTTAGAATTCATTGATTCTACTGTAAGGGCAGATTTGCCGGATGAACTAAATGCTCCTCATTTATATGGACTAGTTATTCAATATCAAATTCACAAGCACTCAAAATCTTGCCGAAAGTATAAGAATGTTGCATGCAGATTTCATTACGGCCGATTTTTCACTGACAGAACAATTTGTGCTAAACAGTTAGAAGGATCATTGTCTGACACTGATAAATGCAGAATCTTATCAGAGCGAGCTAACATTCTGTAAAAAGTGAAAAATTACATTGATGAATATTTAGACCCACACAAACATTGCTATGTAAGTGACTTATCCATTTCAGAAATTTTGAATTCCCTTGACATAAACGAAGAAGATTATTATCACATGCTTTCTATTTTTTCTGGGGAGGACTTTCACTTACGGCGACCACCAAACTCTTGTTTTGTTAACAATTATTTTGCCATGGGATTAGAGGCGTGGGAAGCTAATATGAACCAGTATTACCACTATTACAAGGATGTTTCGTATTTGTACTCTTATTTTTCAAAAACTGAAACAGATTCATTTGCTGCAATGAAAAAAGCTGAAGAAAGTGAAAACCTAAATTTGAAGGAAAAGATGAAGAAATTAGATACCGTGTTCTCCCTAATAATCGCTGTTACACCAGTAAATGTCGCAATCAACAGGATATGTCGCAATCAACAGTAAATGTCGCAACGCCAACAGTAAATGTTGCAAATCAACAGTAAATATCGCAAACCCAACAGCATATGTCGCAAACCGAAAAAAATCATTTTGTTTCTTGAACGTTAAAATCAACAGTAAATGTCGCACACAAATTCAAAATCAACAGGAAATGTCGCATATTTTGTTTTTCTTTTTTATCAATTCAAAACTTCTGTCAAGTATTATTTCGATAAGAGAACATTAATTAAAGTACCAGTTAATTATAAACAAAGAATATACCACCTGTAACTTCAAAACACATTCCGCATGCATGCAAAATGTTACACACAAAGCTCATGAAATGGCATAGTTCTCCAACACATTGAACAAAAAAGAGAGATTGAATAGAATTCTGAATTGGAGCACGTGTCCCCTATTATTCAAAGTGTTGAAACAAAGAAATATTTTTTGAACTATCAAGCTGTTGATTCAAGCTAGCTTGCAGAAGATTAAAAAAGCGTTCATCATGACTGTCAGCATAAAAATATTTTTTGATCGGGACGAATTTAAGAAAAACTATTCTTTTGGAACGATGAAGACTTTAACAGTATTGATAGTTTTTCTTGCTTGTTTGGGAGGCGCATCTGCTGTTAATGAAAGGAACATAAATGCTCTCACCGAAGAAGAGTATGATGTATTAGTACGTATAATGAACAACTGTTTTGAAACACCGGTAGTTGATCGAACACCACTGGAAAAGTCTGTGATAAGAAAATACCAGCGATGGATTAAACAAGGTAAATTTTTAACAATGTTGTTTTAGCGCAAGTTTGGAAAAGAAAGATAGTGAGAAGACTGACCGAATTTCATTTTTTTGTTCTATTTTAAATAAGGCAAAGATCTACGGATTGGGCCAAGCGCAACAACAGTCTATGTGGATGGGAAACAATTGATCAGAAAAGAAGAACTGAAAAGAACCATCGCTGCAGTGAAAAAATCATGCAAAGATTCTGGTGCACGAAAGCTGACCCAGCGGTTGCAGTCACGCTTCGTCGGGTGTTCCGAGGACCACGTAATTAAATCGAAAATAAACAGCCAGTCCGAGGTAAAGTTCCTTATGTACACAACAAAAATTAAGTTTTAACTCTTTATTCAAATTTAAAAATGGCAGAAACTTGCAGTTGGGTAGATACATCAACGCTTGATGGATGGTCAAAAGATGTTGAAACAACGTGTTGTTGGTGCTTTCCATTTGTATGTATATTTTTCTTGTAGAACACAAAAAGACATTTCGGGAACAGACCTTTACTTCAGCCGATAACATCCAACGAAGTATCAGAAAGGCACCATATAGATCTTATCGACATGAAAAATGACGCTATTGAATATGACGGAAATGTTTATCGGTATATTCTTACAGTTCAAGACGTTTTCAGTCGTTTTCTTTGGTTACGCCCTCTAAGAAGGAAAAGGGGTTCAATTGTGTCGCATGAATTGATGAAAATCTATCGTGAACATGGACCACCTAAAATCTTGCAATGTAATAATGGGGGAGAATTTAAAGGAAGTACAAAGAAAGTTTGTAAAGCGGTGGGAGTAAAAATTATCAACAGTCGTGCATACCATCCACAAAGTCAGGGAAAAGTTGAACCAAGTCACAGAACATTACGAGATAAAATTCGATTCGACATACTGAGAAAGGGTGCAAATTGGGTCAAAAATTTGCCAGAGTGTCAGTCCATCATGAATGATGATGTGAAGAAAGAGCTAGGTGGCAGAAGTGCATTTGAGATCTATTATTCTCGAAAGTCGAATTATGTTTTAAACCCAAATGCAGACAGTGATCCGGAAAGTGAAGGTGAACTTGCAGTGATACGACAAAAGGTGTGGCCAACACTGAGAAAAGAAGACGTTGCTAATATGGATATGACTCGAAAACTTCTACGAAAGGCAGCATACGACGCTTCGAGCAAGTGTGCGAAAACAATGGTCAATGGTGCACTCAAAAGGTTTCCTCTACCAATTTACAAACTGAATGAGAAAATTATGTTGAAATATCCATATGGCGCAACCAAAAGACCACGAAAGAAATTCTCCATCAAAGGAAAAGTGATTGGAAGAAACATCCCGCTATCAAAATACCAAATTGAGTATAAAAATCCAAAAACAAAGGTTCTTGAGAAAGATTGGTTACTTGTGTCCGATATCACGAGCCTAACAGTCGCGAAAGAACGTAAAAGAAAAAAATATACAAACGTCGAAGAGCTATTACGAGTGGCAAGCAGAGAGAAGAAAATGCAATCCCTTTTTCAAACTCTCAGCTTAGACGAACGACTAGAAAACGTTTTCGAACGTTCAGGGTATGGCATATTAATGAAGATATTACCAGATGGGAAATGTCAATTTAGTGCCATTAGTGACCAATTGAACAGACTCAAACTTTCCGAAATGTCGGCGAGTCAAGTGCGACAGGCTGTGGTTGATTACATGATAGAGTTCAGAGAGTCTCCATATAATGATCGCGAAAATTTCTCTAGTTTGTTTAATTCTGACCGTTACAATACTTATGATGAGTACATTGACATGATGAGGCAAGACTCAACTTTCGGAGACCACCTGACCTTGCAAGCGATAAGTGAATTGTTTTATGTACGTATTCACGTTGTCTCATCAGAAGCATGTGAATATGATCGGATTATTGTACCACGGGAAGATGTAGAAAACATTCCTACAGTGATCGTTGGTTATCACCCTGAAGGTAATGGTTAACATTATGTTAGTATTCAGCGTACCGATTTTGATTTTACGGTGGGGAGTTGTAATAGTGGAGATAGTGACAAGACGATGATTGATAACTTGGATGGTGGCGAAATAGTAGATGATGACAACATGGAAGATGATGATGGAATTGTAAGGAGTTTGAACATGGATGACGAAGTTGTAGGGAGTGACAGCAGGGATAACTTGGATGGTGGCGAAATAGTAGATGATGATAACATGGAAGATGATGATGAAATTGTAAGGAGTTTGAACATGGATGGTGAAGTTGTAGGGAATGGCAACAGGGGAAGTGGTGACGGCTACATCGCTGAAATTTACCTCGAAATGGTTAAAAATGATATTCCATCAAATATGAGAATGCTCGTTAAAGACCTAATTGAGCTTAGTAGTGGAATGTGTAGCGGAATATCCTTAGAACTGAAGGATGTTTTATCAAACGCTGAAAACCGACCAAGAAGGTGTGCAGGAAGGCTTGTGAGATGGGATACTGCTATGATAACATTGAAAGCGTTGACTTATGGGTGGTTTGCGATCATATCCATCACATGGCCTAAACAATGAAGCCTCCTAAAAGCTTGTTTATATTGCATACTTTTCTTACTTTTCTAATATGTTTTTAGAGCTTTCTTAGTTTTGTTAGCAACTGTAAAAAGGAACAAAAAAACCCAGGAAAATTATTTTCTGAGTTTACCTCGACGGTTAGTCGTATGTTTGTTTTGATATTTTCTTTGATTCATTACACATTTGTCTTAACTAGAACAAATCGTCACAAAAGTAGTTTATGAAAAGCTATTTTGAGACTACAGTGAGTTTGTTTGTAATATGTATATCTGTATTGTGTATGAAGAAAAACTTTTCTATATAGCCTCTTTCTTATTTTCATTCTTTCCCTGAGTTACCAGGCTAGTGATATTTGTTGCAGAATATTAAAACATTTGTTTTTGGCCATTGCGACATTTGCTGTTGGTAGTTGCGACATTTACTGTTGCGACATTGGTTTTCGGGCATTGCAACAGTTGTTAGAACGAGGAGAGACCTTTATCATTGATAAGTGGATGTGGTAAAGTAATTTCTGTCTTTGCGACATTTACTGTTGATCATCAATTTTGGTGCGACATTTGCTGTTGCGACATATGCTGTTGGGTTTGCGACATTTACTGTTGATTTGCGACATTTACTGTTGACATTGCGACATTTACTGTTGATTGCGACATATCCTGTTGATTGCGACATTTACTGGTGTAACAAGCGCCCGGGCACTTATAAAAATGTTTTGGAAATTAGTGGGGCGCTTATTAGAGAGGAGCGCTAGTTGGAGAAGGGCGCTTATAAAAAAATTGTGAAATGGTCATGCTAGCTGTGAACGAGGCATTGCTTTTTATCATAAAAGAATAAAAACAACTACATTTTTCATGGCAACGAAATAAGATTTTGTACATTTATGCATCACAATAATATCGTCTTCCCTTTCTATTACAGAATTTTCGCTTTTTGTTCAAAGTTCTAATTACTGCCCGGGCGTTTATTAACTTCATAGACAAACCCCATGTAATTGATATCAGTGTGACTTAGGTCTAGATGAAGGATAATAAAGCTTTCCGATGAATAGGTTTAGATCTATGTGTTTTGTATATTGCGAGCTGAAATGTTGCCATTTTGTGTCATATGGCTCTTATTTTGAATATAAAATACGTAGCCATGGTTGCAGTTCACGCATTTCTTTTGTTTGTAGCAATACCTTCTGATATTTTTTGTTAGGGTTTTTTACACTTTTTAAAATGTATATGAGCATTAGTGTGACTTAGGCGTAAGAGATAACAAAAATTAACAGTTTTATGCAGATTTTCAGATGCGTAAGTAGATCTATTTGGTTTGCGTATTCCAAGTTAGTGTAGCCACCACTACACTATGCCACAAGGTCAAAATAATCATTAAACAATTCGTTGTATTGTAAAACGTAAATGTTTACACTTAAAAATGTGATTTTCGGCACGCGCATTCTTCACTGCACACAGACACTTTGATCACGATTTGTATTTTAAATATTGTGTATCTTGCCATACATAAAAGACTGGCTTTGTCGAAATATTTAAAGCATGCCACCTATCAAGCCCCAAATTAACCAAATACATTTTAACAAAAATCCTTAAATTACAAAATGTTTGGGCAGAAAGTTTTCTTTTTTAAAATATAGATTGCTGTGTGTACAAATTGGAAAGCTAAAGCTACATGCTCTACATATCATTGGCTACAACTGCTAGATAAAAATTTTTGATTTCCCGAATGTTCTTAAAACAAACAAACGACCTTTGCTTATACTTCGACCAGATTGCAATTTTAATCGCAATTTGCCAGAGTCTGCTTCGCCGCCGTCCGTATATCAAAAATGCAAGAAACCCTGGGTACTAGGTTGGTGCATTACTTGCACAAGTACAAGTGATCATAAGCTATAAGACATACGTCCACTGCACAGTTGTTGCTTTTTCAAAACCCGTAAATTCAACAAATTTCGATTTAAATATCAGTATTCGCCTGGGAAGATAGGTTTTATGCATTAGAACTGCATCAAAAACTCAAGCTTGTTTTATGTTGAAGTCATTTTTTCTGCCAATGTTACTTTACAATAAGAAAAAACGAATATAATTTCATTGTTTCTTATATCTTAAGATTTACATTTATCATAATTCAACATATAAATCAGAACATTAACGATTTTCAAAATTGCCAAACAACAAAAATGTATACCAAGGAAAGATATGAGGATGTAAGTTACACAAGCAACATAAAAATTGTTCAACCTTCAAGAAACAAAAAGCCGTCAATATAAACAAATGTCCTTATGATTTTGTTCTACAAAACTATTGTAAATATACCCAATTTTAGATGTTATTTTAATTTCTCACAAAACAATGCAGCCACAGGTAATGCTCCATGACTTAAAACGACATATCGCTTTACTTTAAAACCTGCTTCTTCATGCAATTTCTCGTACTGCTCCTGCGAACGCCATCCACCTTCAAAAAACAGCTCCATCATTAAGAAATCTCCTCCTCTAGTAAACCATGTTTCAGGATCGATATCTCCGGGCTTCGTTTGATGTTGATCCACTGTTAGCAATAGACCATCGTCTGTTAACACCTTGTGAAAATTTTTTAAAATTGTGATGCATTCTTTATCGGACCAGTCATGCAAGACACTTTTGTTCATTAATATATCACAATGTGGCAATGTTTCCACTTTAAACATATCTCCAGCTATCATCTCAACGCCGTCAATGGGGTTGATTGCAGAAATGACATTTGACAAATCAAAGTTGATGCATTTCATTTTGGGAAAATTCTGATGAAATACTTCACTCATTTGTCCGTTGTTACCACCAACATCCATGATAATTGCATTTTCCTTTCCTTCTTTTCGAATTTCGTCAATCAATTTTGGCAATATTTGATGAGTTAACATTGAATTTGCAAGCTTTCCATATTGAAGAAAACTGGAATTGTAAGGCTCTTTAGTTATCAAGTCCCAATAATGGTAACCATGAACATGCTCAAATAGAGATTTATCGCCTGTCTTCCCTTCCAGTAAATCCATTAAATTAGCCTCAATTGGGTAAATGACAGATCGATCCAGGACTTCATCTAACTTTAAAAACTCCGTTGTTTTGAACTTGAGATGATTGTTAACAACTCCTTCTTCAAAGACACCATAAGAAGCCAAATAACTTAAGGTTTTTTCCAGATATTTGGCAACAATTGTTTTTCCAGTGATTTTGCTACAGATTTCTTCAGTCGACATAAAGTCATTAGCTTCATTAAGGATCTTATTGATCCTCAAATCATAGATTGCTTGCAAGCAATATGTTTTTCGTACTCCTTCCATAAACTCTGCTTGCAACATAAAAGCAGCATATTTCTGGTCCATCTTGCTTAAAAAATAATGCAATATGCGTATCGTAACTTACTCTCACGGATATAAAACCTTGTTTATCTCGTGATATGTTGTTATGAACTCCAGAAAAACTCGTGTCTAACCGCAAATACAATCGCACTTATCCAAATATACTTATGCAAAAAACAAATATCTAATTTTGGTTTTTAACTCCTCCCGTGTGATCTTTTTAAGAGAAACCATTTTTCCCCTACTTTTGATACCTTGTTGTGATAAATTTTTGCGAATTTTGCGAATTTTGTTCAAATTCCTAATTTTTTTAAAACAAAAAATTGCTTAATAAAGCTTGTTTGGACATGAAGACAAACGCATTCCTTGTGTTTCAAATCTTGCATATTCTAAACTCAGCCGTTCATTTTCGCGGTCGCATTTAAAATGTCATTAAACTTTCTTGCTTTACACAATGCATTCCGAACGTGAGCTTCACGTGGTTTTTCCAAAAAAACTACATTCCATGATGTGCTTTTTTTGTTTACTTTTTAAAACCAACAGATTATCAGTTTAACAATACACTCAAAACGTAGGGAGAAAAAACTTATTATTAGCTTTGTTTTACACGCTCTAACATGCTGTCAGAAGTAGGTGAAAAAATGGTTTCTCTTAAAAAGATCACACAAAAATTAAAATAAAAATTAAACAAAATTAAAAAAATACTTTGTTTCATGACACACTTTTTTCACCTGTCTGAGTCGGGCAAGGAAAGCTTCGGTTTTTAAACATTATCATTGCTCGAAAGAAGGTTCACCCATTTCAGACAGTCAGGCAAGCGTTAGGATACAACACTGGCAAACCGACCACGCTACCATGTTATACCACCAGTGGTGTAGCCAGAGGTTAGTCAAAGTTTGTGGAGGAGAGTTAAGTCATTTAGAGTAGAAAGGAAAAGCGTGCAAGTAACCTATTCGATACTTAAGACTGAAAAGAAATATCATAATGTTGAACTCCTCCACTTTTTCTGACTGACCCTAACTACGCCTCTGGCCACCACTGCTTGTTGTCCAAAATGTCTAATCTGTTGGTTTCTTTGTATATAGTTGATGTACTGTTTTCAAAGCCAAGTGAACAGTAGTCCTTGCAACATAAAATTAATAATAATTATAATAAAAAAAACGTTATCCCTATTGGTTCACCAGCCATAAAAAGTCACGTTCGATTAGGGTTGCAATGTATTTGTTTAGCACTGAGGTCGCACACAAAAAAGAAATAATTTCGCTCACAACTCAATCTACCATTTTGCGTGACAGACAAACAGACAGACAGAGAATCGGCTATTAATATATAGATGCAAACATGATAAATATGAAAAAGAAAAACAACCTTGTTCATAAAAACAGTTTATCTTTAAACGAAGCTTTTCGTTCTACAAGAGCATCATCAAGATTGTACAAACCTGATTAACCGCCGCGGTTAATCAAAAAGTAGGGTCTGAAGATTTTCTAACTCAATAAGCATTTTGTAACTAAGTAATAAGAAAGATATTGCTTGTATCAAGAACGTTTTGAATAACTTTTGAGGATACATTGCCTTATTTTAAGAAAAAACTTACTTAATCTTAGAAAGATATTCTGGCTAGTGGACAAGACTTTTTTTACTTAAAACAAGTAATTCTCTTTTTGTTTTCAGGGGTTTATTTACTCAAAACAAGAACTGGAAAATTGCAGCGTAACAATACAAAGTATAAATCTTAGAAAAGAGTTAGTACATCACTTGATACGAAAGGAGAGCTTTGGTAAGAAACTTCTGGCGACTGGTTGTAATTGCGGTAATACAGAAATCGAAAACTTTCTTTTCTAACATCGGTATTTGAAACTTCTATCTTTTGGTAAGCTTTGTTCTTAGTGCTTTTTTATCTTCCCATTTTCTTAATTGTAGGCTTATATCTGGGTACATCGGAGTAAAAGTGAGGTCTGTGCGAGGTTTGTCAGCAAGCCTCTAGCTGATCCTATCTTACCCTAGCTTCCTAGCCTATCCTAGCTTATCCTAGATAATCCTAGCTGACCAAGCAAAGCTTTGAGGCAAACTCGAGAAGTACAAAAATTCATCGAAGTGGCTCATAGTTAAACTTTTAAAAGGTAAAATTTTTAAATGCTTCGTAGCTAGCTTAGGTAGATACGTAGTTACTTTAAAACATAGTATTTCCAATAAATTTTTTAATTTGTTTCTTATATTTTTTTCGAAAAAGTTTGTGTTTTTTTGGTCAGCGCCGCAAGGTAGCTGATCTTTCATTTCCCCGTGTCTGTCAGTCCGTCCGTCCGTCCGTCCGTGTGTGTGTAAGATCGCAGTTCTTCACGCCCCAGTTGCACGCCCGTTGTTACTAACTTTAAATTTTTCAGTTCAAAATCAGAAAGTTTAAAGCGCAACTCTGATTTTTGAAAAATACATCATTTGTGTCGGACAAAATAAATATATTTACAGTACAAAAAGATTTCTCTTCATTCGAATGAATCAATAAATTATCTGTTTTAATGCGCCCTCTCCTCCCACCCTTTATTTTAACTAGTGCATTCTGGGAGCGAAACGCTGCTAAAAGTTATCAACAAGAATCAAAGAAGTATATATATACCTATTTTGGTTCCTCTAACAGTCGAGTTTAGGTTTTACAGATGCGAGAATACAACAGTATAAATTTACATTGAAGTGTATTGAATCAAGACATCAACAACCATGTATCCGAATTGGATGGGATAAAATTTCAGGAGAGAGAAAAAGTCAGGCAAGTTGCATAGATTTATTTATGTCATGGTACTCAAAATTATGTTTTCTTTTTCTTCAAAACATTTTTACATGCCTTAAGGGAAAACTAGGTGATTCTTACTAAATTATTCTATTTTATTGTGTTCTTTTATATACTGTTAAACACTTCAATTTTGTAGCTTAAAATTTTGAATGAACAAAAAAAAGTTAAAAGACCTTATAATGGCACAAGTTTTTTAATCATTATTTTTACGAACAATACAACTTTTTTTAAAACATGTTTCGACATTTCTGTTGTCATCATTAGTTGTAAAATTAAATTACAAGCTGAATCGTAAGTATATTATATATATATACACAAAAAGTTAATTTATAGTAAAAATATATGTACAAAGTTTAAATATGTTAGTAGTTATTAATCAGAGAAAGTGTTAAAAAATATGTAAGGTAGATGTAAATGTAAGGTAAATGTAAACATAATTACAGTAGCAATAACACACATCAACTCATAAGAAGACAAAAATGAAGAAAAAAACAATAAAACACAAGCACAAAATTATATTATATACTACCTTCGTACAATGCTAGGAGAATTTCTTGCAGCACTATTAATTGCGGGATCTATTTTTGTAATTTTGCCATGAAATCGCAAAAAGTTTCCCTTGTAATTAATAAGCTTTCTCTCATTTTTAGAGCAATTTTTTTCCCAAATTATACACGTAAAGGGGAAGGAAATTGTATCTGCAGACCATAGAATGATTAATATATGGAAATAATGGACCCCAAAACAAGAAGACATAATATTTTACATTTCAATCTATATATATATATATCTCTATTACATCATTATTAGTAGTATTCGGAACTTTTTTTTCTTGATTGTACAGGTAACATTGAGGGAGATTCTTAAAATTTTACAAAGGAATAATTTTGATATTCTCGATAATGGAAATGATGATGAATAAAGGATAAAAGGATAAATTTGATTTTTACAAGTTTGTCTTTGAGTCGCTCAAGTTTGTCGCACAAATTCTAAGATTCTAAGATCGAACCGACTGGTAGCCTTGTGGTAGAGTGCTCGCTTCCTGTTTGGGAGGTCGCGGGTTCAATCCCCGACCGAGTCATGCCAGCGACTATAACAGTGTGAATCAATCCTCTCTGCTTAGCACTCAGCAAGAGAGTAGGAATGATGTCTAGGGTGGTTGTCTAGTTGAGCGGTTCCTGTCATTACAGCTTCCGTAGCCCAAATGGGGGCTTTAAATGCTCTAGGACCTACTTCGCAGGACCCTCATTGATAACAGTACCTTACGGAACTGAAGAGGCTATCCTGGGTAAACATTCGTAAAATAAAAAAAAATAAATAAATAAATTTTTGGCAAATTCACAAAAAAAAATCCCGCAAATCTGTTTTTTTGGGATTAAATTTGCATAATTTTACTTGCCTTTTTAAATAAGGATAAATATTAATTGATATTTTCATTATCAGTATGGAAAGAAGTATCCACAAGGGAAATTTCCATCCCTTGTGACAAATTGCTTCCCCATCTGGGAGTCTCTCTCATCAAGACAGGTTGCTTTATTCTGCCGTGTTGAATTTTATTTGAGGGATCGTTTACATACTGTGAAAACTTTCGCGTGACAAGCTGGAATTGTTTGTATACTTATGGATGCCTCTGCCCAAAATCTTGCAATTTAGTGAACTTGCTACCAGAGATATTGTAAGTGTTGGTCTTTTGTTGGTAAATTGGATTCAGGCTCATTTAAAAAAAAGTCATTCAGGCAGCGATGATGCCTGAAGACCAACGATGACCAGCAATTTTCCCAATTTGGAATCCAAAAAGATTCTGGTCAATGAGCTGATGCATCCATGCTCATTTGCAGAAATGTCTTTTCATTTGATTAACAGTATGGGACGTGCAGTGTTTTTAATTTATGACAGTTGGATTGGATTTGTGTTCAGAATTAGGAAAATTGACAAATATCAAAAGCAAATATTTAGTCGTAGTCATTTCCTACAATTGTGTGCCATTATGAAAAATATTTGAAAGTCAATCAAAGTTCAATACAAATTATTTCAGATTTCTTTTGTATATAACTGGAGAAAAAGAAAAATTTATATGAATTTCCATGAACTGAATTTTACCTTCTTCGGTAAATAAATTTAAAGTTTTATTGGCCAATATCGACTCACCGGTCACTACGAAATTGAGAGAATCAGTAACTATTTTCCCTTCAGGTATAAAATGAGAGTTAGAATGATGATGCTGTAATTCAAGTTTCTATAAGGTCTGAATTTTGCTAAATGGAATTAATTAGAACTTTTTATACTTTCATTTTTAGTAATCAGCAACTGCTTGGCATTCGATCTTCATGTAACCTTATCTGCGGAAACGAAACGAAAGTTCACCTACGTGTTCACCTGCGTGATTAACCAAACAGGAAGCTTGTTAGGACGTAAAGCTGGAAATTCCAACTTGAAAAACTGGAATTTGAAGCTTAAATAAAACCGATTAAAGTATCAAAGTAGTTGCTGTAGTGTTGTAATACCCATACGATTTCTGTTGATGCGTATTGTATTACTGTACGCAGTTTACATGTTGCCACGAAAATCTCCCGATCAATAAGGAAAAGGTAACAAGAACCATACGGTGCGAAACGGTAGCAGTGTTATAACACTAACTCCCGGTATGAATAAACTACATTCGAAAAAGAGCTTTAATTTTATTTTAGCTTGAGTTACACTAGCCTCATTTCATGTTTTAAAATTATTTGTACTATACGTGTAAACGATGCTGATAAACAGCTGTTGTAATTGAAACAAAAGAAATATACTTCGTGAGCTGTAACCATGGATACATTTAATGTTTTATTCCCTTAATCACCTTAGTTACAACTCAAAAATTGCTGTTTTGACCTTTCTGGAGCAAACATTTTTTAGTTTTGCTTCACAGTCCTTCGTTTTTCAACTTAGCCGAAAGCGCTGACCTTAAGGTCTCAGGGCCTCTTGTTTTTCTTTCGTTCTTATACATAGATTCTTTTTTTAAAAAAACTGTCATATAAATCGCGTATCCATGGTTACGATTCGCACCTTTCTTTTCTTTGTATGTAATAGCTTATATTGTTTTTAGTTAAGCCCTATTCACACTTTTTAAAAGTATTTTTGTCTTATCTATTTTTGATCTACAGTATATAATACTGTAGATCTTTCATTTTGATACTTAAAGTTTCATTCATTAAGCAATCGTCTCTCCACAACCATAAAAGTAGTATAAAATCTTGTTAACATTTGTGTGTAAAGTGTTCAAAATGCTAAACAGGAAAGAGGAGCTTTAATATTTTTTGGATCTATAGTATGTATCATTGACGCTTTCATAGATTTCTAGGGTTTCATGCTTCAGCTGGTTTTGCAGAAATCCTTATGCCTGCAAGGGCATCTTGTTCATCTTACTATCCAAACCTAGTCATATTTGTTTCTCCAATTTGATTGATTCATACAAAATCCGTCTTAATCTTCATTGGTGCATAAAGCGCCACTATTTCGCAAGGGTGCTAATTAACTTTAATAGCACTAGTTTATTGGCTTGAATTTCCGCCATGTGATCATCCGGGTATTTTTCGACTTCACATTTTGCACGCCGTTCGCATAATGGTAGAAGAAACCGAAGAAACCCACTTAGACTTCCACGTGTTGATTGGTACATCTCATCATCGTGCTTTCAGTTCAGTTGGGCTACATTACATCAGGATCATACTAAATAAATCTTCAGCCTGGTTATTGAGAATGAATTTTCACCTTTGCACTGGAATCACAGATTCAATTGTTTGTTGTTCCAAGCATTTAATTACTAATATCATCATCATAACACATTGTTATCAACACAAAAACAAAACATACCAATGTTTTTTTGTTGTTGTTGTTTCTTACACGTTCATTCAAAAGTTTTTACAAGTTTTTAAGAAAAAAAACGATTTGTTTCCATCATGTAACGTTTCATCTATTGAATCATTAAAGGCTAGCAGAATACATCTTCAAAATCCCATCTGCACTGACACTGACTGAAAAGATGGCGTACTGCTTTACTGAAGACTAGCCTCTGATCTTATCTACCTTAGCTAGACCAGAGTTCAATACTGAACTGCGGCTATAAAAGTGAACGAAGAGAAGGAGAAGGAAATGCCGGTTTTAACATTTTTCTCCCTACGGGGAAATATATAATAATGACAATGCGTCCTTTGGATGAAACGTTTTATGAAAGAAATTTCACTCAAGTTTCTTGAATGATGGATCTATGGCGATATTATCAACGCGGGATTTGCCGCTAATTGAATTTTTGTGCGAAAAAAACTGCTTGAATAATCAGCGGAGAAAGGACACCTGGTTACGAAATTACCTTACTGTAAACTTTGGATGATTTACTCCCGTATACGATATATACAGGAAAACTGTTTTTGTGGATAAAATCTCAGATTCTGGTAGCGTTCAAGACGACACTGGATTTTGAAGCATTTATTTTTCAAAGAACCCATTTTAAATAACTTTTTTACGATGATCGCTACCCGGTGTTTATTCTATAAATCAGTAAGTATTTGCCAATTCACTTTGAAACTTTCCATTACTATAGCTGAATGCATATACTTTCAAATAACAGGAAGGAAATAAGTAATCAAACTCAAAGTTAGTGGCAACCGGCACATAGTGGTAAGGGTAGAAAGCGCTCTATATCAAAACGATACACGTGATCATGGAATTAATCCATTGTAAATTATGTTATTAGATTAAACGTCCATCCTGAGAAGCGTTGTTTCAGAGTTTCTTTGCGTATTCTGCATCACTGTCGGATGCTTGGGGGAGCGAGTCAGCGCATGCGCATTTCGATTTGTATATAAGTCGGATCTGGTTCACAACCAGCTCTCTCTCTCTCTCTTGTCACTTGGCTTTGAGTATCGCAAACTTTTTAGTTTTCTTCGAGCTAAATAGTTTGTTAGCATTCTTAATGCTTTTTGATTGATTAAACTGATTATCTTTCATTTTTCTTTTATACCGCATCGTCTGCAACACTGGATTGTACAAACTTTACCACGAGAAAGAAACGCATGTTTTCCTGATAAAAAAGAGTACAGAAAGATTACAGAAATGATACAAACAATAGTGATAATAATAATGATAATGATAATGATAAAGAATAAGAAACTCTTAAACTTCAGGGGTATAGGCGACTAATGCAATTGGTTCGACGACGATGTTTCCTCTGAGGGGGGGTTTCGCTGCCAGCTAGTCGCCATACAGGAGATTAAGTGTAAATGATACGTTTGTGATACCAACCAAGACGAAAGAACCAATTCTTCCATAATTGTTGTTTTCTATTCTTATTTCCCTGACTGTTGAGAAGAAGTGGAAAGAAGCACACTCAACCAGCTAGATTCTTTTTCAAGTTATTATGTGTCTCAATCCTGTGGAAAAATATTATACGTAATTGGTTTTCTGAATTTCTTATACTACATCTTATACTACATCGCCTTTGTACTTGCAGTTTTTGTAATGTTTCCTCTGAGTCAACATAACTGGTTGAACTGATTGTTCTCCATATAAAAAGGATTTCCTGTTGCCTGTACATCATCCATATGTGTGCTTTCACAGTTTAGTTGACTGGGCTACATTATATCAGGATGTAAAATAAAAATTTGCACTTAAATCACGACTTCAATGCTTTACTGTTCCAAGCATTTCATAAGCAGTCATCATAATATTATTGTCAACAAAAACAAAACATTGGTATCATTTTTTTCTCTGTTTTTACGCGTTCATTCAAAAGTTTTTACAAAACCTTTTAGGACCACACTGAACTAAAACGATTTATTTCCATCATCCAACGTTTACTCTATTGAATCATTTTAAAAGCTAGCAGAAATCAAATAACTTCCACCACCCATCTTCACCGACTGAACAAAATGGCGGTAGTCACTGAAGACTAGCCTATATTCTTATCTCTACCTTGGCTAGGCCAAAATTCAATACTGAAACGCGGCTATAAAAGTGAACAGAGGAGAAGGAGGAGAAGGAAAATGCCCTTTTAACATATATTTCGCCCTATGAGGAAATATATAATTATATTCGAATAAGTTACTTATTTAATAAACTAGCCGCCAAGGCGGTGTCGCTTGCCGCCCATGTTCAACCTGCGTTGTGTCACCACCTGCTCCAAATTATTGCACTTAAAACCAGCGATAAGTGAGTCAGTGGCGGATCCAGAGGTATGTCGAAATTTGTGTGGGAGAGCATTAACATAATTTGTGAATTCAATATATATTACCAATGGGATTATTTGAACGCTTTTCTTTTATGGTTAGATTGCTAACACTCTCCTACACAAATTTCGACATACCTCCAGATCCGCCACTGGTGAGGGACGTATAATGGGAGAACAGAGGTTCAATTCTAATGATTTTCACTTCCTTTGCTGCTGGCTTTATCGCTTAATAAATCTCGTTTGCACATGAAGACAAATATATTCCTGGTGCTTCAAATCTTCCATGTTTTTAACTCAGCCGTTCATTGTCGCGGTTTAAAATGTCCGCATGTGAACTTCGCGTGGTTTTTTTTACGATTTTAAACCAATCAAATATCAGTCTAAACAATGGTTCCAAAAAAACTGTATTTCATGATGTGCTATTTATTTACTTTTTAAAACCAAGCAATTATCAGTTTAACAATACACCCAAAACGTAGAGAGAAAAAACTTCATCTTATTATTAGCTTTTGTTTTACGCGCTTTAACATGGGTGCTGTCGGAAGTAGGTGAAAAAATGGTTTCTCATAAAAAGATCGCACGAGAGGAGAAAAAAATGCATGTGCTAAATGAATGAAGTGAATGTTCTATCAGAAGCGCATAACAATTAAAAGAAATTAAACTATTAAGACAAAAGCAAAAAAATACTTTGTTTCATGACACACTTTTTTCACCGGCTATTAATATATAGATTATAATAAAAAAAACGTTATCCCTATTGGTTCACCAGCCATATAAAGTCACGTTCGATTGGGGTTTCAATGAATTTGTTTCGCCCTGACGTTGCACACAAAAGAATAGAAGTAATTTCTATCACAACTCAATCTACCATTATTATTATTATTATTATTAAGTAATATTTATACAGGTTCATATGTACATACATATTTACAAGATTAAAATATATACATACATAAAACACTTCAACAAACTTAATTGCTGCTATCAACGTGTCACCTGTTTACACTTATAATTAGTTAAAAACGAAAATAAGGAAAGTGAAGACTGTACAAAAATGGTTTATTCACATAAAATATAATATAAAATAAAATTAGGTAAAATGTTTTTCTATTAAACTATTAAAATTAGATTCTATATTGCGGATAGAGAGAGGAAGATCATTATAGAGTTTAGCTCCCTGATATTTGAAAGATTTCCTACCATACTCTAACTTAATTCGTGGGAGCTGTAGCAAATTGTTCTTGTTTCTAGTGTTCATTTCGTGTGTGTTCACTGAGAAGTAGTTGTCAAAGTTGCTACAGGTATCACCATTTATGCACCATTTAACCATTTTACACGCCTTTTTCTTCCTTCTTCCTTCAATACTAGTAATTTTCTTATTTCCTGCAATGATGTTTTTGGCTCTCCTTTCGATCGATCGCAGTTTTTGCTGTTGCGTGTTGGTGAGTTGTAGTTGTATCAGTGTACTGTATAATAAGAGTGGGACGATAACCATTTCGAATATTTTATGAGCAGCATCGACATTTAAGTACGATCGCATTTTACGCAGAAGATTCAGACGTGTGCTTGCTTTTTTGTACGATTTATCAAAGTTTTTGTCCAGTGACAATGATGGATCAAGGTCGTTACCTAGGTAGCAGTACGATTCGGTATGGTTAATAGGTATTTCATTGATCTTCAATTGGATAGTTTTCTTTTTGGCAAGACGTTTTGAAGTTCCAAAAAGCATAGATTCTGTTTTTCCACGTTTTAGATTTAGGACGAGTTCATTTTCATCGAAGTATTTTCTTAATTTAGCGATATCCATGTTGAGTACTCTTTCTATTTCGTATGCATCAGGGTGAGAGAAATATATGACAGTATCGTCGGCGTACTGAATGCATTTTGATCTTTCAAGTTGTTCTGGGAAGTCATTGAATACTATTAGGAAAAGTAACGGACCTAATATTGATCCCTGAGGTACACCACTCGAGAGATGGAATGGAAGAGACTTCTGACCACCTACAACTACGAATTGCGTTCTGCAGAATAGATAGTCTGTAAACCAGTCTATTTCGATAGTTAAGATTCCATAGGACACGAGTTTTTTTAATATTAGAGCGTGATCTATAGTGTCAAATGCCTTACTTAGGTCGAGAAATAAGGCACCTGTTAGATTTCCTTTGTCGCCATTATCTCTGATCTCGTCCACAAATAATGTTGATGCTAGGTCGGTAGAACGTTTTTTACGGTAACCGAACTGGAAACTGTTCAGCAGGCTGTTACTTTCTAGATAATTTGATAACTGGATGTGCACTGCTTTCTCTAGGAGTTTCGATAAAACAGGTAGAACTGAGATAGGTCGATAGTTCTCCGGATTGGTTGAGTCACCTGACTTGTATTTGGGGACGATCTTCGCTTCTTTCCAGGCTGCTGGAACTCTGCTGGTTTCTAGAGATTGGTTGATAATGTGTTGTAGTGGTGTTGCGATGTGTTCTGCACAATCTCGTAATAGTCTTGCTGGCAGTTCGTCGGGGCCCGATGCTTTGTCTTTCTTCAGCTTTTTCAGAAAGTTTTTGACAAATACAATTGAGACATATTGGAATTTAAATACTTTGTTTGTACGTTTCACAATAGGTACGGTTGGTTTCCATATATAGTTCTTTAATTTAAATGACGCTTTTTTGATTTTTGATACTACAGACGAGAAATACTGTTTGAAGATTTCAGCTTTATTTTTGTTACTGCTTTCGTTATGCGAGGTCTTGTTTTGATTAGTACTGTGTTTTGTCGGAAAAATATCTTTAACTATTTTCCAAAATGTTTTGGGGTTTCGAGAATTTTCGTTGATTAGCTCATTAGTGAACGATGCTTTGGATTTTCTCAGCATGATGTTGCATTGGTTTCTTAAACGACGATATTTGTCCCAGTCACTCGCATTGCTGGTCTTTCTTGCTTTCCTTAACTGTTTATCTCGATCGTTCATTTTATTTTTGATTTCTTCGGTAATCCAATCGCATGGCTTGCTTTTAGTGCGTTTGGTTGTTATTGGTGCATGTTTGTCAAATATGTTTTTAACGATTAGATTAAAAATGTTCAATGCGTCATTAACATTCGGAGACGTTAAGACAGGGATCCAATTGACATTACGAAAGTCACTATTCATTTTTTCTGGGTCGTAATTTCTGTAATTTCTACATCTCGCGGATTTCTTTGGGAACTTTTTATTGTTTAGCTTCCTGATACATGCCACAAGATCGTGGTCGCTTAAACTAGTTGGTATTACGTCACTTGAAGCGATGTTCGATGGATTGTTCGTTGCGATGATGTCTATAAGTGTACTTGATTCTTTTGTAACACGCGTTGGTTTGCTTATTATTTGTGTAAAACCATTTTGATGTATAATTGATTTTATGTCAGCATTGTCATTACGTTTCAAGTAATCTACATTCATATCTCCCAATAGTATCACTTCTTTTAATTCGGAACAATACGACGATAATGACTTTTCAAACAGTTCATTGTAGTTTTTCGACAAATATTTTGAAGTGTTTGGTGGTCTATAGTGTGTAGCTATGATGATGTTTTTTGATTTGTTTATAATAATTTCTATAACAATATTTTCGAGTTTGTTATTTTCAAGGTCGACGCGTCGAATATAATCTATATCTTCTTGTATGTAGACGGCTACACCTCCCCCAAGTCCATTAGTACGATGTCTGTTCTCAAAATTGTAACCATGTATTTTATAAGGATTTTCATTGCTTTCATTCTCTGTGATATGAGTTTCCGACAAAGTTAATATGTCTATATTTTTATGAGATGTAAAAAGCTCTTGAACACCACAAAAATTATGTAATAGTCCACGTATATTCTGGTGTAAAATATTTAAACCTTTCAATTTTAAGAAATCTCCAAGATTTGTCTTTCTTTCTTCTATTATTGTCTCAACATTTCCTTCTTGTAAGATCAAAAATACGAGAGCGATATAAAGCATGACCGTCCTCATCGACGCCATTTCGTATGTTTCCCATGTTCAGCCTGCGTCCAGTTCAGGAAAAAAAATAGGAATTTGCAATGATAGGTGTGCCCATGTTATAGAGCTCGAAAAACTGATCAAGAAAATGTATGGGATTGTTTTGCTACGACCAACCGTTACAAAGATATATTCTATCAAAGATTTCAATGACGTCACAGACCTGTCCCCCCCAAAAAATTAAACCCAAATTTTTCGCCTGTATTGCGGACCCCAAAAAACGTCAGTTATCCCTATTGGTTACGGAGATAATTTTCCCTAAACGTCGCATTCGATTAAAGTCACAACACAATGATTTCGCACTGACATTGCACAAAATAAAATAAAACTAGCCGCCAAGGCGGCGTCGCTCGCCGCCCATGTTCAGCATGCCTTGACTTCATGAAAAATAAAATTAAGGAATTGGCAACCGAAAGTGTTACCATGTTGTAGAGCTCGAAAAACTGATTAAAAAAATGTATGGGATCGTTCCGCTACGATCAACCGTTACAGAGATATCATTCTTCAAAGATTTTGATGACGTCACAGACCCCTCCCAAAAAAAATTAGACCCAAATTTTTTGTCACCCCATCGCCTGTATTGCGGACCCGAAAAAACGTCAGTTATCCTAGAGGCAGATTCGAAATCAAATATCAAATATCAGTTTAAACAATGGTTCCAAAAAAACCCAAATTTCATGTGTTATTTATTTTTTAAAACAATCGTTGATCAGTACAACAATGCACTCAAAGCGTAGAGAGAAAAAAACTTTTTATTACCTTTTGTTTTAAAAACGTTATGCGCTCTAACATGGGTGCTATCAAACAGGGGGAAAATGGTTTCTCTTCTTAAAAAGTTCACACGGAGGAGAGAAAAAAGGCACGTGCTAAATGAATAAATAGAATAAAAAAACGTTCGATCAGAACGCTTAACAATTAAAAGAAGAAATTAATTTATTAAAAGAAAAGCAAAAAAAAAAAAAAACATTTTGTTTTGATATGATACCTATCGGTTTTTAAACATTTTGATTGCTCAAAAAAAAAGTTCACCCGTCTCAGACAGTCAGGCAAGACTTAGTGGCAAACCGAACATATGCTGCCACGTTCTGCCACTGCTGCTTTTTGTCCAAAATATTTAATCTGTTAGTGACTTTGTATTTAGTTGATGTACTGTTTTCAAAGCCAAGTCAATGTGGAATATAAAACCAACAATAATGATAAAAACAAAACGTTATTCCTATTAGTTCATCAGCCAAAAAAAGTCACGTTCGATTGGGGTTGCAATGTATTTGCTTCAAACTCACATGGTCGCACACAAAAAAAGAAATAATTTCGCTCACAACTCAATCTACCATTTTGCGTGACTTACAAACAAACAAACAAACAAACAGACAGACGGAGAATCGGCTATTAATATATAGATAATCACTCTCACAACTCAATCTACCATTTTGCGTGACAGACAGACAGACGGACAAACGGAAAATCGGCTATTAATATATAGACTAGCCGCCAAGACGGCGTCGCTCGCCGCCCATGTTTAAGCCTGCGTTGTGTTCACGAAAAATAAAATTTTAAGGAATTGGCAATGAAAAGTGTGCCCATGTTATAGAGCTCGAAAAACTGATCAAAAAAATGTATGGGATCGTTCCGCTACGACCAACCGTTACAGAGATATTATCGTTCAAAGATTTTGATGACGTCACAGACCTGTCCCTAAAAATGCTTGGCCTAATTTTTTTCGTCTCCCCATCGCCTGTATCGCAGACCCCGAAAAAACGTCAATTATCCCTATTGGTTACCGAGATAATTTTCCCTAAATGTCGCGTTCTATTTGGGTCTCAATACAATGGTTTCACACTGACGTCGCACAAAATACAATAAAATAATCTCTTCACAACTCAATCTACCATTTTGCGTGACAGACAGACAGACGAACAGACGGAGAATCGGGTATTAATATATAGACAAGCCGCCAAGCTGGCGTCGCTGTCCGCCCATGTCCATTCTGCGTTGAGTTCACGAAAAATATAATTAAGGAATTGGCGATAATAAATGTGCCCATGTTGTAGAGCTCGAAAAACTGATCAAAAAAATGTATAGTATCGTCTTGCTACGACCAACCGTTACGGAAATATCCTTGATCAAATATTTTGATGACGTCACAGACCCGTCCCCCAAAAAAAATTATACCCAAATTTTTCATCACCCATCGCCTGTATCGTGGACCCCAAAAAACGTCAGTTATCCCTACACGTTCGTTCACTCTGCAGTGCAAGGCAGACATAGGAAAACATTCGAAAATGCGCATGCGTCAGATAAATATCGCAAAAATACGAAGAGGCAAGCTCTCGAAGTCCTCACACCAACCCCAAATTTTTCGTCTAAATTGGAGAAAATACTGCGTATACTGGAATGTAATGCAATACAATTGAAAGGTAGGTAACCAAGGATTATGGTTAAGGAAAAGTTTTGGGATTTTCTGACGAGAACTTTGTTTTTCGCGGGAAAGTATCAGCAAACTTTATTGTCAAAAAAAGCTTCAACTTTGAAGTTGAAATACACCTTTTCTAAAATTTTCACAGTAAAACCTATCATTTACACATTTGCTGGAACCCTCCCTCTAAGTATTAGTGTTGGAATCATTGTCCAGTATTTTTTGTTTTGCAGAAAATCAAATATTTTTGAGGAACCCCAAAATCACATGAAGATAACCTGCAAAAACATGCAGAATATGTAGGAAAAAGCTGCCAAACGACCCAGTGACTTTCCATGGTAATCCCTCAATAATCTGCAGAATCAATGCTGCCTGGTTTTTTTTTTTTTTTAAAGTAGCCTATAATTTTACTGGCAGATATGTGTGCAGTCTGTTTGGAGAATGTAAAAAAGTTGGTAGAGTGTTTGAAGCTGTTTTGTTTAAAGTGCAACAAATTATTCCAATCCTCTGAGTGGAAAGAAAAATTTCATCATTTCTCTTGAATTGTTCTAAAAAGGTTTTATGGTAAGCACAGCTTTCTAGCAGATGTTAAAACCACAGAATATTTACATATCTACAGAATATTTACATATATACAAAATTTTGCATAAAATATAACACACTAAATACAATATCGTTCTTTTGCATAACAGGTGGTTACATACATTTTAATGTATCCGCAACAAGTAACAAAAAACAGAAAAGTGCTGCTACAAGCTGGTCACATGATGATATAGTTGTTTTAAGAATAACAAGTCAAAATACAAAGGCCAGCATTGGGATATACCTTAAGTGTATAAAATTTGGCACGCACTTAATTTGGCGAATGACAAATTTCATAAAATGTGGCAAGGATTTAATTTGGCGATTAGACAAAAATGCTAAATTTGGCGTGGATTTAATTTGACGAACAACAAAAAAAAAACTTATTTTATCTGTGATAAAAATTTTCATAATATCAGAATAAATGCATTTTAAACAGAAGATATTAAGACAATTTGTATTGATTAATTTTTTAGGAGGTGAAAGTTTTCTTGTATTGAAAAAAGAAATTGTAAAAATGTAAAAGACCTGTATTATTTTGGGGAAAACGCTCTTTTTTTCGTTTTTTGCAAAGGGGTTTAATTTGGCGAACGGGAAAATTATGTTAAATTTGGTGGAGATTTAATAGACCTTTCCCCAATTTCTGTTTAAACGATGCATTGTGGCCGAGTTGTCGTGTCTAACCTCGCTTTTAATATTCAAACTACTTCTAATTATTGGAGTGGGAATTAGGAATAATAGAGACTATTTAAGTTATAAAGTAATGAAATCAGTGGAACAATGAATTGCATAAAAACGAGGTTAGATATGAAACTCGTCCACAATTCAGTGTTTAAACTGAAATTCGGGAAAGGTCTATTTGGCGAATAGCGATTGTTTACAATATTGCCAGGTATTTAATTTGATCCTGGCCAAATTTTATACACCAACCAAAGCACATACTCAGTCATTTATAAGCAATAAGATGAATATCTTAATACTTTAAACAGAGAAAGCATATATATTGCAAGAGAAACTTATTGGACTACCTGTTACAACATTTGCTGTATATAAAAGTGGATATTTTTTAAGCAAGTCAAACTTTCGTGATATTCCTCAGAAGTCTTCATGCAATGCTTCATCCAATTAAAGTATTTTTAATTTATCATCCTACTCATCATTATCTTTGAAATAATTTACTTGAACAAACACAAGTCTAATAAGTAAATACACAAAAAGATGGTGGGAGATCAAGGAGCTCATTTAAATTGAGTCTGTTGTCAAAGGCCAAACAGCAAAAACAATACAGTGGTCTTTAATTTCTTTGAAGCAAAAGATTACCATGTTACACATATTCTTTTTAATAAGAAACCAGTTTATATGAAACTAGAGGCTCAATACTAGAAACTTTCAGTATATATTGGATTTTTTTATATATATATCATCAAAACAATTATAAGAATTTCGTAATTAACATATATCTTTCCATGAAATAAGTATCAATTTCAAGGGCATACGTAAGAATGCGTAAGAATTACGTGCATGTAAGAAATGAGGTTAAGAGCAATAGTCAGGCAGCTACTTGCATAAAAAAATGAGAAACCATGCAAAGAAGGGGACAATCCAAAAGATAGTGAAATATGTTCTTAAGATAATCAGTATTAATTATTTTTTTATCGGAGCACCTAAAATTATTTATTAAACAAGTTATCACAAAAAGAAAAATCACGCTATTCCAACAACAACAAACTGAAGTTTCTCCGCCATCTTTCCTTCCTTCTAGACAAATCGGAAAATCGAAAGTACATATTCAGGGGGTACAATATATGAAAAAAAATCATTCATTGTTTCATTTAAAAAACCAAACAAACAAAACCCTTATTACTTTTAAATAAAATGTTTTAAAAAAATATACGTTCGATGTCTTTGTTCAATGTTTTCTTAAAAAAATCTTTGTAACATTATTATTTTCAAAAATGTTGAACCCCCGTCTATTATTTCGAACGCTTAAAGATTCCATTATGTCTGGGGAAAAAACAGCAATGTTTTATCGGGTGCACGAAAAGAAGAACAACAAGAAAATATTGATCAATCAACACGTGGAAGTTTAAGTGGGTTTCTTCTACCATTATGCGAACGGCGTGGTGAAGTCGAAAAATACCCGGATGATCACATGGCGGAAATCAAGCCAATAAACTGTCGCTATTGAAGTTAAGGTGGCTATATTAGCACCCTTTCGTAGAAATCGGGCATTATGCACCAATCACGATTGAGACGGCTTTTTTATGAACCAATGAAATTTAAAAAACAAAAATGCGTAGGTTTGGACAGTAAGATGAAAAAACAAGATGCCCTTGCAGGCATAAGGATTTCTGCAAAATCAGCTGAAGTATGAAAAAAGAAAGACATGAAAGCTGAAGCTGAAGTATGAAAAAAGAAAGACAATTGACATTCTTGAAATTTAAGAAAGATCATTTCCGCAGATCATGTACTCCCCAAAAATCTGGAAAAAACATAATTTTCACTATGCAAAACT
Source organism: Turritopsis dohrnii (assembly GCA_027922465.2). Lineage (NCBI taxonomy): Eukaryota > Metazoa > Cnidaria > Hydrozoa > Anthoathecata > Oceaniidae > Turritopsis > Turritopsis dohrnii. Next base: position 539,230 of record BQMF02000216.1, on the reverse strand, counting down.
TTATACCAATAAACACCAATAAAACTTGATTATATCTGAATGACGTAATGTTCTTTATTTTGTTGGTACGAAATGATATTAAAGATTCAGTGATCAATTCAGATAAGACAATGTAAGTTAATGTAAATGCCTACCATCCTAATAGAATTCCTAATTCACAAGCATAAAAAGGAAAGCGTAGATTTTAATGATACAAAATACATAAAATCAACATACATAACTGAAACAGAAATTTGTGCTTTAATTTGAGTAACAATATGTCATTGCTATCTTTTTAATTTAGAAACATGCATTACCTGTACTAAATTTCATGAAAAGATTATAAAGATTTATTCAGAAACTTAAAAAACATTAAATTTTTAATTACGTATACACGCTAGGGCATTATGATACAATAACTGACACAACACGAAACTTACATTAACTCCCAATAAACTTAATGAACAAAATAACATCAAATTTATATGCTTTCAGATATTACAGTGATTACGCATGTACGGTCAATCTTCCATCCAAATTACTAAGACTTCCCAAACGCAAAAAGTAAAAAAAGATTAGGATTATGAAAGACCTACACTTACCAAAATTAGCAAACATAACTGAAAGCAGAAATTTGAGTTAAAGGATGTCCAGTATTTAGAATATACAAGTAAGCTAAAATAGCTAGAGAAACATCAAACATAAAATGATGCTTAGGTAGAGGGTAGTCAGAACATTCTTGAATGTTGTTGGAGCTGAAGAGGAAACTGAGCTGAGCTGCATGTATCCAGAGCTTAAAAAGCATTACAGCCCACACAAACAAAGGATCTTTGGTATTTAGAAAGGCTTAAAAGAATCCCCCAGACATTTTCCAAAAAAAAGCATTCCTTTTCACACACTGTTTTTATAAAACATTGCCCAGCGGGCACAAAGACGTCGTAAAGACGTCGTAAAGACATCTTTTCAAGACGTCCCTAAGACGTCGCAAAATGGTCGCGAAGTGGGAATTTCAAAAGACGTCCCAATTACATCTTCATTGAGACGTCTCGATGACATCCCAACGACATCGTAACGACGTCGCAGGATTATGAAATTTACTCTTTCAAAAACTGTAATAGGCCACAGGTGGACCCGAACCTGGAACCTCTGGTGTGCCAGCCGAACTCGTAACCGTTATGCCACCGCTGCTTGTTGTCAAGACGTTTAAAAACATTTACAATAAATCATTCTATACAGACTGATTGCTTTTGAAAGTTTATAATTGTTTCGAAGATCGTTATTGAATCTGCACAGAGACGTCCCAAAAACGTCGTAAAAGGATCCCAATTGCGACGTCCCGTTTCAGACGTTCCTACGACGTCCCAAAATGATCTTAAGTTTATAATTGTTTCGTAGGTCGTTATTCAATCCGTATAAAGACGTCCCAAAAACGTCGTAAAAGGATCCCAATTGCGACGTCCCGTTTCAGACGTTCCTACGACGTCCCAAAATGATCTTAAGTTTATAATTGTTTTGAAGGTCGTTATTCAATCCGTATAAGGACGTCCTAAAAACGTCGTAAAAGGATCCCAATAGTGACGTCCCGTTTCAGACGTCCCAACGACGTCGCAAAATGATCTTAAATTTACAATTGTTTCGAAGGTCGTTATTCAATCCGTATAAAGACGTCCCAAAAACGTCGTAAAAGGATCCCAATTGCGACGTCCCGTTTCAGACGTCCCTACGACGTCCCAAAATGATCTGAAAAGCAAACGACCATTTTACGATTAAAATAAGACGTCTCAAAGACGTCTCGTGCCCGCTGGGTGAGAGCTTGTTTTTAGAAAAGAATGAACAAAGTAGAATCACTGTAAGATAATTATAAATTTCTCCCCTTCTCCCTTAAATCTTCTTTTAAATCTGTTCAATATTGATCAATCAACACGTGGAAGTCTACGTGGGTTTCTTCGGTTTCCTCTACCATTATGCAAACGGCGTGGTGAAGTCGAAAAATACCCGGATGATCACTTGGCGGAAATTCAAGCCAATAAACTGTCGCTATTGAAGTTAAGGTGGCTATATTAGCACCCTTTCGTAGAAATCGGGCATTATGCACCAATCACGATTGAGACGGCTTTTTTATGAACCAATGAAATTTAAGAAACAAAAATGCGTAGGTTTGGACAGTAAGATGAAAAAACAGGAGAAAGACGATCGCAAAGTATTTCTTGCTTACGCAGAAATCCAAAAAAATCAGAAAAACACGGACGATCGTAAAGTATTTCTTGCTTACGCAGAAATCAAAAAAAAAACTGTCGGCAGGAGAAGAAACGAAAGGTCTTCCTTTGTGCCAATCGACACTTTTCTTCATAGCTGTGATATTTTTTTGGACGGTTTTGCTAAGATTGATAAAAAGTGTTTCAGTGGTTTTCTTGTGATATGAGAGCGAATCATTTCTTTGCCTTCTTTGAACACTTTTATTAATAAACAGCTGCCCGTTTCCAGGCCATTTTCCTATTGTGCTATTTCTAATGACATCGTCATAGTGCAATCTTCATCTCCCCATATAATAGCCCTCGGCGGGGGGTCTTTACCCATTGCTATTGTCATTCATTAAGTCTATTGGTGAAGATGACCACAAAACAAGTGAAGCTTCTGGTAGGGACGTCATTGCCGAAATCGTTGTTCTGATCGAGTACTCACGGGAAAGAGAGCAAAAATTGCAATCAATCAAACTATTGGTTGAAGAAGGGGATGATAGCGTTACTCAAATCCGCATCAGCGAACTTTCAACTACCTGTGTTGGACTGTTCGTGCGAATTGATAGAAATTTATAAGGATAACCTTTTTAACACGTGCTTTACACCTTTTACCCATGAAAATATTTCTTGAATCCTTAACTATAATTAAAAATTATGAGTGTGTTTTAGCCAATCTAGAAAATCGAAGTTTCATAATTTTCTTGACCTTCAGAAGAGGTCACTTTCAAAAACGCTGCGCGGGCCCTGCCCTGAATGCTGTCATACGATACCAGCACTCCACGCATTCACTGGTAACAATTATACCAGCGCGTTCTATGGAGTTGGAAAAACTACAGCATTTAAGTTATTGCAAGCTTCTGAAGAATTCAAAGCTACTTTTGCGTCATTTGGGAACTCTTTTGGCATCGACGCCACATTGCTCCAAAACATAGAGGCGTTTGTCTGTTGAAAAAAAGTTTTGTTCGAGTCGCAAGGCTCCCGAACCGCAGAAACTACCACCAACAAGAGACGCTCTACTGTGTCATTGCAAGCGAGTTTCATATGTGACAGCAGTCATAGAGAGATCTCTCGAAAACAACCCCGAGATACCAAGTCCCATTGGTCATAGATGGAAGATGGAAGCTGGTGTCTTAACCATTGACTGGAAGTTGCTTCCTACAGCACCAGTCAACGTCGTCGAGTTGATTTCCTGTAATTGCTCAAAATCAAAATGCCGCACCCAAGTATGTGAGTATCGATCGCACGGCCTCGAATGCATTGATTTATGTGGTTGTGGCGAATGATGCGAAAACTTGAAATTTGATTATGATACTTCTAGTGAAGATAATGATGATGGCGATAGTGACAATGAAGGAAATCTTAGTGAATAATGTACATAATGCAGTTGGGCGCTATTTCCTTTTCGCACCACCCCACTACTGCCATATTTTTTTACTAGTTGGCTCTTCATCACGGAGATAAAAAATAATCCTAAGCCTGACACCCTAAAACATCCTAGAGAAGGAGAGTGAGGGGTGCGAAAAGGAAATCGCACCATGTAGTTGCAAGTCGTTTATCCCTAATACCCTTTTTTAGGTTCAAAATCACACCATGACATAATTGGGCTTTTAATTCAGCATAAGAAAACCTATCGAATGATATAATAATACTTGAAAAATTTCGAAAAAAATTTTGGTTTTATTGTGTGTGACGTCATCAAAATAAAAATCGTACTGGACACGCCCAGTAAATAATTTCAGATATTCCGGTAATGATTTTCTAGTTCTAAGGGATGATATCTAACAGTTCAAAGTAGTTTTACGAAAATTAATGTCATCATGTTTCATGTTTTCAAGTTTCAAGAAACTTTTAGTTACTGAAGTCATGAAAAATTCGGAAGCTTTAGTTTTAACGTCTTTCACTAGGCCTTAATAATGAAAAAAATACATGTAATTTAAATGTTTCCTTAACTAGATTCAAGGAACAAAATAACAGATTATTAAGGCTAACACGTAAATCTTAAACACAGATTTAATGAATAAAATTCCTACAACGAATATTATGAAATTGAAATAAATATTCTTTTATTTACTGTTACTCATTTTCCAAAACAAAAGGATTCGACTAATCATGTTTGGCAATGTGTGAAATACTCTGTGCTGTTAATGGGTTTGTTTATGGAGTTTGTCGTGCCACATATCTAAAACAATAATGAGAACAACTCACATATATGTTATTGAAATGTTTTATAAGGACACTATTGTTGTTAATTTTGATATTTTCGATCAAAATTTCTTGCTAACACTGTCAAACCAAAAGTACAGAGGTTGGAGGACCATGTGGTGTGGAATTTGCAACACTGGAAAGGAAAATGTATGGAATGTGTGGTGAACAGGGTAGGGAATCAATTCACCCAGAATTTAACAACATCCATCAACAATGCTTTTTCGTATAAAAGCAAACCTTTGAAGAGTTGGAAGCATGTGTTGACATTATATTGGGTTGCTCACCCAAGACTTAAAATATAAAAAAAACAACTGAAAACTAGATGGATGAAGTAGAAAACTTACTGGTGTGCACGTTTTTGTCTTGATGACAGATTCATTTACTCTGTTTTAGAGACTCTGCAATTTTTTTGTCTGCAGGACATTCCAAAACCTTCCTGGTGTTTGAAGAGAAGTAACTTTCAAAAGAAAAAATACTGGTCAATGCGGTTTTTTGTAGTTTCTTCTCCTGTATGTGCTCTGCTCTTTTCCATTTTATTTGATACTGGTAAAATTTTAGATGTCTTTAAAATTCCAATTTGCCTCTAACCCCTTCAGGATTCCATCAATATCACATATTTGATGCATTTTCTACGTTTTCCCAACATTGCGTCCAAATGTAAACAAACATTAAAGAAGTTCCATGACCATGCTTTACTATAAAAGCCTGGAAACGATTATTTCAGTAAAAATACGCATAAATTATGCCATGAAAGTGGAAGCATCCTCTCCACGCGCCCGGTAAAAATTTGCGCCACTTTAACCGCCATAATGGATTTTAACCGAATTTCACGAAGCACCTTAGCGCGTCCGCAAACTTAAATGTCCGCCGTGAAACGAACGTGTTCTATTTGGGTCTCAATGGAATGGCTTCACACTGACGTCGCACAAAATAAAATAAAATAATGACTCTCACAACTCAATCTACCATTTTGATTGACAGACAAACAGGCAAACAGAGAGTCGGCTATTAATATATAGATAAATGGACTAAACCTAATTTACAAAGATAAACGTTTATTTACATGCTGCTAAAATACAGCTTAGTTCAAACTATAAAAGCAGGTGAATCGCATTTTCTGATCTCGAGGGGTAAATCATTGAAAATTCCGACCCCTATAAATCGTAAACCTTATTTGGAAACTTTCAATTTTACCCTCGGTATTTCGATGAGAAAATTATTGTTTCACGTGTCCCTGTTGTGATGTCTTTTAACGAAGGAATCTCTAAAATCTTTGCAAACGTCATTTTCCAAACATTTCTTAACCAATTTGACAGTGTGCTTCCCTATTTCACTTTCAATCGACGTCTGTGACGAACCCAAGATGTTTTCGATACGTTTGTCAGGTTTTTCGTTGTAAGATTCAGGTTGGTCGTACAACAATAAAGAAGGGTTGGTAATAACATTCCTTTGTAAGTTACGACATTCTTCGTTAAATTCGGTTTTATTGAAGATAATAGACGTAGTTTAGACGACATTTTCCTGTATAAGTTTCCAACATTTTGATTCATGGACAGAGTCTGGTCCAGAATAGTTCCAAGATATTTGCATTCAGAAACAGCACTAATTGAATTTCCGTTGAAAGTCAGGTTTAGCGATGACTTCTGTTTGCTGAGATTTTTCCTGGTACCAAATATCATAGAAGCAGTTTTTCCCGGCTGCAGGTTTATCACAAGTTGGTTTTGTTCGAAGTATTCTGTAATATTCTTCAGCTCGTCATTTAACGTATCTTGAACTTGTTGAATAATTTTCTTCGACATGTACACAGCAGTGTCATCAGCAAAGTTCAAAGCAGCCGACCATTTTAAACATTTCTCGAAATCGTTGAAATACAGCAGAAATAACACAGGTCCCAAGAAGGAGCCTTGTGGCACTCCACATACTATAGGGTGTGCTTTCGACTGTTAATTGCCGATCTCACATACTTGACAACGGTCAAACAAATAATAACGTTGCAAGCTCTGTTTATCGTTCCTTCCTATATCCATACTGATGCATTGATAGGATGTCCAGATGTTTTAATATTCCAGATGTTTTAAGAGAGATGTTTTAATAACTGAGAGTGTACAGCTCGCTCCATGACTTTCGATCTGACAGGAAGTAAAGGTATGAGACAATAGTTTGACATTTCGTCGTTTTTTTCTCCCTTTTGAAGAGGTAATATTTTAGCTTGCTTCCACTCTTTAGGTACGCATGCAGTTCTTAAGGATAAATGTATCAGAAAAGCTAGAGGGGCAGCAATCACTGCTGCTGCACCATCTTTCAATTACGCCGAAGGTATTTGATCACATCCGGTTGCTTTCCTACGTGGTAGCGATTTTAGCTGTTTTTCGACAAATACGGTAGTGACGTAACTGAAGTTGCAAACATTTTTAACAAACGCCCTTTGTTCGTTTGTGTAACCCCATACAAAGTTCTTTAGTGGGTAGGCAATAAATTTTAATGTATATGTACACGAAGAGAAATATCGACAAAAACCATTAGCTTTCCATAGGTTTTGCTCTGCAGTCGTACTTTGGAATGAATCACACTGCTTGCGGCTCGCGGGAAAAACATTTTTCAATAACTGCCAAAATTTTGCTGGATCTTTATGGTATCTACTTTTGGCATTTTTAACCATATTATTGCAGCGACTTTTCAGCGGTAAGTTTTGCTTTTCTAGCTTTCCGGAGTATTTTATCCCGCCTGCTGCACATTAAGTTCCGAATATATGTGTTCAACCAATTACTGTCCTTAACTCGCTTTTGTATACGCAGTGCATGTTTGTCAATGAAAATGGTAATAAGTTGCTTGAAATGCTCTCATGCGGTATTTACGTTCGAAATGTTATAGAGACAATTTCAGTTTTGCTCTTTCACTTCGTTTTAAAACTCGTTTCGATTGTAATTTTTGTAATCACGGCAAGTAATAAGTCGTGATAGACCAACCATCCCAACATCGGCACGATTGTATGATGAAAACTATTAAAGTGTTCGTATCGGAAAATTTCGTAAAATTGGTTTATTCAGTAGACTTTGAAAAGAGCAAAAAGTTATGTCAAAAAACGCTATGCACAAAAATACGCATTTATACATCAAGACGTATTTTTCCACGATGAACAATGTATTCAACGAACTGACGAACTTTTATATAAATTTTACAAAATTTTGTACATGCTTATAAAGAGTGGTAAGAATGAATTAATATGAAATTTATATTTTCCTTTCATTTGGGTCTTGCCTTTCCAATAAACATGTCTCTCCTCAACCTTGATAGAACGGTGTTTTAATCGATATCGAATATATGCATGCGATACTCCATGATACGTATGGAAGATTTTACAGCGACTATCAGATGGGATTACGTTATTGTTATGCAATGACATCATCATGGATTCCACGATGCGCGCGTGCTCCACCACTACTTGGACATGTGTCGGGACTTTTGTTCTTTTGTTAAAAACAGAACGTGTCGTCACATGCTTCTAGAGAGAGAGATTTGGAAGTGCAACTTAAGATAACACAAAAAATTTTTCCATCGGGTAAAATTTTTAAATTAAACGAGTTCCAGTTGTAGCCTACCAAATAAGGTGAGATAATCCTCTGCTGTCCACTCTTAATTGTGTTATTTAGGGACTCTGTAGGCATGTAACTTTATTCATTTTTTTTTAAAGCCCCAAACAAGATTGAAAGTAGATGATATTCCTTCATCAATGGCAACTGAGAAGAAAACTGTGTACAGTCTTAAACTGTTGTAAATCCTATTTGAAATGAATACAATATCCTAATGCCTTTTAATACCTACTTATTATTTCTGTCTCCTGTTTGTAATGATGTGAAAATTTAATGAATTTTCTCAACCAGCCTGAAAACTTTTAGGTCACAACAATTGGGTGGCGTTGTTTTTGACCTCCCAATGGTTGATTGTTACCCCCGGTAAGTGCTAAGAAATATTTTGTGAGAATTGTTTCCGTTTGTCTTTAATCACGAAATACTCAATTCACATCACTTTCATTTAAAATGTAAGGAAAAACATCAAACATTAGCTGATGCCAAATTGTAATCCTTCCTATCCCCCTGAATCGCCGTCTACATGCAAGGAACGAACCATTCAATTTTAACTTGAAAATACTTCTGAAGTATTTGAGACTTCCTATCACTTACCAGTATGATTCATTTTGACAAGAAGGAAAACTTATCTGTAAGGGAAATTTTTTTCGGAAAAGACTTTTCATGCTTACACGAAATCAGGGAAATCGTGTTTTCAGTCACAGATTTTGATGTTTCTAATAGGAAGGGGTCTGGAGCTCACCAGTAACTATGAATTAACACATTGAGTATGAGTTATCAAGGCAAGCTGTTGACAAAAGATTTTTTTCTTTCATTTGTTGTTTTGAATTCACCCGATATCGATATAAGCAGGATACCGGATTCCATGATCCCGATATAGCACCAACCATTGTTCTTCACGTCCATGATTTTACAGAGTTAAAAAGTCTTAATTAATTTTCGAGATATTATGGTAACAATTTACGTGTTGGGAAAAATCTATGCGGAGCGCAAATGAAATGACTGAGACAGTTAAACATCACATGATAGTCAAACCAATGCATTGCTTTCCTGAAAAGAACACAAAAATAAAAAGTAACTAAGTAAATGAAATAGAAATGTTGTTTAGATGTATTGCTTTTAGAAATGGTTGGCTAACTGGCTGGAGACGTCATACAGTGGCTCATATCTGCCATCCAATGTTGCGCAGTACTAAATGCCATGCTGTGCAGTATACATAACTCTGCTGCGTAGTAGAGGCACTACTCTTTGTTTTGTGTATGTTCGATGTCGTGAATATAACAAATAATATATCGAGAATCAAACTTGTATATGTTCGATTACCTAAGAACAAAATAAACAGTACACTTGCATCGCCAACTTGGGAGCCCATCATAGCAAGCAAAAGGGGGGAAAACTTACTATGACGTCTCCCAAATTCACGATGACTGAACGTTTCCAGTAAACATAACAAATATACTATATACAGTTTATGTCTAACTTCTAGCTGGCTTCTGGCTTTTGTTTCACCTATTCATCTCATGTAATTCGTCATGTAAGTTCTCGCAACTATAATCGAAAATCCGCAAAACACTCTTTACATATAAACCTTCTCGTTGCCTGAAGCATATGAGACATTGCGTGATAATTATGGCGGTAATTAATATCTAGTTTGTTTTAGATCGGTTAAAAGTAATACACCAGTCCAACATCAAAACATGCCGGTGAACGTAAGAGTAGTTTCTAGATGTTAAAAATGTTTTACACGGTACAGTTTCATATTTTCACAAGCATTATAACTTCCTAGTATCATTATTGTTGGGAAGAGAGTAAACCATGAAGGAGGATATGGACTTGAAATTCCCATGAAATATCATTTCAAATGGTCCTACAAAAGCATTGTTGATAAAAAAAATCGAAAAAGCTGAGAAAGAACTTTGTAATAGTGCGTGTAGTGCAGTGTAATAGTATTGAAAAATAATAGAATAAAAAAAATACACAAAAAAAATGTATTCTTTCCTCAAATCAACAAAAATCTTTAAAGATTGTCGAAATTAATTGTTTTTTATACAATTAAAGAAATCCATAGTAAACTCCACTGCTCCATTATTTACAAAAGCAGCCATTATCGATTGCGAGAGTTGGTTATTATGATGTTAAGCAATAGCTCTAAACCACTGCTTATACTACGCAATAATAGAAGTCGTTCTAATGCGCAGTAAAGTTGGTAATCCGACATGTTCAACGGTATACGCATAACTTACAGAGACGGATGCAGACATAATTAAACTCTGTGGAGAAGTTCACTGTCACGAATTTTCTTTTCCAGTCTCAATTATTGTTTAGTAATTTTTTTCCAGAAAGTTTGGCTATGTTCTAAATCCGCCTCTGTAAGTATAGCTGCGCAGTATGTCCATAAGTAATGCGCAGTATAAATCCTTATTTTACTTCTCAACATTAGGTGGAAGATATGAGCCAACGTATATAGCTTTTCACTTTTTTCAATATTTTTTTTGAAAACACAAAATACATACTGTTTTTGCTTTTCAACATCAGCCATCTTTAATAACATATTAGACGGACCGGCAAAATTGCATTTTTCATGTGGTGACGCCAAAACAGAATTTGGGGTTTCCTGGGAGTTTGCGCTTGCGCGTTAGATATACAACGTAAGCTCTCTACTTACGCAATAGAGAGTCGTTAATAAATAACATGACGTCTCGCTTCTAGTCGTGATAGTTATTTCTTAAGTTATCATGATAAAAGAGCACAGAGCGTTTTCTCTAAGATTTTCATCTTCACCTTTGTGAACGCAATGCATTATTTATTTACAACTCAAAAACTCCGATGACGTAAGTTGGTACCAAATTAAATGCCATATCTATGTGAGATTTCTTTGAAAGCGTTTCTGAAGACGTCATCGTTTCAGAAAACATTAAGTTCTATAAAACAGATGAGATCAAAATTGGGATAAACGGATTGACGTTTATAAAAATCTTAATGTATTAATCCCAATAAGAACATTGGATGTATAAATGGATCATGGATGAATAAATTCAACGATTTCTAAAATGAAATGTTGATGAAATAAAATTCCCATAAATAATGTTAATGTAGGATCAAGATAAAAACTTTACACGAGACAACATGTCTTTGATCCATAAACACGAGGGTATCTTTCACGTCTCAGGGATAAAATCAAAGGTTGATAGAGTTTTATGATTCCCGTTAGAGTTTACGAAGTCTCTTACATCTCAACCGATTATCTTTAAGATAAAATAAATGAAAAAAAACAGTAATCAGGAAGTGAGTTTATGTTCTTTTAAATCTTCTGCGGAATGTCTCCAACAGTGCGAGAAAGATGAATATTATTTCAAGTAAAGATGAATGTTATTTCAAATATTGTGGAGCTATGAAATCGCTCCTAACACGATTTGATCTCTTAATTTTGTCCCATCGTTCAGTAACGGTATCGTCTTATTCAGTTCCATTTCGTCGTGACGTCTTACGTCGGGTTTCCCCTTAAAAAATTTGCCACATATTTGTCTCAACCTGTGTTTGAATTTTGTGTGCAACTTGGCATAAACGAATAAATTTCCAACGCAGTTTGAAACTTGGAGAAGTTTTAACACACCGTTTAGCTCGTTGGCCATTTGTAAATGTAAGCTAGTTCCATTCAAATCACCAATCGAAAATACGACATAAAATATATCTTTCGGGAATACAAGAAGTGAAAATACAACTGCCATCCATATCAATATGGAGAGTATTTTCTTTTTGTTTAAGCTTGGCGAGTAACTTTGTTTTTGATGATTTTTCCTGACGTCAGCATAAATGGCGGTAATGGTGACCATAAAGATGAGCAGGAACAACACGTCTCGAGTCAACATAATGACGACCTCTACGTACTGGAAATGCTCGTATTCCATTGTGGGAGCACAGATTGGAAGCAGATCGTGACATTTTGTGATACACTTTGAATCATTTTTCTTAATAGACAGATTTATAATCTCTTGAATTTGTTTGCTATGGCATTTCTCATAATGGACAGTAGATGTATTTACTGTTTGATCACTTAAAATCTCTGTGCAGCTTACATCAAGCCTAGCAGTCGGAAATTCTGTTAGTGTAATCAAGTAAGGCAGTTCGATTACTATGGCAACTAATATTACCAATAAGCCTACAAGCCGGATGCGATTTGCTGAAAATAGAGTTTTAAACGGTTGACAAATTGCACGGCACCGATCAATTGTAATAGTTAATATAATCCCAATGGAGATATTGATTGAAACTGCATTGATGGAAGGTAAGACTTTACATAAGAACTTTCCAAAATGCCATACACTATAGTTTGTAGCATGCCAGTAAATAAACACAAGAGGGTTAATAAAACTTGCAATCATGTCAACGATAGCCAGATAAAATATCAACCTTTCAAAATTGTTGATGCTTGCTGCTCTGTGTTTACCAAAAACATAACATACTAAACCGTTTCCTACCACACCAACAATAAATATAATCGAAAATCCCACTATGAGAATTATATTTAAAGTGGCGAGTGAAGCCATGTTCTTGTAAAATCACAGTTACGATGGATTACAAAGATTAGCTAATGCTCTATCCATCTTTACCAGTTCATACAGCTTGCCTTTATAAGAAACAGATCCTAAAAGCTTATAGTATTTTGATGAAAAAAAATATTCTTTAGCTTATGGAAAGTATAAATGGCAAAATGCACTCTATTATTTCTTTATAAAAACATTTGAAAAAAGGTTTCAGAGATTAGAATTTACAACTCAGTAAGCAATGATTAATACGATTCTTCATTCGTTGCATGAAGCTGATGGATCCCAAAAAAAAAGTTTTTATAACCAATTATTTTCCTGTTGATAACTCCAAAAACAAAGAATCCTCCAGGTTAATTGTTGCTTTCTAAAATGAATGAAAGATAATTAATCATTATTTACTTCCGACGTTGCTCTACTTTTCATAGATAACATTCCGACTGAAAGGAACACATGTATGACGTCATAATGACGTAAGTTACTCCATATGTATTCTTGGTTGTGTTTTGAACTTTCTTAGTCTCAGTGTTAGGGTTAGGGTTACAGATAATAAACTATCATATTAACGATAATGAACATCATAGGTCGAGAAAAAAGTGTGTCAGCAGTTTTTTTATGAGATAATCTCCATGAGGGATCCAATCATTTTTTTTTTTTTTTTACTTTCTTTGAACGCTTTGTTGATAAAAAGCAGCTGTTTGTTCCCAGACCATTTCTCAATTGTTCTATTTCTACTGACATCAGCATAGTGCAACTCTCAGCTGTACATATGACAATTCATTATCTTTAAGCAGGGTTAAGTATTTTTTTGTATTTTTTTACTTTTTTCTTAACCTTACTTAACCCTAACCCTAACAGATTTTTTGTACCGACAAGTACCCAGTGTTGTTCTGTGTAGCAAAGAACAACCTTTCTAGTTATGTTTTTTGCAATCTGAAGGTTGAGGGTAGTTAAAAATTTATGGAGAATTAAGATTAAAAAGGAATTATTTTGTTTTTATTGCAACTGAAATATTGTATGTTGTTAATCAGTCTTTGGAATATTCGTATATAGAAAAAAATGGAGACATAAGAACTCAAGGATCCACAAGAACTTCTAAGAAATTTCTTGCTACAGTTTATAAACACATCAACTTGTTGTGACCCTAACATTTCCAGGCTGATTGAGAAAACTAACTATAGAAACAATGGAGATAAAAGAGATAATGCAGATAAAAGAACTAAAGGGACTACAAGGTCGTCTAAGAAATTTCTAAAAACATTGGAAGCTTTTATTTTATAGAGACTTTTAAAAGAAATTGTATTCATTGGAGATCATTGAGACCAACCAATAGAAAGATTTTATTAAAAGAGAAATTTCGAATTTTAGGTCCTTAAAAGGGTAATATATTGCAATCACATAAAAATAAGAGTTTTTTTACATTCAGAGTTGAGAAAGTTGAGAAAGTTAATTAAAAAAACATGCAAACTATTGGTATACAAATAAAGTTCAGTTCCTTTGGTATAATCTTGTACTTGCTTTAAGCTGATCATCTTTGAATAGTTTTTAGTCAAACCATTTATACAAAGTCGTGTAATAACTTCATAAATCAGCATGACGTTAAATAAACAAGCGATTCACCATGGACGTTTTTCTTAAAGCAACAACTTTTATTGAAGACAGCAAACATTTTACGATGAACACTTTAGTTCCTGCTTACTTTTGTTGATATTGTTGTTGTTGTTTTTGTTGTTGTTGTTGTTGTTGTTGTTGTTGTTGTTGTTGTTGTTGTTGTTGTTGTTTTGAGGCCATAATTTCTAGGACGCTAAGTAATGACTTTTAGCAACGACCTTAATAGTTTCAGTTAAAAATGTTAGAATGGGAGGAAAAGATAATGGAGAAGGTGAATTGAAGGACTTCGAGATATAATAGAGATAATGATTTGAGCCAAAGTCTTATGATATCATAATAAAATTACGAGGCAATGAATATGGAGAAATGTTAACGGACCAACAGAACAAACAATAAGGAGACGTGACATATTTTCAATAAAGTCGGTGTTTGTTTGAATAGGTTTAGTTTGTTCATTTTATATGTTTTCAATAAGAAGACTCCTATCTATTACATCGCAACAGGTTTTGGTTTTTTGTGAAGTTGAATAAGATTGATGATATGATGTAATTCATGGGTAGAGGAATTTCAACTATAGATCAGGAATGAATGTAAACGATTACGTCATCACGTCAATCTAAAGATTAAGAAACACGTGTTAAAGTGTTAGTTTTGATTGCTTTTATCCAATTCACATATTACTCTGAAATCTGACATATTTAAGCCGGAAATCCACTGTCCAAATTAGATGGATTTTATTGGTGTGTTTTGAACTTCATCCAGCTAAATAAACATCAACAACTTGTAAAAGATGATGTTGTAAAAACTCGGTGCCAAAAAGCCTTAAAGCCGATTTGAACGAAACAATATTTACTTCAGCACTTAAAACCATCATCTCTATTCACATGTAAGGAAAAATGCTTAACTGAATATGAGAAACAGTCTAGTCTCACAGTTACAGTCTAGTCAGTTGAGTCTTGTGGTTCGGAATTACCGAGTTACTCATTATGACGTCACAAATTTCAATCCTTTGCTTTTATCGAGTTACTCACTTGGAAAGATTTTTCGAGTTAGTAAGTAACAGATTTGTATTGACTTTATGCCTTCCGAGTTAATAAATAGGGAATTTTAAAATCAGTAAGTTTAAAATCAATAATTTAGAAATTCTTAGTGACGTCAAACTAACACGGAGTAGCTCAGTTTATGACGTCATCATGTGTTATTCGGTTTTATAACTCGGATTTTGTCGTGCGTGTGAACATAGCTTTTCATTCTTCATTTGTTTAACAAACTAAGAGTAAAATTTACGGTTCAGTAACAATAATGATCAATATTCTAAATGTTAGTTTCAACCAAGATTAATTTGTTTTCGTTATCGTTTTTTGAATCCCTGTCAAACAAGATGGATGAAAGTTCCTTCACTCCACATTTGAACTTGGTGTGTAGTTTAGCATAAATGAACACATTTCCTACACAGTTTGAGACTTGTAACAGCTTTAATGCACCGTTTAGCTCGTTAGCTTTGTGCAATTGAATGTCTTGTCCACTCAAGTCAAGAATTTCGAAAGTGATGTAAAAAATATCTTTTGGGAACACCAACAATGAGAAGACGACCGCCATCCAGGTCAAGATGAGAAAAACTTTCTTCTTGTTCAAGCATGGCACTGAAGATGAAATACTCTTCTTTGTATGATTTCCATACAAGTCTTTGTAAATGAAACAACTGGTGCTTGTAATGATGATCAGAAATGCGATATCTCGAAGAATCATTACCACAACTTCTACATATCTAGACGAGCGATTTGCACGGTCTGGAGCGCATACTGAGGGAAATTCCACGCAAACCACTTTGCAAAATTTTCTGTAATGATTGAAATTATTCAGTCGTAACCAATTGAAGGCTTTTTCGACTGAAGGAGTACAATGTATGTACTCCATCGTTGATGTATTCAACATGGACTGCAACTCTTTAAAATCCTTCTGTTCTCCTGCAAACGTGTTATTTTGAGCACATGAAATTGAAATTTCAGCTATAGGGAATTCCTTCAAAGTTATCATGTAGCGCAACTCAGACAGAAACGCTACAACGACCACCATTAGGACTGCCAGTTTTAGTTGACACCTTTTGAATGGGGGTTTATACGGTTGACAAATTGAACGGCACCGATCAATTGTAATAGTTAATATAATCCCAATGGAGATATTGATTGAAACTGCATTGATGGAAGGTAAGACTTTACATAAGAACTTTCCAAAATGCCATACACTATAGTTTGTAGCATGCCAGTAAATAAACACAAGAGGGTTAATAAAACTTGCAATCATGTCAACGATAGCCAGATAGAATATCAATCTTTCAAAATTAGTCGTGCTTGTCGATCTCTGTCTGTAAAAGACAACGCAGACTAGACCATTCCCAAACACACCAATGAGGAACACAACACTGAAGCCGGCAATTAAAACAATATTCAGATACGATATTTCCATCATGTCGTCTTTTGCTTTTTTATATTGATTTTAAATATTCTTCTCTAGAAGGAATTCAAACCATAGCCTCACGTTACGTAACGAGTAATCGTTTATTTTTCATCCATGAAGTTCTTGACTAAAAAAACGTCCTTTTTAAACTTGTGGACGATTTCACTAAGTTTAGTGCTACAGAAAGTTAAGAATCATTTGTTAACAGATTGTATGATTATATCTTCAATAAAACTATGGTTTGGTAAAGAAGAAAAGACGACTAGAAATCTTGAATTTACCAATACAAGCAATATTACCTTAGGTTATAACTAAGTTTATGCTGTAAATTTTGGTCCAGTATTCACTGGTTTTCTTTGGATATACGCAGATCACAGCAAACGAGCAAAATAAATAAAAACGGATTTATTTCTCCTTGTTCTCATCTAACTTCCTTATAAATAATTTCACAATAAAACATTGAAAAGTGGAAAACCCTTTAATATAACATCCCTTGATCGCCACCAATATCCTCTCAGCTCCGAAAACATTATTTGACGTTTAATAGGTACAATCACCAGTGTTAATTATCGATTAAGTATTATTGCGATAAATTACAAAAAGAGCTTTTTCTCGATTGATTAAAGTTGACTTTCACTCAGGAAGGATAAAGTATTTATCCTGTAGTTCTTAATATTTAATTCAAAACTCTTCTTTTATTTCATAAAGGCTTTGTTGAGGTTCTGATTAAAACGTTATGAAAACACCGAATAGATCAGAAAATAATACTCTTAAGGCGAACATACACTGCAGGACCCCTTGCTAAGAAGTATTTTATAAGTCCTTGGCGATTTCCTCTACAGAGTAACTTGTAAAATTAAAGTATCCTTTATATAAAATGTTATCAACTTTTATATTCCATTTACTTTGGCCATATGGATGAAAGCAATTAGTAAATTCGTAGGTAACTCACAGCTGCCATAAAATTCTTCTGGGACTTTCTAAGGCAAGATTTCGCAATGAAACAAATTTCTTTTAAAAATCTTATCAAGATATCTTTCAGTGTAATGCCGCCTATTATTATATTCCTATTCTCATCTTCTTTCTCCTCAAATTTTTATATTCAGTTCCTTTTTAATAGCTGGAGATCTTTGCAAATTTAACATTATTTATTCCACTAGCATCTGTATTTAGCTTAAAGTTTCAATATGAAGTTATGTTCGTTATAAACAAACTTTGAGATGATGTAACGACGATCCAGTGGATGAAAATGTTGTTTGCTTGCAAATCACACTTTAAATTCTTCCTTTCGTAAATAGTAGCCTCTGTGTTTTTATTGTCGACATTCAAAAATATAATCGATTGTGTGTCTTGTTTTCTGTTGAATGTTGTCCCCTCCCTCTCTCCGATCTATTCCCTATAAGAAATAATGTTTTACTTACAGAAAACATCCATGATGTTCTTATAGTCGCTCCAGGGGGATAAAATATGACTTTTTGATTTAAATATTTTTGTTTGTTTTCTTCGATGAACTAAAGTGATTTTCTTTTTAAAATGCACGTTACTTCAACACGATTGTGAAGCCATACGTGCCAAAATGAACAATAGTCAGTTTCAATTAAAAGTTTTTTTCGAAAGAACTATTTTCGCCAATCAATTAGAGAACAAAATAAGAACAAGCTAATAATCATAAACCACTGTAATCGATAACTAAGAACAACAACAGATTATTTTTTTTTTCCAAAATAACATCTACTTAGATGAATTCTCTTGCAAGCTACCAAACATGCTTTAGCGATTAAGCAAAGAAATCATGTATTAAAAACAAAAGGAGGAGCAAATAAAGCTGAAAAAGGCTTGAAAATAAAAACAAGATGCCCTTACAGGCAAAAGGATTTCTGCAAAATCAGCTGAAATACGAAAAATGAAATATTTTATGACATTTTTGAAATTCGAAAAAGTAAATTTACTTTTTTCATCTTAAAATATGTATATTTTCTTTAAAATCCATTTAGTATTGATCAAAGGTAGTTTTGTGCACGCAATGCACGATGCTTTGGCTTCATGTAAATGCACGCACGAAATTTCAAAAAACCGTTAGGTTTGGACAGTAAGAAAAAGAAGAAAAAGAACCAAGCCGGTTGTAATATATTTCTTGCTTATGCAGAAATCCAAAAAGTGTGCAGCATTAAGAAATAAACGATGTTGTACTATCAATCCCTTATATGAACGCCTTTCATAAGATGTTTCTCTTTAAATCAACACTATCAGCACTCTTTATTACAATTTTTATGGAATGCTTGCACATGAATGCTTCCATGAAAAACATTGTCTGTTCATCAAGTCACTTCAGAAGAACCTTTCATATTTTTCCAGTATTCGAGAATCCTTAGCAAATACCACTTGCGACGTGTTTTTAATTCCAAACCTTTCTGTAAATTATGATTTCTATCTTTCGCCAAACAAACATTATGAGATCAGGAGATCAGTGTTTAAGCTATAGATAAAGTTCTTAAGTCTCTGTTTGCTCAAATGTTTAACAGAAGAAAATTATAAGATAAAATTTCTAGATGTTTTTTGTAATTTTTGAAATTTTTGCAAATCCCATAGTCATGTAGCTTTGTAAAAGCCAGATATAAAAACAACGTTAGTGACCCAGAAACAAAGGGAAAGTTTTGTCTTGGAAAACCCATAATGTATTAAGTGTGGCGTTTATTGGATGGTGGCCTTAATTTCAAAATGTCCAATGAGATTGCGGTTGAAAGTTCCAAACAATGCAGTTTACGCCCAACCAAAAGATCTTTATAAATATCACAAATTCAGCAAAAACATTATAACAACTTCATAACAAGACACATATGGCACAAAACGATAGCAGCGTTTCAAAACTAACTTGCAATATATCAACCAAATAGACCTAAACTTATTCGTCCAAAATTCTGCGTAAAACTAATGTCGGTCGAATATATACAATGCGTGTGAGCTGTAACAATGGAATCTGTATTCAATTCCAAAATGTCATTCACAGCAGATGTCTAACATCCAAAAAGAAAAAAAAACAAACCTGTCTTCTTCGAAAAAATACTAAAAGAAAAGTGAAAAATCCGTCTGCATTTTAAACTTTGATTGAAAACAAACTTGTAGCCTATAACAAAAAGATTCCAAAAAGAAAGAATAATTTCTGATGAAGCTTCAGATTATTAAATGTATGTGAGCTTCAAAGCACGATCCATTAAAGCTTGGTTCCCACCGGGCGACATAAACCAATTTCATCGCCGAATTGCCGGTAAATCAAAATTTATGCGACAACGAGGTTTTGGTGGGAATGCTCAGGCGACAGAAAAGTATCGCCGATTTAACGCGATAGTAAACTATCGCCAATTTTGGAGGCGATAGAAAATTATTGGGGGATTAAAAATTTGTTCGAATTACATGAGTTTCGGATTATAGGAGTTTTCTTATAAGGGTAAACTCGGACGGGACCGAAGACTTTGTTCGATTTACATGATTATTCGAATTATAGGAGTTCGAATTACATGATTTATCTTATTACACGAAATTAACAGGCGGACCATTTAACGCTCCGTAAATTAACGCGGTCACAAATTAACGCGGATGGACGAAGAGACTTTCTAAAAGTGTGCTTTAATTGACAAGGACTGTAATTTTTAAATGGTATCAAATTAACGCGGATTTTGATTTTTGTAGTTTTGACTCTGGATTAGTTCAAATGATCTGGAAGGTGTATTTTCGAGGAAATCAAAAGCTTCAATGTTAACAGAGTTACCAAAGTCGTAATAAATTACCCTACATAATAAAACATAAGAAAGAAAACTAAATACAAACAGTGTCCATGCTAATGTCTGTTGTGCTGTTACGCAAATAGGTTAAGTTCAAAGCACTTGTTGCTTAATCTTGCATCATTTCATGTCTCTCACATCCCCGCTACCTTCCATGCAGCCTTCATTATTGCTTTTCCTTTCTCTGAACTCAGGTAATCGTAGATACCGGTCATAACTTTGGCGTTGTAGGGTTTCAAACTGTGTGAGTGACTCGTTATGTTGGTATTTTTATATAGCTATGTTTTATTCCGTTAAATTACTGTGTCATAAAAAATAGAAAATCTGGCGTTTTTACTGCATCACAAAATAACGAGGGATTATATTACACGATGCATTAATTAATGGGCGCTTAAATTACGCAGGGCGCAATTTAATTAATTTTTAAAATCCGCGTTAATTAATTCCCACGTTAATTTCGTGTAATAAGGTAAACTGTATTATGAAATCAAAACAAAGGAACTATGGTGTGACATGGTGTGACGTGTGAAGCGGAAAAAATTGATCGGAAAACTTGCAATTAGCAGCAGATTTGGAATTCTCCAAAATAAAGAATATCTTGGCGAGGTTTGGGAAAGTAAGGCAAAAGATCACTTCCAAAAAGTAACCGAACGCATGACAGCCTGGAAGGAGGGTCGGATCTCAGACATTTTTGAAGAATGTAAGACAATTCAACACCGTTTAACATCATCTAAGAAGAGACCTGCTACTGATCTTGCGATTACTTAGAGAACAAATCGCTGTATTGACACAGAAATTAGAAACTGAAATCATACAAACCTCTTGTATTACGTCTCATATCAACCTCTTGTATTACGTCTCTATACCAATGAATAGCAATCCTGGTGTCCGACCATTGGCATTGGAGAGGTGCTTCGACGAATCATTGGAAAATCGATAGCATGGGTGATAAAATCAGATATTCAGGAGTTAGCTGGACCCCTACAAATTGCCAGAAGCAGCTATTCACGCAATGAGAGCCACACAATGAAACAGCAGCAATTATTCTGCTAGTAAAGCGTTCAAGTAAGTAAGTAACTGGGAGTTTTTAACGATTTAAGCAGTAGTAGGCGGGAGGCATTATAGGCCCACTTTTCGATGTTCATAATTTTATCGAGAATTTACTATATTTTTTAACGGTATGAAAATAAGGGGATTTCCCCATGACATTATTAACGTGAAACGCGTTAATAAGTGTTATCATGAAATTTCAATTAGTATAGAGGTTTGGTGTGTATCCCATCATCAGCTACGATTCTTTTGTCATAATAAGCGCTGAGCACACACAAGCACATCCTAGTAACTATTTTCGGTTATTGACTTTTTCAAGTTTTGAAGTTCTACCATCAAACTTTTTTCTCCATCTTTCTATCTGTAGAACTGAGTCTTTCTAAAGCTTTGTAATATGTTCCCTGCAAAACCTGGAATTCTTTGTAATTGATCCTCCCATCATTCAATGCTTGTGAGATACTTGTTTCGAACACAGCGATTGAGGATGTAACAATATCATATAATTTTATCACTTTTTCTACTTTCTTTTGATATCTTTTGATGACAGCTGTGGTAAGTCCGGTACAGATAGAGCCGGCTAAGGCTACACCACCTAATCCTGCAGAAATAGGTATTCCGATAATAGTAGCCCCTGTTGCAATTGAACCGATGCCAGAGCCAATGGTTATAGCGCTTGAGCTAGCATTTAGTAGCATCGATCGTTCTATCGCCTTGTTGTATCTCTTGAGCTTGATGCTAAATTTGTTCTTTAGTTTTATCAACTCTTCAAACTCAGAATTTATTACGCTTGCGTTAAACTTTTCCTGCTCATTCAAATCCTCAGGAGCAGTGGGTAGTTTTGGATAAATTTTAAAATTCATATTTAGAGGGTTGTTATAACATAATTAATAATAAATTATCCTCTAAATAAATAAATAAAATGGCAGACATTGACATAGATCCTTTTGGAGAACATGGTATGACGACAGATGAAACAACCGATGAGACGTTTCCTCTCATACCAACTTCAGGTGATCGTACGGATGTACAGATACATACATCAGGTGAACGAGAAACATCATTCGGCGGTCTGAAAACTAAAGTTTTGAAAGTTCAGGTTGAAGGTTTATACGAGAAGTTATCTGAAAAATTCCGGTTAAAATCTGAAGAAATTCATACCGATCTGTTTGAATTCAGAAATGGTGAATTATACTACAAAGACAGTAACAAACCATTGACGATCGATAAAAGACTAAGGACTACCGGTACTATAGCTGAAATATTGGGTAAGAACAGGTTACGTAGTTTAGGGTTTGATATACCTAAGAGCAAAGTTTCAGCTAGACAAGCAGCCGCGCTTAACAAAATACAAGAAGAACTCCCTTCATCATCTAAAATCACAAAATCGAGTGATGTAGAGCTGGAAGAGATTACGGGAAACATTGCAAACAGTACAGAAGATCTAATCTCAATGCTTAGACAACAATCTGTCGATCATGAAATGACTCAGACCGGTGATCTATTTGAATATCCTGTGCGTGAGCTGTTAGGATTGGATAAAGCGCTGAGAAACATACGAGGAGGTCTTCAGGAAGAGGTTGCGAAAAAGGTTCGAATAGAACAGCGTATCGATCGAGAGAGAAACAAGTTGGAAGAGATGGAAAATGATGCGACATACACGGACGAACAACGAAAAGAGGTCGAAGATCGAATGGAGGGATTACGTGAAGAGTTGAAAGCTAGGAAAGAGAACATTAATATTCTCAAAGGCAAACTAAACGATCAAGTTACGAGCATCAAAGAAACCATTGCTAAAGTCCTCGACAAAGATACCACATTAGGTGAAAGGATACGAACACTATTCCGCGAACAAGGTATAACAATCGTTAGCATTCTGACGGCGTTTGGTATGGCTATCGGTGTTCTTGTGGAAGCTTTGTTACCATCTGGAGGTGGAAGCTCAGTAAGTCAACCACAAAATCATGGTGATAAAAAGGACGGTGGAAAGGAATGGATAAAAAATAAACTAAAAGCGTTCGCATCACTTCTAGGTAGATTGGCGTCTAAAGCGGCAGAGGCTTTACCGGGAATAATTGGGTCTATCGTATCGTGGATACTCACTAGAGCAAAAGAAGTTGTAGGTTGGTTGAGTCAAAATTTATGGGCTCTGATTGTAGGGGTTGGATGGATGATCTATACGTACCTCGTGACTAGACGGTAACCATCTGAGTGTGTATATATGTTACACGATACGTGTAACATAATTTTTGTACTCAAATTGAATATACATTTTATCTTTCAAAATACCACACAATTCCACCAATTCCGATCATACTCAGGGCTATAAAAGCCAACTCTCTTTCGTGTTGATCATCACTCGGTGTATAAAAGTCGCTCAATACAGGCTGTCGTGGTAGCGGTTCGAGATGATTAGGAAACACCCTATTGTACTCTCTCATCGCATCGTTTAGTTCTACGAATTTAGTCTCAGCCTTCTTTTCGAGCATGAGGTGTTTATTAATGAAATCGATCCTTTCTTGTCGTTTTTGCTGCCATTCGATCTGTGCTTTTTGTAATTTTTCTATGGCCAGATCATGACGTTTTCTTTCCCTATCAATTCTGTCTTTGGATAAACTTGAAAACAGATAGCTCGATCCTGTGAAAGCTAGCGCATTTGCTAAAGCTCCGCCTAACATCATTGCGATAGCCATATTTAGATATTAATATTTTCAGGCAAAATCTTTTGCTTAATTAAGTATTCTCGAGTTATTTCACTAGCAGCAACAATGGCAACTAGTTTTCCCGTATCTTCCAAGTCGAACTTTTGAATAGAGGGTGGTGTCATTTTTAACACCTTTTTTCCTAGCATAGAGTAGCCGATAGCGAAAATGCAGACGACTGATGCATGATATAAATCGTTGATGATACTTTTCTTGTCCATGTTTGTTATATATACATTTTTTTCTTTTTATTCCATTTCATGTTTATTGATTAGTATTTTAGATTTTTGTGGCAGAAGAAGATCTTCGAGCTGTGTGGGTGGTGGCCCACTTGGTCTTTTTTTATACATAAAATAAGCAATTCCACCAACTAAACCGAGAGCTATTATTCCTCCCAAAACATAGTTATCCATAGATGACTGTTTAGTCGGTGTTGTCTCATTTCTATTCGATGTTGGTGTTACGGTAGCATTTTTCAATTCTTCTCGTTTTTTACGGTTGTATTCTACCAACCTCTTACCCGCTTCAACCCTTTTTGGGTTCTTCGTTGTCAATTGAATAGGAGTCTGTTTTTCTGACATTTTTATTATCTGCTATATTTATATTATCATCGGATTTTTTTAAATTTATTTCATTGATATAATGCCTCCCACTAATAAGTCCACCACTCAGTGGTGCTAATAATGAGCCGAATTTATAATATAAGTCACACGTGAATCTTTGAAGGGCAGAATTTAAGAAGGGGTCATTTTCCAGGTCATTGCTCAACGCTTCTTGATTGTTTATTCCTAACATTCTACAAAACCCCATCGAATAAATGCGTATGAGTGATTTCCCTAAGGATTTTACCATTTGACCTGATAGTTTAGCCTCGTAGATACTAAAAAGTTTTTCTACCTCTTCATCTTTGAGTTTGTTAATTTGCTCTTCCGTGTACATTTTCCCTAAGTATAGCTTGCTTTTCCCGGTTAAGACACACTCGAGCAGTTTTTGCCTTTTACCATCTGAAGGTGGTGGAGGGGATTCACCTGGAATATCGTAGCTGATTAAATTACCGATCGCTGTTTCCGCCATTTTTATTAGAGAGAGGTATTTTTTTAACACAAAATAAAAGTAAAATAGCAAGATCACCAATATACTTAATAACACGAAGTTGACATATTCTATCATTTTGTTGTGTTTGTTATAATTTTCTTATACTCTCTTATAAGTTTGTTGTAATTTGCTATATAAGAGTTTGCTATCTTCTTATAAGTTTGTTGAAATTTGCTGTATAAGAGTTTGCTATCTTCTTATAAGTTTGTTGAAATTTGCTGTATAAGAGTTTGCTATCTTCTTATAAGTTTGTTGTAATTTGCTATATAAGAGTTTGCTATCTTCTTATAAGTTTGTTGAAATTTGCTGTATAAGAGTTTGCTATCTTCTTATAAGTTTGTTGAAATTTGCTGTATAAGTTTGTTACAAGAGTTATGTAACAAATAACATCAACCTGCTCAGCAAATCGCATACGTTCTTGGGTGTTCCATCCTCATGACTAGGCATGTGTGTTTCCCCGCATTTAACTTTTCATTGACCTCTTTCAAATTTTCTTTCAATTCAATGATATAATTCTCTTTATGAATAGTGGTTAGATCGTTTCTATCTTTTGGATACCACACATATAACATTTTAGCTTGCCGTCGTAAATTTTTAGGTATAGCCGTGTATGATTGTGTAAGTAACCATAGCGAATGGTTTCGATGGCGACCACTAATTGCCAACTCGAGCAAAGGCTGTCTCTTTTTGTCCAATTCCTCATCAGCGATTATGTCGTCAATGAGGAATAAGGTTTTATATCCAGCACAAAAGAGGGTCATTTCCTTAATCCATTCATACAAGCGACCTTGCGGTTCAATTAAAATCACATAGCTGTCAGTCCAAAACCACTTCCGATCTCTGTATGTTTGATTCCACCTCAAAGTTGGACATATAATCACGATGTAATCAAAGTGATTGAGATATTCATTTTCTAATAATTTTACAACACGGGCGGTTTTGCCACACGCTGTAGGTCCGACGAATAATGCCGTGTGAGGTTCTTTCATGTAAATTGTATTCATTCTCTTAATATAATACAGACATAAATTCTCCGTTTTGAATATTTAATTGAGCGTCCATTATTAGATATATATATGCTTTTAAGTTTCCTGCAGTTTCAGCGGTCTTTTCAATCTGTAAAGTGATACCTTCACTCGCATTTTCAATCCTTCGACCGGTCCCATGCAAGGTATTCTCATCAATTGTTCTGAAATCTAACCATAGACCATATTTGTTTGTCAAGTAGTCAGCGACTTTTACATCATGTAATCCCAAGTGCTTTCGGTTTTCGCCGACGCTATTATCTTTTGGTTTTCCTTCAGCAAAATACTTGCAAATCTCATTGTATTGTTCAAACGGCTGCATCCCTTGAGCAAAAAGTTGATTTGGCTTACCCTCGACGATGACAGATACCTTTTCGATCTTTGGATTATAGAATTTACAGGTTTCTCGTTTGTAGGATTTTTCTTCTTCAAATAGAACTAAAATACCCTTCAAAGATTTGGCAGGTGTGTTGAATGACCAATTCCACGTTGTGTCTGACTTGTTTACTCTAATTTGTCTGTGCCGCAAAATCCTATCATAGAGCAAAGCCATGTTTTGATATTCAGAAGCGATTTGTCTAGCCAACGTGGGTTGTGTCACAAGCTCATATTCAAGTGAGATGTTAGATATTTTGTATTTACCATCTGGGTTACGTTTTTGACCTGCGGCAGTATCTGGACTATAACTCGGTTATAGTCGTTAAATGTGATCTCGTAGCAAAGCCTATTACCTAAACCTGCTTGATAATATGGAATAGTACTATCTAGCATCTCAAAGTCGAGTGGAATGACAAACTTGTTTTTATAGGTGTCAGCAATGGCTTTGCCTTCCGCATCATCGTCCTTTTTATCTGAAGCACCAATCCTCAATTTCATACAATTCTCTGTACACCCATCATCGATGATGATACCCTGTCTTATCGCGTTTCTCTTTTCAAACTTGGTTAACCATAAATCTCTGTAACACCCAAAAAGATCAAAGTCATCGATACTCAATATCTCGTTACCTTCGAACTTGACAGCCAACTTTTTAATAATAGCTCTCCCAATGTTACTGACCAATGTTCTTTTTGAGTCAGCTTTCGACTCGAGTTCAATATCAAAACTTAGATTCGTTGTTCCTGGGATAATAACATCATCGCTTCCTAAATTTGGAAACCTAACCAATAATAGCTGATTTTGATCGATCTCACTCGGATTGTGTGTGACAATTACTTTTTGACGAGAACCTTTTACACCGCGGGCAGTTCTAAGTGAACGTTCTGGATTTAACCTCTTTCCATACTCCATTATTAATTATGATATATATAATTAATTATTACTTTTTATCTCGGTTTAGCGGATGTGCAAAACAACGGTTCTTCCTAGGTCTTCTTTTAGCATATTGCAATGTTGATCTGTGAGTTTCAACGTGAGAGACTGAAATACACCATTTTTTAATTTTTTGTACTGAGGGTTTTTAGGCTCAATATGTGTGAAGTCACTATATTCAGCCATGTGATAGGTTAGTAAAATATCACTTAGCTTTCCATTCTCAAGATTTTGAGTGTTGTCGAGTTCAGATAGATGTAAATTAATTTTGATTATTTTAGCGAGCTTATTTGTTTTGATTATTTGAGGGTCTTTGTCTAATGAGGTAAGTTTTACATCACCTGCTAAAAAGGCACCTGCTAAAAACGCATTCAATTCCCTGCTCGTGAATGTTCCTTGAGGTACCAACTTTTCAGCTTTCCCATGAGTCAGTTTCAACCCTTTGGTTATTTCATACGTAACATTGTCTGCAAACATATCAACCAATGCAATTTCTTTTGAGCCATCCAAGTTTTGAATGGGGTAAGAAAAATAGATTGTCTTTTCTCCTTTTGCGATATTTACTGTGATATACATTTCTTGTATTAGAGAATAGAGGATTATATTTTTAAATAATGGAGAACATTTTTAAATATGCTCCCAATGCGCTTTATAAGCCAAATGGAGGACAATACCTTCAGATATTGAATTCTAAAGATTTATACAAACAAACAATTATTGTCTCTGAAAATGGTTCTTTTCCTGCGAGCTTTCCCAATATTTTTACTAATTACGAAATGGATGAAAATGAAAAACGCATGAAAATTTGGCAGGAACAACCATTTAAATTATGGCAAACCCAACTCAATTTTGTCACTTGGTGTGCTTCAAGTGCTTGTGGGGTCAGTTCTGAACATCTGAAAGAAGGTCGCTCTACTCCTATG
The DNA here is from genome assembly GCA_027922465.2 of Turritopsis dohrnii. Taxonomy (NCBI): domain Eukaryota; kingdom Metazoa; phylum Cnidaria; class Hydrozoa; order Anthoathecata; family Oceaniidae; genus Turritopsis; species Turritopsis dohrnii. Next base: position 510,725 of record BQMF02000216.1, on the reverse strand, counting down.
ATTAGAGCAGTATATCGTTTTCATGTCTATTATCATATTAGACGAATCATTAAGCGTCTGCAGACACCTCTACCTTTTGAAGATAGTTTCAACCAATACGATAATCCTTATAACAAAGAAGAGTTTTTAAAAATCTGTAGTGAATATGGTGTCGATTCTGATCCTAAAAAATACAAAGGGCAATATTTTTACAGCTCGTATCAAAAAAGACGTAGAGACTATCCAACGCCAGGTCTGAGTTATTTCACAGACGACTCCATGACACGATGGATTATAGAAAAATCTAAAGGCTTTACAAAAACAGGTCTTGTAAAAATTTCAGAGAGTGTTAGAGCATATGCTTATCTTGTTCTTAGTTCACAAGCCTCAGCTCGTTCTTCTATCTTAGGTAATAATTCAAGCGCTTTGACAGCTCAAAGAGTTTTTATGAACAACTTTGAAGACATTGTTAACCGCAGAGTTGATATTCAAGATGACATTAAACGTTATCAAGATACTTTAAATTACGCTTCAAGCAAAGTTGATTATTCTGTTGGACAAGGTATTTACATGTTACCTAGTGACATGAATCTAAACATCAAGTCGGGAGTGTCTGGTTATAATAATAAAATTCTCATATCTAATGACAACTTGAGCCTCGGAAGAAATAAAATGATTAATGTTATGCAAGAGCATCATATTTCACCCAAAGTGACTAGCTCTCCAACACAAACAAAAAATAAAAGTTCACAAAAGGAAGTTCACAAAAGAGTAGTGAGTCAAACAGATTCACTCCCATCTCACGAAGAAGAGAAAATAGCTTTGGTTTTAGCGATTACCATGATGTTTAGTATATGGTATGTATTTCGCTGATCAGCGCATGTAGTTTGCAATTATAGCCGGCATTGTGGATATATGCTAACACTTCTAAGCCCTGGCGTTTGTTGAATTTCGATCGAAATGACGGTAACCTGAATGTCTCTATGGACCAGAGAAACCTGACAGTGATAAATCACCCAGACGCAATGCTAACCATTCCGCGATATATTCAACACAACTGCGGGGAAGTGCGCACTCATGCAAGTTTTACAACCAGAACATGAGAGATCTACAACCGCCGAAGTATATATACTTCCTCTCAGACGAACTGCGTGGGGTTCGAACACACGACCTTGTTGTTACAAGTTAGCGTTCTTATCCACTAGACTACGCTGATCTGTGTGTTATATGTATTGTTAGCTCATTTATGTTATAAAAATGAAACTACTACAAACTGCTTTTTACTACAATCGGGGATTTCCCCATGGTCATTTTTATGAGATATTTAATTGTTTACATTTATGAGTAGTTTGTGGTTATAATAATAAAAACTGCTTACGTGTTGTTATTTGAGAATTTTGTTATGTAATCAAAATAAGATCGTCACGTCATAAGTATATATAGACAATGGAATTCCCAACAGTTGATACATTCGAACAAACAATCAAAAAGCAAAACAAGGAACAAATGACAGAGATCATAAAGTGGCGAGAGCTACCTGAAAACGTGATTTATCATGTTAAATTTGTTTCTACAAAAGCTATGTATGCAGAGTTGAAAGACGGAACAGGAAATATATATAAGGTGTGGTTGCCTGAAAGACTTTTCGTTGAATTAAATGATTATGGTTGGAGCTCTAGAGAGGCCTTTGTCAGACCGAAAGGTCTCAAACAATCTCAAAAGAATCCGGAAAGACAATTCTTTGATTATGACATTATATGGCGCTAGATAAAATCTCGTCGACTCATCTTTACTTGTTTCTAGTAAAGATACTTTTGTACGATTCACCAACCTTGCACATAATCAGGAGGTAGCTCTGTATCTTCAGGTATTAATATCAGCTCTTCTTTGACAAAAGCTCGTTCAGGTCCATCTTGAAGGTAATACATTACACGGTTACCAGGTTGCTCTATTACCTCACTCAATCTATATGTCTTCTTTGACCATATCCTATCTGTTGCTCTTTTTCGATGGTCGTCGTGCTCTTCACCCGGTTGCAATAGATATCTATACAAACCATCTTGAGGTAATTTTTCTTCAGGTGGATAGCTCTCTCGTTTAGCGAGAGTTACCTCTTTCATTTTAATAGCATCTTTCGGTTTCATATCGATCATCCGAGTCTTCGTATCGTTTAATCTATCCACAAGTTTATACAAATATTTGACCCACGTAGATGATACCTTTTCCGAATCGTTCAGTTCTTGAGCATCTTGTATTTTGAATAAATTTTCGGCAAGTATCTTGTTCAACGCCTCGACAAACGCTGTATGGGTATGCTTATATTTAGTAGTTACTCTTTTAATTTCGACGTTATTCTTCTCCAACAGCTTTGTCACATCGGCTTTGAATTCTGAACCGTTATCACATTGAAATACTTTTGGATAGTTTAAGGGCCCAACTCTATAGATATCTCTTATCATATCGGCAACCTCTTTGGCTTTCTTAGTCTTCAAAGGTCGGGCTACTTTGTAACGTGAAGCAACATCGATACCGGATAAGATGTACTTGTATTTATTACCATATAGCATATCACTAGGCATGTACAATATATCAAATTGGTGAATCTCATTCGGTTTAGTCACTTCATAATGTGAACGTTCAACATGTTTCGGTGCTGGTAAATGTACTTGCCACAAAGCTTGTTTTGATAGCCACTTCTTAATTACCTTCGGTTTGAAGTCGAATCCTCTTAGATTGCAAACAGCCTTTTGTCCTTTCCACAAGTTTTGAGGTTGATAATAAATCTCTTGAAGTTTAGTGTCTGACATTTTTTTATTTATAAACAACATTTTATTTTAGCTCATTTTGTTAAAAAAATGACATCAAAGTGGGTTAAAGTTTATCTCTTTTATATATAAAGAATAAAGCATAAACATGACCGACAAAACAGAATCAGATTACGAGTCAATGACTCGTGACGCTTTACGAAAATTATGTGCGTCACGAAAAATAAAATATGTTAACCAAATGAACAAAGCTAAATTACTCGAGGTACTTGAGAAAAATGATAAGGATCCATTATTTCTTTGTGATCCTGAAATGAAAAAAGCATTTTACACACGCTATTCAAACTGGATGAAAAACAACGAAGAAAAATATCTCAGCTATCGAGAGAGTTATAACGAGAAGTTAAGGATGGCTCGCAAACAAAATAAATTGGCTCGTTCATCCTTGTAGAGTTTTTTTGTTAAATTCGAGTAACAAATGTTAGATCTGAAAAATGATATTTGAAACTGATATAAAGAGATATGAAACAAGTATATATATATATAGACAATGAAATCCCCAACAGTTGAAACATTCGAACAAACAATCAAAAAGCAAAATAAGGATCTTGAAATAAAACTCAGAAATGCTAAATTGCTCGAGGATCTATTGTTTCTTTGTGATCTTGAAATAAAACTCAGAAATGCTAAATTGCTCGAGGATCTATTGTTTCTTTGTGATCTTGAAATAAAACTCAGAAAAGCTAAATTGCTCGAGGTACTTGAGAAAAATGATAAGGATCCATTGTTTCTTTTTAATCTTGAAATGAAACTCAGAAATGCTAAATTGCTCGAGGGTCCATTGTTTCTTTGTGATCTTGAAATGAAACTCAGAAAAGCTAAATTGCTCGAGGTAATTGAGAAAAATGATAAGCATCTATTGTTTCTTTGTGATCTTGAAATGAAACTCAGAAAAGCTATTCAAACTGGATGAAAAACAACCAAGAAAAATATCTCAGCTATCGAGAGAGTTATAACGAGAAGTTAAGGATGGCTTTTTTTGTTACTTAAATTCGAGTAACAAATGTTAGATCTGAAAAAAAAAAATGATATTTGAAACTCATATAAAGACAACATAACCACTTATATATATGATCTCTTAAATATTATATAAATAATTATACAATATGACTACTAAAAATACTGTTGTTGAATTAAAAGCTCTCGCGAGAGAACGCGGTCTATATGGCTACTCAAAACTCAGAAAAGCTGAGTTACTTGAATTATTAGAAAACCCACCTATCCGACCTGTTCCACTACCAAGACTTACTAGGTTTAACCGACCTGTTCCACCACCTAGACCTGTTCCATTTATTCCTACCCAACAAGATATGGATATCTTCGAACAGCGAGAAATGTCGAAAAATAGACCTGTTGTGAAAAGTAAGTTGAATGAATGGAGAGATTGGTTGGTAAATCATGTACCAGAATCTATTAAGGAGAAAACAAGTGAAGCTTTCAATACTTTGAAAGATAAGATTCTCAATCTGTATAAAAAGGTTAGAAAAGAGAGAGATGAGGATGATAATGTTGTTCGAGAATTAGATCAACGACCACAAATCAACTTGATTGAAAGCTATCCAAGAATGAACAGGTATGAGGTTACCGGTAATTTGAATTCAGACCTATCAAATATGATTTTCAACCGAATCAGAGAAGATATCGAAATGCGTTCGAGGATTGTTTACAGTTTTACCGCTAAAATTTATCGGGGAAATGGGGAACTTGTAAAGTATGAAAAGACACTTCCTGGAGAAGGTACTTATACAAGTTTATCCGCAATCGAGGAGTATATCAAACGATGTGAGAGTCGAAGGTTAGATTTGGACGATGATGGTGTTTGGTCTAAAGCATATCTACCCGCAGCCGAGGTTTTCGACAGTCCGGGCGTGTATCAAGGTCGAGTCGAGTTTACTAGAATCATCATAAAAGTCATACACAGCAATGAACCGCTCATGGGTTGTGGTCCTCTACCTGATTGGCTTCGTGGGAAGAGATGTATCCATGCGATAGATGATAAAAACGACAATCTGTGTGTATGGAGATGTCTTGCCATCTACTTTGCGTATGCTAAAAACAAACAAAGACCTGCTAAACGCACTACTAGCAAAGCGTTAGAACTAGCTCGAGATTTTTATGGTGATCAGAAACTAAAAGTTGAGGATGTACGACCTACAAAACTCGTTGATTTTGAAGGTATTGTCAAAAAGTTTAGTGTCAACATCCGTCTATATGAGCCTAAAAACCAACAAGTTTGGAAGTTGGTGTTTGGTAAAAACCAGTTCAGAAAAAGTTTACCTTGTGTTGACATTGGTCTCTACGAGGGTCATTGCTTCTACATAAAAGATCTTGAAGGTTTGACACAACACTGGGAATGTGCCGCTTGCGAACAGAGATTCAAACGACACAACAATTATAATAGACACGTAACAGAAAACCTTTGTTCGGGAGGGAAAACCAAGTTGATATGCAAAGGAGAAAAGTTTAAGCATATCATGAACAGTTCTGAGAAGGTATTCTATGGAGGTAACACCCAGTTCAGTTATGTCGGTTGTCGATGGATTGAAAAACAATCTGAAATCACAGGTAAACATATTCATCACGCTCTTTGTGGTCATGGTGGTGAGAGGTGTGTGAAGATTAACAAGCGCGAGATTCTTGTGGATGGATATGAACCTGAAAGTAATACTGTCTATCAATATTATGGTTGTAAATGGCATGGATGTCCTTGTATAAATGGTGATCCGAAAAAATATCGAGCTACACTCGACATGGAGACAAAAATTAGGAGTCTTGGTTATGATGTTATTTCAGTTTCGGAGTGTGAAATACCGGAGTTGAGTACCGTTGAGCTTGAAAAGAAGTTTGTTCCATACCCATACTTTATCGTGTTTGATTTCGAAACGATACTCCATAAACTCGACCAACAAGTTACGAGTGATCTGACTTTTGACACTAAACATATCGCAGTCAGCGTTGCTATTACCGATAATTTTACAAATAAACCCACCTTTCTTGTAAATCCAGATCCGGAAAAGCTCATCAAAGACTTTATTTTAGATTTAGAAAACAGGTGGGTGGACATCTCGAAATGTGTAAGTGAAGAATATTATTTTCCCGACAAAGATTCGCTTCCATCCTCCGTAGTTACACGACACGAAGCTTGGTGTAATCAGGTTCCTGTGTTAGGTTTCAATAGCGGCAAATACGATCTGAATATGATCAAGAAGCACTTCGTTAATCATATGACAGAACAGGCCGGTTCAATCTCTGTGGCTAAGAAAGAAAACAGCTACATGTTCTTGACGACCGGTCAGTTCAAATTTTTAGATGTGAAATCTTATCTTGCAGGTGTAAAGCAAACAATTGTGAAGAACAAAAACTCGTCTTTCCTTATGAATGGTTAGACAGTTTTGAGAAACTTTCTCACATAGGCACTGTGAAATATGAAGACTTTTACTCGAGTCTCAAGAAAAAGATTTTGATCACTCCTCAAGAATATGAAGACTTTAAGGTTGAATTTGAGAAACGTGGATGTGTTACCATGTTGGATTGGTTAGAAGAATATAACTTGGCTGATGTTGTACCGTTTGTGGAAGCTTTGGAGAAGACGCGAGAATATTATTATGGAGACGATATCGATATGTTGAAGGATGCTGTATCTATTCCTGGAATTTCGATGACTTATGTTTTGAACAAAGCGTTGAAAATGAAAAAGAAAGGAGAGCCTGATTTGTATGCACCTGGGCAACCTTGTAAGTGTAAATGTTCGAAGGAATGTTATAAACAAGGTTGCAAAGACTGTTCAAAAATACGAAAAAATTGTGAGGTGTGTCCGAAAAACAAAGCTTATGAGTTGTTGAAAACCGGTATGGTAGGTGGTCCGAGTATTGTGTTTTCCAGATATGCCGAAAGAGGTGTGTCAAAGATAAGGCCTCATAAATATAAAGACGCTAGGGATTGTGAGTCTGTTGTTGGTTTTGATGCGAATAGTTTGTATCTGTTTTGTTCGGGACAGGAGATGCCTTGTGGAAAAGAGAGTTATATTGAGGTCGAAAATCCTACAGATCCGGAGTTTTTAGAAGAATTTTCCGAGGGTGTGTGTGACGGTTCTATTTTTGGGTTTTGTCAGGTAGATATTCGTGTTCCGGAAGAGCTAAAAGCTAAATTTGAAGATTTTCACCTCTGTTTGTCTGTTTGTTGTCGATAAGATTCCTGAGAGATTAGTACCTCAACATATGAAAGACTACCAAACAGCTACAAATAGGATGAATATCAAAGGAACTAAAAAGTTATTGGGGGTTTGTAAGGTGAGGAAGATTTTGTTATATACACCGTTGTTGAAGTGGTATATAGATCACGGTTTGAAGGTGACTGGAGTATATAAAATTCTGAAATATACAGCGAGCAGACCTTTCAAATGGTTCCCTAAAGAAGTAACCGATGCGAGACGAGATGGTGATTCGAACCCTGCATTAAAACAACTCGGTGACACTCATAAACTGAAAGGAAATTCGTTCTACGGTAAAATGATTGAAGATCTCGAAAAACATACCAATAATATGTACACAAAATCAGAAGAAAATGTCGATAAGGCGTTCAGAAGCCCTTTCTTTGACGATCTTGAAGTCATCAATGAGACATTTGAGATCAAAGAGAGAAAACGTCAAGTCAATATAAATCGACCTTATCAATGTGGTATCGCCGTGTATCAGTTTGCTAAACTGAGGATGTTGGAGTTTTACTATGACTTTCTCGATAAATATATAGATAGGAAAGATTTTGAGCTGATTCAAATGGATACGGATAGTATGTACATGGCTCTTTCGTCTAAGTCGTTAGATGATATCGTTAAACCCGAACTTAAGGATTATTATTTCAATCAAGGTAAAGCAGAATTTTTGAGTACGAGTAAATATCACGATAGAACACCGGGTTTATTCAAGGCGGAGTTCAATGGTACGCGAATGATTGCTCTTACGAGTAAATGCTATTTTGCGGAGAATCAAGATTTAGGCAAATCAAAATTTAGTTGTAAGGGGATTTCAAAAAGGCAAAATGAAATGAGTTGGCAGCGATATAAAGAAGCTTTGGATGGTAGTAAGGACATGGCTCAAAATACAGGGTTTAGGGTAAGTAATCATAAGATCGTCACGTACACACAAAAGAAACTAGGTCTCAGCGCTTATTATGACAAAAGAATCGTAGCTGATGATGGGATACACACCAAACCTCTATACTAATTGAAATTTCATGATAACACTTATTAACGCGTTTCTCGTTAATAATGTCATGGGGAAATCCCCTTATTTTCATACCGTTAAAAAATATAGTAAATTCTCGATAAAATTATGAACATCGAAAAGTGGGCCTATAATGCCTCCCGCCTACTACTTAAGCCACTTAAGAAGTGATAAACGAAGGTCAAAAGTTTGGGTACTATGGTAACGAGAAAAGTCTTGACTGATATTAAAACACTGCGATCTGAAGGATAAAGCTGAAGACCAGTTCAAAAACACTGAAATTCAAATCACAACCAAGAGGCCAATGTCATCTTGAAGCTGCTCTTGGAAGTGATACATCCGATGATTATAAAAACATGGTTCTTCTCCCTATAAATTAAATATTAAATGAAAATAGAAATATTAATGTATATACAAATAAGCAAAAATCCATTGGGTGTGGTCGCGATTGGAGAGAACTGTTGGAAATAAGGTGAAAAATTGAGAGGGATAAAGACGAAACAAAAAAAGGAGCAATGGTGAAAATAGCGGAGTTGAGGAACAAAATTCTATTCGACGCTCTTGTCACAGATACTGACCGTGAGTTGCATTCTTTACCAGTTCCTTACCAGTTCCTTATGGGGGCTTGGGTATTCCCATACTCGTTGAAATAGCAAAATGGAAATTTGAAAATTCAAAAGTGATTACTGCTCCGCTTGTAGCCGTTATGATGATGCAAGGCGATAAGTTACCCTTTCTGACGAAAAAAAGAAAAATGAACTGGCGGTGAAAGAAAAAGCCGATAGAATCGAAGATGCATTACCACCGAAAACACGTAGAGCTGTGTGTGAAGGAAAACAAAAAGGAACATTTGGCTGGCTCACAGTGCTACCAATAGAAGAGTGTGAGTTCAACTTGAATAAATCATCTGAATTTCAAGGTGCTTTAAATCTTAGATACGTCAAGGATCTGCGTGGACTGCGTTCACTAAATTTCTAAGTTTCTAAGTTTTTACTTTTTCTCCGTCTTTACTGTTCAAACATCTTCAACAATTCTTTCTTTTATGTATATAAATAATTATAATGGACATGGTGTCTATGTATATATTTATATACATAAAAGAAAGACATGTACAAAAGGAGCTGGAATAAACTATTATCATCGATATTGATATTACTGTTAATTTTACGTTTTATATTTCGTATAGTAAGATCCATTTTTTTCATGATTAAGTTCCAAAATATTTACATAATGACATAATGAATGTTTTGATAAGAAATTTAAAATATAGTTATTCAGTGTTCTCTCCATACAATTTACATTGTTTTGAGAGGTAATTTCGTAGACTGTAAAGCATAATAAACGAAACTGCTATTTCAGCCGCAATATTAAGAATCCAAATATGTTTTAATACGGTTTTCGATTTCGCTTATATTGTAATAATGAAGGCTTTCGGTGTTGAATTTTCTTTCTTTTTTCCCTCTTCCGACTAACAATTGCGAAAGTAAGTAAATAAGTAACCGGGAGTTTTTAGTCCTTGGGCTTCCATTTGTAATGGTTGGTTCTTACGCCCTCCGACTTGCAACTATTAGTTGACTTATCGCCAGAGATACGTATAGCATTCCTAAGACTTGCCTGGGACGTCATAATGGGGGTGGTTTCTCGATATATACCCTGGCACCTCGTTCCCAGGACCTTAATGAAAACAGTTCTATCGGAAATGAAAAGGTTATCGTGAATAACAAATAAATAAATGAATAAATAAAATCAATTCGGATGGGGTAAAGAGACGCGCGGAAATCAAGCGAACAAGGAAAAATTGTGTTGGCTAAACGCATGAATGATGTTGTAAATATAAATGTAAAGAATTCTTCTATTTTACAAGTACAATCATTTTTTTTAAAAAAAATAACAAGTATTTAATTCTAATTGTCATTTCTGGTAAATTCTTCAATGTTTTAACAACGGACTTTTCAATGTTTTTCAACCAAAAAATTTGATATCGAATAAAGGTTTTGTCACATATTTGAAATCCATTTCACTCAAATATCTGGTCCTCAATTTATTCGCGACTCCATTCATAGGGAACATGAGCATTTCTGACAGTGTCTGACCTTTTGACCGATGTGAGAGTGCTCCATAATCTCACAAACACTCTTACACACAAACAGTGTCGATAAATTATTAACAAAACTAACCCAGTCGGCAAAATCGTCAAAAAGTCAATGTGACGGAGGGAATTTTTATTGAAATTGTGCGCATATTTATATAGAAATGCACTCCTTCGCAGAGATTTTTTAACAAATATGCCGGCTGGGAATGCAGGTTTAACTACTTAATCTTGACTTGATCTCTTTAAGTTTCTTTGCATCTGAGTTCCATAATGTCGGTAGTTTCTCAACTACAGTCAGTGTTCTGTCTGCATAGAATTTTCGAATTTGAGATTGGATGTTACGCGCATAGCTATCTCTCAACTTTGCGCATTTTTTGGTCAATTCTCTTTTGACTTTATTTTTGTCGTTATTACCAGTCGTACTCATCGCGATGTTGCAGACCTCTTTCTTCGTAACCTCGTCAATTACTTTGGCGCGGTATTTTTGTATGAACGGATCGCTGGAGCCACCGATTCCTTCTCCCGGGAATAACTCTCTTTTCATGCGAAATTCACACGTCACTTGGAATTCCGTCCATAAGACTTCTTGCATCAGACATATTTCTATTTGCGATATAGCCTGGATCCTTGCATCAATTGTATTTTTCGTAACCGTCTTCATGGAATTAACAACATTTTCAGCCATGTCAATTATCGCTTTTGCAGCTTTCAGCTGTGATTCTTTGTACTGGGCGTTTTCTGAAACAGCTTGACTCATGCGTAAGACTAATAAAGACATCATGTTATAGGCCAAATTCATCTGTAAAATCTTCCCTTGATCTTTTACTGTACCTCTTGGAAATCGAAAATCGTTGAAGCCGTCCTCGATATAATCTTGAAGTGTGGAGTAACATTTTGCATAACGACGTCGGACCTTTGGAAGATCTTTCTTCTTTTTCTTGCCTTCTAAAAGGAGATCACACTCCGTCATACGACGAAAGATACTCTTGACGTCGTTCTCCATATCGCTTAATTCTCTCTCTGTAAATTCTAAATTTAAAGCCTTTTCTGTTTCTTCAATGGCTTTTGGCCATATTGATTTCTCTTTTTCTGTTGTGAAGTAATATTCTGTTAAAATATCTTTCACGTCTTGTGGTTTGAGCGTATTCCGCAAAATAACTTCAACGGATTTATTGATGATTTCTGGGTAAGTTGGGCCAGTAGTAGCTCTGTTTTGAAGCACGACATTCTGTTGTGTTGGTTGTGGCAAAGTTCTTTGTTGAACTTTTGTGATCTCATTTCTTTTTGACACTTCTTCGTCATCATCACCACTGTTTTCTGAATCGGTAATTGCACCAGCACTTGCCAAAAGCAGCATATAAACAACCAACCAACAACTTGAATGCTTACAAAACTTCTTCATTTCATAGAACCTTATTTTTCCGTGCAACTTTTATATATATTTTTTTATCAAAGTTATTCAATATTGTTATTTTCTCCTATGATGTAAATATATAATAAATTTTTTCACGAACTTAATCAACCGGTAAATGTTTGCTAGCGAAATTAATCACGCATGCATGAAAATTATATAGACTAGTTAACCCACCAGGGGGTGCAAACATTTTTGAAAACGAAACTAAGGGGATGCATAATTTTGAAAATTATTGAATCATAACATTTATCACATAAGTTGTGCTGCAGAGATCTGTTCAGAAAATATATTTTCTGTATTGAGTTTTATACCATATACTTTTTGGAAGGAGGCTCAAAGGATGTTAGAATAATTAGATCAGATATCTCTTTACATTTGAGGTTTTCGATACGTTATCACTTTCACAAAACGATCCACAAAAACACCCAGGATATAAAGATCAAAAAGGACTTCTTGTTTGAAGCATTACTCGGTAGTTGCTTTTCCCGAATCTAAAAACTCATTTTGAAAACGTTGTTCAAATATTGAGAGATAAAACTTTTTACTTCAGATTCTATATTGTCTTGTTGCTGTTAATCCTTTGTTAAGTATTGTCACGATGATCATTAAAACTGGAATAAATGAATAAATTACATGAGGTAAGCCCGAGGGACTGAGGCAAGCCTCACCAGTTCTTTCCGAAATCAGGCTAGCAAACAAACAACAAGCTTGCAATATAAACAGTCCCTTTTTTAGATGTTGCAACCGGACACCTTTTTATATATGAGTTTTCCATTGAGAACTATATAAAATCGTTCTGTTTGCATTACCCCCCTAAGACGTTGGTTAAAAAATGATTACCCCCTGTTTATTTGACATATTCGAACTGAAACTGACAACTGTCAATATTCGAATAAACAATTTTGATGGAGTCATCGAATGCTATGTAAAACTTTTACGTAAAAAATCGAAAAAAAAAAACAAATGTTTTCAAACAGTTACAAACAGTGTTTCGAAAATGAAAGAATTTTTGAGCTTTCTGCTGTTAATATGTTTTTTAACTGCAGGAAACGGGAAAAGAAAATCCTCCAAGAATACAATAATTAGTCCATACCCAACTAACTATTTTGAGGATCATGTACCATCTTTCATCAATAACAGACCCATGATTGGCATACTAGCAATGGAAGTGAATGGACAAAAGATGTTAGTTCAAGTACCTTGGACAGATCAGAAAGACTATTTTGGATCCTCGTTTGTTAAGTTAGTGGAATCAGCTGGGGGAAGAGCTGTTCCAATTTTAGAGGTATGAATACAAATGGTTTTGATAAAAATGGATTCCTAGGAATTTTTGTCTCGACTTACTTAGGCTTCTTTACTCTGAGTTGTCAGAGTTATGTCAGGGTGTGTGATTTGTTTGCAAAAAAACACTCATATAACTACGCGATAACCAAAACAATCTAAACGAACTTTAATCAGACCATGTTCACACTTTGCAGATAGTTCTCATTTCGGAATGGTTTTTATGTCGGAGAGGTTGCCTGTTCACACGCACCCAATATGAAAACCAATCCGGAAAGAAATGAATTCAGTCAAGTGGCTGTAGGGGAAACGATTCCTCTTCGTTAGAACTCCATCGCAGAGTAAATTCTTTTATCTGTCGCAAAGCATTGCTCCCTCAGCTTTTGCATTTAAGGGACTCCTGTGCCCAAAATGACAGTTTGAAGGCTTGGGTTTAAGTCATGAAATTCTTATAAAAAACACAGTGTAAGTAGATACCATGACGTCATTTTTCTACCAGAGTGAAAGTTCTTATTTCCTAATCAATTACAAATATCCAAAGTTGTTGCGATGAGAAAAGTTTGCTACAATCTTATTACATCATAATTGTGAGCTTCGTAAAGATTAGATTTTAGAAAGTGAGATTTTAGAAGAACAAAATATCTCTAAAACTAAAAAGAATCATACAGTGTGTTTCGTAATGTTGGAAACGGAAATTTTAAAGCTGTTTTTTTAAATGAATATACCGAATTTCAAAGCCATTTTCAAGTTCTTTCGGCTGGTATAGTTTTGTGAAATATGGAAAAGTGGTTTTTGAAAAAATAAGGAAAATGTCCATTAAAAATTTAATTACATTTTTCCAAGACATTTTCCTTCATTTTTCAAAAACCGCTTTTTCATTTTCACAAAAATATCCTAGCCAAAAGAACTTGAAAGTGGCTTCCCATCGTTGTAAAAATTATTTTGAAATCGGTATATTCATTTGAAAAAAACAGTTTTAAATTTTCCGTTTTCAACACTATGAAACACACTGTATAATACTGAATAGAGACTTGCTAAACAAGTTTTCGAGTGCTATCCCAGTGGGCAAAAATCTTCAAAAAGTCACTGCAATGAAGGGAATATTAATTGAAATAGTGTGTATATTTCTATAGAAATGCACTCCTTCGCAGATTCGATATATGTTTGGATAACAAGGTGTTTTACTCTTAGCTTCCTCAACAAAAAGTCTCTATGCGTTTTTTTCTCAGGACATCACCCATAAAGATTTGAGCAAACTCTTAAGAAAGCTGAATGGTGTAATTCTACCAGGTGGAGATGCTGACATTAGCGATTCCGGCTACGAAAGAATTGCCAAGCAAATCATTAAATATTCGAAGAAGCAGGCTCGTAAAAATATCACCTTTCCTGTATTGGGTATTTGTCGCGGGGCTCAAATGATGATGGTTGCTGAAGCTGGAAAAGATTTTCTTATCGAAACAGATTCTTTGAATCTTAGTATTCCACTAGAATTTACCAAAGATGCAAAGCAAAGTCGACTTTTTGGGCATGCATCTGATGGATTAGTGGAAGCATTGTCGACAAAAGCTATTTCATTTAATGCACACGCGGCTGGCATACCGACTCAAAATTTCTATAACAACTCCAAGCTAACGAAAACATTTCGAGTTATATCAACGAATTACGACAGAAATGGATCAGAATTTGTAAGCACGTATGAAGGTAAGTCATATAAGCTTCCACGTTAATGACGATGAGAAATTTATTTGATTGAAAAACACGCAATTTTTCGTTTACAAGTAAAAATAAATTGTCTTGAACAGAAAGAAAATCAACCTCGTTCCCAGGGTTTCTTGCCCTCTTGATATACGGACGCCGTCGGTTCATATTTCAGAAAGGCAAATAAGTCTGGGTACGAGTTGAAAGAGAAGGCAATTTTGCTTAAAGACAGGAAGGCAACGGGAGGATCAAAGCATGAAACGTTATCTCGCTATAGAAAATCTGCAATGATTATGGAATTTGAAGGAAATATCCTGACTCAGCATATTCTTAGGATGTTCTTAAGTTTGCAGTAGTTCCATATTATCTCAGAGAAGATTCAAACAGCTGTCTTTTCTAGGAATCAATGCTCCTTTGTACGGATTACAATGGCATCCAGAAAAAGTCTTATTCGTGTTCAATCCAACCTTATCAGTTGATCACACAATACATGCCGTCATCTCAGCACAGTACATTGCAAACTTTTTTGTCAGTGAGGCCAGGAAGAATCCAAACAGATTTAGAGACAGATTTGAAGAGGAAGAGTATCTACTGGAATCGAAGCATTCACCGCAGTATGTTGGTAATATCACAGAAACACCATATGAACAAATATATATATTCGATTTTAAACATCCCTTCGTAAAATAACGTGATTAAGTTGAACCTGATTGGCTGTAGTTTCATTCAAAGGTTGATGATTTTGAATGCGGACATGAGTGAGAACACTGACAACATGAACCCTGTGAGAAAAATTTATCAACTGTTCATTCGTAGAAGGAATGTATCTTTTAATTATTTTTCTCTCTTTTCCTGCAGGGATATGTTGAGGCGACTTTCCACTTACAGTAAACTCTCTCTAATTCGAACAACCAAGGGACCGAAAAAAACGTTTGATTTATGGAAGGTTCGGATTACGGAGGTTCATTTACTAAGAAATAATAGGTGAAGGGACCATGAAATTCGTTCGAATTAGAGAGAGAGTTCGATTTATATGGATTCGATTTGTAGAAGTTCGACAGTATAGAAAAGTTTCCGCGGAAAGGAACGGAAAAGAACTAGTACTAAGATCTGATTGGTTTATTTTCGTGCCATTCTTTTCTGTTCGGAACAAATAGGAAAGGAGAAAAACAACGGAATAATAAGCAAAAGAATCTCTCTAGCGTTCGTCCCTTCCGTTTCTGTCCACGAAAGATTTTCGAGAAGTGAAAGTCGCCCTAAAATGCCTTTTACGTCTGTCCTTTATCCTAAGACACGAGGATAAAGGACTTTTGAGGATCGCCTCGTTATTGATTGCATCCATTACTCCCTATGGAAGAATCACTTCAACCATGGACGTTTTTATACGTCCATGCTTCAACTAGACAGCCTAATTAAGAAAGTAAGTAAGTAAGTAACCGAGAGTTTTTAGTCCTTGGGCTTCCATCCATAGTAATTGGTTCTTCTGCCCGCCGACTTGCAACTATTTGTTGACTTATACGTATAGCATTGCTCTAACTTGCCCAAAGGCCAATGTGCAGTCAGTCAATGGCTCCTAATGGGCTGATACTCTGCTTTTATTTAGACTGTTAGGGTCGATTTACATTACCAAACTATCACGAAGCAGTCAGGGTGTTGAATAGACCTTTCCCGAGTTTTTGTTTAAACACCGTGTTATAGCCTAGCTACTAAGTTTCGCCTCTTTTTCAAACTCTCAATTACTTCTAATTATTCCACTGGAGAACTGAAAGAACGAGTAACTATTACTTACTGAAAACATTATGAAATTAGAATAACAATGAAAAACATAGAAACGAAACTTGATAACTAAGCATTAAATCGGCATTTAAACAGTATTTCGGGAAAGCTGTATTCAAAACTCCCACTCTGACGGCCCATTGGACAAATTTGTTGAAAAATAACTACGGAGGAGTACATTTATAGAAAAGTATATACTATGTTTCAAAAGAAAATCCTCTTTCACGCAGCGACTTTTGACGATTTTGCCCAGTGGGGGAAGCATTCCGCAACCAAACCACCAGCCCGTTTCAACTCGAACAAGTGTTATATATCCTTTTAACAAAGGTCAAAGCTGAAAAGAACTTGGGAAGAAATTTCACACTAATGTCTTTTTAGGCGGAAAAGCCTTTGCTTTTCGTCATTAAAAACGAAGATATAAAAACGAAGAGGTTTAATATATACATCAAACTCAGAGTAAAATATCATATTTATCTTGAAAATGAACATTCCACAGTCTCAACCTCAACTTGAAGCCATTCACTCACTCATTCACTCACTCTGTTTAATTTCGTAAGAACGTCTGAAGATATTTTATATATATCCTTCGTTCAAGCAAATACATTAAAAAAATTCCCGATCCGGATACCGGTTTCTTTGAACTTTCAGAATGCTTTCGTCACCATTATCTCTTCAAAATTTTGCTTGCTAACCCAAGCCGAAATAACAAATTTTTGACCACAAACTACTGAAATAATTTTAGAAAATGAAAAAGAATGTTTTGAATGATTTCCAAGGGGATTGGTAACTAGTGACATTGGCAAAGGATGGTTTCCAGAACAGAGAACCTTCTAATGAACCTTCTGTATGCAGAAGTGGAAATTCGGAATACTTCGAACCCAGCTCTCGTACACCAAAACCACAACAAACAAGACAATGAAAATTTATGAATACTAAATATGAAAAATACTAGGGATAAAAAAAATTACTAAACAAACATAAGTAAATATATAGAACGTTTGTCTAACAAAGGCGATCACAACTTGTTTGCGGTCTAAACTTTGCCGTTCCATCTGGGCTAAACGAGCAAAATATTGGTTAGTGCTTCTATCAAACAAAATTAGGAGACGTCTAACCACCCAGTGGGCAAAATCGTCAAAAAGTCACTGCGACTGAGAGCACTTTTATTGAAATTGTGTATTTCTATAGAAATGCACTCCTTGGCAGAGATTTTTTAACAATTGTGCCGGCTGGGCATAAAGATCATCTTGTTAGACAAACACTCAATTTCATTTTTTACGAGCATTAAAGTAATATGTGGGATTCCACAGCCCGATTTTCGCTTTCTCTGATCATCCAACTAAATCTGTACCTTATTACTGCTTTAATCGCAGGGTCTGGAGACGAGCTTTCGAATATCAAATAACTATGATTTGAGAGTAGGATCACACACACCATACAAAATATTTGATATCAATTCGGGTTTTTTTTCACGTAACATAAAACCATTGAAATGAGACATGTAAAGTTTATCTCAGACACACACGTGAGTTGGCTTCAAAATGCGCCACATCTGAAAAGCACAATAGGGCTAACATAAACACCGCCCAAATGCCATTGTGCCATTCCTGAAACACCAAAAAGCTTTGTACATAGTAGGGGGACTAGTCAAAGGTAAACTTGCTCCACATCGTCACCCTAAAGTTTGCTATATATGTATTCGTCATCGATTGGACGATGATAACTATTTTGCACATAATATATATAATATAGATTTTGAAGACTCTTGAACCAAGACTTGACTAAGGAACCAAGTTTCATCTGTAACGAATTATAAGTTCTATCATCATACACAGTAAAAAATCGATCATCTATTGTTTCATAAGACTGATTGAACGAACGGCCAATCCGAATGGGCCTTCTTGAAAATCAGGGTTCTCCTTTCCGTCAACTGTGCAATGACTCAGTATTATACCCAAACAATCAACTTTACTGAAATCCACGTTGCCTGGCGAGGACAAGACGTGTCCGAACATGGTAGGCCAAAATGTCGAAATATCAAGGTAGATGCTTTCAAAATCCGAGTTTGGCTCGACTATGAATTCACTCTGCCAGTTGAATGACTTCAAATGGGCTTCATTGGCCAGTTGGAATTTATACCGTCTGTTGATTTTCTCTAGATTTTTAACTTCGATTGTGAATCCTTGGACGTCTTGTAAAACACGACTCATTTCGTCTTTACACGAAGGCACAATGCGAAAGCTCGCAAAACCTCCGCGATTTATTCGAGACACAGTGCCGTTAAACACCAAATATTTCTCCTCCTAAAACGAAATTTATGTTTATCATATATCTTATATATATATAAACGGTGAAATATTAATAAATTCAATGATTATCCTTTGCTAATGACAATAAATTTATAATACAATTTATAACAGGAAGGAAAACATTATAATGCATTGCGACCTTGAATGAAGACTCCTCGCCGCCACCAAGAAAACGCCCAAAGATGAGCAGCGGGCGTGGAAACATGGGCGTTAAACTTAAACTTCAAGGCAGCAAAAAAATTACTTGAAGGAGGCTTTACTAAACGAAATTCAACTTCAACAAGTTTTCATAGAAAATAACAATAGCTGGAAACTCTCGATATCGAGTAGTTTAAACGACAGCCATCGTTCTGTGGTTAGACTTATCGAGAGTTCGATGATGATATATAAAATATGTACCGATAAAAGTTCCAAGTGCGATTCGCTATTGCCGTTCATCACTTTGTCGTCAACACTTTGTATATTGTACGGAAACAATGAACCATCCGTCTGACGGAAGTCAATCATGAGCAGACCTTGTTTTTTGAGCTTTCGTTTTCCTTTCAAAGAGCTCTGGAAGAAAAAAAATACAGTTTAGTATTTTGGCTTTACCAAATTTCATTTAAAAGCATAAATTCCTTACATACACTGGAATGAAAATGCTGCAGCGTACAGATCGGCTATTATCTCCCTTACTTTTGGTACTGATCAGAGAAAATTACGAAACAAATAAAATGCTGTTTAAAAAAGGTTTCACCTGTGGGCCTGATGAGGGAGAATATACGTCGGGAAGTCGAATTTCATTATATATACGATCAAGGCTTTCTCGTGCTTTTGTTGTCGATTGTTCTTTATTTTCTGATGACTCAGCAATATTAATCGATTCATCAATAAGCTTCAGAGCAGCTGGTGAAACTAATTCCTTATACTTGCGATTATTTTTTATCTGTTTCAAGAGACATGCATACTTTTCCAGACCAGCTTGAATGTCTCCACCGTCAATATCAGTGGACGCGTTCTGTATAGTATCTTTGATTTGCGTATGCAAGGGAGGTGGTTGCTGGCTGTCCACAGCATTGAAATCATTCACGCAAATATCGTAAACAGTATCGATAACAGCACGCAAAAGCCACGCTTTATCGTGCGCCTTTTCCTTTTCCGCAGCATCTCGCAGAGCCTCTTTTAATTTCCGTACTTGGTCCAAGGAAAAATGATACTGCATTTCTTCTTTCAGCATCTCCTCAATTGTCTTTTTAAATAGCTCGTACGCAGGTTGATATTTTCCGCGGTCACACAAGGTCGAGCCTAAGGTCTGCGTGGCACGTATCTTGGTCATCATTGACAACAGGGGACGGTTGGCCTTTCCTTGATTGACATAACCGTGGTGTGACGCACTATCATTGTAGAGAAATGAAAGAAAGTATTTTCATTAGAATTGCCAGTAAGTATGGTTTTATATCAAAATATTTTATAATAGATGCAGGTCCTGAAAGTGGGTTAGCTGCACCCAGTAGGCAAAACAGTCAAAAAGTCACTGCGATGAAGAGCATTTGTATTGAAATACTATGTATACTTCTATAGAAATGCACTCCATCGCAGCGATTTTGCAACAAATTAGCCCACTCCTCTGGTTTTCGATTGTCCAAAAAACCCATTAACGAAGCTGTCACTTCCACAAGTACCAACGTGTTCTTTTCACCAGAAAAAGAGAGAGAAAAAAATTAAGTTCATAAGCTTGAAAATATTATGCACAAACATACTCTTCGGAAAAATCGAAAAAGCAACGAAATATCGGCTACGAACAGCGAAACATAAAACTTCATCAAGAAATCCACGTTTGTCAACAAACATCTCCATGTCAACAAACATCTCCATGTCAACAAACATCTCCATGTCAACAAACATCTCCATGTCAACAAACATCTCCATGTCAACAAACATCTCCATGTCAACGAACCGAAATCTCATTTCCCTCTAAAAAAATCTTCCTCACATCACAACTTTCGAAATAACGAACTTTTCTTTGAATCCCTTCAACGTCCGCTACAACGAGATGTCTACTCCAGAATAGTCATCGTACAGGAGGTGTTTACAATAAGGACGCTTTCTAGTTTGAAAGCCAAAACATTTGTGTTATAAAAAGCATAGAGACTGTACATAAAATTCAAACAAACTGCATCTCATGATTATTCAAAATTAAAAACTAATCATACAGAAATTAATTTGTCTAGTGTCTAGAAGTTCCAAATTGATTCCATCAGTTCTTCATAACAGAATAATTGAATAAGTTGTAATAGCTTGAAAAATATGTCTTAAATACTAAAAATATAAAGTAACAAGGAAATTATGAAAAAGCTGAATTTACCTTTCGTCCCACTTTCCCATGATGCTCAGTCACCTCTTCTATCACTCCATAATATCAATATTAATTTCTTTAGTGCCTTAGAGAGAGTCAAAAAAACCTTAGAGTCTTAGCGCAGATGTAATCCTGCCCTAAGTAGTAAAAGTGAAGTTGTGATTTATTTAGAAGTGAAGAAAACTTTTCACACTGGTCAAAAACAGCTGCAAATATCAAAATGAATTCGTTTTTATATCAGAGGAAATTGTTGCGATCCAAAAGTATCCGGATTCGAAAAATCTGATTCTCCCACATCTGGACGTATTACTTTTTAGAACACTTCTTGAGGTTTTACACGCTTCTATTTTTATAACAACCAGTAAAATCTTAAAATTAAATAAAAAAAAAAAATTAAAAAAAAGAAGCTGTTTTTTAGCCTGAAATTGGTCTTATTTCGTTCTTCGCTTTCACACTTTTAGATTTCAGTCTCATTTAGTCCCTGTTTACGGAACTTCAACAAAATAAGAAATAAATTTCTTTCACAACACCTTTGTTACGAGTGTACTCTTTTTCCCATCTTGACAGTTCAAATTAGTTTGTAACGCAGCATGGTAGTGAAAGAAATACACTGTTTTATTTGTAAGCAACCAAGGTCAGATGTTAGTAGTGATATTACTTTAAAAATGACCATTTTTTAGTAGTAATGTTGCTTAATCTGTTGCTAAACATTAATTGAAAAAAATATGTATTTCCAGTCTTGAAAACCTTTGTGTACGTTTAAGTATCAAAGTACAAAGTCTAGGACGAAGTACTGCAACCTAGTGTAACAATTTTAAGAAATGTGCTGTAGCTATGCTAGTGCTGCATGATTTCAAAATTTCATGTTGCTAATTTATCTACGATTCTGGTAGTACTGTTGCTTAACTTTTTGAGAAAATTTACTAGTGTTACTTATAAAAAAAACTTGTAACAGTATTGTTCAGTACAACTAGGTTGCTGTTACTTTGGCAAAATCTGAGACTCCTGTTCTTATAAAAATGTTCTTATGAAAATAAAAGCGTGTGTTGATTTTACTGAATAAGAATGTTTTCATTTTGGAGAGGTTCTTGTTAATTTCAGAGTTACCAAAACAAGTTCATAACGTAACATCGTCAGACAGACAAGAAAGATATTTTTGAATTGGACTTCTCCATTTTGCCGAACTCAGAGAAAATTTGATGACGGTACGGATGAATGAACCGTACTTGTCGGTTATCTCCCCTCAAAAACAAAACAAAACCTGTTAGGGTTAGATATTTTGGGGTAACCGACAAGTACCAACCCAGCCCGCACATTTATTAAAAAATATATGCGAGTCACTGCGATGAAGGGCATTTTTATTGAAAGTGTACTTATTTCTGTAGAAATGCACTCCTCCGCAGTGATTTTCCACAAATTTGTCCACTGGGTTTGTACTTAATGATAATTGAACTGTTATATGTAGAAACTGGAAGAAAAACGTTCTCATAAATATATTAACATGGCTACGAGAAAAGTGTATTATTTTAGCAGGGAAAAACTTTAAATTCAAAATCCACGAAAACGCTTAAGTGAAATTATTTTCAAATGTTTTTTTTCTTCTTGCTTTTGGACTTGTAAAGACCATAACGTAACTGTTTTTTCTCCCCATTGGTGAAACTTTTGAGGGGCGGGGAGAGAAAATTTCTTGATATTTGGGTAGCCTACATGGTCGAGAAATGGATTTAAGCCTGGTTCACATCTGGCGATTACGACGATTAAAAAATAAATAAATCGTCGCAATCGCCAATCGCGAACATTCTCGAGTATTATTTATAGTATATTATATTAATATTATATAAATAAGCAATCAGTTATTGTTGATATTTCATGTAATTATGACGATTATACCGAATTTTAATCGTCGTAATCGTCAGGTCTGAACAAAGCTTAAAGCGAAACTTAAATCATAACTTTTAGAAACCTATTTACCAATAGCAGTGAACTTCTAAGATAAGTAATGCCACAAACATGACGAAAAAATA
Organism: Turritopsis dohrnii; assembly: GCA_027922465.2. Classification (NCBI taxonomy): domain Eukaryota; kingdom Metazoa; phylum Cnidaria; class Hydrozoa; order Anthoathecata; family Oceaniidae; genus Turritopsis; species Turritopsis dohrnii. The sequence continues at coordinate 487,770 of BQMF02000216.1, read as the reverse complement.
TCGATTAAAAAGTGATACATATCCGTAATATTTAATAGCAAGACTGTGCAGGGCAACAGAAGCTGTACACAAAAACCCAACAAAACAAAAGTAGACAATGCACTTGCTCCAGCAAAATTTGACCTGTACGTCGTCAATCTTCCTGTGAAATCTACGACGTAGCGTTTTCATTTTGTTTCGAAAAAAAAAATTCCTCAAAATATCCTTGTTTCAGATTTATCGAACCCAGACACTGCATGATTTTATATTAAACAAGATGCCCTTATGGGCAGAAGGATTTCTGCATAATGTAGTATGAAAATGACTAACAATAACATTCTTGAAACTTGAAAGATTTTGAATGATTGAACAATACAATACAACATTGACTGCTGCTCAGTGTAGACTGCACACAGCAGGTGGGGATTGTGACACACAAATTAAAATGAGCTTTGTTATTGAAATTTTGAAGTTAAATATGTTCAAACAGCTGGCCAAAGGTGTGCTACCAGTGAAAATTTTCATGAATAAATGATTTGAAATTATATGTTGACTCTTTTGAATGTTTGAATGAGAGTAAGAAATGTAAAAAGTACTCTTATTTATAATTACATAAACAATACACAAATTATATATAAAAGAAACACATGACATAACAATCAACCCAAAATGACCTAATTTAATCTAACAAAATAGAAGAAAAGTTTATAAAAATTCTTTTAGAAATTCGAAAGGGTTGAATGATCTTTACAAGGCATGCCAAAAGTGTAATTGATACTATGTAAAACTTTATTGCATATATATATACATCTGAATGACATGAAACATTGTTTATTTTGGGTATACAACATATGATTAAGTTTATATTGATCTTTTCTGATATCACAGTGATTACGTATGAAAATCATGTAATATGCTTTAAACATTTGATATGTACTTCCAATCTTCTTAATTATATACAAACAGAATTCCCAATGTTGCAAATACAAAAAGTAATCAAAGATCTTGATCATTAAAAGTATATGCCCTATAAATTTATACCAAAATTTATCAACAAACAAATCAACAAACATAAAATAATAATAAATACATAATAGTTTATATGACGCTCCACCCACACACAAGCCACATACAAGCAGGAATAAATTCACAACAGATAACACAAGCAAACACGGGTCCACACAGCACGTAAAAATTGAACACAACGTAATTGTTCATTAACAATCGTGATTAGGAAGAACATTCATAAATAGGGGCATTGTCAGTATATATATATAACTTAGCTAGAAAATCATCAATCAAAAGTGGTGCAGAGCAGACAACCACTACTTAATGTTAGAGCTGAGGAGGAAACGGTATTAAAGTATTACAACCCAAACAAGAAATAAAAAAAATCTTTTGTATCTAGAAAGGCTTACACATTGAAACATTTTTCCCTAACACGAACACATAGCTCTTTGACTCAAAACTTCTTACTTTACAACTTCTTAGTTAGAAAAGAATTATCACACTACAGTAGAATATTATACGTACTCCTCAGAGCTTCATAAAAGCATAATTGACACTACAAAAACTTTATTGACACTACGAACACTTTAAACTATATATACTATCAGACTATATATTTATTTACATCTGAATGAAAAATACTTACTTTATTTTGGAATAAAGTATACAGAATAATGAGTGTACATTGATCATTTCTGATTTCAAAGTAATTATGTAAGTAAATCATACACAAACTTCAAACATTTAAGATTGCTATCAATCTTCCTTTTTACGAATGGACTAATTGCAAACAAAAAAGTTAACAAAAATTTTGATCATGAAAAATACAAAACTGAAAGTTTAATGTTTTTTACAGGATGTGAAGTGTTTCGAATTGCATATCAAAATTAGGAAGGCTGCCCATAATTAGAGACATTGATAACCTAAAAACTACTGATCACCAACAAAAAACAATACTGCATTTCGAAGTATTAGCCTACAAGCACATAAGCTTAAAATATAGCTAGAGTGAAACATTAAAGATATAAAAAGTGGTGCATAGTAGGCAGACAGTTGGAGCTGAGATGGAACTTAAGCTGAGCTGTACACATCCAGAGCTTAAAAAGTATTACAGCCCACATTTGAAACAAACAATGATCTTTTTTTAGAAAAAATCTCAGACATTAATCTCAAAAACAAAACATACCTTTTCATTCTGTTTATAAAATGAAACGAAAAATCACCATTGAATCATAATAATATAATATAAGATAATAATAAATTACTGCTACAGATTTTATTCTTCATCTTCAGTTTTGGAAATGTGCATCTTCTTTAATTATTGACTAAAGCTTTGGGATCCTTTTGGTTGGTTCTTTGTTGTGAGTTTCTTCGACTGAAATGCGTGACTTTGGCTTCGTGTAAACATTCGCACGAGATTTCAAAAAACCGCTAGGTTTGGACAGTAAGAAGAAGAAAAAGAACAGAGCTGGTTTTAAGGTATTTCTTGCTTTCGCAGAAATCCAAAAATGAGAAATATTAAGCAAGACCATGAAAATTTCTGCCTAAAAGCCAGTACTCCCAAGTTAATCTCCCCACAGTAGTAAACTTATGATTTTTACATGAAAGAAAAAGAAATTTTCAAAAAACAGTGAACCAAAAGAAAGTACAGGGTTAATAATCAAAAAAATTATGGAAACAAAAGAAAATTTCATACAAAAGCAGAAAAGTGAAGTGAGAAAAACAAAAACAAAACCTACAAAAATGAGAATATTTATAAAATACCATCACACAAACATTGGGCTGTATCTTATACAAATTATGACTAAATAGAAAAAAAGGAAAATTGGTAAAACTCATAAATGTAGTCACTTTCGTATGCAAAACGTTACAATCATCCAGAGCATACAGAAATTCACTTACATTATTGACAACAGCATTTTGAAGAACCTTTCCAACCTAAGGAGAAAAAAACACGTGGATGTTAAACTTCAAGATACACAATACACAAATTCTACCATGATTAACGCAAATAAAAAACATGTACTTCCGTCATATTACTGCACACAAACTGTAATTTTGTAATTTTCGTTGATAACGAATACTATTGTGAGGTAAATTAACCAGCATCTGTTTTTTGGTCCTTTTGTTATTATTATTTACTTCTTATAAAAGTTAATTTTTAGATTAGAGCTTAAAAAGGGGAAAAAGAACATTGAATATTTCGTTTAAGAGGATTTATTTCAAAACAGAAACTATTGCATGCATTTATCTTGTACAATATGCGCTGAGGATGGTTTTTTAAATGGAAAACCTTCTGCTTATTTTAACAAAACTTATCGATTTACCTTAATTTTCATACATATATACATTATATACATTGGCGTACACTATTAAACATGCATGCATTTGAAAGACAAACGTCATTTCAATAATCCGAAATTAAAATTTGTTTGCATCAGATTCAATAAATGAATGAATTTTGTTTACCACTGTCAGTTTGTTTATTTCGTTAATTTTGTGTTATCACTGTCATTTTCAATAACAATTGAACACTAAAGGCGTCTGTTTTTATTAAGACAGTTTTACATATAGGTGATCAATCCTATTATATTAAACAAATTCTCCAATATGCTAGGTTATCCAAGTCATTAACTGCAAACAATGCCAAGAGACTTCCAGATGCTGCAACTTCAAGCTGCTTTTGGATGTTCAATATCGTCGTTGGTTCATACAATAATATACATTCCTGGATGACAGAATTCTAATACTGAAAATAATGCAAAGAAACTGTCTCAAAATATTGGATTTAGCCGTCTGTGGGTCAAGCAGTATACAGGCTTGTGCAGCTCATTTACCACTTGAAACTTGGGCAAGTTATCAGTTCAATTGACATTTGATGCAAAATCTTTTCTTGCTCACAGTATTCCTGAGTTTTCTTTTGGTGATGGAAAAATCAACATCATTGAAAAGCTTTTATAGAACTGGAAGTTGAAAAACAGTTTGTGATAAGTTGAATCCAACCGGAAGAGCTAGACAGTACGTAAAAACTGTTAGACAACTTATTATTATCAGCCATCAGCAAAAATGGATCCATTGACACTAGTAAAGTAGTTACAGCTTTATCCCAGTACTACCTTATAACAATCTTTAGACCAGCCCAGATTCTGTTCTACTGTTCCATGGCAAACTCAGAAACCACATCTTAGTCCATATCTTACAATACAATCATGTCCACTTGCAACTGTGAAGAATCCCTGCACCAAAAACCAAACCATAGCTGCAGTTACAACTCTGTTTGCTTCCTTGTAGGATATTTGTCTTAGGATTGCAAATCCAACAAATGACACAAGTATATTGTATCACTATAACTTATTGAATATAACAAAACTTCAACAATCCCTGGACACTTGGGAATTAATGCAAATCACTGTCTTGTGCAAAGGAAAAGGGATGCATGCACTGTTAGTTTTGCTATGATATGATTTTAACAAAGTACCACTGAGTAGAAGATATTTTTAAATTCATATAATATACAGACATTCTGTCTTTCTAAATATCATGCTTTAAATAGTGGACACATACTAGTAAGTGACTTTTCCACACTTGATATACTGTTGGTGATGAAAACATTTAAGCATTTTAAAACTTTTATGAGAAAAAGAACATTCCTCAAGTCAGATGTGAAAACAAACACTATGCAACAATACGAAAGTTAGATTCTAACAAAAATAAAAAATAAAAAAAAAACCAACAAAACAACTGCACATGATAATTCTCATGGTTTACGGACAACATTTATCAATTATTTAAAAAAGTAAAAAAAAATACGGAAGGCCTCGTTTGATATCTTTTGTCTCTGATTTCCTTTCAAAAACATTATCTTCGTCAGTTGCATTAACCACTTAATGGGCAAAATCAATATCCGACCAGAAGTTGGATATTTTTAATTTTCATGTATTTTCAATTTGACTTGTAGATTCAAACTTTCATCAATTTTGACATACTGTCAAGTTATCATTGTCTTGAGTGATATGGCATCAAGAAAGTGCTTATGTTAGGCAGAGCATTAAAAAATGAAACTAAATTTAAATTTGAAAACTAATTACAGTTATTGCAGTCTGTTACCTAGTAGACAAGCTTTTAAATTCATGATTCCTAAAAATATTTTCTAAATGATCAATAAAAATCACTGCGGGATAAGTTTTTTTTTATCAATTATAAATTAATAAACCCTCGAAAATAGAAAGAATGAAAGAAGTAATGTTCTAATATTTTACAAACAGAAATTATGGAAAAACCTTCACTATTGGTGTATTTGTGGGAGCTGTTTTATATACAATCGTTGAGATGAAATTGGAAGAGTAGAGTGCAAATGTAGAGTCATATTTCAAACGGAAAACACTGAAGATATGAAAACAAAGTGATAAATTTAAAATTATGTTTAACCACCAATTTGAAACTCTTCTTGCTAATAATTTTCAGGATATCAATTTTTTCTCATTATTCAGACATGTTTATTTCTTTGTATGCTATAATATTGCAGACCATAAAAAGAACATCAACTATCCTAAGTTATTTTCCTTATGTAATTTTTGATTGGATTGATGTTATGGGCTCCTCATAAGAAAATGACCATAAAGTATAATAAAAACAGCCAATCTCTAAAATAAAAGGTGATATGCATATATAAATATAGATAAGATATTTTGCCAAAAAATAAAAATAAAATAAACAACAAATTAACAAACTTGAGATTGTAGGACAGAAACCAACAGAAAATTTATAATAACATTTGCAGTTAGTTCATTTTTACAATACTAGCCGCCAAGGCGGCGTCGCTCAACACCCATGTCCACCTGCTCTGTATCACCCTGCAGACCCCAATAAACGTCAGTGTTGCATCTTAACTTTTTTTCAGGGTGTCCCAGTCGGGCAACCAGTGTTTTTGTAATTTTGGAGTCCGGAAAAAAATACCTGCTCGAAATAATGGCTCTTAAAACCAGCGATAAGTGCGGGACGTATAATGGGAGACCTGAGGTTCAATTCTAATGGCTCCTGGACTGTTTTAACTTCCTTTTCTGGCTTATATTGCTTAATAAAGCTTGTTTGCACATGAAGACAATTACGTTCTTTGTGTTTCAAATCTTGCATGTTCTAAAACTCAGCCGTTCATTATCTCAGCGGTCGCATTAAAAATATCAGCAAACTTTCTTGCTTTACACAATGCATTTCGAACGTGAACTTCACGTGGTTTTTATTTACGATTTTAAACCAATCAAATATCAGTTCAAACAATGGTTCCAAAAAAACTACTTTTCATGATGTGCTATTTATTTAGTGGATGGATTATCAGTTTAACAATACACCTCAAACATAGAGAGAAAAAACTTCAACTTATTGGCTTCTGTTTGTGTGATAGACAGACAGACAGAGAATTGGCTATTAATATATAGATTCTGTTATAACTACGTTTTTAATTTCTACATTTGTACATTTTTAACAAATAGGATATGATATATGTCTTTATGCAAACAAGTCTAAATAACTAAAAACTTGCTGATTGGTCTAATGGAAGCCATATAAAAATCTCATAAAAACCTGGTTGTTTTTTATCATAATAATTATCTTACATCTCAATAGAAAAAAAATTTTTTCTAAAGATTTTTTCAGTAAAACATCCATAGAGATAAGGTGTGAAAAGGGAAATCAGTTCAGTTATACTATAAACTTATCAGACGATAAACATATCAGACAAAGATAAATTAAATGGCTCGTCATTATAATGAAAGTATTGTAGGGATATTCGTCTTTATGACTATTTAGAGTGTTTAGGACTGTTTAGAGTGCAGAAAGAAGAAGGGGTAATAAATATAAAGAAAGTATACAAGAGATTTTTCATGAAATTTCTTTTGTGTATTGTACATCCATTCTGTTTGTATCCATCACATGCTGTTGTCAAATCTCTCATAAAACTCATTTCAATTCCAAAAAAACAGGGGTATATTATAATACTTTTCTAATACAACTTCATCTGCCATTATGCAAGACAGACAAACTGGGGATTGGGTATAAATAATAGGAGGGCAATGTGTTGCAATAAAAATTCTTCAGATCCATAGTTAAGACAAAGCCTCATAAAGTCACATACATAAGGCCATAGTTATTTAATACTTCGTTCAGCGTAACCCGCCCGCATTGTGATTTTTCGGACAAATAATGCGCATTAAAATACATTATTTTTACAACTTAAAGCATCTTTAAAAAACTCAACTAAAACAAAACAAAACAAAAAAAACTATAGATGAACCTCGTCACGTACATTACATTACATGGTTATGTGAAAGGTACTTCACCATTGATAATGTTTTAATACATATTTCTATTTGATTATGACTCCTCTGAGTTTTATGCCCTGGTTTCGTAAATCTTTCATCTGTCGTTGCAAACGGAATTGTAAATAGATCTTCAAATCAAATTCATCGGAACAACGGTGGAGAAATTTACGAAATAGTTATTTCTTCGCATATTTTCATTTTAATGAAGCTTTGTAAAAGATGTTTTTTTATGTTTCAGTGCATATATGTCTCCTTATCTCCATAGTGCTTTTCTTCGTTGCTCAAGTTGCTGTATCTTTTATACTTCTACTTTTATGTTCTCCTTTAAAATGAAATATACATCAGAATCGATATGCTCTCCATCATTGTTCAAAAATTTTAATTTCATTTTTTTTTGTTTTTGTATAACCAGCAGTTTTGATTTTTTACATGTTAGAGACGTATAAAGAAATCGAAATCGGCACAACAATTTATTATAAAGAAGAAATAATATTTCTTTTATGTAAAGAGGAATAAAACTACTAGAATAATATAATATAATATAATATAATATAACATAATCGCGGCGTGACTTTCTTTTACTTGACTGTCTAGACTGTTAGTATATCGTGAAGTGAAAAAAAGAAACAAACACACCTGATTTATTTAACGAAAATAAATGGAGAATGGCTCGTTAATATTGTGTAATACTTCATAACATTTATGAAAAGGTCTGTTCTAAAATCCATTTTATAGTATATTATCGTTAAAAAATGCACATTGTATGTCATTATTTCATTTGCAAAATAATGCATAATGAATAATGCCCGCATTCAGCATCGCTATTTTTCTTAAGTCTGTTACGCTGAACGAAATATTAAATAACTATGGCCTAAATGTTTAAAAGCTTCATGAGTCTCAAAAGACTGCAGTCAACTGCATTAGGTTTATGTTTGTAAGATCAGTTTGGTTTAAAATTTGATGATAACAAGAGACAGTATAGATAGATTATGACTTATACACAAAGTTTTATTTAAAGGTTCTTAGAGATTCGCCTATATTTTGAATTCACACTACAAGCTAAAGACTCCATTGTTGCAAAAGGAGTTGCTGTAGTGTTTATTATAAATTTTACAATGGCAAGAATACATACAGAACAAATTATTGGCCTTGATAATAGAATACTTTAGCAACAAAAACTACATTTTAATACCTAATCATTCAGACAAACAAAATAGTATACATCATCATGGAATTCATCTATTTAGCAGATGATTTTTTAGCTCTGAAATTAGGTAAGGCCATCTGAAGTTAGAGCGATTGACAGAGCATCAGAATCACAGATGGAAATTAGCACTGTGACAAAATTAACATATTGGAATAGGGATAAACAATAATGACTGCAAGATCATCCAAAATCATGCATTGGATGTATTATATAAAAATGAAGATTCACAGATATTATAAACTAATACAGCCCTTTTAATTAAGAGTTTTTTCCAACGGCAAAATTTTGCCGTCGTGATATGATGATTTTGTTGGACACGTCGGCAAATATGTTTTTCACGTCGGCAAAATTGTTTTTATTAAATATGCCTTTCCACTCGTTTTCCTATACGTATCTAAAAGTTAGAGCAATCGGCGCACTTCCGCTCGCTTTTCGATAATCCTCGTGACATTTTATCTAAAATCATTTTGTCTAAGTAAGTTTCTTAATCAGAAATACTTCTCGTGGTTAAAAATAAAACGTATTTCTTTTTATGCAGAAGCAATTTAAATGAATGAAGAAATAAATGAACGTGATGAAAGAAAAAAAACGAATACTGAAAGAAAAAAATGAATGAACGAGTTCGTAAAAGAAAAGAGAACATGTTTTTTTCCTTTGTTTTATTTTTTTAATGGGTTGTGTATTCCGAAAATACCAAAATTCTAGCGACGGCATTTTTTTGCCGACGTGAAATGTGCTTTTCTCAAATTACGACGGCAATTACGTCGGCATTTGCCGCGTGCCGCCGTGAATTAAAAGGGTTGTAATAACCCGGGTAAAATTTTTTACCGAGTTTAAGTCAAGTTTGCTTTTCCCGTGTGCAAACCCCGTGACAAAAAATTAAATCACACAACCGCGGCCAGAAAGTGTGTCCATGTTGTAGAGCTCGAAAAACTGATCAAAAAAATGTATAGAATCATTTCGCTACGACCAACCGTTGGAGAGATATCATCAATCAAAGATGTTGATGACGTCATAGCCGCAATACCAAAAATAATTTAAGCCCAAATGTTGCGTCACCCCATCACCCGTATCATGGACCCTAAAAAACGTCAGTTTTCCCTATTGGGTCTTGAGTTATTTCCCCAAAAACGTCGCATTCGATAGGGGATGCAATGCAATGATTCCCCTTGGTAGATTAAAAAACTGACGTCACGGCACTTGCTACTATATAATAATCGTAAAAAAACGCATGGCCTAACGAAAAATATGACCACGATTAAGAAGATTTTGACCGTAAAATTCAACAAAATTTATCACTCTCCAAAATAAAAGTGTGACACACACTCGCTATAAGATAGTGTTAGATGATTTCTATCTGTTTACCCATTAGATGTTGAATTTGTTGATTTGGTTTTATATACACACCATACATGTATGCTAACTTATGAAAAGGCGTTAGTAAAATACAATGTTGCCCATCATTGAGAAAAAGCATCAAGTTGAAAATGATTATTAATTATCAGTGAAAAAAAGTCGGTGAAAAGTGACCAATTTTTTTTTTCTTGGGGGGGAGGGGGGACTAAAATTTTCACAGACCAAATTCTCCCCCGACCAAATTTTCCCCAAACTTTTCTGCACCCAACTAAAAATTTTCCCCGACTTTTTTTTTCCCCAATAAGGTAATACAATAGCTCACACGTTATTATTAATAAATATCTTGATTATTTTCTTCTTAATACTGAAAATATTTAGTCAGTTAAAAGTAAAAGTGACTAAAGTTTCCTTAAGGCTGAAAAATACATTATCCATTTAATGGATCAGTTTAAATTAGTTGAAATAAAAGAAAACGCTGATGTATACATATAGGGAATTAAATAGAAATTTTAAAACAATTTAAACTGATAACCAATAACTGATCCAATTTAAACTGATCCATTATATAATGTAACTAAAATTGTGACTAAAATTTTCCCCGACTAAATTTTTTTTCCCGATTAAGGTATATATACCAAAAGGCTTAACTTAAGCTTTTATTGCTTTAAATCGTCTTGATGATAGAGCAAATCATTAACAAAATATATTACATAGGTAATTGCTCCTGATCAAACAAAATTACTAAACATGTAGCTATACATCCTGGATAAAAACTTTATACCTTTTCTAGTGAGATGGTAACACTACTCTGCTCTGCTGTTTTCATCAGAGCACCACAGATGGCAAACAAAATTGAAATAAAGTACAGACCATAAACGACAAAACGTGAAAATATTCATGTTTTCGTGTTTTTCTGGCTGCAATCAAAAACCACAAAATATGTTATTTTTGAAATTTCGTTTATTTACTTTTATGGAGCATCATGGATTAATTTCAACACTCACCGACCCACGCACACCACGAACACAACATCACTGGGGGTACACTTCGGCTATTATATGGGCGCAAGATCAACTGAGACGCAATAGGATCGAAAGAAGGGGTAAACGACTTCGTGTATAACTGTTTTAAAGAACATAGCAACTGCATATGATATCTGGTACCTTAACGTTAGCCTGGATATTTCTAAAGTAGTGATACACGAAGTAGTAGCCAAAGAAGGCCACGAGAAGAGCTCTTTACGCGAAGCATCGATGCTGAAAAGAAATGACAATATTCGCGGTCATTTCATCATAGCTTCACATTTAAGGCCAACACACCCAGCATGTAAATTTGTTGAAAAATCTCTACGATCGAGTGCACTTCTATAGAAATATAGACGCTATTTCAATGAAAATCCTCTTTATCGCAGTGGCTTTTTGATGATTTTGCCCAACTGAGAGGAATAACAACAAATTTCAGCCTTTCAAAATCCTTAATATTAACATTGAACCTTGCCTGTCATTTCACTGGATTAATGTTTACAAGGGTGACTTTATACGAATCTTTATAACTCAGTCATATTATATGGGAAATCAAAGAAATTAGAAAAGTGTGAATTACAACTTGCTTCAAAACAGTTCATTCACCTTTTTCAAAATATCGAATGACTGAAGTGATTATCATCTCCCATTACTACTATATTTTCAAAGTTTTTCTTAACCTGGAAATCATTTTAAAACAATCACGTGCAAGAAAAACGTGCAGTATGACATGATTCAAAAACACTTATCTCTACGAATAAAAGCGCTATTGTTACAGGTAAACAAGTAAATCGCCAGTCATTGGCCAAAAATAGAATAATTAATCTTAAACCAAATTTATTTTATTTCTACTATCACCTTTTCCCCTTAAAGATAATGAACTATGATATGCAGAGCTGAGGGTTGCACTATGCTGATGTCAGTAGAAATAGAACAATAGACCTTTCCCGAATTTCTGTTTAAACTCTAAACTGTGACTGGGTTTCATATCTAACCTCGTTTTCATGCGATTCATTGTTCCACTGATTTCATTACTTTACAACTTAATAATAGTCTCTATTATTTCCAATTCCCATTCCGATAGTTAGAAGCAGTTTAAATATTAAAAGCGAGGTTAGACACGACAACTCAGCCACAATGCATCGTTTAAACAGAAATCCGAGAAAGGTCTATTGCGAAATGGTCTGGGAACGAGCAGCTGTTTATTATTAACAAAGCGCTCAAACAAAGCGTTCAATCTTACAAGAAAACTACTGACACTTTTTTCTCGACTTTATGATAGTTCATTATCTTTAAATTTTTTTCGTTGCAGATCTCCATATTTGTTTTCATTACAGTAGTACTTCGATTCTTTTAACTTTCTCTTGAGACAAGTATTTCTCTTAACTGTAAGTGGCCTCTTCCTGCCGTTTCTTTAATAAACAAAATAAATGAGAACTTCTAATACAATAGAAATTGCCAACGTAATTTGCGAACGATAAATGATCCAACCTCGAACCCAGGGTTTCTATATCGAGTATATATTATATCGGAAAACAAGAGGGGAAAAGATGAGAGTAGAGAAGACTGTGACCTAAGTTTATCAATTTAGAAATAAAAAAGATATTTAATTTGAGTTAATAACTTCTTGTCATAACATTTAAAATTGGCCGCCATTTTAAGGCTATGTATCCATTAGACGATTTAGCGGAGCGTTGCGTTTTGAAAATTAAAACGGCATATTACGTATAATGGGAACAGCTTTTTAGTAATTTCACAATCTTGTTTGCTCAAATCAACTTTACTCAGCGCCATATTTCATACACACATACAACACAACACAAAAAAAAAGATTTCGTTTTGAAAATTATTCCGAAACGCCTTTTTTACCTGTTCCCATTACAAAAACATCGTTTTAAAAAGCTATCCGATAGATGATGTATCACCTTCAGAAGCGGAGCGTTGTGATAGCTATCCGATACGTTTTTCATGCCGAAGTGACTCGTTTTTAATGGGAACAGACCCCCCTATCCGATATGGTTTTTAAAACGCAACGCAACGCAACGCTCTCAAATCATCTAATGGATACATAGCCTAAAACAAAATGTACGTCCAGAACTTGGTCAAATCATTTCACTGTATAAATAGCATTTATTATTATCATTAACAAATTAACAAATTAAGTGGTATTTACAAAATTAAGTATATTTTAAGGACTGGAACGCTTTGTGGGAAGAAACTTTCGTGAGAAAAATAACCAAGAAATTTATGGCATAACTGTTCAAGTTCACGAACGAAATTTATTTTTCATTTTCGCGATTAAAGAAAAATGTGTGAAAAGTAATTGAAATTTTGATGTATTTCCAATGTCTTTCCAACCTCGTTCCCAGGGCTTCTTGCCTTTTTGATATCGTCCGTATATCAAAAAGGCTAGAAGTCCTGGGAACGATGTTGATGTCTTCCTTCTTTTCCTTTTAAAACTTAAAATATAGTATTTTCAGTGTACTTGGAAAAGTACTTAGTCATGAGTCGAGAATTTGGAATGCTCCAAAATTAACTTTTGCACGATCAACAATTGCGAAACTTATTGCCCTTAAGTAACTTAAAATGAGAAATTTGTATAAGTAGCACTTAGAAAATTAGGTATAACTTAGAAAAACAGATTTTATACTTTTTTTATCTATTTTTTGAAGAATACTCAACTTAGCATAAGCAATCGACCTCGTAATTTATCTCTTGTTATCACTAGTTGTTATCATTAGTTAGTAAGTACTTGAGCTCATTATTTTATCGTTGAGAGTAAAAAGACCCAAGAACGTTTTTCTTAAGGATTTCTTTCAGCGCGTTGGAAGAATTAAAGTCTTTTTAAAATGCCAGGGAAAAATTACTTAAAGAATCAAATTTCACAGTTTCTAGATATACGTAAAGCTTGGTCTCCACTAGGCGCATAAGTGCGAAAAAGTGCGCTAATCTTATTGAGCATATTCTAATCGCACTTTTGCGCCTAGTGGAGACACTCCATAATCGCACTTTTGCGCACTTATGCGTACTTATGCGTAGTTTTTCGCTGTTATGCGCTTTTCGCCCAGAACAAAATTTTTTGATATTGGCGATAAACTATCAAAGGATGCCGACGATTAATCATTCATCAAATGATTTTTCAAGAGATTTTAAGAAAAAAAACACGTGCAAATTAGCCAGGAGACCCATCTACTCTTAGCCTGCTTACTCAACGAGCCGCAGGCTACATTCTCGACTTTGAGAGAATGTAGCTGGGTCTCCTGGCTACGTGCAAATGAAAACGTTTTTTCTTCTTATACTGGCTGTGTTGTGGTAGAGATGTCTTTGAAAAAGTTTTTAAGTTTACTGCAAGAAGAAAAGCTTACGGAAAATATTCCCTATCATCAGCTTGTAAATCCATGTACAAAGTACTGTAGAATCCAAATTCTTGTCGTTGCTGGTATATTTTTCTCACCCAATACTTATGTTTTCGTTTTCTTTGTTTCTTGCTTTTAGTTTTTTTTCGAAAGTATAAATATAACAGTATATATTCAAGATCTTCTAATTCACTTTCCTCACTCATCGTGAACTTTTTTAAGAAGAAAGCATGTGCGGAAAAGCGATTTTTGTATAGTGTCTCCACTAGGCGAAAAAGTGCGATTAGAATATGCTCAATAAGATTAGCGCACTTTTTCGCACTTATGCGCCTAGTGGAGACCAAGCTTAAGACTTACGTAAGACTTACTAAAGGAGTACAGCTAGCTGCTGTCGGAAGTTTAACGAAAGTTTCACTGTTTATGTTTTGACTGACGATTAAAGTCGGACAACATTTGAAACTTCTTGAAAATAATAAAGTCAATATAATTTTTGCTACTTATTTTTATCATCATAATTGTTAGCCTCTAACAAACATTTTTAAATCGACACCCCTCTTGTTGTGAGAATTTATCAATTCCACTGCTGGTCTGTATTTTGTTAAATTTTTTTGTAGACCCGTGGTTGAAAAATTTGCGAAAGCCAAACAAATATGGCTACACCAAAGACAAGCACACACATGTTTAACAACTTTCGTTTTGTGATTCTGACTTATTACAAACGATGTCTAACATAAAATTTAAACAAATGATGGGAAATGAAGATGATTTCTCAGACGTTATGCCACTCAGGTTTGAATATTTTGCAAGACTATCTCTTATATATACCGTAATACACGGACGGGGCCGGGGGACTTCGATCAATTTTGCCACTATTTTAAAGGTTTTGTCAAGTGAGCCTCCGTTAAGTAGCCTCCGTTAAGCCTCCGTTAACGACTTGATGAACAGTTTATGGCATAAAATATACATATGATAGGGGGGAGGGGAATCATTTATCAATTTATTTCGATTTTGCGAATACTTTATAATAAACCCAAATATAGTGAAGTCTCAAAAACATAATAACTTTGAAAACGACGGTATGACAGAACCGATGGATGACATCGATGCATCTGCACCGCGGAGCTTTTTTACTGTGTGGGTTAACTATAGCATTGATCAGTTAACGGAGGTAGGCTGGGGTATCACAACAAAAAGATTCTTAACGGAGAGGCTGAGTGTTTTTGCAATCCAAAACTGAGTTGTTAACGGAGGCTGTTCTCATAATACAAATATACAGCTTTCTGTGATGCCAGCCTCCGTTAACTGATCAGTGCATCAGAAGAGGTCTTGGACCTTTTGAGAAACGTCTAAAAATTGTCACGACCTAAACGAAAACCCCAGGCACGAACCTCTGATCATTTTTATCCTCTGTGTTCCATTACCTACATGTTCTTCTCCAGTAAATTTTATGTTTGTAGCTAAGAAAGCAGTTTAGGAATCTTTGATTTTCTACTTATACCGTCAATCGTCCTAACTTCGGACATCCTTCCAAACTTCGGACACGCTAAATAAACAGACCTGTCTGGTAAAAGAAGTGTAGATAACCAATCAACCCAAGTCACAATAAATACTAAAATATTAGATAAAGCTGATAAAATAATGTGTTGAAATGCAATAAGTAAGCGTGAAGCGTAAATAAGTGTGAAGCGCAATAAGCATGAAGAAAATCAGTGATTTGAAAATGAAAATCTCCAAGGGATTGCAATAGCAATCATGTCGAACAAGTTAAAATAGAATTATAGCAGACGGTTTCTACTGTATTAAGTTTTGAAATAACCTATGTATCTTTTATCTGTAACTGAATGAAAACCAGGTAATAATCATTATCATCAAAGCAAACATTGAATATCATTACGAAATGTGAATTGAAATTAGTGAAATGTTTTGTTTACATTTTTTTCCGATTTTTTTCTTTGGTACAACTCTTCCCTACGTGATTGAAATAAATTTGCCATGTTTCATTATAATATAATAGACAACAACAATTTAAAATTCCATATTTATTTAGCAAAAGCTTTTCGGACTATGTCCATCATCAGTGCATAAAAATACTGTATGAAAAAAAACTTTTTTGCAATTTACAAAAAGAGGCGTATGGTTGCTATTAGATACAATAATAATGGAAACATAATGGCGGTAAAAACGTATATACAATAAAAAATAAAAACAATTGTATGTACAATAGAATTATGTAATACCGTTTCTGAATAGATTTAATGTGTTAAAATATATTTGATCATTGAGTATTGGTCTCTGGAGAGCAATAAACGAAGCTTCGATGTTCTTTCTTGTTCTATTGTTAAGTGGTGCTGATGATAAAATCGACCATGCGAAGGAGTGTTCTGGGTTGTCTTGGAGATGTTTAGCAGGCTCTGACTTGCCATTATTGCTTTCATGCTCTCTCCATCTTACGCTGACATTTCTTTTGGTTTCTCCTATGTATTCTACACCACAGTTACATGTTCCTTTGTAAATTTTACAAGAAGGGTGAATGTTCTTGCTTTTGTTCTTGCTTCCCTACGTAATAGACACCTGCGTATTTTCTTCGGCTATGGTAAATTCATTACTTTTCCATCATGGAATGTACGCGGCAGATTGGTATCTGCAACCACAGTGCGTTATGTCACGATCTCCTTGAATTTCCCAATCATCTGGTTCACACTGCCGCCGTAGAATCGCAGTCTCTAATATCACTTCATTCCCAGGACTTTCATCGATGTCTTCTGAAATTCCATTACTTAAAAAGTAAAATGCGCTTTTAGACGCTCTTCAGAAAATGCTTTAAAATGCCTAAGAACACAATACATAATGTGCTACCTGAAACGTCTGAATGAATTCTATTACATCTGTTGTTTAGATAGAGCCTTAAATCAGAGACGTAGTAATTATAAAAAATGACGTTGGTCTCAAGGGTACAGTCAACTAATTTAAATGTTTCATTTTTGTTAGGTTTAGTTATGACAAGTTTTAGATTTAGTTTAATTGACAGTGCAGTATGGACTTTTACTGATGTGGTTTGTATTTTGCGGATATGTTTTTTTTATGTCCGAAGTTTGGAAGGATGTCCGAAGTTAAGACAATTGACGGTACATCATAGAGGAAGAAAAGAGGAGGAGTGCATAAACCCATTTCATTATAGTTTTATTTGTAGAGTGAGTGGTGAAACTCTGATGTTTTTTGTCATTAGTTATTTTAACCAGGAGATATCCATAGCTTTTATATGATTTCTTAATAATATCCTGACCAATTTAAATGACTTTCCATCATGCGAATGATATATATATATCTTTTGTTTATATTAATTGGTGCTATGGGAATTCACAACCTTTTATTTCATTGCTGTTCCTTATAAGCAGAATTTCATGCTGTTAAATCATTAACCAGTGTGAAAATTCTTATTAAGAACTTATGTCTGACTTGAATTGACATCTCTTAAATAATAAGCGAAAATATTTATTATACGATGAATTTAGATAATACTGGGCTGTATTTTGTTTTTTGTTGTTGTTTTTGTTTTGGATTTCAGTTGCTCTTAGAGTAATAGCAACATATCATATATAATATTAGGAATGCATACCCGCATTTTAAGACTCCGACTTTCACCTTCCATATTGACAATCGATATTGGTCTTATTGTGTATTTGATATTTGAATCATATCATCAGCATAATAATAACACACCATTTTTCTTGATTGATTGATTGATTGATTGATTGATTGATTGATTGATTGATTATGTATACTCAATTTGTTTTTATGATGGCTCAGATAAGCCAGCTGTGACAAAAGCAGGTCAAGGCTACGAAAAATAAATCACTGAATCTTGTACGGAAGTTAGACCCATGTTGTAGAACATAAAAAACACTGAGCAAAAAATTTATGGGATTTTTTCGCTATTACCAACTGTTATTGAGATATTGTCGATCAAAGATTTTAATGTCATAGTGCCACCCCCCAAATATTTTTGACCGAAATTATTTTTCACCATGCCATCACCAGTGTTACATATTCCTATTGATGATTGAGATATTTGGCCAAAGGCATCGCATTTGATTGGGGATGCAAAGCAATAGTGCCCTAGTGATTAAAAAAAACTGACATCATGCCATCTGATACTATACTACACTATACTATATACTATACTATACTATACTAATTATGGAAAAACATCTTTCACCTCTGAATGGTTTTACACGCAAGAACTTGACTGTAAAATGTAAAGATAATGAACTATCATAAGGCCAGATGTTTTCCATGATTAGTATAGTATAGTATATAGTATAGTGTAGTATAGTATCAGTTGGCATGATGTCAGTTTTTTTATGAGATAATCTCCATGAGGGATCCAATCATTTTTTTTACTTTGTTTGAACGCTTTGTTAATAAAAAGCAGCTGTTTGTTCCCAGACCATTTCTCAATTGTTCTATTTCTACTAACATCAGCATAGTGCAACCCTCAGTTCTACATATAACAGTTCATTATCTTTATTTAAAACAGTCACTCTATGTATAAGATACTACTATTGTAATGTTATACTATTGTATTGTAAGATTATTATAATTTTACAAAGTATGCTATGCGGAACAAACATCGATTTAAATAGGAAGTCTGGTGACAATTTAATACAAAGAACAGTTTTTCATGTTGCAGAAATGAACTCTCCAGTTCAAGATTTAACATAGTCTAGAACTGTACTTTTTTATGAAATGTGGTTTTATCTCCACAAACTTAACCAGACACTGAATTTCAGATTTTTTCTGACAGTCTTCTCAGTTTTGATGAAAATATTTTCCAAAGGAAAAAAAGAATAAAACAAATTTAATTTTGCAGTTCATACAAAAAAACTAATTTTGGCAGGAATTTAATATGACGGTATTGTTCCTTATTATAATGATATTTGTTTAGTATGAACGAAATCTCAGTTTTTGAATGGAAATATTATCTATTAACATTTAATTGAGTTGAACTTTATACAAAATGGAAGTCTACTGATGTCAAGCCATAAATTTTTCTATAAAGTATACCAATTAAAAAGACAAGAAAAATATCTTAATGAATTTTATAGAAAATTTATAGAAAGTGATTTTCCTGAGAGATTATTTTCGCTTGCCAACTAAGGAAACCTTTGATCATGGTTTGATTGACAGAAATTTGATAACGTCCTCTTCTGTTTGTTTTTTATTTTTTTCAATCACATTTACACACTAAACTTAACTGATGCCAGCCCCGTAATCTATATTTCTTGCTCAGCATCGAAACATAACAAAACGTATCATGTTAAACAATAAAATGTTTTGATGTTTTTGATATGCAAACCGCTTGATTTGTTTTGATTTTGTTGTGTGACATTTGTGACATTTGACATCATCATTTGACACTCAACTATTCCATTGTCAAAATATAAGAGCCTTTTATGCAATATATTTCAAGAGTGGTACATGACACTGACTGAATGATGAAAAAAAAAATCCGATATCATTTTCAGTTGTTTTTCGTCCGTTATGGTGTATCCACCATATTTAACTTTGACTGAGTGTGTAATGCATAATAGGAATCTAAGTAGTTCTGGGTTTGTTTGTTTTTGTGTTTTATTCATAGCAGTTGCCCTGGACTACAAATTAACTTGTTGGTAGTAAGTGCAAATGATTCAGGAAATGATGAAGTGGTTTTATTGCTTTCTAGTGACGAAGGAAGTCTGAATTCAAGCTATGCAGATGTGTTTGAGTCTAGTGGTGTGATTGTAAGTATGATTGTTGCTTTGTTATAATTTACTTTTTATTCTTAATATTTTCTCAATGTAAAAACATACAAGAATCTGAGTTTTTTTTATTATAATGTCTGCAACTTGATACTGTGAGCACATGGAAATCTCCATCATTAAGAATAAAAATAGGACAAAAATTTTTTAACGAATTTTAAATTGTAAGAAAAATTTTTTTATCCATTGTGAAGTAAGTAGTGGTTTGACAGTATAGTTTAAAAAATATCTGCAAGAAAATCTCCTTTTAAAGTTTTTTTAAAGCAACTTTCCATGTTGTTTATTCTGATTTCAGATTCGAGACTGTGAGGGGTCATTTTCTCAGGGTCCGTTAACAATTACAAATGCTGTAACGTACAATTTAAACAAATGCAAGTCCAAAGTGGTCGTTCCTTACTATAAATTACTGTGTATGGTAAGAAAATTTCTGTTTGTTTGCATTGGTCAATTTTATTACTTCTTATCTCATATTCCAGATTTGAATGTGCTTGTCTTGCCAAATCTTATGTTCCTTAAGCCGATGATACACGAGTCGATTAGTTGCTTTCGACTGAGTCGTACTTATGTTGCGCATATTAAAAAGTTGCCGATACAAAGGTGATACACGCAAGCGATTTTTTCTTTCAACACCATGTATTCAGACAGTGAAGACGAAGTTGCAGATGCTGCTATTATCATCGTGGCTTGCCAAGAAAAAAAAAACGTAAAAAAAAAGTATGGACAAAATCTTGACTGAAGAAAAGAGAGCAGTTTGGGGTTTACGACACACTTCTGCGTGAATTTAGACTGGAAGACGAAGCTGACTATTTTAACTTTTTGAGGATGGTCCCTTGTGATTTCGAAGCTTTGTTGCGTTTCGTTGAAGTGGCTCTCACAAAGCAAAATACGGTCATGCTAGATTCCATCCCACCCTACCTTAATAAACATATCATTTTAATCTAGAAGTTTTCATGTGCGCATTTTCTGTAAAAAAAAAGAAGCTTTTTGATTGGTTTAAAAAGCTGCGATTAATCGCAGAATTCCAACAGGTTCGATTTTTTTTTAGTCACAAGCAACTTGTAGAATCATGCTCACAACGTATGATTTGTGCATGATACACGCATCGATTTGTAGAATTCTACAAATCGAAAGCAACTAATTGACTCGTGTATCATCGGCTTTAAATTTGCAAAACACATCTACTAGGAAAAAAAAAATAAAAAATTGAGACTTCAATTCTGCATAATAATATCAGATGAACTGTATATCTAGCAGCTATGGCATTTTTTGTATTTAGATTGCATGGCGACCATTTGGACTTACCTACAAAGGTGGCATGTGTGGACAGCACTTTTACAATGTCCTCAACTATTGTTACACCTGTTTAATATTTTGTGTGTTGTTTTTCTGGTATTTCATACGAGTGTACACTTGTCAGGGCCGGTTAATGATAGATACTGCTCACACTACACAGGTATGTATTTCTCACATGATGATGTTACCTTTATGGTTGAAGGTCTCTTAACCAGTAGGCCAATTTGAAAAATCCCTGTGAAGGAGTTTATTTCTATAGAAGTATTCACATTATTTCTATGAATATGCAAGGTCTCTCACCCAGTGGGCAAATTTGAAAAATCCCTGTGAGGGAGTTTATTTCTATGGAAATATTCACACTATTTCTATGAAAATGCAAGGTCTCTCACTCAGTAGGCAAATTTGAAAAATCCCTGTGAAGGAGTTTATTTCTATAGGAATATTCACACTATTTCTATGAAAATGCTCTTTTAACAATTTTGCCCACCGGGTAAAATAGTGTCGTCATAACTAGTGATGAGATCTCTCGTATCACGGACTTAAGGATTTACCTTAGACTTACCTCTCTCATCACTGGACAAAAAATAAGGAGAGTACTGTTAAAAATGCAAATTACACAAAATGCACACTAGTTTGCTTAAAAATGACCTTAGACTTTCTGATGTCCATTTGACATCCATAACATGTACTATGATAGTATTACTAAAAACCCATTAAAATTTCCGGTTTGACTAATAACCTGTTTCTCTTATTTTTCAAGGCTCCTACTACATTACCAACAACACCACCACCAAATACGACCATACCTTGGTCTTTTATAAAACCCGCTAAAAAAATGATACTTGCTGGAAATCTCTCTCATTCCCACAGTAACAATTTATTTCTTGATCCCTGTCAACACGTCTTTGGTTCCTATATTGTGCCTAGTTTTTTACACTTCTTGGCATTCGTGATTGGTTTTTATCATTTTCGGCTGCAAGATAACGAAGGACTGTATGCTCTGATGGAAAAGGTTTGTTGATTTTTACAAAAGAGTTGAGGTAAAAAAGATGACAATGAACTCTTGTGCACATTTTTTTCAATATCTTTTTATGATTTACTAGTTTTTGGAGTGAAAAGGTTATAAGTACATACTCAATGGGCAAAGTTGTTAAAAAATCACTACGAAGGAGTAGATTTCTATGGAAATATAAACACTATTTCAATAAAAATGCTCTTCATTGCAGTGACTTTTTGTCAACTGTGTAGCCTCTGAAATGAGCTGATGGATATAATAGTGTAGTTGATAGAAAGGTCTATCATAAGGAGAATGAGATTACCCTTCACCTTATATGAATGTGTTTTTGGTTTATTCTACTATTAGGTTTATTTGCAAACAAATTGTCCTGGAAAGATGACAAGACATTTGCGGTGTGTTGTTTATTGCCATTCAACTTTCTTTCACTTCCTTAAAAATCGATACTTTGTATGACATTATCAGTAATACACTAAATCACATCAAACAATCAGTCTGCCTTTCTCATTAAAGTTGAAAAGGGCCAATGGTTTTTAAAAAAAAGTTCTTGTCCACAAACCTTTTAATAACAGTAATTGATTCCTGACATTGGTTTTGATTTCCTGTTGTGTTTACCTTTTTTTCGAGTTAATTATTGATCAAGATGACTTTGTTTCTGTAGGTTGTATTTGATCGTTGGAGGGCTGTGGTTACTGTTTACATTGTCTAACTGTCTACTCTATTTCTTTACCTTTGGTTTTTCTGAATCATCTGGTGTAACTGAAGAACGACCAAGGCAAGAGTATAGCATATTGCATTTGGTTTTATGGGGTTTTTTTTTTATCTCTATGCAGTTGTGTGAATGTGCTTAATGTTTAAGTGAAGAACCTGCAGCTTTTTCAGGAATCGCCGATATCTTTCTAATAATTGTATCTTTAGGTTAATTATTCTTAAACTCGATTAGATCAGTTCATTTGAAATGTTTGGTAACCCCATGCTAGTCCTGTTCGATGAACTTAATGTAACATCTAGGTTTTTAGTTTTGGTATGATCTTTCAGCCCTCTGAATTTAATTTAAGAAAGGTCGGCAAAATATAGCAATTCCAGGTCGACTTTTGAAATTATGCGTCGGTTTAAGGTCGGCTTTTGAAATTATGCATCGGTTTAAGTCGGCAAAGCGTGTATGTATAATGTTTTTATTTTTATTTTTTTAGAATAATGTATTGCTTAGCCGTGCTTATTATTATATCTGGGCTGTTTGCAAAAAGTGTTCAACTGGCCGTTGTGTTGAGTTATTGCGGTCAATGTCAACTGTTGAAATTCTATATAAACGGTGTTACAGAAAGACTGGAGGAGAAATCGACAGAATTAAATACAGCTATGAAGGTTGGATAAACATTACTCTTCTCCCGCCACTTCTTTGCTGCAACAGTTTTCCCACTCTTCCACACTATCTAATGCACCATTCCCAGTGGGCAAAATCGTCAAAAAGTCACTGCAATGAAGAACATTTTTATTGAAATAGTGTGTATATTTCTATATAGATGCACTCCTTCCCAGTGATTTTTCAACAAATTTGCCCATTTGGTAACTAAGTGTTATGTAATAAGTAAAACGGCAGAGTACACAGAAACGAGGCGAAACTTGATAACTAAGCAAACTAGTGTTTGAAGAGAAATTTAGGGAAGGTGTATTAAGGGAGTTCTTACTTGTACTCAATATGTGCAAAGTAGATATCTTCCCAGGGTGACTAATTGTTTTTTGGTCATGATTTGTGATAATATTTGTGTTGTGTTTTTATAGGATGTATTGGACATCAAACGTCATTTCAACCGACTTAACGGTGTACTGTCGGTCAGTATGTCGTGTGTCGTATTTGACTTGTTGATCGTGTTGGGAATAAGTAAGGGCTCTTATAGAGTATAGATTTTCGACAAATCATTATCCCAGTGTGTAAAACTTGTTGACAAATCACTGCAAAGGAGTGCAATTCGATGGAAATATACACACTATTTCAATAAAAATGCTCTTCATCAGAGGGCTTTTGACGAGTTTTCGCACTGGGATTGTAACTGTTGAATACACTAAATGTTGAAGTAAGCAACAAAAGAAAAGCCTGAGATGAAGCTATGTATACTCTTTCTTACGGCATAATCCAGACGTAAATGTTCGATACTTCAAAATTATGTTGAAAGGAAATCCTTAAGAGATATGTAATTTTCACTTCTAGCACCGATATTCTGTGTTTATGTTGATTGTTTATGTAGTTCGTTTGTTTGTTTGTTTGTTTGTTTGTTTTAGTAGATTCTTATAATTATGACTTGTTATTTCTTGTAGATATTGTATTACTTTTCAATTTCCGCCAAATGTCAATATATGTGTGGTTATACAGACTGTCCATATGCTTCCAGTGGGGGTCGATGCTACTATTTCTGCTTGTCCAGGTAAAGAAGTATTCTAGATCTAAATGTTAAATAATAAGTGAAGAAATCCCAGTGGGCGAAATCGTCAAAAAACCACTGCGATGAAGAACATTTTTATTGAAATAGTGTGTGTATTTCTATTGAAATGCACTCCTTCGCAGTGATTTTTCAACAAATTAGCCCATCTACTGAAAAATAGAATCTACTCATTCATTAAGGTTTAAGAGATCTTGGGTGAGAAACGTCTTGTAGTTATTCAAGTCAATGCTTTTCTAGTGTTTCTGTTCCTGTTAATAACCTCACCTACACAATCTGAACACTTCAGAAATTCTCATGTCTAAACTTCATGTGTAATAGCCTGGCAGGGTAATCTCTTCACGCTTGAAGCTTGTATAACCCCTTATGTGATCATTATTTCTACAACTGATCTTAGTTGAGCATCCACGTCTGTTATTATGCTTTTGACCTTGACTTTGAATCCAGTTTCCAAGCCATAAAATCACAATAAGCTTTTCTGGAGATTAATGTTTCCAATGTTTGACCAGGAAGTAAACTGGGACCAACTTAGAAGGTTCCTTAAACCGGGGGTATCAATATAGAAGATTACCAAAACCGGGGGAATCACAACAGATTTTGAAATTTTAATCGATTTCTCAAGAGTATTTGATTTTATCAATAAATAAATACATTTTTGGTATTTCACTTCAGGCAGCAGTGTTGACGTCACAGGAGACAAAGCTACGCGAGAAGGTGTTGCCGATGCGAGTATTTGGTTACCAGTCCCATACGCAACTGGATATTGATTCTTTCTTAAACTTTATCAATACAGTAGAATTACAGGTTCGTATAAAGCCCAGTGTACACGAAGCAAATATCCAACGAATGTTTTGTTGCGTAGTATTAAAATACGTTTTTGGGATAGTACCATGGATATGGGGATGATGTCATATTTGATCGTGAGCTAGATGTTAGATGAAGAGTATTCAACGACTTTTCATCTTACATGTGGCATTAATATTCAACAAAATTGTTTTATCTCTCGAGATGAATGTTGTTCAGGTTTTTCATGAAGATCCTTGCTTTAGTCAAACACAAAAGTTGTAGAAATAAACATTGCGTTAATCTGTAAATTCATGAAAAAAACACCTCTCTTACAGCGAATGATATGAATTACATAATATGTATAATATGTTTAGGCGGAGATCTTCACCATTCCAGCCAAACCAAGATATCTGTTGGGTATATTGATACTTAGCATCCAGATCCTCATATTTGCTTTCCAAACGGGACGGGTTATCGGGGAAAGCAAATGGGTATGATTTCATGAGACTGTCTGGGCGATCGCTGAAGCCATAAATTATGGAAACGTCAGAGCAAATATACGCCCCATTCGCCAATGTACACAATACCGCCCACATTTTCCTCTACACTAATCATCATGTGCCTGATATAATATGGGCGGTCTTTTTTTTTTATCAATATGCATCAATTTATCTTTCTATTTTTGGAAAGCATCGAGTAATATATATTTCTATTATAATTTTTTGAGGGTATATTTTTCGCAATATTTAAGTGTCGTATTTGTGAAACGATAGGGATCTTTAATTTCTATACTTTGCATTAGATTAACGCCCTAAATAATGTGGGGGCGCTCTTGCTGATAAATCAATACACATTAAATTGTTATACAATTCATATACAGTGGAAACTATATGATCTGGTCAACCTCTCATAGAGAATCTTTTTAGTGGATGGAAACTTGTGTATATCGGAATGATGGAGATTCCACCATAAGGAACACTGATACTAAAGTCATATCTCCATCATCTGTTTTCAACACCGTCTCAATGCTTGGTTATCATGTTTCGCCTCGCTTCCATGTCTTCCATTGTTTTCCTAATTACATAATAAAGATTTATTACTTAGCAATGTTGACTTACTATTTCCATTTCACAGTGAGATTATTAAAAACAATTAAAATCTTCGAAACGAGGCGATACTTGTTGGCTTAGACGTAACCCGGTGTTTCAACAGAAATTTAAGAAAGGTCTGTTTGAGTTTGACTTTTTGGAAATTTTTCCGAACATGGTTGTCCGAGCATAATTGTACTTCCTAGCGGCCTTCACTCACATCTCGTGAAACTACCACACACGTACCATGTTGACAGGATCTTAATGGAATATCGGTAAAAGTGTCTATATACTTTTCAATGAAACAGTATTTCTTTGAATTAGATATTTCCTGAATAAATTCTTTATGACGTATACAGTTGGTATTTCAGAAGGGAATAAGAAATTTATACGAAAGTGATCTGAGATTACAGGCTATGGAATCTGACATCGCAGGCTATGAGGTCAAGCTTTTGCATGAACTATTTGAAATTATTTTGCGATTCACGTAACTATGAACCCAAGTTCAAATGAGTCTAGTCATAAAGAGTGATTCAACTTCATTACCAAATCTCTGAGAACAAGATTGTCTGATGTTCGTTAAGAAAACTTCTTAAACATCCTCGTAAAGATGAGGAGATATTGATAAATGGAGTGAACATCAAAGGTTTCCTTTTACCCTATTCCCCCGCATATAAGTCCATGGGCTTTTATCTGAATTTTTGCCGATTTTTGAACTTTTAATTTGAAAAACGCCCATGGGCCTATATTTTTTTTTTATACTCAAAACAGCCATAAGGTTGGGTAAATGAACGAGACATATCATTTCTTTTAATGAGAGCTATTGTCTGTGGGAAAAGACAAAACAAAAGAGATAATGGTTTAGAGGTACCATGTAGATATGTCATTGAAGGACAAAAAACTTATCTAAAGAAAGTGGAACATGTAATTAAAGATATCTGTAAAAGAGAAAAAGTTGTTTGAATAAATGCATCTCTCTTTACTTTTTAACTCTAAAATCTTAATTGAAAGTCTCCTGGATAAAGGCCCAGTGGGCCTATACCCGGGTATAAGCCCATTTGCTTGTAAATAGGGTGGGCTTATATGCGGGGGAATAGGGTATATATAATGACTGTATTTATTAAAATGGAGTATTTTTTTTATAAAACATACATGCTTTTTTACTTTATTGTTTCTTTACCCTTTCTCAACCTTCTTCCCAAGGCCTTGTCCGTATATCAAAAAGGCAAGAAGCCCTGGGAACGAGGTTGTACCCTTTCTATCGCAAAACTCACAATAACGTGATGAAAGAAGTTTGAAGAAGATGCCCTCATAGGCAAAAAGATTCACATGAAGTACACGGTGGTGACAAGAAATATTACCGCAGTTTTTAAAGTAAATATCCAATTTATTCTTTTAAATTTGGAATGGAATACTTGTCTTTTTGTCTTTCTAATGATGTATTTCGAAGAACAAATATTTTGGCAAACATTTTATATTAATGGATAGGGCATGAAAAGCTCTTTCTTGTGATATAAAATTCACAATATTTTATCAAACATGTAATGAAAAATACGCCCTGAAAGTTGGTGGATAAGACATTTTGATACGCACTGTATATGCCACGTTTTGAAAACCTTATCGTACCTTTTAGTTGTTTAATTAAAGTATCTAAGCGCAAACTGTAAGACATTATCACATGGAGCGTACAACCTAGTACTGCAACCTAGTGTAAAGACTGAAAAACGATATCATTGTCCAATGATCATTTTTCAATGATACATTCTAATGACATTAAAAATTAAAAATTTTGAAGCGAATACACTATTATTGAAAATTACAAACATATACACTGAGGAAGAAGGGAAGAAACATGAAAAACATGAAAAATGGCTCAAATTCTCAAATGGAATCTCTCACCCAGGAATACATACTCTTAATTTTGCCCTATCTCAATCGAAGATCTGGTTTTGGTTTGCATATTCCAAGTTAGTTTATCCACCGTTATACTATGTCACAAGGTTACACCACTCATTAAACAATTTGCAAAACTTAAATATTTACACTTAGATATGTGATTTTCCGCACGCGCTTTCTTCACTGCATACAGACACTCTGTTCGCAGTTTGTATTTGAAATTGTGTATCTTGCCATACAGACTCGCTATGTCGAAATATTTAAAGTATATGCCATATATATATTTAAAGTATATATCAGGCCCCAAATCAACCAAAAGTAATTTTACAAAACTCCTTAAATTACAAAATGTTTGGGCGAAAAGTTTTCTTTTTTAATGGATAGCTTGCTGTGTGTAAAAATTAGAAAGCTTGAGCGCGGGGGCATTTTTAACTAAAGCTACATGCTAGTTGTAAAGAAATAGCACCTGAAAGTTTGCAGATAAGTCTTTCTGAGACACACCCTGTAGATCAAAACAGGGTCTTTAATCAGATCATCCAAATTAATTTTCAATGGTAACTAGTGAATATTACACATTGATTACAACTTGGGAGAAATAGCAAGGCAATAAAATATAGAGAAGCATGGGAAACATGGTGGAACAGAAATTCGGCTTTAAACGGACATACCGCTGTAATCATTCCTAACTCACACAGGTATGGTATAGTTTCTTCTGGTCTATCATGTCACTTTCATTCACGGATTGGTGTCAGATATCGAATCAACTGGTGAATGATGTGAACATGCGTGAACGGTTTTAAAATTGAGAAGAGGTTATTTTTTATTAAGTCTTGTAAATTAATCAGTGGCTAACCAGACATTTCCATTCCTATTTTTTTCTGTCATGGCTGATGACTGGCTTTGTTCCACTGTCATGTGATGACTTAACTCTCCTGATGGATTTATGGCATTGTTTACATTTGGTGACTTTACAAGCCATGTTTTTATTAAGATATTTGTATAAAGATTCTATAAAAGTTATGGGAACTATGGGAACTTGGAGCATCTTGATAAAGGCGTGATTAACTTTACTTTGGTGTACCGAGTTTATTAATAACCAGCAATAGCAAAAGTGTGTCACATTTTTATTTTAGAGAGTGATAGATTTGTTTTAAATTTACGGTCAAGTTCTTCTTATGAGCTCTTAAAACCACTGAATTGCATCCCCAATCAAATGCAATGTTTTTTGGAAAATATCTCGAGATCCAATAGGGATAACTCATGCTTTTGGGGGGAATATATGAGTTAGCGTGGGTTAATTTTTATGAGCTAATGTGAGTTAACATGAGTTAATTTTCTTAACTCATGCGTTAATCATTTTTCGTTCCTACAAATTTGTGTAAGAGATTGTTAGCAATTAAACAATAAAAGAAAAACGTTTAGATAATCTCATTGGTAACATGGATTCACAAATTATGTCCAATTATGTCGCTTCTCCACAAGTTGCGAGCTAACCTTTAGATCCACCGTTGCTACTAGCGGTTCATCTACTGAATTTCACTTGAGCTTCATCCATTTTTAACTCACGAATCAACTGAGAGTCATATACGTTTCCTTTTCCTTTTGATGTGTCCTTCATTCAACTCCAACATTCAACATTCAGCGGGTCTAATGCCTTTAACCTCACCTTGATGGAGAGTCTCTTTAACTCACCTTGATGGAGAGCTCTTTCACAAGTAACCTCTGTCATAGTTCTGTTACATATGTAAATAGCGTCTTAGCGTCATACTAACATTAGAAACAAACACTTTTTAAAAATTTGTTTAATTAACTAAGCTTTTCGTAAGACAACTTACATATTCAAGTGGCTTCTTGTAACACTTTATGTGGGCGAGAGCATGAAGACTTTGAACGTATTTGTCGAAAAATCTGTTGTATTGTTGCATGTCAAATTATCTGCTTTTCAAAATTAACAAAGGCTTCTCACATCCCATATCTTATTTAGGTATTTGGATGGCAAACGTTATAGCAGCATGGATTATTTTAATAGAAGTTTGTTTATTTTACTTCGAAGTATCAGCGAATCAAGAACATGATAAGATCCAAGGACCAAGATCGTTTGATGATAAGATAGCTATTGTTGGTGCAGGACCGTCTGGTGTACATATGGCATATTTGCTTAAGAAGAAAGGCTTTAAGAATCTGCATATACTAGAACGTTCGTCACGGATTGGTGGTAAATCACACACTGTCTATCATCGAAACATGCCCGTTGAGATGGGTACAACGACTGCTTACGGTAGCGATGTGATAGAGTTTATCAAACAGTTTGTTCCTGTTGATCCTGTTGGACGTTCAGAAGCATATTGGACAGACAGCTCACCATATCCAATCAAGAGTAATGATTACAATAACCTCTTCAGGCGTAAAGTTTTGGGACAGGCTTACGCTCATGCCAATGCAAGTGAGCTAATAGCAAAAAGGGACGAGGCTATCAAAACTTTTCTCAGATTTCGTGAGAAAGTCTTTGGGTCGAAGCTAGTTCCGTCGAAACCATCCAAAAAGGTAAGTTCTTTATAAGCGTTGGTTAATCTTCTGAGAACATTTAGTTTAGCTGGTATTAAATGCAACATGTACATTGTTTGCGTTTTTCTGCCAGCCTTTTCAATTATTTCATCGATAATAATTTATAGAATCTCGTGTTAGCTGCAGGTTCAATAAAAGATTTTTTGGTTCGAAATAATTTAACAATACTGTTTCCAGACATCGTTGCTGAATTCCCTGGAAATTGTTATGGTCACTTGGAAGAAATTCCAGCTATCTATGTTTTACTTCAATGGAGGCCAGGAGAGAAACGTAAGTTTCATTGAATCATTTAAAGACTCAAAACAAATTTCTTTCCGATGTGGGAACCGACGTGAGAAGTCATAGTATACGCTTCATATTTTTCTGTGGTTATTTTTGTAGCACAAACAGATTTCTAGTAGTTACCTACATTTGTCTGTTCCACCAGCAACTCAAAACCCAACCAAATGAAACCAAATATTAACTGAAAAAATATATATGGCCATATCCCTCTATTATTCAATTATTCTTTAGTTGGAACCTTAACAAATGGATTTCAAAATTTGTGGGAGACAGTAGTAAAACAAGAGAGTCTTGAAGTTACATTCAACGTTGATATTTTATCTGTTGATCGTAATCTTGAACATGGCAACAGAGCTGTTTGGTTGTACAAAAAACTTAAAGGAAACGACAAACCAAGATGGGAACGCTATGACTTTTTAATTTGGAGTCCGGAAATGAAAGTCAGTATGGATCGTTGGGAGAACTATATTCCTATTGAAAGGGAGTTATTTAATGGGGCAGTTCCGAGAAGTCTAACTATAAGTATTGTAGATACTCATAACTTCTTCAGTGAATACAAGGGAAACGTTTGGATTGATCATTTGCTTAATAGCAAGCGCCAAAATGTGGTAATTTCCGTTATGCGACAAGATGCAATCAAGATACCAATCATAACCTACACTGCGGCTCAACCAAGCCTTTATAGAGCACCAATGAATTACCTCAAATTGGTGCTTGTAAATCATTTTCGGCATTTTGGAGCCAAGAGTTTTAAAATTCTTAAAATGATTAGGTGGAGATATTTTCCAAAATATTCCTCATCTCAATTATCAGATGGTGTCCTTTGGAAGATTTTAGACATACAAGGAAAATATGGTATGTGGTATATAGGATCATCAGTGTGGTTCGAAAGTATTTCTGGAGTGACGAGATACAACAACCATTTGGTGGAAAATATGGTAATGCCTTCAAAATGATCTGAATGAAGTGTTTGTGAAATAAAACACTTGTATGAATGACCTGCTTCAATTTTCAATATCAGAGATGTTACCTCGGAAACTTTACTTTTTATTTCTGAAGGACCATTGTAGAATATGGATATTATGAATTGAAAACAAGACTACCGAATGGTCGAAAGATTTCGTTTATGTTTTTAAGAACAGCGTCCCTATAAATAACGCCCATACATCTAAATACATACTCGAGGGTTCATGATGGGGTTGCAGAGCGGAATTCATAATAAAGCCGTTCTGCATAATCCTACGTATTTTCGTACTTCTGTGCAACCTCCCTGTTTTTGAGCCTAAGTTATACCATGGAGGTAAAAAAAATATTTTTTCTACCTCTATGGTTACACTACTGATGTCATTTTATATTTTAAGAAATCTGCTAGTGTAAACATAACAATGAGAAAGTTTATATGGTGTAAGCCAATAGTGTAAACAAATTGAAACAAAAGAAATATACTTGTATGAGCTGTAAGCATGGCCATGACAGCAAGGACAAAAAGAAATAGAAACAAAAGAAGTTTAAGTTAGTAAGTACGGTCCTGTTTTCAAATTCCATTAAAACTCCGGTCTTCCAGTTAACACACGACGTCAATACAACGTTGTTTTATGTTTGTTCTAGCGTCGTAACCAAAAACGATCATTAACCAACGTCTAGAAAACGTCGGGGTTGGTCGCAAATAATTGCGACCTGAAAAAGAAAACATTTCAAAATCCTACAATGGTTGAAAGCTTATGTCGTGACCAAAGTGGTATATACTGCAATTTTATGCTATCAAAATCATTTATTTACTTACAGTCAATTCTGACGTTCTTTCGACGCCAAAAGGACATTGCATTTTGTATTCCGGCATTCTGTATGCAATTTAGTTCGTAAGGTGATTATCTTGAAAACCATGAAAAATGTGTCTTCCTTTATCTATTCATTGGATCAAAGGATAGAAGAATGCCTGATTGAATTAATATCATCCAAGATTAAGAAAGAAACGTAAAACGATGGTTTGTGAACTGTACACTGCAAGCAGTAAAGCGATGTTTTAAAAGCAAGTGAAAGTTATATTGCACTTTTTGTTTCATTTTGTCATTTCGTTCTTTTCCATCTTAACCTAAACCCTCCTACGCAGATATTAATGAATAAGTCTATTAAGTTGGTGATTTTGATAATAGTCAAATACATAACCATATGTTAACGCCATAGTGGTTATCACTCTCGGAATTCATGCTAGAGGTCGGAGTTCGATTCCCACTGATGACTTTTCATTTGTTCTCATTACCCTTCGTAGTTAATTTTACGATGCTACAACGTCAATGCATCGTCGTTTTTAGGCATTTGACCGTTGCACAACATTCGTACAACGTCATTTTTGGTTATTTTTAATCGTCGTTTTGACGTCAAAATCCGACGTTGTTTTGCTGTTTCCATTTCGACCATTAAACGACCGTCAAGCGACGATGGAACGCGGCGTCGAAACAACGTCGAAACAAGTCTTTGTGCTTACTGGGCTGCTACGTACCCCTGTTTACAGGCTAACTACAAGCTTTAGTTTTTACACTTTTCCAATTTCCACTCTCCCTTCCGATTCTAAATGCGTCAAACTTTGTATACTTTATATTTTATTTGACTTCATTTTATTTTATATTTTATTTTATGCAGGACAAACATTGAAAAAATAAATTAAAAAAAAACTTTCGCCGTACATAGATAGAGAAAATATACAATACAATAACACAGACGTTATTGTAAAATCTTGATTATTTTCTTCTTATATTGAAAATAATTAGTCAGGGAAAAGTGGCTAATTTAAAAAATTGGTCGGGGAAAAGTGACTAAAATTTCCTTAGCTGACTAAGCTTTCCCCCGGCTAAAATTTACCCCAACTAAATTTTTTACCGATCAGGTAGAACGACGCCGAAACCAATATATTTCGCTTAGAGAAATCTTGAAAAACCATTGAAAAAAATAACCTTACTTGATAATTCCAATCAGCTCCTTGAGGTCATTTTCAGAATTCTCATCAATTTTTACCTGGAAGTTGAACGCTTCCTGATAAGATTTGCCGGAATCACCAGCTTTATAAAATAAACCGCGTCAGTTTTTAAAATGGTCATTTTAACTTCTCAGACACAGAATACCTCACTCACTTATCCCTGTTTTGAACACAGTTCCTCTGATGTCTGAATTAATTTTTGAAACATGAAATAAATGCAAAGAAAGATCTTTCTAACACCCTCCATCACCCTATCTACAACATATATATAGTCCAGTCTGATTGTGCAAAAAAACATAAAAATTGTGCAAAATGACTTAAAAGCATGAAATTTGGCACAGTGGTAATTTAGGGGAAAAGAAGTAATTTAAGCCTCAGACCCAACAAAAAACACCTGTTTTGTGTATCTTACAGACCAGAATATGTTCCCATGGCAACGTAATATTTTTTTCTACAAAGTTGAAAGTGTTGTATACCGTTGGAAAGATAATTTTTTCTTGAACAAAAAACTTGCTTAGGTCATGTCAAAAAAATTAATCTATCAAAAGTTATAAGGCGTCAAAGTTTGGGTCGTAACGTCATCAAAATACCAAAAATATTGATATTTTCAAAGTAAAACATGCTATATACCGTTGGAAAGCAAATTTTTGCCTGATCAAAAAACTTGCTAGGTCGTATCATAGAAATTAAGCTATCAAAAGTTATTAGGCGTGAAAGTTCGGGTGAACACGTCATCAAAATACCAAAACATTTTGATATCTTTAAAGTAAAACATGCCAGACTCATTCTTTTGGTTTGATATGGATGCGCATTCACACACACAGTTACGAATTTAACTATCTCGTCGGTATTTGTCGAATGAAAATCCGGCTTTCAAACATTAGATATTTTCGCTGGCGAACGGGTGATTACACGCACCCACTCCACAAAATTGATGAGTCTGGAAAGAAGCAGTTCAATGATTTTTTCAATACCAGGTTATAAGAGGAAAAAATCAGTATTTATGCAGACATTAAGAAAAATAATTTCTCCATCTTCACGCAATCATCACAACGAAGAAAAACATCAAAGATGGAAGTTCCAACACTCAAAAAGTCATGTCAACTCTTCTCGCGACTTTACATTGCTTGTCAAGTTAGAGATGGCAATCTTGAAGAATTCTTTTCACATGAAAATGGCAGTTATCTTGCATCAATCTCAAAAAACGGTGACTTAATGTTCGGATCAAAGTCTACCCTGTTGCACTGCCTTAAAATCGATAATGAAGTTGCTGCTGATGAAATGTGTATGAACTGCATCATATTGGATGGAGCAGCAGTTGTAAACATAGTTAAACCAAATAGTCAAACCACATTTCAGGAATACGCAAGTCAAAAGTTCACACCGCACATCCAGAAACAGTTTAAGAGAAGCAAGAGAGTGAACATTGTTTGGGATGTTTATGTAGGGAATTCCTTGAAGTCTTTAGCCCGACAAAAACGAGGTATAAATAAAAAAACTCTTCTGAAAGGGGTATGAACTCACCCCCGTTTTTGAAAGATTTTCTTACTGCCCCACCCAATTCTTTCAATTTTCGAGAAAGTCCACCCTTTAAGAAAAGTGAGAGGCTTCAAAGGGGGATTGAAACTATGAAAAAATGGTACGAAGCAATTATATTTCAAACAATTTTATGATGTTAAGAAAAACAAAATGATTTCCTTTCGTTTTTACGTAAAGGCATTCGACGCAGAGTTCTTTCGGCGACCAAATTTCCTGGGAACTGGCAGTCGTTTTTGCACTTAGATGAAAACAAAACTGAACTTTTTGGCTTCCTCGCTAATTAAGCAACACAAGCTGAAACTGAGAAGTTAATTATCAGTACTATTGGCTCCTCAATCATCACGAATATGTCAGTTGACAATGTATCATCTCTTTCTCCATCAAACCACGAAGAAGCAGATACGCGTATGCTCCTTCATGCTCTACACGCAAGTCGTTCTAGAATGGAAAAAGTTATGATTCGCACCGTTGATACTGATGTAGTTGTCATAGCCCTTGCAATGTTTTCCTTGCTAAATTTATCAGAATTTTGGATTTCATTTGAAACTGGTAATAATCATCGTCTAGTACCGATTCATCTCATTTTTAATGCTATTGGTGCTGCTTAATGTAGTGGCCTGCCCTTCTTTCACACTTTTACAGGATGTGACCAGGTTTCGTTCTTTGCAGGAAAAGGAAAGAAAAGTGCATGGAGAACCTGAAAAAATTTTGATGATGTAACGGCAAGTTTCGTTTCCTGTTCTAATTTTCCTGCTGACCAAGAACTAAAAGAATTATTTCCTGTTATTGAAAGATATGTCACTCTTTTGTACGACCCAACAAGTCTCATGCTATGCGTTAATGAATGTTGGAAAGTACTATTTGCAACAAAAGGTAGATCACTGGAAGCTAGCCCACCAATACAAGATGCTCTCCTTCAGCACACAAAACGTGCCATTTACCAAGCTAGTTGTTGGGGACAATCCCTTATTGCACAACAGAATTTACCTAGTCCCAATATGGGGTTGGCAACAAGAAGAAAATGGTGAATTTTCCATTCAATGGATCACGATCCCGGAAGCTTCTGCTATTTGTCGTGAACTCATTTCTTGTGGGTGTAACTCAAAGAAAGGATGTAAAGGACGCTGCAAATGCAAAATCATATCATTAAAATGCACTGCCCTTTGTAAGTGCGGGGGTGATTGTGATGAAATACATGTGTAGTAATGTTTTATCTTTTTTGCTAGTCATATGAGTCTAGTTTGTATTAATAACGATAGCTGCATATAATAAACAACCAATATTTTGTAGGAAAAATATTTCAAATACTAGTAACTCGTAACTCGTTTTTTACGGCTTTACTTTTGAAACGGATGTGCAAAAATCCTGTGTTCCCGTGTGCGAACCCCGTGACGAAAATTTCAATCAAGGCATCGGGACTGGAAAGTGCACTGATGTTGTAGAGCTCGAAAAACTGATCAAACAAATGTATGGGATCGTTTCGGTACGACCAACCGTTGCAGAGATATCGTCAGTCAAAGATTTCGATGACGTTATAGCCGCTGTACCAAATAAAATTTAGGCCCAATTGTTGCGTAACCCCATTACCCGTATCAAATGATGCCACGTGCTTTTGGAATAATCGTGAAAAAAGTGTCTCTCGCCTCTACGTGGTTTTACGCACACATAAGAACAACTTGACTGTAAAATTTAATTAAATAGGTCACTCTCTAAAATAAAAGTGATATGCACAACGCGGATTATTATAATAAGACTAGACGCCAAGGCGTCGTCGCACGCCGCCAACGATCAACATGCATTTGAGGTAAAACATTTCTTACCGGCTTTTATTTCGAAAATGATCCTTTTATTCAAATCCCGTGTGGAAGCGTATAAACGTTGTTGTATGTACTGACAAAAAAACTGACGTCAAATCAATGATTCAGTAGAATCTGACGTCATTACTGAGAAAAAAGCGTTCTCGCTTCTACGTGGCTTTACGCGGCCAATATAGGAAATCCTACGTAAAATTTAGTTAAATATATCACTCTCTAAAATAAAAGTGGTATGCACAATCGCGGATTATTATAATAAGACTAGTATCCCGGGTAAAACCTTTTTACCGAACTTAACTTCGAAAAGGATGGGTCAAAATCGCCTTTCGCGTGAACAATCCCCGTGATGAAAATTTCAATTTAGGAATTGGAAACGGAAAATGTAACCATGTTGTAGAGCTCGAAAAACTGATCAAAAAAATGTATGGGATCGTTTCGCTACGACCAACCGTTGCAGAGATATCATCGGTCAAAGATTGTGATGACGTCATATCCGCAGTACCAAATAAAATTTAGGACCAAATGTTGCGTCACTCCATCACCCGTGTCACCGACCCTAAAAAACGTCAGTTATCCCTATTGGTTCTGGAGATATTTCCCCAAAAACGTCGCGTTCGATTGGGGATGCAATGCAATGATTCCCCGTGATCATAAAAAAACTGACGTCAAATGATGCCACGTGCTTTTGGAATGATCGTGAAAAAAGTGTCTCTCGCCTCAACGTGGCTTTACGCGCACATAAGAGGACGATGACCGTAAATTTAAACTAAATATATCACTCTCTAAAATAAAAGTGGGATGCACAATCGCGGATTATTATAATAAGACTAGTATCTCGCGTAAAAGTTTTTTACGACTTTAATTTCGAAAAGAATCTGCAGAAATACGACGCGTTCCCGTGTGTGTACCCCGTGACGAAAATTTTAATTACGGAATTGGAAATGGAAAGTGTACCCATGCTGTAGAGCTTGAAAAACTGATCAAAAGAATGTATGGGATCGTTTCGGTACGACCAACCGTTGCGGAGCTATGGTCGATCAAAAGTTTTGATGACGTCATAGCCGCAGTACCAAATTAAATTTGGCCCAAATGTTGCGTCACCCCGTCACCCGTATCGCGGACCTCAAAAAACGTCAGTTATCCCTATTGGTTTTCGAGATATTTCCCCAAAAACGTCGCGTTCGATTGGGGATGCAATGCAATGGTCCCCCCGTGATATATAAAAATACCTGACGTCACGCCACGTGCTATTATACTAATCGTCAATTATCAATGGTCTAACGAAAAAATGACCACGATTAAGAACATTTTGACCGTAAATTTAGAAAAAACACAACACTCTCTAAAATAAAAGTGGTATGCACACACGCGGATTAGTATAATAAGACTAGACGCCAAGGCGTCGTCGCACGCCGCCAACGATCAACATGCATTTGAGGTAAAACATTTCTTACCGGCTTTTATTTCGAAAATGATCCTTTTATTCAAATCCCGTGTGGAAGCGTATAAACGTTGTTGTATGTACTGACAAAAAACTGACGTCAAATCAATGATTCAGTAGAATCTGACGTCATTACTGAGAAAAAAGCGTTCTCGCCTCTACGTGGCTTTACGCGGCCAATATAGGAAATCCTACGTAAAATTTAGTTAAATATATCACTCTCTAAAATAAAAGTGGGATGCACAATCGCGGATTATTATAATAAGACTAGTATCTCGCGTAAAAGTTTTTTACGGCTATAATTTCGAAAAAGATGTGTCGAAAATAGGTGACGAAAAATTAAATCACAAAATCGTGACTGGAAAGTGTTGCCATGTTGTAGAGCTCGAAAAGCTGATCAAAAAAGTGTATGGGATCGTTTCGCTACGATCAACCGTTGCAGAGATATCGTCGATCAAAGGTTTTGATGACGTCATAGCCGCAGTACCAAATAAAATTTAGGCCCAAATGTTGCTTCACCCCGTCACCCGTATCGCGGACCCCAAAAAACGTCAGTTATCCCTATTGGTTCTGGAGATATTTTCCCAAAAACGTCGCGTTCGATTGGGGATGCAATGCAATGGTTCCCCGTGATCATAAAAACATCTGACGTCAAATGCCACGTGCTATTATACTAATCGTGAATGTGTCTTGCGTGGTCGAACTGCCGCTATATGACCACGATTAAGAAGATTTTGACCATTAAAAAAACAAAAACAAAACACTCTCTAAAATAAAAGTGGTATGCACACACGCGGATTAGTATAATAAGACTAGTATCTCGCGTAAAAGTTTTTTACGGCTTTAATTTCGAAAAGGATGTGTCGAAAATAGGTGACGAAAAATTAAATCACAAAATCGTGACTGGAAAGTGTTCCCATGTGGTAGAGCTCGAAAAGCTGATCAAAAAAGTGTATGGGATCGTTTCGCTACGATCAACCGTTGCAGAGATATCGTTGATCAAAGATTTCAATGACGTCATATCCGCAGTACCAAATAAAATTTAGGCCCAAATGTTGCGTCACCCCATCACCCGTATCGCCGACCCTATAAAACGTCAGTTATCCCTATTGGTTCTCGAGATATTTCCCCAAAAACGTCGCGTTCGATTGGGGATGCAATGCAATGGTTCCCCCGTGATAAGATAATAATAACTGACGTCACGCCGCGTGCTATTATACTAATCGTCAATTATCAATGGTCTAACGAAAAAATGACCACGATTAAGAAGATTTTGACCGTAAATTTAGAAAAAACACAACACTCTCTAAAATAAAAGTGGGATGCACGATTGCGGAAAAAAATTTTTACGACTTTAATTTAGAAAAGAATCTGCAGAGATACGACGCGTTCCCGTGTGTGTACCCCGTGACGAAAATTTTAATTACGGAATTGGAAAAGGAAAGTGTACCCAAGCTGTAGAGCTTGAAAAACTGATCAAAAAAATGTATGGGATCGTTTCGCTACGACCAACCGTTACGGAGATATCGCCGATCAAAGATTTTAATGACGTCATATCCGCAGTACCAAATAAAATTTAGGCCCAAGTGTTGCGTCACCCCGTCACCCGTATCGCCGACCCTCAAAAACGTCAGTTATTCCTATTGGTTCTCGAGATATTTCCCCAAAAACGTCGCGTTCGATTGGGGATGCAATGCAATAAGATAAGATAAAAATAACTGACGTCACGCCGCGTGCTATTATACTAATCGTCAATTGTCAATGGTCTAACGAAAAAATGACCACGATTAAGAAGATTTTGACCGTAAATTTAGAAAAAACACAACACTCTCTAAAATAAAAGTGGGATGCACAACGCGGATTAGTATATATAGACTAGTATCTCGCGTAAAAGTTTTTTACGACTTTAATTTCGAAAAGAATCTGCAGAAATACGAC
Source organism: Turritopsis dohrnii (assembly GCA_027922465.2). Lineage (NCBI taxonomy): Eukaryota > Metazoa > Cnidaria > Hydrozoa > Anthoathecata > Oceaniidae > Turritopsis > Turritopsis dohrnii. Next base: position 446,658 of record BQMF02000216.1, on the reverse strand, counting down.
GCGTTCCCGTGTGCGTATCCCGTGACGAAAATTTCAATTACGGAATCGGGACTGGAAAATGTACCCATGTTGTATAGCTTGAAAAACTGAGCAAAAAAATGTATGGGATCGTTTCGCTACGATCAACCGTTGCAGAGATAATGACGTCATAGCCGCAATACCAAATTAAATTTAGGCCCAAATGATGCGTCACCCCATCACCCGTATCGCGGGCCCTTAAAAACGTCAGTTATCCCTATTGGTTCTTGAGATATTTCCCCAAAAACGTCGCGTTCGATTGGGGATGCAATGCAATGATTCCCCGTGATCATAAAAAAAGTGACGTCAAATGATGCCACGTGCTATTATACTAATCGTGAATGTGTCTTGCGTGGTCGAACTGCCGCTATATGACCACGATTAAGAAGATTTTGACCATTAAAAAAACAAAAACAAAACACTCTCTAAGTTAAATGTGTTACACACGATTGCGAATTAGTATAATAAGACTAGTATCCCGGGTAAAAACTTTTTACCGAACTTAACTTCGAAAAGTGTACCCATGTTGTAGAGCTCGAAAAACTGATCAAAACATTGTATGGGATCGTTTCGCTACGATCAACCGTTGCGGAGATATCGCTGATCAAAGATTTCGATGACGTCATATCCGCAGTACCAAATAAAATTTAGGCCCAAATCGCTGACCCCAAAAAACGTCAGTTATCCCTATTGGTTCTTGAGATATTTCCCCAAAAACGTCGCGTTCGATTGGGGCTGCAATGCAATGATTCCCCGTGGTCATAAAAAACTGACGTCAAATGATGCCACGTGCTTTTGGAATGATCGTGAAAAAAGTGTCTCTCGCCTCTACGTGGTTTTACGCGCACATAAGAGGACGATGACCGTAAATTAAAACTAAATATATCACTCTCTAAAATAAAAGTGGTATGCACAATCGCGGATTATTATAATAAGACTAGCAACTCGCGTAAAAGTTTTTTACGGCTTTTTTTTCGAAACGGATGTGCAAGAATCCCGCGTTGCTGTGTGCAAACCCCGTGACGAAAATTTCAATCAAACAATCGGGACTGGAAAATGTATCCATGTTGTAGAGCTTGAAAAACTGAGCAAAAAATTGTATGGGATCGTTTCGCTACGATCAACCGTTGCAGAGATATCGTTGATCAAAAATTTTAATGACGTCATATCCGCAGTACCAAATAAAATTTTGACCCAAATGTTGCGTCACCCCATCACCCGTATCGCGGACCCTAAAAAACGTCAGTTATCCCCATTGGTTATCGAGATATTTCCCCAAAAACGTCGCGTTCGATTGGGGATGCAATGCAATGATTCGCCGTGATCATAAAAAAACTGACGTCACGCCAACGATACTGTAATAGATTTTTGTGTTATCATGTTGTAAAGCTGTCTAATAAAAATTCAGTGAATATACCAATCAAAAACTACATGTTTTTCGACAAATCCATGTTTATTTGACTAACAAGCTTTCGGAGGCGTACCGCTCTCCATGATCACGTCAATAGTGTACAAACAGATTAAATTTTTTTCTAAAATATGTTACATAATACAATAGAAATTAAATGCTAGAATAATTCTAAAGGTAAAGATTGGCTAGTTTTGTTTAAGCTAGGTTTGTCACGGCTAATTAATAGACTCTCCTTGATGGTGAGCTTAAAGTCGTTAGACTCACGAGACAAAATATCAAAATCGTTAAACGAAGGAGAGACAAGACACTGGCGAGAATGCTCTAACACGGCAGAAATCTGATTAGGCTGTAGTGATTTCTGTTTGTCAGTTAAATGCGAGATTCCAAGATGCTCACAAATTCGGACTTTGAAATGGCGTTTAGTTTTGCCAAAATAAGTAGCATTGCAACTACTACACTTAAAACGATAAACAAGTCCAGATTGCAGCAACAACGGAATCTTATCCTTAAAATGAAAAAGGGATCGTAATTTAACACTAGCACGAAATATAACACGAATGTCACAGTGCGGTAACTTCTCTCGGAAAAGGCTATGTAACTGAGTACGAATGTTTAATGAAGTATTACCCAAAAAGGGTAAAACAAACAAAAACGGTTTTTTCGGAACGGTGTGAACCTCCAACTTAGGTCGATAAAGTCTATTGAGAAAGGTCCTGATACAAGAATTAATCATATTTGAGGGGTAACCATTCTTCTTAAAGACATCTTTAAGAAAAACCGTTTCCTCATGGAATTTACAATAGTTAGAGCAAATATTAAAACAGCGATGTAATAAAGAGTACATTAAGCCATGTTTATAAGATGTAGGTATAAAGCTATTAAAATTAGTATAGACACCACTAAAGGTTGATTTACGATAGATATTAGTTACAAATTGATTCCCTTTCCTAGATACAAAAACATCCAAAAAGGAGAGAGTAAAGTTATTCTCAATCTCCTTAGTAAATGAAATGCTTTTATGTCTCGTGTTAAGGTAGTTATAAAATTTGTCTATATGATCCAGGGAAGAAAACATTACAAAAATATCATCTACATATCGTTTATAGTATGTAGGCTTAAATTCAACAGGGCATTCATCAAGCCATTTCCGTTCATAATAGCACATAAAAGCATTGGCTAAAGTAGGTCCTAGCGGTGAGCCCATGGCTACACCATCAATCTGTTTATAATAGCAACCGTCAAATATAAAAAAGGATTCAGTAGAAGCGAGTTCTAAAAGTTTACGAAAATCCTTTTTGGAAATCCCATTGACCTTAGTATTGGCTTCAGGAAACAATTGATCAACACAAATATCAATGGTTTCATGAAGAGGAACGTTCGTAAAAAGAGAATCAACATCAAAACTAGCCATATAATGAAGAGAGTTCTGAGTGCAAATGTCATTAGCAAAAGAAAAAGAATCTTTGACAGTAAATTCATTGGTCGTAATAGTAGCTAACAAAGGTACAAAAAACTTAGCTAAGGAGTAACTAGGTGTACCAATAGCAGACAAAATAGGTCGAAATGGAGGCACACCGTTAACACAAGGCTTGTGGACTTTAGGCAGGCCATATAACATAAATATAAATATAACATAAATATAAGATTTTATAAGATTTTTGTGTGATCTTACGTGACGAATCGTTATTCAAAATCACCGTTGTCTCATTTTAATGCAGAAGCAAAAAGTTTAGTTTTACCTTTTTTAATTGGGTATGTAAGCCCATTGACGTGTACTTTCCATGAATATATAGAGGTGACTAGCCGCCAAGGCGGTGTCGCTCGCCACCCATGTTCAGTATGCGTCCAGTTCACGAAAAATAAAATGAAGAATTGGCAATGATAAGTTTGCCCATGTTGTAGAGCTCGAAAAACTGATTAAAAAAATGTATGGAATCGTTTCGCTACGACCAACCGTTCCAGAGAAATTGTCAATCAAAGACTTTGATGACGTCATATCCGCAGTACCAAATAAAATTTAGGCCCAAATGATGCGTCACCCCATCACCCGTATCGCTGACCCCAAAAAACGTCAGTTATCCCTATTGGTTCTCGAGATATTTCCCCAAAAACGTCGCGTTCGATTGGGGATGCAATGCAATGATTCCCCGTGATCATAAAAAAAAAAACTGACGTCAAATGATGCCACGTGCTTTTAGAATAATCGTGAAAAAAGTGACTCTCGCCGCTACGTGGTTTTACGCGCACATAAGAGGACGATGACCGTAAAATTTAAATAAATATATCACTCTCTAAAATAAAAGTGGGATGCACAGCGCGGATTATTATAATAAGATTTTATCATTAAAAATTTGACATCATCACCCACAATTCGATGCCTAATAGCTTTTGACAGGTTAACTTTTCTAATATGACCTAAGCAAGTTTATTAATCAGGCAAAAATTTACTTTCCACGGTATATGGCATGTTTTACTTTGAAAATATCAATTTTTTTGGTATTTTGATGACGTCACGACCCAAACTTTGACGCCTTATAACTTTTGATAGGTTAATTTTTATGACATGACCTAACCAAGCTTTTTGTTCAGGAAAAAATTATCTTTCCAATGGTATATAACACTTACAACTTTGTAAAAAAAATATTTCGTTGCCATGGGAACATATTCTGGTCTGTAAAATACACAAAACAGGTGTTTTTTTGTTGGGTCTGAGGCTTAAATTACTTCTTTTCCCCTAAATTACCACTGTGCCAAATTTCATGCTTTTAAGTCATTTTGCACAATTTTTATGTTTTTTTGCACAATCAGACTGGACTAATAACTAACTAGTTGCTATTGAATTGCGTAGAAGAACAGCTATTTTAGCAGACATAAAAAGTTCTTTTTGACGCGACAACAAAAAAATAGAATAAAAATATTCGAAATATTACGCCACAACAATTGATAACTCGCGCACTATTAAAAATATCGACATTTATCATGAACACGTGTATATGACAAAATACCCCATACCGAAATACCGATTTTTTTGTACATAAATACCAAAATACTGAGACACAAAAACGGGCGATTTACCGTCATCGGCACAAGATGAAATACCGTAATCCCGTCATTTTTTTCGCCAATGTAACAACAGATATCAAATGATAATATGCAAAATATTGGAGAGACAACATTATTTTTTATATGATGAAGGTAACTTTTTCTCTTTGTACACGCGTTGGGAAATCCGTTACTTCGTTCTCGAGTTAATGTGAGAATTATCCCTAGATATTTATGACAGGGGTGTTTTAATTCTCTAAAGTCTTAATTCCCCGTGAGATCAGTAGCATCGGAGCTGCTGACTCCCAAAAATAGCGAATCCCCATCCTTGCTTTCTTTTCCTATAAAACTTTACGAAAGAATGTTTTAAACAAAAGAATATATTCCCATTACTCAAAACTTTCCTGCGCCATTAATAGACCTTTCCCGAATTTCTGTTTAAACTCTAAACTGTGACTGAGTTTCATATCTAACCTCGTTTTCATGCGATTCATTGTTCCACTGATTTCATTACTTCATAACTTAATAATAGTCACTATTATTTCCAATTCCCATTCCGATAGTTAAAAGCGGTTTAAATATTAAAAGCGAGGTTAGACACGACAGCTCGGCCACAATGCGTCGTTTAAACAGAATTCGAGAAAGGTCTATTACATTTCATTTAAAATTCATCCAAGCTTGGAAGAGCTGTTCATAGAAAAGGGGAATTAAACTTTTTAAAACATTTCTTGTTTGGCCTGTTTTCTAATAAACGCCGCTTTTCAAGATGCAGCATTTATTAGAAAGCGGCGTTTATTACGCCCAATATCCTGAACCAAGTGATATCCCAGAAGGGAAATGTCATAACGCCATTTCTCACCATCAAATTGGAGAGTATTTAATGTTCTCAGAAGTTTTTATTTGTTCTTCGTCTCACCGTATAAACGCCACGTTTCTAGCTGAACACTTACAACTAGCGCCCATCTGTGAATACTACGCCCTCTACCTCCTATTCATAAATTCACAAATTATCAATCATTATAGCCCTCGCCTCACTTCTAATTCCAATAAGTAAAGGCTGCTAGCATCAGTAAGTTAAAGCAGTATGAACGCCACATCTTCAAAACACCACATCTTCAAAACGCCTCATCTTAAAAACGCCAAATCTTGAAAAATGGGATTAAATGGACCAACATTCTTTTTGTTCATTTGTGCTCTAAATCTCTTTGATGAGAATCTGAGAGCTTAATTTAGTTTAATAGTTTTATTTATTGGTCAATTGTAAATTCCAGATCCATATACCCAATGGTAGCATGAAACCAGGGGGTATTACAACACACGATGGTAGCATGAAACCAGGGGGTATTACAACAACACACGATGGTAGCATGAAACCAGGGGGTATTATGACAACACACGATGGTAGTATGAAACCAGGGGGTATTATGACAACCCACGGTGAGGAAAAACCACGCTTCTATGAAGTACTATAATGACTACGTCATTGTTCTGTTCTGTCTTTCCAAAAGGTCTTTTGCGTGTTGAACGGTGTCTGTCAAAACGATGCCTTTTAACCTTAACCATTAGTTTGAATGGAACAAACAGTCGTGTCAACCCCTAACTCGTGATTTTGCATCAGTTGTTTTGCTGAAATAATACTTTGAGTTTTTGGCACATCCCTTTTTTTTCTCTCTCAAAGTCTGTTACCTCATTGTATAGCCCACAAAGAACTAAACAAAAACATTTTAGTGTGAATACAACGTTCTTGAGTGTATTGCAAGTTATTACAAATTGTAGCACAACACTCTTACCCACCCCAAAATAGAGAACTTCGTTAGCTACAGTTCCATCAAGTACAATAGTATTTAGAGTCTAATGATTCTATAATGCAAGTTTCTATCTAGTTGACATTAGATGTTCATTTAACTTCATCTTCTCAGATGAAGTAATTGGTCACGTAACTGGCAGAAACGAACGTTCAATAGCGTGATTAGCCGAACACGTAAGCTTGTGAGCACGTAAAGCTGGAAAGTCCGACTAGTTACTGAAGTAACTTAAATAAAACCGATTCAAAGTTGTTGTAGTTGTTCTTGCCAGATTGATTTCTGTTGATGCGTATCGTACAAAAATCTCCCTACTAAAAGGAGAACGATTTAATTGATTGTCATGGAAACACACAACTTTTCGATATTTGGATGGCAACGAGTTTTGTCTTGGTATTGTCATGGTATTGTCATGGTAACATACAACTTTTCGATATTTGGATAGCAACGAGTTTTTGAAGGACCTGTCAGTGTCTGCAGTCTACAGTCGTCTCAAAAATGTCCATACCAGTTTGAGACGTCTTAAAGATGTAGCAGCTGCTATATAACTTGCAATAGTAGGTACAGAAGATCTGGATATAGTGTGTGTTTTTTTCATGAGTTTTCAGGAGGGAATAAAAGAAATTTTAAAAATAAAATCGAATGGTTGATTGATTGCAGGCTAGCCTTTAGCCGAACTGGAAATGTTGTCTTCTTGTATGAAGCAAACAGGCATTTGTCATACAAACTGATGTTTGAAACCTTGCTGATTGTGTTTTGATCTTGTTATTTCAAAATGGTGGCTTAAGAAAGATTAGCGAATTTTAAGTCAATCAAAATCTATGTATTTGTAACTTGCCGAGGTGGCTCGCCTGTGACTGTGACATGAGAATTATTTCAGCCCACTTGCTGGGATCTCGATATATATAGCCCCTGTACATATAAAAGGTCAAAAAAGGCCCTCAATACAGTAAATACGGTTAATAACAGGTAATAAAAAGAATAGAAAGGGGAAAGCTAAAAGTTAAATTTGTCAATTGTCAGAAATAACGTTTAAGTTCACATTGTGAAACTGTGAAGTTAGTTTTATTGTTATCTCGCAAAATGGCCTCCAGTTCTTTATCAAAAGGCCATTTTTCGTTTGCATCAGGAAATATTCATTTGACGTCAAATTGCACATCTAATGGACTTTGCACTCGATTGTGTTCATGATCTGAAAAGTCACGTTTCGTGCTTTTAAATTACGAATAATGAATATAAGTTTAGTTCCGGATGTTATAATGTATTCCAGAACCTTTCTGATGAGTAAAATCAGAGAAGAGAAGCAAAAAGCTGAAAACTATCGTGTTTTATTCGAAAAGTACTTCGCAGTAAGTATAGAATACATAGTTACATGTAAACAGCTTTCTTATAATTCTGATTTTATTTTGACAACTCGTTTTCATGTAACTTTATCTAACTTTGACAACTAATAAAGCAGATTGGAAAAAAAAGTTTCTCCTTCCGTCTTTATAGAAATGCCTTGCATTGAATGAATCAAATTGCAAGTTAAAATATAAAATCGAAGAATTGGAGAGTCGTATGGAGATTGCTGACAAGGATGTTCAGTTATCAAACGAAAAACTTATGACATCAAAATCTCAATGTCAGCAATTGGTGGATAAAAACAACTTGTATACCAAACAAATTCAACAATTACTTGTTGAAAATGAAAACCAGAAAAAACAAATACAAGAGTTAAATGAAGATCTGGTTGCGGAAGTAGTTACGGAACTTTATGATGCGACAAAGGAAATTTGGTTAAATGAAGTCGAAAGCCTCAATGAGCTGACTTATCGGCAAGCTGATGATATCGATTCTCTGAAAAAGGAAATTACTACCATGAAGAAGAAGATTCAAAAGTTAGAGGAAGCTAACGTTAAGCTCAACAAGGAAGAACGAGATTGGATACTGAGATATATCAGCGCTCAAACATTTGTAACATCCACACAACGACTTGTCGAAGAGGTTTACCATTCCGAAGTACATGTTCAAACATATCTAGACAGATTGCAACAAAAGTTCGCAAAAAAGTCTCCTTTCCGTTTACTGAGCCTCAAAAAGAAGAAACAAATCATTATGGACGCAAAAGAAGCCATCGCAACAAATCTCGAAAACTTACATAAGATTGTGATTGGTTTCCATTGCTACCAATAAAACAAATCATTACCTCATGACCGAAGAAAGTGAATACGCGCAGGTGACAAAGTAAGTCTTACAATTTTATTCTATCAGAGTTCTCTTTGAGTACAATAGTGAAGAGTACAATATAGAAATATCTATCAATCTTATTTTATTCTATTCTATCCTACAGATTTAAGTTAGGTAGGGGAGCTTGAATTTTCCTGCGTCTGTCAGTCAGTCAGTGTGTAACGTTACAGTTCAGGTATAATAGCATCTTGCGTTAAAATTATGAGGATTATATAATGCAAGTTGCTATGAGGCCTGAGTTTTATTAAATGAGCATAGCATTAATTGGTGTATTGTGCAGTTATACATGTCTGTTTACACTTTTATTTTTAGCAATCAGCAACTGCTTGGCATATGATCTTCAATTTACCTCAACTGCGTAATTGGTGGAAACAAAAGTTCGATAACATCATCAGCCAAGCACGTAAGCTTGTAAGCACGTAAAACTCGAAGATCCAACTAGTAACTGAAATTTGAAGCGTAAATAAAATCGATTAAAGTATCAAAGTTGTTGTAGTTGTTCTTCTCCATAAGATTTCTGTTGATGTCTATTGTATTACCATAGTTAGTGTCTATGTTGCCACAAAAGTCTCCCTGCTAAAAGAAGAGAGATTGTCATGAAAACATAAGGGCGGACTGACTTTCTTTTAAATCGTTCACCAATTAGTTAATCCTTCACATTTAATGTTATTATGATTTTGAACTTGATATGTTGTTAATTCGACTCACGTTGAATGCATTCCACTGCAAAACAATTTGCATGTAATGCGTTGTGGTCGATTTTGTTATTCGGCTCTTAAGAATTTGCGTTTTTGGTCTCAATGAGATTTAAAGCGTATATTAATGCTAGAGACGATAATCTGTATGCAAGATCAGGTCTGTCCGGTTATCTTTCATTCGACAACTTGTCTATTCAATAATGCTGACGTAATCCATGTGCAGCATGTTGCCATGACGAGTATTCTAAATTCAAACAACGGTAATTTCCTCGTTTATTACTATTTAGGGTAGATTGTCAATAGAAGGTAAATTGGTGCACAACATAGTGACTCAATAGTGGTCAATGAAGCCCTGAGTCTCAATTCATCATCTCTGAAAGGTAATATTCTGCTTATGGAAACTCTTGGAAAAAATTTTTATTTTGTCTGGTTTAAAGGACCCTGAAATAATTTGTATTTAATATAAACGTTATTTAATATTTAATAATATTTAATATTATTATTTTTTTATGACTAAATATATCCTTTCGACGTTTTGTTAAGGTTTCGACTCTCGTCAAGAAATAAGAAAATCAGCAAGCAATTTTGAGCAGACTTATATCTGTCATGACTTAAAAGGTACTTTCCTAAACAGAAACCTTTTGCATTGCAAGTTGGGAAGATTGACATAATATCATCTTTGCCTGAATGAGTTATTCCGATTTGCTTCTTTTTATTATATAGTAAGACCAACACTTGAATATCCTGTATGTGTAATAATAATGTAATAACCTGTAATAACATAATATTAGTTAGGTGAGGAAGCACCATTTTTCAAATTAGAGAAAATAAAAAAAATTCTCATACGCTCTTTGCGGACTTTTTATCAGCAAACTTTTTCGTTATTCATAACATAAAAGTTATTGCAAACTATTTTCCTTGCATTACTAGTCGTTCGAAATATTGTTTTTCGTTCGAAGTATTGTTTTTTGTATGTCTCTTGTGATTGCAAATGATTAGTCCAACCACTATTCTGTGATGGACCTGACGCTCCACCGGTGGTTGGATGATCATATGTGGAAATGAGATGCGAACACCCAACCTGCACTGGACTTCATATGTGAGGGAGACCTATCACAGGCTTGTTACTTGCAAACAACAACAACATACAACAAACTCAAATTGTTTTTATGTTTGAATGTGTTTGTCGAGTTGCCAAGCACTTTCAAACTACTTTTCTTTCAAGGGAGCAGACGTTTGCACATTCTTAAATCTTGACTATTGTGGAAACCACGAAATTACCATCGCCTGGGTATTTGAGCTGTATGCCAATAAAAGCACTCAAAAACCATTTTTTTCCAAATTTGATGTCTAAGTAAGCAACTTCCAATTTACAGGGGCCACGGCTCTTCGAAAGTAGAGGGATCATCCATAAAATTTAATGACGGTCCTAGAAATTTTACCCCCTATATTGGCTAATATAATACAAAACAAGCTTCTCAATAAGTTGAACCAGATTACGTGGTTGCTCGATTACCAAACAATAACGACACTTGATTGGTTGAGGTGCAGCAAAAAAATTTCTTTACTTCATATGTAATAACGATAAGTAACACAAGGCTGGTTTTACACCAAATAAATAAGTCAATTAAAAAAGTGCTCCCATAACAACAGCTATAAATAAGTTATACAAATTACAAAAAAAAACAAAAACATTTTCTCATTCACTAAGTACAATTTCAGAAAATTTCGGACACTTGTTGCTTTTTAAACTGGTTCGCTGAGTCAGCACTATCTTGGATATAAAACTGAATTTCATTCTTTGAATCGATGTAACGGCATATGAATTTATGCACGAAAGGAAGCTGAGGACTCTGCATGAAAATAAAAAGTAACCATTGCGACATAAAAAAGTGCATTCCTTAAAAAAATAAATAGAAAAATTCGAACGGGTAAATTCAATGGAAGGCGACGTACAGATGGCCGTTTGCCGTATGAATGACGAATTTGGTTCCATCAACGCAAAGAATGATCAAAATTCAAGATAATTGACCGTGGCACATCTGACGGTCGACGAAAAAAAAAGTATTGAAAAAAACAGTGTATAAAAACAGAATATTTGCCATAAAAATTTACCCGGAGCGTGCTTTTAAAAAACAATTTTTTTGGAGGGAGGGATGTGGGTTACTAAATATACTAAATACTAAATTTATTCATAATATTTTCTTAGGGTGGTTTTTTGAATATACAGGAGGAGAGACATTCGGGGCTTTGTCAGAACGGGTGACATGTTCAAGCTTGCTTCTTTGAACATCACGTTCGCTCAAAAACAAAATGGTAGACATGTAGCGACTGTGGAACCCGTCAATAGATCGATAACAATATCGGTTACCGTAATATTTGCACGTCTTAGTCGACTGAATTCGCATTTGTTTTTGTTATCTCTTAAAAGAGATCGTTCCTTTTGCGTTCTTCTGTTTGTTCATATTAGACAACATTTGGGAAATATACGAAGTAAGTAGATCGTCCATTTTATAACCCTGCAAAGAAATATAAATAAATGAAATAATTCAACAAAATATGAGCAATAACAAAAGTGACAGACAAAACAAAAATATTCAGGCGACATAAACTAACTGACACTCAACACTCGGTGAAAAGTCTCACAAAAACGTCTGAAACAATGAGTCAAATATTCAGGTCTTCTAATTTAATGTCCATTACACATCGCGGTAAAAAAATTTGAAAACAGTCGAGTAAGAAACAAGTGTCACGTGATAAAGAACGGTATAGCAGCCACCTTACAGAAACTTCCTTTAGAAAATTCTTCATTCGAATTTCCGAATTCGAATTTATCGCTATCAATTTACGTGCAAGATTTCTGTAGCATTGAACCAGCATCAATCAAAGTTTAGCACGTTACAAGTTTCCAAATCATCATTTTCATACTTTATCCAAATTTGGCTCGAATTGCGCAATTTTGGTCAAATATCACAAAATGACTGCCGAAATCGAAACTAGCACCCTTCGATTGTTCGTTGTGCAGATTTTTGAAGATTTTTGAAGAAATTTCGAATTTTGGACAAAATTTGACCGTTTTTTTGTATGATTTCATGTAATGATTTTAGGTTTGTTACACTCCAACATGTGGAGCCACACATTTCTTAACCTCCATAATATCAAACCACAACAAAAAAAGTAATTTTCATGGACAATAGCAGAAGAAGTAACACAAGGATGTTTCGATACTTCGATATTTTCGCTTCGTTGTCATACCGCAAAAACAAAAGCCGAAAGGCTTAGACTAACCATTTCAATATACACAAAGCGGCTTCAGAAATAGCTTATACTTACCAAGTTGGTTTCACACAAAAGTTTGGTGCCTTTCACCAGGTTACCAATTGTCATGTGAAAATACGTGTTGCCGCTACTCCAATTCGAGATCTTTGTAAACGGATATGTTATAAGGAGATCCTGAACAAACAAAAGGAAAATTTATTGAATACAGTACCGTAGGTGAACACAAAAATTTTGTCTAGTAAGGAATGAATTGATATTAACATTCTTATCCAAAAAACATAATACCTTAGAGTTCGGATCGATTAAGTTGACACCATTTTTATTAACAGCTATCAAAACATGGTCTGGGAAATTCTGGTCTGTAGTTTGCTGCAATACGAAAAAAAAAGCAGGTATTAGGATAAGGACCAATGAATTTGAACTAAGCACGTCCTCTGATGAAGTAAGTAAATACAAAAATTTTCAGTTTACATCTTTTCTGTTAACGCCTCTTGTAGCAATATTCCGCCCTTATTAGACGCCTTGTAAGTATATAATTTACTTACTCGCACTTCGAAAAACGCCGAACCGAACGTTGGCTTTTTGGCTATGATTTTCAAGAAAATGATCTTGCATTCTTCCTTTCGTTTATCGGCCAGATTCAAATAGTGAAATTCAATTCCCTAAAAAAGTAAAAAACAAAAACAAAAAAAAAAACAATAAATAACTGCATACAGAAAAAATGTTTTAACAATTTTAATAGGAATCATCTCGTGTCCTACCTCCTTCCATTTAGCTGCAGGCTGGACTAGTGGAATCATGTCAACAGGCACGAAACTGTTTAGACTACGTCTACAAAAATTAAATGAAAAAATAATATATACATGTATACATACAGCTTGAAAAATGAAACGAAAAGCAACAAAAGTTCGTTGAACTAAAAACAATAAGCCAATCTCACGTGATGTTCTGTAAATGAGTCCGTTCATCACCGAATCGGATTTTATACTGCAACGCGGCTAGGGTCATCGCTTCTTCTATGGTACACTTATGGTAACCCCGTAGCAGTTTTGGTAATTCCTACAAAACAAAACAACTCCAATTTCATAAATTTCAGACCAATTAACCTCCTGAAATCGCTTCAATTCCAGTAAGGACAGATGGCATGTTCCCTCAATAGCAAAGGATTCAGACTTAAGTAAATATGACAGTGACGTCATTCGACTAGGGTGATTCAGAAACCGGGTTAACGTATGATAGAAAACACGCCTAGATGCTTCCGTATACGTCAGCATGCAACAATTATTTTTGTGTATTGCTTACTTGGTGAAAGTGAAAGATGGAGTCTGCATTCGGATCTTTCCCGATCACTGTTGTCGTCCATAATTTCTTCATGAAAAATACCTGATAGCTCATATTAAGAACCGTACCTAGAAGAAAAGTATTTGAACAAATCACAAGATCTAACATACCAAAACAAACTGCAGAATATCAGGGAGAAAAAAAGCTTATACTTACGAAACAATAACAAAGCATTTACGAAGTATTTTAACCTAGTAAGTACATCCAACCCTCTTTTATGCAATTAATTGTTTGACTGATTTATTAATTTATTGCTTGCCCTAAACATTCAAACGCCCTGTAGATAATTGAAATACTGACTATATTAAAACACGGTATTTCCTAGGGTGTAAGACGTGCCACCCGATCAGCCACAGTGTATCGACTCATTGAAAACTGCAACAAGATAACTTTATCTTTCATTTTTTTTCTTTTCGATGTCAAAATTTTCACAGGTTTCTAACTTTCGTTATTATAATTGTTTACTTTGCATTAGGAGGAAGTGACAGGATTTTGTAATGTTTACAATCTCTTCAGATGATGACGTATATCATAGTGGAAGCAAGCTGACGCAGTAAGCAGGCATTAGGGAGACAATGGCGTCCTTCCCTTTCATAAATGAACTGAAGGTAAATTTAATCTTGCTGATGAAGGCTCAATAAAAGTACTCACTAAACTCGATTTCATTCTAAGACCTATTTCATTCCACTCTGTCTCGTTCAGTCAAACGAATGTCTTATTTGGACAAATCACTGTGATTATAATAATCGAGACCGATGTTCTGACTCACCATCTCGTTGCGATATTGGTTTGGCCTTCTTTAACCATTCAATCAAATGACGCACGAAGTCGAAAAAGAAATCTGGTTCCGGTACGCTGATCACTATGATATAAACAAAGTGATGACTAATAAGGAAGAGAGATCAAGTACCAAAAATCATACTCCCTAAGACTGATAACGAGGCTTTGTTGTAGATCAAATTTTAAACTAATTCGAGATAAGAATACAAGCGTCAGCAATTTTACAGTCTTGTTTTGGTGTAGAAGACAGCAATCAACCAAAACATAAAATTTGTTCTCGTTGTGGTTTTTTGCTAACGCAGAGGTTTGAATGATTTCCATGACAATAAGTATAGTTTCTATGACAACCGCAACAAAAACTTACCTTTATCTGCGATTTTGACGAACAAGCTGAAACCTTCGGGTGAACGAAGCTGAAGTTTAGCTGCTATCAGGTTACAGAAGTCCTTAGCTCGCGTGCTCGATTCTACTTCAAAAGCCTACAGCAAGAAGAACACATAGAAGACTCATCTTCAACTTCTTTAGACACAAAAGTTGTAAAAGAACTCGTTAACGAAAGGAAGGCGGATACCCAATGGGCAAAATCGTCTCTGTGACGAAGAGCATTTTTATTGAAACAATGTCCACATTTGCGTGCCTTTCTATGGAAATGTAACTCCTTCACAGTGACTTTTTACCATCTTGTCTACTGGGTAAGGGTTTCATATGAAACAACAGGAGATGTAAAAATTCAGTTAATGCACCCCTCTTGTGGAAGATCATATATGGACAGAAATTCAAGATTAATTTCGGGAGACGGGCAGCTCACTTCCGCATGAAAATTTCACATTAGAGGCGATGGTACTGTGACGTCATATATCTAACCTCATTCGTATCATCAGGGAAGTAGACCTTGTGGAAAATACGAACAGTCTTCTCCTAAAAACAAAACAGATTAAAAGCTATCAAACAAAAGGTTGTTATGAAAGGCGTCTAGGTTGTTGTTAAACGTGGTCACACGACAAGTAAAAAGGCGTCTAGGTTGTTGTGAAACGTGGTCACACGACAAGTAAAAAGGCGTCTAGGTTGTTGTGAAACGTGGTCACACGACAAGTAAAAAAGCGTCTAGGTTGTTGTGAAACGTGGTCACACGACAAGTAAAAAGGCGTCTAGGTTGTTGTGAAACGTGGTCACACGACAAGTAAAAAGACGTCTAGGTTGTTGTGAAACGTGGTCACACAACAAGTAAAAAGGGTTCAAATTTCAGCATTTTGGAGAACAGCGTAAAGGCATAGAATAGTAAAAAAATATATGAAAACTTCCAAAAAAAATCTTTAGTTACCTGTACCGCTTCGACTTCCACCAGATGAGGAGGGTATTTTCGTGGGCCTTGTCTAGTAGATTAGAAAGTAGATGTAACTAAGCAACATGTCTGCTGCTCTAAGGCTGCAATAGTTCAGAGTTTATTCTCAAGATGGCCGTCAACACTCTATCTTAAAAAACTCTCAGTGGTTAACTATACCGAATTTCAAGTGTGAATGCCAACTGTACCTGATAGTCTTGTGCAAACGTAAATAGCAGTCTGATGAAATTCCCCAAGATCGACTTTTTGACTTCAGGAACAGTTTCACGTCGTTCTGCAGCGAAGGACTGGGAAAAAAAAGAGAAACAAATCATTACTATATCGTTCAAAGAAACGTTTAAGACAGTAACGGAGTAGACGTCAAAAGTTACATCGTACCTGCACGCAAAACTGCCGGTTAGAAGCCACATTAGTTCCCAACCCCTTTCTTCGCTAAGCTTGTGTCTGGAGAAAGGAGATAACAACGTCACAAAGTTGTCAAAATCTTTTGATCAATTTCCGGGTTACACTATGCTATTTCAACATTTGTTCAGGTTTTGAACTTTTTAACGTCACACAAAACCTGGAGGAGGGTGAAACATTTACCATAGCTTGATGTGTTGCGTGAGAATATTAAATTGCTTTTATTTGATAAAATCAATCAGCCTCAGGCTACTCTTAGGTTTTGAAAACAACAAGTTTAGCCTCAGGTTGATCTTTCTTTGTTCCTATTTTTTTGGCAAATCTCAGGCTAGTGTTCTTAAGAAATCCCCAGTAAGCAAAATCGCCAACAAAATCAAATCAGTGCGACTAAGAGCATTTTTAATAAAAAATAGTGTGTGTATTTCTTTAGAAAGGAACTCCTTCGCAGAGGTTTTTCAACAAATTTGCCCACTTGGAAAGTTCTTAAAACCGTCGAGATATAATAAGCACTCCGGTGGAAAGGATTTACCAAGAGTTGTAAAAGAAACAACATCAATGACAGTGTTAGTAGATTGCCTTTGTATTGATTGGATTAAAATAAGTCAATCAGCGAGATGATACGTTTGAGGTGACATGTAAGTGAAAGAAATTAGTGGAGAAGATCTTACGGGTTATCTGTAAGTTGTTTTATGATCTGACAATAAACTTCATCTCGAAGCGACTCCTACGCAGAGGTGAAAGAAACAAGAAAATAAGTAGGTTACATTCAAACGTCAGTTAACAGTGAGGTAGAGGGAGTAAAAAAAGGAGGAGAGTTTCATATTAAATTCGTTTGCTTCACGTTGTCTACTCACATTCAATAGCGGTGGTTCGAAGATCATGTCAGTGAGATCTGTGCTTCGTCTGACCTGCTTTGAGGATGGATAATCACCCATGTACTTCATGATAGGTACAAGGCAGTCAAGAAAAATTGTTATATGAGGGTTACTGGTCAAATCTCATGAAAACGCAGTGTGTTTGTCTAATGGCTGTAACCGTCCTATTTTTTCGGTTTGAAAATACGAAGAAATACACAATAATTTGCTCGCTTAAACCAGATAAACAGATAAACTGTTTAACCGAAAACTAGTTTGATCGAGTCTTGCGGTTGCACAGAAACACGATCTTATATTTGAAAAGATATCTAAAAACGTTGATTGAGCTTTTTGATGGAGGTCATCTTTTTCAGTCAATCTCTTTAGGAGAGGTAGCTTGATCGGTTCCTGAAACAAAAAATGTTACCATTATCACTGAATGGGACATAAATATCATCAACTTCATTACTGAACAGTTCATGCAAAACGAGATGAATTTCCCTTCACTAAAAATACCAACCTTAGAAAACGCCCATGGTATATCTTTCCGGATACGACGGATATTATTAAGCGTTTTACTCAACGTTCTTTTAGGTAATGGATTAAAATGCTGCCGGGAATATTCCTCCAGGGTATACGGGGCCTCTGGAATGGGGATGTCATCCATGTCTAGAGAAGCTTGGGCGGTGGCGATTAGTTTGTCAGAATCTATCGACGATTGTCCCGAAAACATATCCTAAAAAGAAAAAGCAAAAAATATTAAGTGGTCATCTTATAGTACACTGCTCACCGCCAGTGAAGGCGGTAGGGGTTCAGTGAGGGCGGCGGGGGTTCAGGGCCTAGGTGAGTCATACCATAACAGTTGTCGATTCACATATTTTGAGAAATTGTTAATTAAGGGGATTGTTTAGTTAAGCTGTTGAAGAAGTACTGCACTTTCCATACGCTAGATGTTGGCGTTCCCTGCTCAAGGACCTCGCCCACAGGAATCCCATTCCTTCACTTACAACTGAAAAGGCTTTCCTTGGTATGAATTATGATAATAACATAACGATTGATATGAGATTGAATATAAGAACTCTACTCACAAGAACATCTCGTTGTGGTTTATCTAATGTCGGCAGAACGTAAGCGCACTCTGACGGGAAGTCGCCTCTTTGCTGTGTTCGTTCGTTATAACCACGACACCAGCCTGACGTCATCACTTTCTCACCAGTCGAATCTTCGAGAATGATGAGGTCACCCTTCCTCAAACTCAGGAAAGACGAAGAGTTATCTAGGGAAGTCAACGAAAGCAACTTTTAAAAATGAGAAAAAAAAAGTGCTACATAGTATGTACTGATATTTCCTTTTTTCATTCCAACCTTACCATTGGTAAAATCATCTAAAAACACTGCGGTGAAGAACAATTTTTTCCGAAAAGGTGTGTATATTTCTATAGAAATGCACTCCTTCGCAGTGATTGTTCATCAAATTTTCACACTGGGTTTCTAATAATTCTATTAAAAACTTTTCAAAACACAAGAAAGTGTCTACAACCATTGTGAAAGCAGTAAGCATAGCCAGTATCAACTGTCAACACCATTATAGTTCAGAGGATTACACAGGTGAGCCTTTGTCCCATCGAATTAAATTCTAGAGACCTGTATCAAGATAATCTGTTGTTATGGATTTGTAAACAGGATATAGCAGGTCTGTTAAGTTTCAAAGGTTCGTTCTGTCTGGTGTGATGGACCCTTATATCTAAACTCTCAAGTCGGATCAAGTCGGATACCCAATAAATAAGTAAACTTACTACTGGTTGTCTGATAATCCTGAGTAGCAACCACAAAATGTGATCGTTTTTTCAAACCATCCAAGAAATAGCTAATAAGTTCCCTTATGTCTTCAGCATTTGAGGAGGTGAAGGTATATTCGAGACCTTTGATGGTGGAAAGTGCAAAACTCTGTCCAGGGGCCTTTTCACTGAAACGACAACAAAAAAAACATAGAGTAGAATTTAAGAGGAAATCATAGAAGAAGTAAAACTGTGCAATGGTGTGAAATTTGAGAAAAGTGTTTTGATTTTCAAGGAAATTATTTTCAAATTATGTAGAGCACTCATACCATAACGGTAATGTTAAGGAGACATTTATTTCAGATTGCATTTAACAGCTACTGAGAAATAAGAACAGAAGGAAAGACAGAAGGAAAATTGTTAAGATAGAAATAAAAGCAACATAATACAAACACATGTGCATAAAAAGAAAAAAAACCTGAAAAATAGGGGAAAAAAAGAACAGGACTTACTTTGATCCTGCTACCGACAATAACTCAGGGAAGGAACACTCAACCAATACTCGTTCTTCTGAGTCGACAATATATACACCAGTCCAATTAACAGCAATTATCACATCATCTCTAGGTAACACCGGTCCAGAAAATCGGTGTGCTTCGTAAAAACGGGAGAACAATAACGGCCAACGGAATTTGGCATGTATCACAATGTCTTCCTTTACTCTTTTTGGTTCACGTACATCACCTCGCTCAGCTATATAGTTTTTCTACAAACAAAAAATATCATCTGGTACTTTGCATAGATATTTTATAGCACAACACAGTACAGGACATGCTGCAAGAGTGTGTAAATCTCTGAAAGAAAGTGCTTTCTCAAATCAAGAATAAACAAAACCATTTAGTTGAATGTTTGTTTTGCATGAACAAAGCACTTGAATCAAAAGCTATAAAGAAGGTCCATTTAATTTCCGTATACTCTTAAGGCCTGGAGTGAACCTAACTTAATCCAAGGTGACTTACTGGTAACTGGGCTTTGTTTACTTTGGACAGAATGTTATCATATTCTTCTTTCAGCCGATGAACCAGCTATAAAAAATTAAAACCAATGAAGAAATCATACAATAATGTAACCTTTTAGACAAAACAGCAGTTTGCACATCAAACATCTCATCTTGTTTACACTTTCAAACTTTCCACGAATTTCAATATGGTAGCTGTTAGTTTTCAAGTGAAAAATCAACTACAAATAAAAGCAGTTTAGATTTGAATCCTTCATTAATAGCTAGGAAAACTGTTTACAGTATTTTTTTCTAATCTTTTTGTGAGATATCAAGGCATTTTCTATCAAATTATAATGAGCTCGTGTAATATCCAAAAGGCAAGAGATAAGGATAAGTTCACTGAGAACTCACACAACAATAATGTCAACCTGATTTGATTAGCATCTAAAGAAAGTAAGGATGCAGGGGCCTTTCCATCAAATCCTACTACAAAATAGAGGAACTGAAGGTTTCAGACTCTTTCAATATGTAAAGAGATTTGACAAACCTTTTGGTAATGATTCCCAATAAGTGTTGTCCACCATTCGTAAGCTTTTGGAGCACCCAAATATGTGTCAGGTATGTAATTCGGTAAAAGAGTTTTTATTCGTTCTAACTTCAGGTCATTTTTGTGTTCGATGTAGTATTGTTTGGCCGCTATGTCAGCAAATTCCTCTTTCTGTGCAGAAGTAAATAAACAAAATTAACACTTTTACTAACAGGTTGGCTTAATTCAAATCAAATTAAAACTTTGAGAAATATTTTGATTTCTTTTCCCTTCATTAAGACAAAAATCACAAGCATAACTGTCCAGTACTTAAAACACACTTACAGTGTTACACCTGTATTCCCCAAATTTTACACCACGAATCACTTGTTGGTAGATCAGATTTGTGCCCACGATATCAGAGGTAGGGTTATGCCATGGTGAAAAAATTTCTTTTCGGAAAAACAATCTCCATGGAGCATTTTGCTCTTTGGCACCCTGTTCTTTGGCGTACTGCTCGCATTGGGAAATGGCATCCATCACGTGATCTGAGCCTGAGCCAAGACTAGAAACCTGAAAGCAAAAATGAACATGACAATAATTCTAGTGAACCAAAGTGCCATTACATCATCATTACATCATCGTACAAGAAGGAATCCCCATAGAGATGAAGGCTTATAGTTATCAGAAATATTGAGAACAAACAATTTTTCAAATCATAATAACCAATCCTACTTCTAGAATTCAATAAAAATTCCATTCAACAAACTTTCTGTGTGGATGTAAAAAATACGACGTTAATGATATGATTGTGAATACAAAATGCTGGCAAAATAAAGTTAACAATTTTCGGTCTCCTTTCATATCAAACAAATTGATCCTTAAGCCGGTGATACATGAGTCGATTAATTGCTTTCGAACAATCACTTAGTGTATCACTGAAAAATTGCTGAAAAGAGTTGCTTTTTTTGAGTTGCTTTCGACAGCAATTAATTGCTTGCTTCTACCCATTCAAAACGCTTTGTTTTTGTACAGAAAATGCGCAAAATTAGATTTTGAAGGAAAATGAGAATGTCACGAATAGAATATAGTGTTGTGCGTTATTGTATTCAAGTGAGAAGAAAAATAAAAACATGGCAAATAAAACTGAATTTACTGAATCTTTTATCATGGTGCAAAGAAGAGAGTGTATGTTAAATCGGAATGAGAAAGCAAAAGCAATCAAAACCCTTGGTCATCCTCAAAAAGTTATAATAGTCAGCCTCACTCTTAAGGTGAAATTCACTCAAAAGAGTATCGTAAACACCAAATTTAACACGTTTTGTTAGCCGATTTTTTGTCCATGTTTTGCACTTTTGTTTCTGATTTCTTTTATTGAGGCTGTGATTTCAATCTCATCCTCATTGCCTGAAGACATTATGTTGAAAGGAAAAACTGCTTCCGTGTATCACCTTTCATATAGCAACTTTTAAATATATGTACTACGAGTTCGACAAAAGTGGAAAGCAATTAATCAACTCGTGCATCACCGGCTTTAGGAAACATTTGAAAGGATTTGGCAATATTCATAACAGTGAAGAAAACTGTAAAACATGGTAGCAATGATACCATTTCGTGTCATTCTTGAAAATTCTATTAATCATCAAGAAAGTATGGAAAGTTGCGAAAATTATTTCCATTCAAACTGATTTATTGGTATGAAAAAAACTTTCCATCTGGACATCAGTTCGCATTTGAAATTAAACTTTGCAACTCATTTAAGATTTTTGTTACCTTATCAAAAAGTGCTATATACAACGAGAATCCAAATTGATCTTTTAAATCTATCTTCTTGGCTAACTCTTCGCATAGTTCTTTAGATGTTGTAGCTGAGTCAGCTAACAGTGTTTTCGTGTTGCCATCCATAAATGTAATTGGTAGCATCAAATGTCGTTTGAATTTGACGGCCTAGTTACAAAAAAAAACACACACAACAGTAACTGTTGTTAAGGCTCGAGATTTATCTCCAAATCATGAAGGATGTAAACAAACTGATTGTACATCACACCTTCTGAAAATAACTAACTTTTGGGATTTAAACGTAAAATGAGAATGCCGATTCCCAAAAACAGTAATTAACCAAATTGCAAAAAAAAAAAAAAAAAAGAAATCACTCTCTGGTTACTCAACTCTAGTCCTTATTTCAACAACAAACAACTTCATAGCTGCAATTTACCTGCAACTCAAGCCAGCTTGGTGGTTGATGTCTTGTCCCATTTTTCATGGTTCGTCGTAATCGCTTCATGCAATATTTTACTGTTGATGGAGGACCGTTTTGAATGAAATTCATCAAATACTTTGAAAACTGAAAAACAAGACAAAATATAAAAAGACCTCTGTTCAAATTGGCGTAAACTCATTTCGGACGATGGGAATTTATGTCTTTTCAAACTGTACATGAACAAAAGCATTTGTTTTAAAATTTGAAATTTAAACAATATGCAACAAAAAAATTGCGTGAAACAGTGTTGTTTACACTTGCTAGCACTACTGTTTGTTTACATACTACAAAGTTAAACATAATGGTAGAACACCAAGAATATTTATCTTGGTGTTTCACAGAGAAAGTAATGACTTGCACAAAAAACCAACTCGGATCACAATTTCATCCCAAGGATAAAAATTATCAAAACATAATTTTTAGAATGAACAAGAATGTTGTATATACTCACGGTCTCTGATGGAGCAAAACAACCGAGACATAATGACAACAACACCCATCCACGAGTATAACTAGATTTACTTGGATTACGAGACAATTGTTTGCATATTTGGCAATAGATTTCGTCTCTACAAAAAATCAACAACAGTACAATGGGCAACCTGTTTTAATCAACACAATTTTGAAATTCTGCATGAGAAAATTCCAGGAACTTGATGTAAGTCATTAAGATATTCTTAAACAAGGTGAGTTTGCTTAAACACAAACTGAAGGTTTTTAATTATGACGAACCTCAGATCTGGGCGAACAATAGCGTGACCAATGATGAAATGAAGTTTGTCTAGATTGGTAGTGGGTCTATCTTCAGGTTTCAACGCAGATAGTGGATCAGCAGTCATCTCTCCATTATCTGCAAGTCGATTCGCAACTTCCTAAAGTTTTGAAAGAATTGTTTAATGCAATGATTATAGGAAAAAAATGACATTTTGTCCACGTTGCAGAGTACAGTAGAACAGACAGTAAAGTAAAAAAACAACAACAACAACATTTATTTGGCCAAATTTTGGTGATGCTGACTTCGAAATTCATTTATCACTTTTTCAAACTTTTGAACAAAATTCCCATCAAATGACCCACTGTGCAAAAAATCCTGCAAAGCTTTTCAAAATCTTTCAAATTCATGAAAATGCCATACATTGAAGGTTATTAGGGTAAGAACAAGTAAAATTTCTGTTAAGAATTTCATCTTTTGGAAATCCTTTCAAACCTCCATCTTTCTGTATAAGAAAATAGCAACAATTCTATAGAGTTTTTCTTGGAAACTATCTTTGAAAGTACCAGTTTAAAATTAGATATCAAAGAAAGATCTATAATGAGGTGTGGTTGTTTTCTTACATTCATTTCGATGAAGCTTTGTATTTTTCATCCAGTCCTAACTTTTTAATTCTGTTAAAATTGATTTCTTTTTTTTCTATTTTTCATTTCATCGAACTGTATGAAAAGTTAAGAACTATCAGTAAACAATGCAATAAACCCTGAAGCCTGAAACTTTTAAAGACATTCCTAAAAAGTGGGTTTCCGTCAAGTAAATCTATATTAACCACTAGAAGGCAGCTTACTGTCATCAACAGGGCAAGTTATAACCTAATAAAATCATTGATAGTACTTGAAAAGTTTATATAGAATATTATACTCATACTTTTTGAAACTCAGTGCAGCGTTGAATATAACGTAACTTAGCTTGGCGGTCAAGGTGTCCAGAAAATTGTAATTGCTGGCGGTCAATTATAATTCTGGGCGATCTTCATGTTGTTGTTTTCGCCATTTTTAATTTGTTTCCGTTTTCCCGATAATAAAAACCAATTTTATTGGCGTTTGTGAGGCATTTTATTAGCGCCCCTATATACTTTGATTTACAGGAAGAGTGTGTGAATAAATAAGGGAGATAAAAGAGACAAAAATGAGTACTCGTTAGTAGACTCGTAACTTTTTCACTACGGAACAAAAGGAACTATAAAAAATAACAAAACATTTTCAGTTTAATAGACCAAGTGCTAAGCGTTTTCATTTTCATCTTCACTCTCATCTGTAGAAGATTCCTTAGAATCTGTAAGTGTCTTATTGCTGGGTTCCTTTTTGTCTCGTTTTTTGTAAGGTTTTCGTTTTTCTCGATTAGGACGTCGCTGCGATACCAACTTCGTTTCAGACCTCTCTATTAAAAAAATTTTTTATCTAGGTCAAACGTGTTTTAAGTCATGATTTAAAATAACATAAACAAATTAATTCCCAGATCGATCTTTCGTCGCTGCGAGAAACAACCTTCTTATCTGCTTATAATAAATTTATAAAGTTGTAAGAACAGGAAAATTAAGTTAAAGTTATTTTTTTAATTGCATGTTTTCTATTTTTATTTACTTACGAGATAAGGGCGGCCAAATTGACTGCAACTTGACGATTTTGAGCGGTCAGTATCTTGAATCTGGTGGTCAGTGACCGTTGACCGCCCGTTATATTCAACGCTGTCAGTGCAAAATATTTTGATTTTTATTATACCTTAGTAATTTTTGATTTTTTCTTCAATGTCATCGACGCTAACCTTCTCCTCAATGTTTCACGTTTGACACCATTTTTGGCATTTTCAGATTCCGGATTCGAATTAGTTATATTACCCAGACTGCCACGATAAACTCCAGACCGACCAATCGTATCGTAGATTTTGTTCATGACAGGAGTGTTGTCATACTTGTTTCCAATCTTTGGATCTTGCATGTCACCCATGAATCGTAGAATAGTGATCCAAACAGCTAAGGCAGCCATGTTGTCACTCTTATCTTCATGAAGTAAGAGTGAACGCTCAATGTTTTTACTTTGGTGAGTGTGTGTATTCTGTCCTTGGAAGTATGTTGCAGTGAATTTTTGAAAAGTAAAATCCTTCAAGTCTTCGTATTGGTCAACGGTTGACCATTCCCCGTCACCCAGTATATATTGTTGATTAGAAACGGTAAGGTCACCAAATACTTTCGGTGCTTTACTGTTATTGTTGTTTTCATTGCCCGGCAGAAATCCAAAGATTTGATCAACAACTTCTGAATCGTCAACTTCATCCTCTCGTAAATGCCTTGCTTTCTCTCTGGCTTCGTTGATAACAGACTTTTTCCGTTCCAGGGCTTTCTTCTTTTGCAATTCATCCTGTTCAATTTGTGTTTGCAACATGGTGACCCGTTCCTTTAGAAAAAACAAATAAAAAACATAAAACATAAAAAAACATTAATTTTAAACCCTGGCATGATAAAAAACAGTGTAAAAGCGGTACAATGATTCTGACATATGAATATTTTTGCAAAACCTTCCCCTAATTTATGGTGGAAAAGGCCCGAGATGGAAAGACTGGAGAGTACAATAAAGATAAATCAGATATTATTGAACAATATCAGTAAGCTGTCAATTCAGATTTATTTTTACCTAATGCTGAACAAGGTTATGTCCAAAACCCTTCAGGCTGCATATCACCATGAACGAACAAAATAAATGTACCATTGATCTTACATACCTTTGCAGCTTTCTCAGCTTGTTTAGCTGCTTCTTTGGCACCCAGTTTTTTCCGTAGACGTTCCTCTTCTTGTTTGCGCACTCTTTCTGCTTCCATGCGAATCATATACTAAAGTGAAATTAGAAAGCATCAAAGCACCAAGATATGAATTTGAGATCTATAGATATACATTGAAAATGAAAATAGTTTGATGGTTTTTTTTAAAAAAAAGAAGAAGAAACCATTGAAAACTTACTTCTTGCTTGCGTTTTTGTAGTTGTTTCTTTGCAAGAACCATGCGGAAGCCAGCCTGAATTGTAATGATTGCTCCAAGCTTTATCTTGTACTCTCTTCTTGCAAGGTAACCACGGCATTGAGATTGGAATGCCATAATTCGAAGACGCATTTCGTCATAAGAAGAGTGAAGTTGTCGACTTCGAACCATGGCTTGTAGTCGTTCAAAGCCACGTTGCATCTGAAAGTTTAAAAAAGTCAGAATCAATAATAGCTTGAAGATACATCACAGATTCACGATAATAACGTCGCCATATAAGAACCAACCCGTTTGTATTTTCGTTTTGCAGCAAAGGCTCTCCAGTGTTTCTGCAGAATAATAGTGCTGCTTTTCAGTTGCAAGAATTTTTTACGCTGAACATGTCCCCTGTAAGTTTTCTGGATAAGAATAACACCCGACGTCACAACTCGATCCCGTTTAAACTCCAGTTCTTGATCTTGCGCATCCTACAAAAGGAAGAAAATGAAAGTTACTTTGGTTTAGAGAAAGGATTGTGTGTAATAATGTAATGTGTATAATAAAACAGTGGAGTAGTGCATCAGAACAGTAATTTTCATAGATCTTACTTTTAAGAAGATCTTTGTGTGACCAATTTGCCAGTCTTTATCGGACAAGGAATGTTGTGCAATTAATCTTGATGCTTCTTTAGCCTTGCTTCTAATGTCCGGCCCAAGTCCTCTAACTAACATGTAGTAACGATTGAGGAAAGCCACAAATGTATGACGAATGGGATAACCAGCACGGCGAATTCTTAAAGATACAGAGAAACATTCATTATTTTGATCATTTTACTTGTACAATGGCGTCTTCAAAGTGACGAAATCATCCTTTTATTCCATTTCTCATTTCCGTAAACAAGTGAATTGACAAGACTTCAAGGAGTATGACATACCGTATAGTTTCCATCATTCCTGAATATCGCAACTGACGAATGCAAAGTTCTCTGTCAAACATCTACAAATTAAAGGAAACGTAATTTAGGAAAGAAAGGGTTTTAATTTCATTAAATTATATGTGAAACTCTGTTGGTATATCACATAATTTTCAATGCAACATTGTTTGCTAGTTCTTCAATTGCTGTAACAAAATCAAAACCTTTAATTGTCAAATATTGCAAACATCGAGAAATCCATACAAATCCATACAAATCATACAGAGACAAAAAGATCTCAGAACTTACCAGCGGCTTCTTGAAGTCATTGGGCTTCACACATCTTATAAAGAATGGATGACATTGGTTCAAAGTCATCATCAACAAATCGAGAGATTTCTTGAACTGTGCGCCTAAAGTTGGTGATTTTTTCCTTGTTTCGTCTCCCTGAAGAAAAGGGATACAATGCCATTTCAATTATTAAAAAGGTTCTTTCAGACATGTCATCATGGATTTCTCTGTAATTCAACTCAAGACATCATACCATTTTCAACTCTTTATCAAAGAGATGCAACAAGAATTTGCAGGAACTGAGAGCAATGACATGATTAAGGTCAGCACTAAAAGTATCTCGGTTCTTTTCCAAGATCCCTGAAATGAAAAATGAAAAAGTGGTCAAAAAACTATCTTGACTTAGGTGTAAGTCTGCAAGAACACCACACCAATTCAGATCCATCAATTCACTTACCCACTGCATTATAGTGAACTGCTCCTGCAAAATGTACAATACCAAACATTCGAGCTGCGTGTGACTTCATAACTAAGAATGATGGATGGCCTTTGTGATGTTGTATGAGTTTGTTTAACATCGTTTCATCAGTGCTCTGAAAACCATTCGCAATAGAGAGATTTTCAATTGTCAGAACAAGCAAATTAACTTCAAAACTACCAATATTAGAAGAACAAATAAATTATTATGCCTAACGATAATGAATTTCTTTGAATGAAAAGCAAACAAACTTTCCTTACTTTTGGAAATCGACTTTCTTCATCAATCAGTGCGATTATACTTAGTTTCTTTTGAGCCAACATGTCGAGTGTTACTTGATTATCAACGAATTGGATGTGTTGCCACTTTATTCCCTCGTTATCATATTCTTGCTATAAGAAACCCCAACAAAGCAACACGTAAGAAAACATTATTGCAGATGGAAAGTTATTGTAAAAATCTGAACTTAGAAATTTTACCTGCTCCAATTTGAAAATGTGCTGGACAAAGAACTGCTGTAAATTTTCGTTACAATAATTGATACAAAGTTGCTCGAAACTACAAGGAAACAATTGTAAGGAAAGTATGAAGAGGAATTCCGAAAAAAAAGTTATTTATTCTGATGCAAATGGAATAAGTTAACACTATGGAATGTCTAACCTGTTGTTTTCAAAACTTTCAAATCCGAAAATATCCAAAACACCAATGGATAAACGTTTTGTGTTCTCCTACACAAAAAATGTCAATAGGATCAAATCGAAAATAAAACATTAGAAAAAGTTTATTTACCAAAAATGTAACTGAGACAAGAAAATATTTTCCTCCAACAATGGCTTAAAGATAGAGTGCTTTTTGCATGAATTTAAACTGGCCCCTCTTTGTGACAGTTCTTAGCTCAAAATAATAAGGTAGCTACGAAAACAGTCTGGATCATCAGATAATGTAGACCTGAAGTGTCTGCATCCCAAATTAAAAGTGCTCCATTGAAGGAACTTCATGCACTTTAGAACTGAAAAGGGTACTTCGGATTTAAAGCAAAACAAACAAATGTATTACTGTTGGGTGATAGACAGCCTGGTTAATCTTGCTGACTATCCAGATAAATATGCGGCCATATATTCCCTTTGAGAAGGCATCTCGGACATCATCAGACTGGTCAGCTCTGATTGGTGAAATAATGACTTCACCACGAGCGAATGTTGAACGATTGGTCAGAACCTCTTTCAGCTTTTGGGCTGGTACCTATAAACAATTAAAACCAGCTGTTTCTTAATTCTGTCTTTTAACTTCTTAGTAAATGCTTTTCACATAAGTGGAACAGAAATTAATTCAAATGTTTCTCGCACATATAAATGCTATTTCGTTCCATTAAAATTATTAAAATTGCTTGGATAGTTTTTAAATAGAATTTGGATAGTTTAAGAAAAAATCTCACTTCAAGCATGGTTGAAGCAGCGTTCAATGCATTCATTGTCGTGATTTGACAGGCATCCAAACTTGAGTCATGAATAGCTAAAGAAGTGAAATAGTTATGTTTTGATGGATGAAGTGATTAGAATCTAGCAGTCGTGAACAAACGTCAAAATGAAAACATCTGTGTTAAAAGTCATCACTAAAGCTATTTACTTTCAAATTTGATGTTTCCAATATGTAAGATCCCAGCCAGCAATTTAAAGATATACCAGATCTCAGTATCGGTGAACAATAAAACCTGCAACAAAATAATAACATTAAAATATTGGATAAACAAAGATGACAACAACCAGTTTACATTACGGTCGTGTTCACTTGAAAATTGCAACTCTTCATCAACATAAGTCCCAAAATTCCTATCCCCATTGAAATTTGAAAGTTGAAAATTTTGTACAAACCAACACTTAGCCAAGCCATACAGAAGGAAGATAGTTTAGTAGACCAACTGCTAAATTGTTTAATTTGTAAACTTTAAGGTAAATCACAGAGATTAGATTAGACACAAACAGTGAAACAGCCACTGAAATAAGCCCAATTGAATCTACAATATTCAGTTAAAAAGCCCTTGAATTATCGATCAACGAATCGAAGCCAAAGGATTTGACTCTTTAAGATGAAACTCTTAAAACTGAAATTCAAAATGTGATGCAGCAACTTGGAATTTATAATTATATATACTCCCTTTTGTAAATATTTAGCTTTGTGTATAATAAAGAATGCACCTCATTTCATATGGAAAAAAAAGCCCTTGAATGACTTCCTAACACAACGCTCCAAACTTATGATCATGATGAATACTGTAAATGCTTGAATTAGCACCCAGGCAACTTATTTAGTTTTTGATTATTCAAGAAGGGTACTTATAATAATCAGACTGTTCTTTTTCTCTGTAAAAACTTTTTTCGTCATATAATAACCATTGTTGGAAAAAGAATAAAAGTGGTTGGACTTGTCAGAGCAATGACGATAAAGTGACGATGAATAAAGAAATAATTATTGCCCTTAATACATTAAACAAAAGAAAAGCACTTATTCAAAAACTTGTGGTAAATTGAAAATTATTTCATAAATACCTTCATGGCTCCTCTGATAGCAGCAAACTCCTCAGCATCATCCATGCCTTCGCAAGTGAAGCAATTTCCTTGTCTCAAATAGTGGTAATCTTGTGCTCTAGTAAGTTGCAACCTTTGCTTCTCCTCGGGACGTAGACCGACAAGCATGCGATAAAATATGTGATAGTTTCTCTCATCCCTCATCTGAAAAGTGTCAACGTCAAAAAGAGGGAAT
Organism: Turritopsis dohrnii; assembly: GCA_027922465.2. Classification (NCBI taxonomy): domain Eukaryota; kingdom Metazoa; phylum Cnidaria; class Hydrozoa; order Anthoathecata; family Oceaniidae; genus Turritopsis; species Turritopsis dohrnii. The sequence goes on along the minus strand of BQMF02000216.1, from coordinate 415,733 downwards.
GGATCGTGTTGTTAGAAAAAGAAACTATACATCCAAAAACATTTGCATGGATAATGATCCTACCTGAGAAACTAATCTTGACTTTTCCAAAAGGTATTGATCAATTTTGGCACCTTCGATAACACCACTCATATTAAAATGTACATCAATGTATTTTCCAAACCTACTTGAGTTATCATTTCTGACTGTTTTCGCATTACCAAAAGCTAGAACGATAATACGGTTGATCATCTCTCTTTTAAGTAAATAAAAAACAGACATTCACATGCAAGACCAAAAACATCATATCACATGATGGTTAAAAAAGCGAATTTGAAACAGAAAAATTTTTGATATTTTTTAACTATTGCTGACCTTCCATGATGGGGTTAGCTTCAAGAATTTGTTGTTCAATCCAAGAATGTTGACCGCTGATTGCAGCAAGGTATTGCAAAATAAGTTTTGTGGCTTCAGTTTTTCCCGCTCCTGATTCACCACTAAAATTTCAAAATAGACAAAACAGTTCTTCACAACAATAATTATAACCATGGACGTATGAAACAATATCATAAAACCCAGAAAAAATATCGTAAAGTTACTTAGGGCATGGACGTATAAAAAGAGAAGGACTTACAACTTTTATAAATCTATTCAAACAAACCTCGGCTCGGTTCATTGAAATTTTCACAAAAGCAGTTTTGAAACTCCCTCAAGTGCTGTTAAAAATACATGTTTCCATTGGCTTCCATGATTGTAACAACCAACCAGAAATTAATTTAAAGATTTTATGATTATTTTGAAGCCAGTTTTTAAGCTGTGATTCCTTGTGACTTCTTACAGTCTCAAACATGAAATTTTCAGAATTGAATGAAAAAGCATTCTTCTTTCTGCATATTCTCAGGCATCACCCAGGCGTCTTTCAAAGTACGGAATCTTTGGATATAATTATATACATAAAATACTTCCTAACTCCGAGAAATTTATCTTAATTCCAATCCAAGATTTTTTAAAAAGGTTAAGTAAAAGTTTTGTGATACTCAAGAATAATGCAGATGCATCTGCAAATCGTATTTTCTCTCAATTCATTGGTTTTCTACATCGGATTAAGCGCAAAGCGTCATATAAACCCACCCATGTGAACCGAAATCTAGTGAAATACGAGGTGAGGATTACATCAAAGAAATGCCGACATAATAGATTTTGATAATAGAAATGAAAGGCTTTAGTATTAGTTGTGAGTCCTTCTCTTTTTATACGCCCATGTTATAACAATCCACATCAACCTCTAAACATTACTTAATCAACATTGGAGAATTAACAATTTCATCACAAACAAATAGGATTCAAGTGAAAACGGACAGAGTTTCAACATATTCATTATTTCTTGACAAGCTTTTGGAGGCTGCTTGCACTCCTTGATCATGTCTAACAATACTATATGCCTACAGTGGCTAAAATATTAAAACTTTTCTTAATCATAAGTAATCATAAGTAAGTTAGTACAGGAGTTTTTAGTCCGTAATGGTTGGTTCTTCTGCCCACCGACTTGCAACTATTAGTTGACTTACCGCCAAAGATACATATAGCATTGCTCTAACTTGCCCAAGGCCAGTGTGCCGTGTGACATGAATAATGTTGAAACTCTTAGTTTTACGCTTGAATTTTAACCTACAAGCTCAATATATAAATAGAGTTCAAATTCCAGCTGATAAAAAAGTTCAGAGTTCAAAAAATCATTTTAACGTAACATTTCTATTTCTACATTTCTATTGGGAATTTTAGTTCAAAAAATGTTATAAGCATTTATTTTTTTCCTTATTCGTGCTTACTCATTGACAAGCAAAAGGATTTCTATGCTTTTCCAATCAGACCTAACATCTACGATCTTAATCGTAAGTGACACAACACGGTTTCTCGCTTTTCCCGTTTTCACACTGTTCTTCACGTCACTCACAGCCCTTATCTGTTTTACTCAAACCAACCCTACTTCTTAATCATCCTTGCCCAAATAAAATATGTCTGGAATTTGGGGAAGCTCGAAATTTCGGGTTCATTTTTCTGTTTCATTTTCTAGATTGGTATCAAGCTTTATGCTGCCATTTGACTTTCAACATTAAATAAGCAAAAACAAATAAACTGCAAAGCTCTCATACTTTTTGGAAAGCCAAATCATGCATACCTGATGATGACACATTGATCGTGCTTCTCTCGTCTCATAAAATAATAGGCATTATCAGATATCGCAAAGATATGTGGTGGCAATTCCCCAATCTTTCTTCCTTGATACTTTTTAATGTGTGCAGCATCATAAATTGGGTAGATCTGGTACGGGTTGACAGAAACCAATATAGAGCCGGTGTACGTCTAAAAATAAACAAGACATTTTCATCAAGTATCCAGGATTTAAAGGTCTGTAAACAAGCATTTTTGGGACTTTTGCCAAAGAAATAAGGTGGCAGTGGTAAAATCCTGCCAGACATGACATCTGGCAGTATTAGATCTGATGCCAGTTGTAGATAATTCCTTCCCAGACTAAACCCAACATGACGACATAGTAACAGCTGTGCAATTCTTTAAAAGAAAAACATTATATTCTTTGGAGTGTTATGGAGGTAAAGGAATTTTAAGGTCTGTTTTATCAAATGTGGACCATCATATACTAACTTATTTAAATAGAGATACTTTGGATAAAGGGCTGACAGCTAACACTTAAAACACCATAGGTCAAACACTTTATCAGGGCAATGAAATTCAGATTTCAATGCCCTAAAAACCAATCAAATAGATATTTCGAGGATAAAGGGCGCTCAAAGTACCAAACAAATATACCCTACAATATAGAATATAGAAAGTATTCAAATTCAAAAGACTTACGTAGATATTATGTTCGTAGTAACGCTTAAAAAGATTACGAAGTATTCCAGCTTCATGCAAATCACCAAGACGGATCTAAAACAACAAAATATAACTTTTGCAAAGTTGAAAAACAACACATTGTATAAACAAACAGAACAAAAAAAACAAACCATATCCTCCACACCATCGGCACTTGTTAGATGCATTGCTTTAAGTTTTGTTGCTTCCTTAGCTTGATACCAATGGTCCTAAACGCAATCTTTTACCATATAAAATCACACAAACACTAATTTTCCAAAAACAGTTATTAATATTCTGAAGCATACCTCCCCTTCATCGTCGACTACCTTCACTCTTGTTCCATCATGATGCCTTACAACACCGCCAATGGGGACGCTGAATTCCCCTTTTCCTGTTGGTATCCAAACATGATCTCCCTGCAATAAACCAGTATTTATCAGACAGTTACATCCATTAAACTGACACAATGCTCTTGGTCAATGAAGACTATTCCATCTAGAATTCAGTTACTTACCTGTGTAAGAATCGGCATTTCTTCACAGATTCCCAACCTTTTATTCTTTATTTATCTTATGTTTAGACAGAGCATGATCTGGAATGAGCAAAGCTAAATTATAGAAATATGATATGGGGAGCAAGCTCTACTTAGGTAACACAAGTTTGTTGATCTCCCAATAAAATAACAGCCAGCAATATCGTTAAAATAACAGGCTATATCTTTGTCCTTTTCCTTTTGTTAAGTTGGGGTTAGGGTTCCCTTAGTTTCATTGAAGAATTTTTTTATTGCAATTAGGTTCTTTTCATGGAACTAAGATATCATAACAAGAAGTCTTTTGATATTTTTTAAACTAGATGTACCTTTGCATAGTAGCCCATACCAATAATTAAACTGGTCTATACAAAATCTCATTACTTCATTAAAAAATTGTGCAATACGAACGTTTTAAATCCAAACCCATGCTAAAATTTGAAATCGTTTGCAGATTCAATATAGATAATACATGTAAACAAGAATAAGGAAATATTTATGAATAGATACGGTTTTGTAAACCATAAAGATCTTAAACTGGTTGCAAAAGAGTATGTATAATCAGTCTTCATAAAAATTATTCACGTCATTCCACCATCGATATTATACACCAAGAATAGCATCATCACCCAAATAAACAATCATTTTTAGCAATACACAAGATGGCAAACTCCATTTAATACCAATGAATTTCCCCAGTATTTTTGTTTTGAAAGAAAAACATTAAACCTCATAAGTCATTAAGTCGTTATTAAAAGTGACAAACAATTATTTGCGTTTACGTTTCAGAATGAATGTTATATTTATAGCTCATAAAATGCATTGCTCCAGGGCAATATTTTGTTAAAGTATTTACTTTAACGGTTCCATACATGATTTCTAGCAAAACGCAAAAAAAAATTAACAAGGTCATCATTATGAAATTAAGATGATAAAACTGCAACATCTCGCAAAACCACAATCCAAAAAAATAATTACAAAGTAGCACAAAAAACAGTTTGAGAAAAAAACTTTTCTCACACCTCTTGAAAGTCTTTGACTTTTACGCTACGAAAAACTTGAAAATTACAGTTTGATCAATTACATTAAAAGAATGACTGCTTTCGTAACGTTAATCCATCTATATAAAATTAAGTTCAATCTATACAAAGGCTCATTCTTATGATGAGAAAAAAATTCAAAAAAAGGCATTAGACATCACCATAGCACATACAATAATTTAATAATGTTATAATCACTTAAATATGGGCGAACTATGGAAATCAATTTGTTTTTTCTTTGTTTTCTTTATTGTCCATATTTCCAAGGTTGATAAATCACAAAGCAACATGATAAAGTATAAAAAATGTCTAATTGTCAGTCTCTTCAACACTCCACAATGATAACATGAATCATATGCTCATAATTAGTTAATTATGCTTCGTCTTATAAGTTAAGAAGCTAATTACATCTTTAACAACGAATATTGTGTTGATGAAGTGTTACAAACATTAATTTACTTCATAGTAAAACTAAACAAATCAACTTGTTTTTTATGTTGTAGTGGAAATGGAAATCATTATTTTGCAAAAAAAAAACATTATCTAGAGTTGTAAAAAATAATAAAAGTAACTGGTTGAGAGATCTAAACATAGCTATAAAAAAATGAACAGCACAAAGTTCATTGTATTGATAGAACTGATATTTTAATATTTTGAGGTACAATCTAAATGGTATTATAAAATAATTGACTTTATCAACCATTTATATTATATTACATTTCGAAATTAAAATTTGTAAAGATTTTTACCAAGTATACTAGTTAACATATTGTTGAACATTATCAAACATTATAAACAATATTATCACTTCTGCTCACAGGAAACCAACTAACATTTTTTTAACCTTGATTCTTAATGTTTTGTAATATCAACAAGAGGCATCAGTTCACAGGGTATCCTGTTCTGCAATATGTTAATCGGTAGCAGCGTGATAGATAGCACTGCTTAATGATCCCAAAGCGTGCGATGTCACGCACCTACTTTTTTCAATCTTTATATTTGTGCATTAAAACATATTTTGAGGAAACATTCCAGTCTTGTCATGAGAGGTGTGCAATCAGCCAACAGTGTGCAACCAGCCGACAGAATTGAATTGTTATTTTAACTCATGCAAGGGAGTTGGAAACTAAGATGCTTTTTAGTTACATTGAATAACATGAAATTGAGTCCTGACCTACTGGTACCACTTATTTTTTCATATTCTTTTGTTAGATGAACAAATGAATTCGTATAAGGAAGGAAATTTCAAAATTACCTTAGTAATGGTGGTCATTCTCCCTAGCAACAGCAAATTGGTGAATAAAAACTTAATATACTTAAGTTATCCTTCATTGTCAATTGAGCATGAAAACTAATATAATAACTTTTCATGAAAATGTTTTCTTTATCAAAATCCATTTTTTGTGATATACTCAAGTTTTAGAATCCATATTAGGCAAATCACAGACAAGGAAAACCAAGAAAATAATCATGACACAGCCTGCTCTTCAAGCAATTTTTGTTTCGAAGTTTATATTTTGGACTAGTGAAGGTTTGCTTAGCTATAGTATTTCTTCCACTTAACTATCATTGCAAATTTCAATGTCTGTAAGGTTGATAGACCTACTATCCAGTACTATCAGGAATTTAAGTCAACCAGAGGTGAAAATATGAAACATCAGTTAGAGAAAACAAAAGAAATAGCCAAACATAAATGCATGGCATAAATGCACAAATGCATAAAATATTCTAAAAAAAGACAATGTTGTACATGAAAACCTTTGTTTTTCATAAACAACATTAGATGTTCCTGTACTTTTTTTCGAAAGCATCACTTACCAGATAACAAAGTAAAGAAGCCCATAAATAGAATTATTCATTGACTGATGGTAGGCATGGATGGTTAAATAATTAGTTCTAAAAGTATAAAATATCTACATAATGAAGATTCAATGATATAAAAAGAAGCTCAAATTGACATTTTGATAGAAAGGCTTTTTCCATGAAATCTGTTAGAATGATTACATTATATATATAAAATATTTCAAAAAAATATTTCTGTTCATTGAATGTTTTTGGAGAATAATATACCTTCGGAGTTGAGCATCAAGGATGATTGGGATCTAGTCACATCGACCTCTGAACATTTTTGGATTTATCATATCAAATGACAACATAATAACAAAAATGTAACAATAACAAAATCAATAAAAATGACTGAAAAGATGAATCTCAACTCTAATTCGAATAAATTATATTTCATCATCATTAACAATCTGGTTGATTGAGTCAAACCACAAATTAAAAATTTTTTCATAACACATTTTATGTATGTTGATATAGGTAAGCTCACTCTGTAAAAACTTTCCAAGATTTTCAATTTTAATTTGGATATTATCTACAATAACTTCTCACTTTTACTTTGAATATTATAATACATCATTTTGTTCTTTTAAAGATTGTTGGAATAAGATCTAACAAAGAGAGAGCAAATAATAATAATAATGGTATATAATAAATTACCTAGCTAACTGTTCTATTTTTATTGTATCATATATACAGAAAAGGTGTTTGCGTCTATTATAATCAGCTATAGCTAAGTTTCTGCAAAAATCTTACCAAAAGCTCTACCATTAGCTAACATTTTAAACTCAAAAGAAATGTACATTATTATAAAAGTAGTTAACTATTCACACATTTTTGTCATTCCTCCTTTGACTGGAAATAAAAGAGTCAAGTGCCAGACACATTAGATAATAAGCTTATAAGAAAACAAAGAAACTCTTCTGATATAGCTACAGAATACACAACACAGAATTTATAAAACAGTTTCAGGCACAAAATGATTTATTCTTTCTTGACAATGCAGCTTTTTTATAATGTATAAGAATAAATCAATGAAAAACCTAATCTAAAAACAATTCTATAAGTTATATTATATTCTTCCCTTTCTTTTCATAATCTTTGTTCACAGCAGTTGCTTTGCACTCTTTCAATTAATTTGAACACCACAATACGCTATTCAATAAACTTGAGCAATAAAATTTATGTTTTAGGATAACAGGAATTTCGAGACAGGTGTTTGAACTGTAAATTTGTAAGTGTTTTCATTATGAAAGCTCTTTCGAAACAGCTGCTGCAGCAACTTCTCCAAAAACCAAAACATAATTTGGAGCCTCGTTTCAGATTTGTATATAAATGACAGATTGCTTCCCAACGCATCCGCGAAGAAAAAAAAAAAAGAAGCAATTTCTTATTTGTTTTGTAACAATGTTTAAAGTGTGTTGTGTACCTCTTTTTCCTCATTAATAAAGCATAAATTGTTCAAAGCGAATTATCTTCCCCACTTCTTTTGCTATTTTTACCTGATGACCTAATTTCGCGAATAAATATTTCATGGAACCTGTGAATTCCCATTGAAGATATTTTATCAAAGTACGGCTAATATCCTCTTGGGAAGTTATATTTCGGTCAGTAGGAAGTTTTGAACATGTTGTTTTGAAGGCCGTCTTAATTTCCTGTTTGGCTGAGTTTTCAAATTTCTACCGATGAGTAAAACAAAACAAAGAAACTCCAGTCACGGAATTTTCAGAAATGCACACATAATTCAACCTCGCGCACAGGGTTTCTTGCCTTCTTGATATACTTATTCTGATCGCTGTTCACACATGGAGAAAAATTAGCCCCGCCAAAGCAGGCTGACTCGGTTCACCCATAGTCTTTCTACTATGACTATGGTTCACCGGGCTGATTTTGTCTTGGGTTTACATGAGAAAAAACATCCTGACAAACCGGGCTGAAAAATGTTATGTGATTAAACAATAAACGTTTGGTTGAGGTTTTGAGGCAAAAACAAAAATTTAATTTTTGATAAATTTTCTCTTCGAACGTTGGATGAATGTCGAAGCATCATCATCAGCAGATCCAAATTTTTTGGAAAGGCAATCTTACAAGAGTTATGTTATGTAATTATCCAATGTTTACACGTCGCAAAGAAAAACATGCGCAAAAGGTAAAAAATCAGCCCGGTTAACCGGGCTAGAGTGTTCACAATTTCAGCCCGCCTTGCCGAGATCTCGGTTCATAAAAGCGGGCTGGTGCATTTCTCATGTGAACCCATGTTGAATTTTATGAGGCTTTCATAAGAAAGGTGAGATCTCAGCAACACGAGATCTCACTTCACCTCAGATGTTGTTCTTTGACTTTTACACTACTTTCTTTCGAGTTCAAAAAAATCGTATAAAAAATTGTCATTTCTAAACCATTCTTTGGGAATGGTAAACAACGATTACGTAATCCCCCTAATGCTTGATTAGTGCTGCGCTATACAAGAGTTAAAGATTTTAAGGAGCTGTCATCAAGTGCAAGCTGAACCATCACTTACTATAAAGGCAGGAACAGTCACAAAGGACAGTTATTACAACTGTCTGTATTCTTAAGTATGTAGTGTCATATGATGAAACTGAGAGCACTGGAAACTATATTGGTATTCAACATACGAGTAAAATACGCACACATCCAGATTAGACTGTTCTAATGACTTTATCGCTACATAGTCTAAAACGAACATTCTTAAAAATTGAAAGAGTAATGTACCATGGAACTGAGTTTTAAATGTTTAGAGTGTGTGACCAATACGTCCCTGGTCACCCTGCAAAAACAGAAACAACAGAAGAGAAAAGTTTAAATAAATAAAATGTTAATGTTTACAAGTTGAGGATAAATGAGGCGAATTACATTTAAATAATGTAAGTTACACAATTTTATTCATATTTACAGGACAAGTTCATAATAAAAAATATCAACCAAAAAAACCAACAAAATTTGCGATCCCAAAGAAAATTACAAAAATAAGTGTTCTTTAAATCGATTCGATTTCCGTTAAATATAACCAACAGCATTCTGTCAAAATACGCCTCACAAGTATTTATACCCGCCATCCGCCCCATACCATAGAAACAGGCGTTAATCGAATATTTGCTTTGTATATTACATTAGGGAGTGATAAACCTTTGATTGTAAAATGGGTTAAGAATTAATTGCGAATTACGTCACCAAAGGCACAACAGTCTTTCATAAACACTTTGTAATAGTGATTTTGTGAGAAGGTTCGTTGAAACCTGTAGTTCGAAGATATGAAATCATGATTCTATAAGATCTGCGTTACACGTGGTCTTACTTTGAAAATACAGTCTTGTGTCAAGGTATGCAAATCAGGTTTCAATAGCGCCCGACGCATGCGTATTTGTGCGTTGATCAGCCAGTAGCGGAGTACGCTCGTTGGATTCGTGCTCTTCATCTTCACTGTTGTCAGGAGAAAGATGGTGATGTGAACTTGTGCTACCATTATCGAAAGATTTCGTATCATTTTTGTCGGGTTCTACTGTTCTTTTGCACACGGGACACAACTTTTTACCAGATGTCAGCCATGGATCGACACATGCGCAATGGTATGCTGAAAAAGAAACAAGCCAACAAATAGCAAAGTCTTGTTTTCTGATGGATTAGAAGACTTTGCTTCTGGAGTAGATTTGATTTTACCGAGCCGGCACATTTGTTAAAAAATCTCTGCAAAGGAGTGTATTTCTATAGAAATACACACACAATTTCAATAAAAGCGCTCTCCATCGCAGTGACAATTTTGCCGACTGGGTACCGACATAGGACATAACTGGGACTGGAGCATGAAATTTTCTCAGAGATTGAATAAACGAGACAAACAAATAAAACTGAAAACAACATAGTTTACCATGGTTACAAGGAAGAATTCGAATTTTATCATTCTCTTCATAGTCTTCGATACAGATTGCGCATGTATCATACTCGTCGCCTTACAAATAGACAAAGCAAAACCATTTTTAATATATCAGACAAACAAAAAAATAACTATCAATCATCTTAGACATTCCTCTGATAAAACACATCATCAGGTAAAGAAACAAACACCTTTTTTGTATTTCCGCGTGGGAATTTTTTTTAGATTCGATTTCGATAGTCGAGATCTCCTTCGTTTTAACCTGAAGCGAACATATCGACATATCTAAAATAAGGAGGAGAGATGAAAATGATACATAAAGGAAACACCTCGTCAAAAGAATAGTGAACGTTGATTGGTGGACACATCTAATCCCTGATAACGTAACAAGATCAAGGGTGCAGATAATGCTTTGATTGGTCAACTGAAGACAATGCTTACAGTTGTTTGGTTGATTTTCGCTGACGGAAACGAAAACGTCAATAAAAAAAATTCTCAAGATCTGAAAGTTTGGTGAAACAGTGTGACATGAATCTTTCAACCAAAGCTTGCCACAAAGAATTTCCTCCCTTTTCAACCGTTTTGTTTGGAAAACCAGATCTTTCTTCAGGTTTCTCATGAGCCTGAACGTTTCAAGAATTTATCATTTATTTATTTATTTTATCATATTTTTTTTTGCTATTGCTTTACATGTATTGGTATCACGACCTTATCATTTTTATTTTTGCTATTGCTTTACATGTATTGGTATCACGACCTTATCATTTTTATTTTTGCTATTGCTTTACATGTATTGGTATCACGACCTTATCATTTTTATTTTTGCTATTGCTTTACATGTATTGGTATCACGACCTTATCACATTAAGTGACCAAGAGATTTCAGTCCATGAACTACAAAATCACTGCGATGAAGTGCATTTTTTATTGAGGTCTATATTGCCTTTCTCTACTAATGTACTCCTCCGAAGTGACTTTTCAAAAAGAAACCGTTTAACTTACACTGAAAACAATCATGAAGAATACACATATACCAACAACAACGGCGAACGGGATCAGATACAACTGCAATGGGAACTGTGGAATCGAAGTAATTTCGATTTTAGATCTATAAAACAAGTAAAAAGAAGTAAAGTAAATCCTCAGATGTAACCAACTTCTGTCTATCACCCCACTGGGCAAAACAGTTGAAAAATCACTGCAAAGGAGTGCATTTCTAGAGAAAATAGCTCTTCATTGCTGTGACTTTTTGACGATTTTACCGACTGGGATGTGAGAGTAATCACTGATTCATACCAACAAAACAGATAAAATGTTTCGTAAAGGAAAAGGCTGTATGGGCCATTCTTTTGATCTGTGTTTAACTAAAAAGTTTTTTGTGAATCCAAAGTAAAACATTCCACGAACTAATCCAAAACCCTTCCTGACATTCAAGATACATCGTAAAACCCTTCCTGACATTAAAGATACATCGTAAAACCCTCCTGACATTCAAGATACATCGCAAAACCCTCCTGACATTCAAGATATATCGTAAAACCCTTCCTGACATTCATACATCGCAAAACCCTCCTGACATTCAAGATATATCGTAAAGAATTGCAAGAGAGAACATTAAAACAAATCATTGAAGAGCTTGCTCTCAAGACGTTTTGACTTGCAAGCAGTTGAAGGATGAAAACATTTATAAGACTTCAAAGTTTTGGTGTATTAGAACACCTTTTCATTCTGGGAACATAATACTTTTAGTTTGAAATTCAGGCTTTGAAATAAGAATAGTGATAGGTACCGATCAAGAGGTTCCCTTAATTTGAAATCCTGGATACCTGGATATCTTAAAATCGGTACCCAAACCGACCGGTACCCAGTTTACCCTGTAAACGGGTTCACAGAAACGGTTCCCGTCACCAAAGAAACAGGCAACAAGTCTGCCATTATGGATGAGTAAAAGCAACTATTCCAAGCGCCCGCAACCCCAGAATGATGATGTAATTATAAGACAGACAGCTTAAAAAGAATTCTAATTAAAATACGTTGGAAACGAAAGCGGGCGAAACGATTCCATAGTTAATTCATTATTAATTAACTATTAAATTGCTTTTCATTAAACTTGTATTAGAAATGTTTTGGAGAGCAATTTTTCTAAACAGTTTAAGCATTTTTAAATGTCTTCCTTTGTTTTCAATTATGCTTGGAAGGATCTGTGTGAACAAAACCATTTTCTGGTGCAAATGTTTTCTGGTCTTACCACCATTTTTGTCGTACATGTGAACCTTACACATCACTCGAGGTTGATACCCCCATTCATTGACATCACACAAATTATATTGTTATATGACATCACAAGTTATTACTCAAAGGCATATTGAACTCCCCAGGGTAAGCTTGAGTTTCAAAAGTCATCATAGAAAACTTGATACAAAACCACTCATGTACTACATAAAGAAAATTGATGAATGCCTTTCTGAAGTTTAGAACCACGGCTAATTTGCAATGTGCACCCTGAATAGGTACCAAGATGCAAAAGGATAAAGAAAATGGACTGGATAAGGGTACATAATATTTTTATGCTTCCGGTGATTTATAACATTTTAAAGCATGCCATTATGCACAACTTTGATTATCATACAAAAATGTTTCAAAATATTTTCTTTGTAATTTTTTTAACAGTCATCAAAGAACCACAATATTTCACAATAGCAACTTAAAGACGTCAACGTCAATTGAGTAATATGGAAATATTTTACAGCTATGACAGTTAGTTATAGTTTTGAATATGGTTTGTTATTGCAACAAGTAAAATCTACTGCCAGCGTCAACATAATTATGATAGAATTATGTAGCTAGTATATTGTTAAGTATTCACCAGCTTGACTGCCTAGTTTGAGCATTTTGGACCATAAAAAAAAACAATTCAGGTTTAGTCAAAGGTAACTAATAGTAACCACATTGATAGTAAACAAATCAAATGATCGAGACAACCTAGTACTCAATCCAAAAACATAAGAAGGTCGATGAGCTCACCCAGTATTATGTAAGAATTTTTCTTTCAATTCAATTCCAGTTTTCTAAAGAGTAAGATTTGGAAATGTTAAATGCTCCAATCTCAAAATATTTGGAATACCAAATACCAAATTTGGAATAGTTGTTACATTCGTTAAATTCATATTTAATATGTCAACTATGGTGACGTATCTGAAGTTAAGCTGTACTTTACCCTACCAAATCCAGCATTGATTCAGAATCACAAAGAGAAATTTTAGATCAGTTACCTTAGTGACATAAACAGATGGTATGATAGGACCTTCACCTAAAACAACAGTAGATGCAAAAATCAAGTCAGTTTCTTTTTGTCGCCATGGCCTTCAAGTACTTAAAAATATATTCCAACAATATTTTCCCTCTCAATCCTGTGACAAAAAGTGGTGATAAAAAAGAACCATATTATAAACTGATCAAAAAACGTGTGGAATATTTTCTCTACAACCAATTGCTGTCGAGATATCATTAAAGACTTCAAGGATATCATAGTCCCATCCCCAAAAGTTTTTAGGCCTAAATGTTTTGTCACCCCATCATGTACATCAGACTCTCAATCCATCCAATAGTTATCGTTCTGTTGTCATTAGAGCATGCAGGAAAAAATATTACTCTATAAAACTCAATTTTTTTCCTTAACACGGTGTTGTTAAGTAAGTGTAAGACAAAACATACATTCTGTAGGGTTCCATCTAAAAGGAAAGTTTGATATATGTCAGTGTCAAGTTAATAGTACTACATTAAACTTTTAGAAAATACCTTTCATTGTAACAAGCTGACCATCATCAATTCTTCTGTATACAATGACAGCACTAAATTTGGCTCTCTGCGCATGTAAAACCTAAGTAAAAAAAATTGGAAAGATCCGTAAAAAAGAAAAAAAAATGTTCAAGTTGGTTGGAAACTCAGAAAATTCTGAACAGTTGTTCAGAAAGTATTTAAGTGAGAGGAATTAATAAAAACCATCTTGATGCAAACAGAATCTTTACTCCATCTCACCTGCAAAGCATAGGGACAATCGTGTTGTGATTGAGATTCTTCTACAAGTAGAATGTTGTTAAATGGATACACAACTCGGTTAAGCGGTGGCAAAACAGGAACGCAAGCATTGACTGGATGTGATAAATATAATACACCCTAAACAAGAAATATTATTGTTGGAAAGGTCTCTGACACTAAAATAGTTTTTGTAAAACAAAATGGCACATCTTATGATCATACTTTCAGCGCTTAAAATAACGTTTTTAAGTCCGACGATCACAAGATCATTACGTTGAAGAAACGGGCGATCACAATGAAAATTTAAACGATCATAACTTAGGCATGAGATCACATTTGCGCACCTCCGCACACGCCCAAACACAAAATGGCAAGTTCTCACGCCCGTGAGACCAGTAATCATATGTCTGATTTTAAAATTTTTTATTTTTTCCCAAAAGTTAAAAAAAGAGAGTTGGAAACTAAGATGTTTTTTGATTTCATTCAATAACATGAAAACGAGTCCTACTGGTACCACTTACGTTTTCATATTCTTTCGTTAGGTGAAGAAATGAATTCGTATAACAAAGGAAATTTCAAAATTACCTTAGCAACAGTGGTCGTTCCCCCTAGCAACAGAAAATTTGCTGAATAATGGCCTAATATACCTCAGTTATTTTGTCAATTAAATAATCTAAGTTGAACATGTTTTGTTTCAAATAAATAGAGGAGTATGTTTTTAATTCCCTCCCCCTTACCAGCAAAAATAATTTTTCGTTTCCCAGTTTGAATATTATACCCCAAAAAAATCGATATCGCGTTTATTGCGAACATAAGCTGTGGGCGTAACTATGTTTTTTTGTTACATTATATTTAAATTGATCCAAGAAATTCCGAGGAAGGAGAAAAAATATCGAAAAATAAAAAGTAGATGACCTTCACATTACATCAATACACAAGCAGAACGTGTCCAGAAACCAATAGATTCATAGATTCGAAAATGAAAAGAAATGAAATGAGTAAATGTTTAGCGATCACATAGATCATCTCAATTACATTCCAGACGATCGTCTTTCGAGTCTCGACGATCATTGATCGGTGATCGCCCGTTATTTTAAGCGCTGTACTTTAACAGAGATTGTCTTTTTTAGAGATGAATATTTGCTCTCCTCAAATCTCTGAGTACTTCTAATCACTGCTTGTTATCATGATTAATAGCAGCACAATGCAATAGTTTACATGGCTCACTGTATCAGAAATTAGATGGATACCTAATTTATTTTCAGAATAATCAGTGAAAATAATCGGTTGGGGATGCATTTGCAATTATTATTGTTAGGGTATTGTTAAGGGCATCCTGGTTGATATTATACATTTTATGCATATACGGTTAACAGTTAGTCTTTGTTGACAGCATATCAATTTACTTTAGTGAAACCCTATCCTGGTCGATGGTTTTCAGTTGTAGATCGTACTTCATATATTCACTAGCATCCTGGGTAAAACTTTTGACCATGTCTAACTTCCAAAACTATGTCAAATCAGCCTTTCCTGTGTGCGTACTCCATGACGAAAATTACATCATGGAATGGCAACTCAAAGATGTTTTGCTACATGAACTGTTACAGACATATCTCTGATCACAGATTTTGATGATGTCACAGCCACATCACCCAAGAATGTTAGGCCCAAATTTTAGCGTCACCCATCACCTGTATTGCGGACCCCCCAAAAAATCAGTTAAGCCTATTGGTTCCCAAGGTAGTTCCCAAAAACTTCACGTTCAATTGGGGATGCAATGCAATGGCTCTCCCGTGATGAACAAGAACTGACGTCACACAACACGCTTTTATATAATGGTCAATGGTCTAATGAACACTATATGACTATGATTAAGAAGATTTTGACCGTAAAATTCAAGGAAATCTTTCACTCTCTTAAATAAATGTGTTGCACACATTCGCTGATTATTATAAGGTTGTTTTGATTACAATGGTCCTTGTAGACTTGTATACATCCTGGTAAAATGTTGTCTAGTTGAAAATCAGTCCTTTAGTTATTTCAGAAACCATAGTGATTAGTTTCCTAGAGTTTTTTCTATACTTATAATTACAATAACACCCAAAAGGATTCAATTATTGTTATTAATATCATGGGTAAATGTTTGTACTGTTGAAAATTTGTGTAAAATCCTCTCTCGCAATATTTTATTTTATTTTATTTAACGATTACTTCTACAGGAAAATCAGTTCAAATATAAATCTGTTATTAATGTGTCTCCTGTTTCGACACCCATTTCAAAAAATAGGCGATGGGATGGATAGTAATACCATGAAATTGGAAATGTAAAGCTCAGAAAACTCATCAAAAACATTCATTACTTTTATATGAACAGCTCCTGAGATATGGTCCATCAAAGACTTAAATGACACCATAGTGCCATACCCAAATGTTTAAGACCATTGCCAATAATGCAATAATGTCGGTAATTCTTTGTTGATAATTATCCTTAAAATATGGGTAATTTTGTTATGCAATGGGATGATTTCACACTGATAGGCACGAAATTGATTTAGATTTTTGATGAATGTGGCAAATCACTTGAACTGAAATGTTTCATTTCTCCTTCTTTAATTAGGTATTTAAGTCCATGTCATGAATACATAAGAGTGATTTACTACTGCAGAAGGGAATGAATTCTTTGCTATGTATTTTTAAAAGAACAAGCCTACATCAAATTTGCTAATGCCTTATAATAAAGTTTTTAAACGTGTCAACTAAGCTTTCGCTATAAAAAACAATATACAAACTTTCAAAGAATAAATAATGAAGCAAACCAAAAAAAAGTTAGCCTAATGGCTATTGAAACTGTTTCACATTATATTGAATGCTATGTGTAGGACATTGAAAAAATTAAGTTACTTGATTTAACTGAATAATCAATCCTAATTATTTCATTGAAATTAAAAAATCTTGAAAAAAAAAAACAAGAACAGAAATTGTTCATAATGATTTCCCACCGGGCAAATGTGATGAAAAATCATTGCAAAGGAGCAAATTTCTATAGAAGTACACACACTACTTCATTGAAAATGCTCTTCATTGACATTTCTGCCCACTCGGAACCCAGCTTTAATACCAAAAGTAGCATTATACACATTATGTTACAACTTGTAAACAATAACAAATAAAAAGAAAATACTTACAATTAAAGCTTCTTCTGGGGCAATCTGTTGACCCATATCTGACTCTCTGTCATTAAAACGTCTTGTTGTTTGATTCATATCATCTGGTGGAAACTGTCGGGATTTAATGAAAATACATATATGATTAAGACTGATAGTAGTTCAAATCCCCAAACTGAATGTTTGTGATAAAAAAGTTTATACTATGAGTAGTGATACCATTGTGTAAGATCAGAAAATATTATCAAATAATTTTTAACTATTATCAAGTCAATTTTAATATTTAGTTTATTTTTATATTAATTTATGATATTGTACCTTTCCAATTACAGCGCAAAGTTATCAGATCGAGTGGGACTCGAACCCACAACCTCTCACTTTTGGGCAATTGCTCTAACCACTAAGCTACCGACTCCTTGTGATCACACTAGTCCCAACCAATCCAATATCTTTGCACTGAAACCAGACATTTTACATATTCTATTGTATTCATTAATTTTTAATTGTTTTATCCTGTAAATATGTATCCTAATATTATTAATAAAAAATAAAAATAAGTGATGTATACTGATGTAAAACTGTGAAAATAAGTGATATATAATTAGGTGTCAAAATAGTCCATAATCAGTTATGACTGCAACATGAATTGCATAAAGTTTTTCATAAACTTGGGCTTAACGTGAATTAATGCAAAGAACAGTTATGTTACAACTATATACACTTAAAACAATTAAAAATAATTTAACAATCAATTTAACAAAAGATACAATCCAATGAATTGCAAAGAATGGAATTTACTGCCAAACAGTTCCGCTTAATATTCATGAAAATGAAGCATAAAGAGGTCAAATATTCAGTCTTCTCCTTTTAAAAATACCATGCGTGCGGTAAAATGCACTCGTAAAATTTCCTACGCGTGCGATTCGTACCAGTGCGATCTGATATTTTACATGATTGGAAAATATACCTCCTTTTAATAACTTTGAAAACGAATAAGTAATATCATTGCGCAATATTCTTTGTTTGTTTCTAAGGATTATTAAGAAACGAAAGGATTGAGTGATTTATAACTCGGAAAGTGAGATAGGATAACTTAATAAAAGTATGTTCTTAATTCGTGAGAAAAATTGGCACGATACATTTAGGCAAACCTTTATTTTTCTTTATTACTTTTTAAAACTTCTTCATAACTTTTACAACTAAAACATGTCCATCTCATTATCACTCTGGCTCTCATCATCACTTATTCATATTCGTTATTTGACTCATCACTATTTTCATCTGTTGGTCTTGTTCTGTCATTTTCGTCAACGGCGATCTTCTTACGTTGACATTCATTATCGTCGAGTTGAAGTTTCCTCTTTTTCTGCAAATCAATATCAACTGCACGGTCCGCTCGAGAAGATCTGCTCGCTCGTAATCGGACCAAATATTAGTCGTCGCACTTGATATTCATTGCCATTTCAACAAAAACTTATTGAATGAAATGACTAGAAGACTTTACAATTTTCGTTCGATTGAACATGGCATGTCTTCGCAAGTCGAACAATAGGGCACGTGACGTTGAAGAAAAATGTATGAGAAAAAATATTGCACTCTGGCAATCATTTCTAAATAGAAACCGGGTGACTGTAATAAATTCTGCGGCATTTCTTGACTCGTTAAAATCATACGCTATGCCCACGAACAAAGGATTTTTTCACACGGTGATGACAAATCGGCGCGTGCAATCAAATGTACGCCTAGGACTTTTTACGCGTGTGATAGCGCGTGCGCGTGCGATCGCACTCGTCAAAAGGAGAAGACTGAATATTGTATCTATTTTATCACCCCAGATGTCAGGAGCAAGCTAAATCTTTTTGCAAACTGGATACCAATTTCAGAAGGCAACAAGATTATCAATTTTCTTACAATCTAACAATATGCTAATATAGAGATGAAAGAAATTATCTGACTTTTACTTACAGCATATATATAACTATGTGCCACAGCCAATGATGTAGAAGAACACATCAAAGTAAAAATAAAACTGTATAACTCCATCTAAAATTTGAAAGTTATCAGAGTTAAAGAACAATGATTCGCTGCACATTTTCTGATTGACTATGATGAAATTCAATCAAAACTCACTTCCATAAAAACATTGAAGTGCTGCTTTAGAAAGAATATATTTTTAATATAAATGTTTTGCGATATAGATGAAAATCTAAGCTTTTATGAAAATCTGCTTTTTAATATGGCAATTATTTTTACTCCCAGTCAGTGATGATAGCTAAAATTATCATTATAATACATTTGAACTATTATCATCAATTCCATTCCTATTATGAAACACACATCTTATATTTTTTACTCAATTTAATTTCTTAAATGATGATGTAGTGGTCAAATAAACCTGTTAATAAAGGTTTTTCATAAAAAAATTCTGCAGGAAAAATCAAGATATATTTTTATATATACAGCCAAACTTATGCAACATATGTAAAATTTAGCTTCATATTTCATAAAAGCATGTTTGGTATGTTTAGCTATGCAAATGCAAAAATTCAAAAATTTTTACAAACCGTAAAAGAAGAAGGCAGGACAACTTTTTTTTCAAGTTCAAACACTGAAACTGGTCCACCACCCCAAAATACACAATAATAAATTCTGATAATAATGAACGAGGGGAAAAAGAAAACTAAAAACACTCATCCTCCCTCCCCCAGGCTTCCCTTTTCAAAACAAAATGCATGTGGGGTTAAAAGAGAAATAAACGCATCAATAGTTCGGGTAAAGTCTTGAATTTCTTGCCTGAAATAACAAATTACGGAAATCATATAAAGGTAAATAAATAAATAAGTACGGCCTGATAAAAAACGAAATTCACGGGAACGATTTAAAACGAAATGGTACGTTCGTTTGAAAGATTTGGTTCCTTTTCCGCAATTTTTCGATTTTTAGCTCGGAAGCGAGAATAAGTTATGAAGCTCTTTTTTTTTAAGAAGAACTTGATTGTAAAGATCATCACTTGGCTTGAAAAGGGGAAAAAGAAAAAATGACCGCACTCACTCGACACACTTTTTTGTCCATTATGTTAACTTGGCGCTATTTCCTTTTCGCACCCCCCTTAACCCTGTTTTAGGGTCAGGGTTAGGGTTAGGGCTAGGATCAGATACATTTAGGGGGGGGAGGAGGGGGGTGCAAAAAGGAAATAGCGCCGATTATCTAGCTTTTGAATAGTCTCCATAGATGACATAGAAATTTCCTTCCTTTTATGAGTTTCAAGCTCCCTTTACAATCTTGTATTATTTTGTTAACGTTAGCGTCATTACCGCATTGTTACCGTAAATCTAAATCTGCTGAAACAATTTTAAGTTCCGTGCTGAAACAATTTTAAGTTCCGTGGTTTCCCTAATTAACCCACCCAAAATAATACAAGGTTGTTAAAGGGAGAGCTTGAGAAACTCATAAAGGAAGGAAATTTCAAAATTACCTTATTTAGCAAATTACCTTAGCAACCCTGCGCGGTTAAAAGCACGTTTTAACTAGGCCCTAGGAACGTTGTGTTGCTAGCGCGGTCACATGCCTCATAAAGACTGAGTTATGGCTAAATCACAAATATTTTGAAAGCTAAAACATTAAAAAACACAAATTTTGTGATTATCTAAGGAATCTGGGTCTATTCGTAAGGTCTTATGATGTTATTTGAACCTAAAATCGATTTGTGACTGACCCCTAACATAGTTCATTTTAAAGGAGATGGAGGTCAAAAAAGTTTTTTTATAGATTATTGCCTTTTATTATCACAAAGTCACTGGTAAATTTTTTTAAAACTTCAGATTTTTTCTGTTGTTGCCGTACGATTATCACTTTTCGTGACGTAGGTTGCCGGATCATTAGGGAGCTTAAGAAATCACAACGGCAATGAAGACGGCAACCTGTTTAAAACAAAAGCTTTGTTTTCTATGTGGAATTTGTTTAGAAAGAATGTCTACCGCCATGAGGCCATTGGGATGCACATTCTATGCTCAACGTGAAAAGCATGTTTTGAAGTCGTGCTGAGAATGGAGACATGATTACAGAGATGAGTCTTTTTCTCTTATATATGTAGATTTTATATAACTTGATAACTTTCCAGTCGATGTAAGTTTATCAATTGCAACCATACTTATTGCATTCATACTTATTCATACTTTTAGTTGGTAGTAATTATTTATTTTGTTGTTTTTGCTCACGTTGTCGTCACGTCTACGTTGCCTTTGCAGTTGCTTAAACTCCCTATTATCAGTATACATATTTAGTAACTACGCTAGGAGTAACTATTAACATCCGATTTAATCAATATTTCTTTTCTTTGTGCTCATTTTTAACAAAATTTTCACTTGTGTGTTCTTTTTGCATTTGAATCTTATGTTTACTTTTTATTCTTTCTTTCAATTTTGTGATAAATACATGGCAATTCAATAAACTTAGGTATATACATGATGTTTTTTAACATTTTTGCATACTTTCTGAGTATTTTCTGCCAAAAGTGTTGTGTACAACGATTCCATGTATTGTCACATCTGCATATTGCTTGTTACAAAGAAACTAACGATTTGTGAAAAACCACTTTAGTGGCTTAACTCTGCAAATTTCAGCGAAATGAAACTGGTAAAATAAGTTTTATAGCAAAGTTTGTAATGAGGTAAAGTGGTCGCTCTCTACCGTGTCTTTATTTTAATAGACAATGCCGATTTATACTTTGTACTTACAATAGCCAAAGTCACACAGGATTAATTAATTAATCTGGATTCATTAATTAATCTGTCCAAATAAATAATCTATAGTGTGACTACAGATATATTTTTAAATAATGAATCTTCATCTAACGAATCGATGTAATGAATACAAAAGATTCATTACATAAAATAATGTACATTTCTTTTGATATCACAGGTGTTTGCAGGAGACAGGAAAAATTTTAAATTTCATGTGGTTTTAAAAAAGTTTTAAAGTTGAAAAGAAACAAGAAATGAACATCATAGAGTAAAAAACTACCTATTCTCTCTGACTAGCACCCCTCTCCAGTAAGCACCCCCTTCTAGTCAAAAGTATATTTAAGCGCCCCTCTCCAATAAGCGCCCGGGCGCTTATTAGAGCATAGAAATACGAAAAATTACTCAGAAATTAATAAGCGCCCGGGCGGTAATTAGAACTTTTTGAACAAAAAGCGAAAATTCTGTAATAGAAACGAAAGACTATATTTTTGTGATGTCTAAATTTAGTCTAAGAGTTGCTACCTCACATTTTCCACTTGAGTTTTCACACAAACTTGCCATTCCTACCCATCCTGTTTTCAAATTTATCATATGATCAAATCTATCAAATCATACTAGCATAGTTTAAACCCTTCTTTTACAATTTCCGCTCTGACTTCTTATTCTAAATGCGTCGAACTTTGTGTACTTAATATTTTATTTTACTTTATTTTAAGTTTTATGCAGGACAGACATTGATAGTAGTTTGTAACTGAAGTTTTTATCCTGTAAAAATATTCTCATAATAACAACTACAACAACAAGTCACAAGTACAAAATCTTATTTCGTTGCCATGAAAAATACAGTTGTTTTAATTCTTTTATGATAAAAAGCAATGCCTCGTTCACAGCTAGCATGACCATTTCAAAATGTTTTTGTAAGCGCCCCTCCCTAATAAATAATTTCAAAAAGAATTTATTATTAGAGAATACGGTACATCAAGAAATTGGACTTCAGAAGAAACAAATTGTTTTTGTTCCGTACTCACTGATCCCTTATTAAACTTTATGGTGACACTAGAGAGAAAATCTTTGACAAAAGAAGTTTTTCAAGCGATTTTAGAAGAAATGAAGAAATGTTTATATTTCAATGAATTGTGCTGTGAAAACTTGATCATCTTATCTTCTTGTTGGTTCATGTTTGCTTGTAAAATACTATCTACATACAAGTATATCTTCTCTTACAAATATAATTTTCATTAACTGCAACTAATGATTCTTTTATAAAGCCGTAGTTACACAGTTTAATAATTTTTACATTCATTATTAAACAAATAATGAATCTACCACTACCAATCTATCACAAAGATTCATTACATTTAGATTAATTAAATGAATCTGATCAATTTAATTATCTGCTTGTGTGACTTGGGCTAATGAAGGATAACACTCTTTTCTGCGAAACTTGTAACTGGTTCATGAATAATTAATTAGTTGCAATTCTTTACTTTGATATCAAGTGACCAACACATGTATGTGAACTGTGTATAATGAACTACAAAAGAAATATTCGACATTATTTAATAAAAAAAAATTAGATAGGAAGGTAAATGACTCACTTGTTACTAATTTCCTTGATAAACTTGAATTTTTTTGGTAGCTACCTCCAATACTGAATGAAGTGTTCAAAACAATTTTATTTAAACAAAGTGTTCACTAATATCTCGATCCACCACGCGACGTCATTTCACAGATGCAAATGGCGCCGACTGTTGTAACATTTTAGTTCTTTTTACACATTTTTCATACATTTTGGGAAGTTTTTTTGTTATTTCATGATTTCTGATGTGTCTTGGCAAAGATTTATGACCTCCGTTCTCCTTTAATGTTTATTGCATTGTGATAAATCATCTTGGGTTTGTGCAAAATGAATGTGATGTGATGAATGTGATAATAATTCTTGTTTACCTGGGCACAGAACTCATTCATTAAAAGTACTGTTATGAATACTGCTTTATCAGAATTTCAATAACCCCATTTGTTTTAGCAAAAAACAACCGCTCTGTTATTCTAGCCACCCCTCTTATTTTATACTCGTAGAGATCTGTGTTACTTGTCTTAATAATGTTATTTGATATTTATTTTATATTTAGATATAATAATATACATTCATATATTCAATGAAAGCAACAGTTAAAGCATGGTAATTTAATTTTGTGTGACAGTAAAAATTGTGTGCAATAACCACTCTAAGTATATAGGTGGTTATTTTCTTCAATAAGCATTTTTTGACTAAAACACTGAAAGGTCTTCCGATAAGAAACAACCAGTTTATTAAAATACTTTTGACACAGATTGACTAATAGTCTTTTATTGAATACTTGTTACTGATAAAATTGTTTTTGTAGATTCAATACATTTTGCTGTTCAGTCGTCAAGGCAAGCTCCGATTACAAAAATGGTATCATGCTATTCCTTTGAAGGAGAAAAAGAAAATTACAAGGGACCTCACTACCATGATATTATCACGGAAACCAAAGATGTGTAGTTTTCTAGAATACAAAGACTTGAAAGTTGTTTATAAACGGTAAAACAGATGATGTTTCATGGTCTGTTGTGATATTTGGTCAATCAATCACAATCAATCAATTTTCTAATTTATGCTTCTTTGAAATTTCTGAAAAACTGCTTTAAAACGATAAAACATTAAAACATTAGTAGATATTTTGTTCATACCTACTACAGGGTTCACAGCTAGACGTTTACTCTAAAACATCTAAAACATCTCCTGAACAGATTTTCTTGATTCTAATATCAGCCAAGATCTCACATAACCTATATACAGTACGTTATTATGTATTGGTATTTTTAGGTATGCCAGTTTATTTTTTTGTGTTGCCATCGAATCTACAGACAATGAGTTATTAACACTTGAAATAATTCATCGCTATGTTGAAGTTTTGGATAAATATTTTGGAAACGTAAGATTTCTTTAATTATAAGTTCTTCTATCCTTGTTCTAAGCTATTAAAAGTTCCAAAAGGTGAGATCTTAGCTTGATTTTCAAGTCAATGTATATGACCAAATAACATTCTTTCTTTTAGGTTTGTGAGTTAGATATCATTTTCAATTTTGAGAAGGTAAATTCTTATAATTGTTGGATTTCTGCGTAAGTTTCTTTCATCAATATTAAATGGATTTTTAAGAAGATATACGTATTTTAAGATGAAAAAAGAAAATGTATTATTATCTTGGACTTTTTTAACAAGCTTTCGAGTATTCTCTTTGTCAGGTATATAAATACATATGTATGTGGCTTCTGTGGTGCAATTGGTTAGCGCATTCGGTTGTTAACCGAAAGGTCGTTGGTTGGAGCCCAACTAGATCATTCAACATTTTTTTTCGAATTTCAAATGTCATAAAATATTTCATTTTTCATGCTTCAGATGATTTTGCAAAAATCCTTATTGTTTATCTTAATACCTCTCCCTGTTATGAAATCTCATTTAATCAAAAGACCAGTACTAAACAAAGCAATCCATATTTTTGAGTCATGAAGACAAACTATTGACAGTGTTGTTTTTGCTTGTGTTGATAATGCCTGATTCACATCTTTTGATCTTTTCTGTTATCTCTTGCTTCTCATTAAACAATTGCATTTTTTCATGTTTTTTTTTTAATGTGCACCAGGCTTAAAGATAACAAGATGTTATAGAGGTTGTGAGAAAACTCAACATTTGTCTGTGGGGGAATCATATGTTTACTTTGTTTGTTTGTTTGTTTGTTTACCATTTGATGTTAGGTGTTGTTTCAGACACCGCTTCTTACTGTTCTAATGAAGAATAATGAAAGAATTAGCACAATGTTTTACTTATAACTACTCGTTACCTTTGACAAATTATTTCATAGGCCTATTATGTCCTTGATGAACTCATTTTGGGGGGACAGATTCAAGAGACAAGCAAAAACACCGTATTGAAGGCTATCGCTCAACAGGATCTTGTCCAAGAGGTAAATTCCTAGTATCATAGACCTTGAATTTGTTTTTGTTTAGCAAATGCACTTCTTAGGGATTGAAAATCTTCTTCTTGATTTTTAGGATGGTGAAGTGCCATCTCTTAGAAATGTTCTGGAGGAGTTAGGCTTATCTTGAATGCTGTAGAGGAATACATGTTTCTACCTTTGACCAGAAAACCTCGATCAATTTGTACTTATTTAACAAAACAATCGAAACAACGTATTTATCGTGTGTGCTATATGATGGAGAGTATTATTTATGAAAGTGTCGCCTAGCTTTTTATTTATTTTCCTGTTCAGTTTTTTCTATTTATTGTTGTCCAATTATTTAAATCTCGAACGCTCGTAGGATAGGAGATTATTTATGTGGATCATACAGCAAATGAAAGTCTGGTTATAGATATCTAAATTTTCAGTAAATATGATTTTTCACAAGACCCTGTTTTCTTATGTTTTCTTATGTTTTCTTTCCTTCAAAAAAATCCACAAACTTTAAAAAAGAAGGACAATTCAAGAAACAATGTATTAAAGTTCTTGGGCAGTCAATTTGAATTTTTTAAAATGTATGGAATTGTAGACAACAAAGAATACTAAGCATTCAGTGGCGGATCTAGAAGTATGTCGAAATTTGTGTAGGAGAGTGTTAGCAATCTAACCATAAAAGAAAAGCGTTCAAATAATCCCATTGGTAATATAAATTGAATTCACAAATTATGTTAATGCTCTCCTGCACAAACTTCGACATACCTCTAGATCCGCCACTGGCATTGTCATTTTTGTTCTTCAACATTGTGTTGATTCCACTGCTGCCCCTGCTGTTGTAGTTGTTTCTAAAGGAGGTTCAGAACGCCTACTTTTGCTATTGCTTTCCACATCAGCATAAGAAAAAGTGTTGTAAAATGAATTTTTTTTCCCTAACAACAGATATTTTCTCAGCCTCTAGAAAGCTAAAAACTCTATTTTCCAAGATTTGTGTTGTCTGGCTTAGCAGGTTTTTTTCTTACAGCATCAGGAAAAAGCAAAACATTTGGTTCGGACGACTGACTGAGACTGATATTGGAAAAGTAACTGAATATCTACAAGAATTTCTTTCTTTTTTTTAAGGTAACCGTTAAGGTTTTTATAAGTTCGCCCTTCCCTTTAAACTTTGCTTGAAATATCCTCAAATTGATGCATGTTTGTCGTGTCTTCTTTTGTTGTTTTTCCTTGTTTACTTGTACTGTAACATATCTTCCAACCTCGAACCCATCTGTATATCGAAAAGACAAGAAAACTTGGGCTCGAGGTTGGATATTTTCAGCTTTTTTTATGTTTTATGATTTATTTTCGTATACGTCTTCATTTTTCGACAGTCGTTTCAAATGGATATTCATTTGAATTTTGTGTTATTTGTAAAGTAGCAAAATTTTGTCAAGTTTAACAGTTAACTTGTTTAGCCAACTCCAGATCACCTGAAATACGTTAAATTAGCCTTAAAACTTTGTTTGATTGATCAAGTTTTTCGCCTCTTTATAAGAGTTTACCCTGAGGGATACACCTAAACTTTTTTCAAACGTCGATATTTTGCTAAACTACCCGTTTTTTGAAAAATCACTGCGAGGGAGTACATTTTCTATAGAAGTTTACACACTACTTCAATGAAAATGCTCTTTCACGCAGTGATGAAAATGATCGCAAATTGAAGAAATTACAGTCGAAGAAATCTAGTAATTTCGCTTCAAAATCAGGTTTAGCTGCATATCTTTTCAAATATCAAATTCCTGGAATATACGAAGTGAATAATCCTCGAAGAGTTCCTAGACAGGCCAGTTTTCACTATCGATTAACCTGTTTGAGCTTGTGTGCTCCAATACTCCAATACAGCTTTTGTATTGAGCTGTGAGAATGAGAAATAAATGCGTGACCTAATATACAGGATATAGCAGAGGTTTAAATAACGTGTTGTCGCAATTGTAATGCAATGGTATAGTTCCAAATAGGTCTCGTTTAATCGGTGACCGTCAAAACTTTTCAACCATGGTTTTTATTTATTGAAAAGGTGTAAATGAGAGCACAACAACATACGTATGTGAATAAGCCATGTTTTTTCTTGTTTAACCTGGACCCCTGGATGCTAAAGTCTTTAAAAAGTGACTCAAATAAAAACGCCCATAAAACTTTCTTTGAAAAAAATTGTCAGCTCAACAAAATAACTTGTGACTGAAAGCTAAATGATATAGCTAGGCAATGAAAGTAATTTTAAAGGAATTCTAATGTATTTTTATATATGAATTCATTGACAACACAAATGCGAAACAAGAATAAACATTTTCAGACACTTTGATGCGTAAAACATTTACTACTTTTTTTCCATATATTTCGTAATACTTTTCTCATGGTACTTCATTTGAGCTCGAAACGATAGTCTTATTGTTTGAAATACACTAATATTTCACGCAAGTATAGATTTCTCATTGTTTAAAATGGATTTTCGGAAAGGCAGTTTTGGCCAATCTAGAGGGCTAAAAATCCAAAAATGTTCCTGGCCCGTGTCGGCCCCAACCATGGTAGGGCCTCCTCAGATACTAAAAATATGGGCCCCCTGTTAATATTAATTTCGTGTCTACGGCACTGATTGATAGAAGTAACGAAAGGTTTTTGAATGTTTCTTCGGGGAGCGAGTTTGGAACTTTCACTGACAAAGATCTTCAGTGACTTTTTATAGTAATGATTTAATTTCATTTGTTATATTAGTGTAATATATCAACAAATAAAATGCGTTTTTTGAAAGGCTCTGGGTCGTTTTAAGAGCTCCCCTATAAAACTCCAAAATTTTCTCCGTCGCCCAACCAACGGTTGTCAATGTTTGCAAAAGTTTGCAATTTTTGGCCCCCTAATTAAAACTACAAGCCACTTGCCTTTGTGTTTAAAAGTATTTGTTTTAGAAAGCAAAATTCCGAAGTATCTTTTTCCCGCCCGCCCTGCTTTTCTCTTCTCTAAGCCCCCCTTCCTGGTGCCTGACAACACGTAACACCGCGCACACACAAAGTGTAGTGCCGGGGTACCCCGGCTGCGCCCGGGTGCGGGGGACATGAAAAACAATGGCTTGCATGGTATGGTAAGTTACTTCAACTACACGCATGCGCATATAGTTTAAATTTGGAATTCTTCCAACTTTTACTTTATAAATAAAAAGGAAGACGAGCTGAAAGGGACGTGTACAGGAAACAAATGATAAATGAATCAATTTATATCCTTGCAATACGTTTATTCAAATTAAAACTTTGTTAAATCATAACCACTTTACATATTGATATCGATTTTGCGAATATTATTTTATATTCCCGAAGTTATATTCAGAAAATATCGTGCGTTTGTTTGAGGAGCACGTAAAAGCAGCAGTACATTTCGTTGGTACCATGGCTTCTACAACGACGCAAAGCAATCATGTCGATGGAAATGCGTAAGTTCTTGAAGCTCCTTTCCATTTTGTTGACTCTTTTTGCCTTTAACATCTCTTTATTCCGACCTTAACAAAACTATTTTCATTTCTGCTGAAGCGATGGGTTGATGAAGTAATATAGGTCTAATTTAGGTTTAATTTAGGTTTAGGAGTTTCTGGTATTGAATTATTAAAGTTATGAAGTTCTCAAAAAAATTTACATCCAAAGCAGATTAGATATACTTGTCCCAATTATGTGTTTTTCGTAAAACTTTGATTTTTGACTTTTGGACCAACCACCATGTTTTAAAATTTCTGCCAAAATGGTTTCACTAGCTTTATTTGTAGACTATATCTCCTATTAATACATATTTTTGGATGGTACTCTTGATACAATTGCTGCTTCGAGTTGTGAGTTTTTCTTAGAGATTTTATATTGAATGCCATTTTGTACATGAAATTGAGTTTTGCTTATACTGAAGTGACACCCAAAGCCAAAGGCAGTCTCATGGTGGGTGCCGAAGGGATAATTTTGAAAATTTAAATCTCTTGATCACTAGTAATTGCCATTTTGTTTTTTTTGATGGAATATTATGTTCCTAAACATGTGCATGTTCTAGTCAATGTGACTTGTTGTAAAAAAATGTGACTTGTTGTTGATTTGTTGTTCGCTAAAATCTAATGAAGGAACACAGCCTTCCAATTTTTGAAGGTTTTATAAATCAAAGATTTAAAAGTACGTTTTCTTTCATATTATCTAAAATAATTCATGAAAGAATGGATATTAATCAATTCAAGAAGGCAGTTATTTATTATTGGAATTCACATTTTATGAAATTATATTTTTTCGACGAGTAAAGCTAAGTAGTGCACACCATCCTTATCCGAGCGTTAGCGCTCAGTGAGAACCAAGCCTTTATGCCCGTTTTCCACCAGTGAGACATCTAAACAAGGATGCCCTTACAACAGGCAAAAGGATTTCTGCGAAATCAGCAAAAAGTATGAAATATGAACGACATGATATCTTGAAATTTGCATGATTGAATGCAATACAATACGTTTCTAATTACGCACTCCCCAGGGCATTGTGAAAGGAGGATTGACAGTACGGTGTGTTTAAAAAAAAATTGGATTCAAAAAATATCATTGCAGTTTTTAAAGGAAATATCCAATTAATTTTTATAAATTTTATATCGATGGAATCCGTATCTTTGAGTCTTTCTCATGATGTATTTTTTGTAGGAAATAGCAAAGTAGAAGAAGAGAAAATCGAAAAAATAACTTTGAAAAAACTCAAGTCCTAAATGTTTATACTACTGCTTTTTTCCATGTGGATATCTTCAGTTAATTTTAATATAACACAGCCTGAGAGTGTGAATACTTTGTTTACATTTGAATGTAAAAGACATGACTTTGGCTCAGAAGTAAAATTGGGTACCATATGTGATATGATTTATATTGATGTCCTGTAACTGGGAAAGGAAAGATTGTGAAATGTCATCTTTTCATTCTAGATGATACAGTAGAATGTGTTTGATTTACTTTCAGGACGACTAATCATGATGCTAAAAAGAGTACTGCTGATTGGAAAGCCAATTTGAAAATACCAGAGCCAGACAAGCGAATTAAAACTAGTGTATGTGAAGATTTTATCTAAACAGTGCAATGTATTACTTGGTGAAAAAAAATTGATTTTTGATAATCTTTTGGTTGTGTGGTTACAATTTTTTGTATTTCTAGGATGTCACTGATACTAAAGGAAATGAATTTGAAGACTATTGTTTAAAAAGAGAACTATTGATGGGTATTTTTGAAAAAGGTTTTGAAAAACCATCACCCATCCAAGAACAAAGTATTCCGATTGCATTGGCAGGACGAGATATTATGGCTAGGGCCAAAAATGGAACTGGCAAAACTGCTGCATATCTTATTCCATTGCTTGAAAGAGTCGACCCTACTAAAAGTAATATACAAGGTATTGTCTTCAATTATAGTATATTAATATATTAACATGATATCCATCACAGGGACCTATCCAGGGACAATTTGATAGCGTTTGAACGCTATGGGCGCCCAAAATAATGCGCCCAAAAACTTTTATTTGTTACTTTAGAAATACTTCTTTTTTAAACTGAAACAGTATTAGAAGATCACAAAATCACCAAAACGTGCAAGATCATCACCTCGCTCGGAGTGCTATCAACTTGCTTTCGTATGGGTAGAGATGCATCAAAAAATGCAGAACGTCAGAAACCAAAATCGACATTACGGTCATAGTGGATAAAATTGATCAATCCACTACTTTAAGTAGAACCTATTTTCGGTCCTGATTTTCGCATGTATGGACTCACTGACAACAGATTTGTGGTCTGCTAATTTGCTTTAAAAATTGAAACGAGGCTACTTCAAGAAGGAGCGATTCACTCACGAAGGATGCCTCACGAAGAAAGTTTATCAAGTTGAACTTTTTTCTGCTTTCATAAATTATTATTAGAATTTCTCTGTAACCAAGAGATTTTGCCTCGCTACCAAGTGTCTTTGTACCCATTCTTCAGCGCCATTCAGAGCTCATATTTTCAAATTTTCTCGGGGCTTTGCCCCGTACCCCACTGGCGCGGGCTTACAGCAACCCCCCCCCCACCCCCCAGACCCCCCAGCTGATAGGTTTAAGTCACTAAACAAAAACGCTATGCCCAAATTTAGGCTGGATACGTCCCTGCATCATCTTCCAAATTATTGTCACTCGACTGCATTTGCATTTGGTCTGATCTGATGTTCATTTCAATTTTCCTCAGCTTTGGTATTAGTTCCAACTCGAGAACTTGCATTGCAAACATCACAGATCTGTAAAGATTTAAGTAATCACCTTGGTACAAAAGTCATGGTGACATTAGGTGGTACCAGTTTAAAAGATGATATAATGAGGCTGTACCAAACAGGTATCTTGCTGTGAATGATCATTAATTGTTACAGTATATTTCTTCTGGTCATTTCTTGTGTGTATTGCTTTCCTTTTTCACACACAATCTACTCTTTCAGTTCATGTTGTTGTGGCAACACCTGGTCGAATACTTGATTTAATGAAAAAAGGTGTTGCTGTCATGTCACAGTGTCAAATGCTAGTTATGGATGAAGTATAACATTATTTTCAAGATAACTATGCTTACAGTTTAATTTGCAAACAAGTTCTGATAAATGATGCTCCTTTTTTCAGGCTGATAAGTTGCTGTCGATGGATTTCAAAAAATTACTTGATGACTTAATTGAAATGCTTCCAAAGAATCGACAAGTTCTTCTATATTCTGCAACATTTCCTATATCTGTCAAAGAATTTAAGGTATATTGGATGATTGTTATGACAACGGTTTTTTTTTTTCTTGAAGGAAAATTTGTATCTTCCACTTTTGAACATTTTAGGATAGATATTTAACCAAGCCATATGAAATAAACTTGATGGACCAGCTGACACTGAAGGGCATAACACAAGTTAGTATAAACAATGAATTTTTCTCTTGAAGACAAGCTAGACAATGTTAAGCCTCTGCTCTTTTTATTTTTTCTGCAAAACTAACAAGGCTTACTTTTTTATAGTATTACGCATTTGTGTCTGAAAAACAGAAAGTTCACTGTCTGAATACACTTTTCTCAAAGGTTAGTTTCCTCTCGGCAATGTTATATGTCATTAATGTTTTTTCATTCAATTATGCTGAAAACACTAAGTAGTTTTTTCAAAAACTGTTTGTTTTAGTTGCAAGTAAATCAATCAATTATCTTTTGCAACTCCGTTCAACGTGTAGAGCTGCTTGCACAGAAAATAACGCAGCTTGGTTATTCCTGTTTCTACATACATTCACGTATGCAACAGTCACATAGAAATAGAGTTTTTCATGACTTCAGATCTGGGCAGTGTAGAAATTTAGTTTGCTCAGGTAATACAATACTACATATTTATTTCCCCTAGGTTTTATCTATTGATACTTCTTGCATAGAAATGATGATAACTTATCCATGCTCATTCGGAATACTCATGAAGAGCTGATATTCTTTATCTGACATGTGCAGTTTAACTTGTGTTCTCTGGTAGCACTAGGTTGACAAATTAATTGGCTCCATCTTTCAAACGATATGAATTTTTGAAATGGATATATAGATTTTTGTATGCTGGGAATAAAAGGAAGATGTCTTCCTATTTTGTTTTGTTTTTTCAGATTTGTTTACACGAGGCATTGATATTCAAGCTGTTAATGTGGTGATCAACTTTGATTTTCCTAAAAATTCAGAAACTTACCTTCATAGAATTGGTCGATCTGGACGTTTTGGCCATTTAGGTATTTGTTTCTCTATCATTTTGTTTCAATTGGAATTTTTTCCCTCTTGAAATATTTCGAGAGTTGTTTGTTTTGAATTTCCCTATAAGGTTTGGCTTCCACTGAATTAGCAAGAGTTAATTTTCGTGGGTCTGGATTCTAGTACCTTATAGTACTCGTCTTTGAAATAGAAACACTGCTTTACTTA
Organism: Turritopsis dohrnii; assembly: GCA_027922465.2. Lineage (NCBI taxonomy): Eukaryota > Metazoa > Cnidaria > Hydrozoa > Anthoathecata > Oceaniidae > Turritopsis > Turritopsis dohrnii. Next base: position 381,698 of record BQMF02000216.1, on the reverse strand, counting down.
AATCAGTTTATTTGCGCTTAATATAAAACTCTTTTGGGCATAAATTAATTTTTATTATTTTAGGTATTGCTTTAAATTTGATCACATACGATGATCGTTTCACATTGTACCAAGTTGAAAATGAATTGGGTACTGAGATAAAACCCATTCCTCCATCTATTGATAAGAGTTTGTATGTTGCAGAATTTCAAATAGAAAAACCAAAAGACAATTCTGAAGATGGAACACAAAACTAAATGATATGGTGCAAGGACTCCAAAGTTGATTTAAATCGTTCTTTTTGGTTGCATTTTATTTTTGAGTTCAACCAACTTCTGATGGACACATCAGCAATATTTTGTACATTATGCGGCATTTAAAACACTCTCTCGGTAATTATCTGAAGTATTATGATGAAACTTCAGGCAATTATCGAATCCTAAATACGATGTTTCAGATCGTTTTTTTTTTTTTTTTGGCCAACCACTCACCATTGTTTCATTCCAAAATCAAACAATTGTTCACCACTGATGGAATTTTTTTGTGTGGTGGTGTTTGGTCACCTTGTCAACATGTTCTGCTGTGTTGACAGCCCTTTGTATATAGTTTATAATATATTATAGTGAGAGTGTCCACCCCCCCTTACCCCTTCAGAAATATTGGAGTGAGTTCATAATGAAAGTTCATCAAAGTTTTGTTTTCTTTCACTTTTCCTTCCTAAATTTTTTCCAATTTCAATTTTCCGTGTTTCCAAAAAAGTATTTCTGAAATTCCGTTCTCGCCTGTTAGGTTGGTTAAGGTTTTCTTTCCAGTTTTTTTTTGTATGTCATGGGGAGGCCACTTGCGAAAGTGTACGTCTATGCAATACTTTGAAAAAAATTGTGTTATAGGAGCCTTTAATGTATAAATGTTAAATAGTACTGTTTTATTATTTGGTAAAGTGGAAATGGAAATAATTCTGGTCTTTCCAGAAAATTCGAAGTTTTGAGCTGAAAGATTTGTTTAACGACTTCTCATTCTGATGACGATAAAATAGTGTTCGGAAGTATTTTTTCGTAAAATGTGAAATATTTTCTTTTGAAGTCTTTAAGAATTTATTAGATTTTTATCACATTGTGAGAGGAGACCATAGTCCTTTAACGCTTGTTTTTGCGGCTTCCCTTTGGTGCACTTTAGGCCAAATGTCAAAAGTCACTGCGATGGACAGCAATGTCATTGAAATATGTATATTTCTATAGAAATGTACTCCTTCGCAGAGATTTTCAGCAGATTTGTCCACTGGGTACATGCTTTCGAAGAGTTCCATCCCAGACGTCAAACTTCTGTTTGTGCCGTTCATGGGAAGCCCCTCAAGCAAGCCGAGACTTTGGGACTCGATAGTTATTTTTACAAAGGACGATTTGCCAACATATAAAGGTCGATGTTTGACCGAATTATATTGCCTGTAAAATGGAACATTCGAAAACATTGGAGCATGTGCGGGCTAAATGTTATCTGCAAGATCGTCAGGAAGACTTCTTGGGCGTGGCAGTACATCTGGAGCTGTAATTCGAATAAAAGGATGTTGAGGATTGCTGACTTACTGCCGTTGTACGCACAATCGATGAAGATTAGTTGCGTTTAATGTGAACTATCATTCCGTCTTGGAATGTTTGTGTTATGTAAAATAAACTTGGTTTTAACAGACCTGTTTTTTAAAGGATACAAAGTGTTAAAGAAGAGTGATGGAGTAGAAGAAGCGCGTGGATGAACCAGCGTTAGTTGTTCGAGCCGTTCCGAACATATAATGACATCGACCGTAATGATGAAATTTCGCTGTGTGGTCCACGTTTGCGAATTATCAAAGTTGAACGATTCAACGATCAAATATTGGGAGATTTGCAACGAATGTCATCTTCGGTGTTGTCTTGTCTTGTATCCACTCACAAATTGGACACACCTTCTCCCAGCAGCTTGTTGCTGCGATATCATTTTCAAAGAGTGGGATAAATTGCCTCTTCGTTAGGCATAATAATCTTTACATGGATTTGTCGCTTAACATTGCCGAAAGGTATCGTTGGGCTTTTTTAAAAATAGATCAACTTGTGAGGTTGACATGGATGTGTCGTCGCAATGTTTGATGGTAATGTAGATGTTTTGAAGCATGATGGGATATCAGTCTCGTTTTTAATTCATACAGTCTACCAATGATAGCATGCAATTCTTGTAGAATTCTTTTTTCATTATTTTGTGTCACTTCAGTATGAGTTAACTATAAAGAACTATTTTGCTTTATGAAACTCTTTCGTTGAACCACAATCAGAACCAATAAACAGAATTTATCTATTATTTTTTGGTCAATCATGAATTGTACTACTTGATAATGTGAAAAGAATTTATTGTGTACGATGGCTTTTTAATATTCCGCCTCTGAACATTTTCCACTTCAGTTTGTAACAGTTTAAAGCTTGTTTTCACCAGGGGAATTTCTTTTAATTGCCTAAATAGACCTATCCCGAATTTCCGTTTTAAAACCTTGTTAATGCCCTGCTATCAAGCTTCGCCTCGTTTCTAAACAATATATTGTTTCACTACTTAACATTTCTTATCAGTAATATTTACTTATTATTTACATTTCGCAATTTAAAATCTTTAAAAAGGAGATGACACTTGTTGGCTCAGCTGTAGCATGATGTTTACAATTTCGAGACAAGTCGATTTCAAGCAAGCGAAAAAAATAGTAGGAACCTTTGAAAGAGCTGTTCAGTGTTTCGACTAGAGCTGGAAAGTTGTGTAAGCTTTGTTATGCTCATTACGAGTCATTACGAGTATTGTGAGCCACGTCCACCCATCGTTAAGAATGTAGCGCGAAAAGGAGATTCGGAATCTAAATCCAACGGCGCATTTTGAACCATTATGGCTGATGAAGTTACGAAGTTTCATTTCAAAATAATGACGTAAGTTTTAGAACAAAATAGAATTTTGACGCAAGAAAACAAAAACGGGAGAAAATATTGTGTTAGTAAAAACTGTTTTTTGGTTACTATGCATAATAACCGGGGAATATGCATAATTCCCAATTTATCATATTCCCCGTAACATATACACCTTTTTTATACGGATATAAGCATAATTAGGCTGATAATTGCCAAAAATTTAAGCATATACTAAGCATACCTTTGACCCTGAAAAAATTTTGTAAGCATAAACAATGATCAAAAAATAAATTTGTCCTCATTTCATAAAACTATGTGGTCTTCAGATGATGTGTGCCATCGTTTTAAAGAAACAAAATCCATTTTTCTCAACGTCTATATAGCAGTGGTCGTTAAAATGCAGGTTAATGGCCCCCAGAATGCAGGTTCAATAAACTTAAAACAGTGATAAAACTATATTCTTATCGCCCTTTTGCTTATTGTTTAACGATTAAGTACTTAATTTGCCGTAAATTAATTAAATATTTCATAATAAGAACAATGCTTTATTAATATTTGCATCCATTTAGGAAGTAAACATATATTTTTAAAATTCATGAAAATTAAAAATTTTCACATTGAAAAAATGTGTGTATAAAACAAACTGCAACAAAAGAGTAAAAAAGAGTACAAAAGAGTACAAAAGAGTAAAAATTTCAACGATCAACAAGCTCACAGTGAAACCATAATGAAACAATTGAAGATTAAATTCCAGAAGAAATTCACCAGAACACATACCAGACATCTTTCAGCTGCACATGAAAAAATTGAACAGAAACACTCTAAAGCAGTAACAGAAGAATTGGTAAAAGCTGTAGATTATTGCAATCAACATAATTGTAGAGGATATTCTGCAATAGCAACCGGGAATTTTCAACTTATTAGCAGGGATGGATCAGGCTAAATTTGAAAGAGCAGAGGCCATTTTGAACCCTTGCACTTCTGAAAAGGTCCAAGCATCTTCTCATATCGATTCACCTGTCCATTTACGCAAAGGAACTCTAGAGTACTATAAGTACAAATACGAACAGGCAAAGGAAAAGATTGAGACGCTAGAGAAAAATCCTTTCGATCCTAAAGAAGTGCCCTTAGTTTTTAGTTTTGATCAAATAAAACTTAAAAAGACTCAAAATGTTAGACTAACGTCAGTGCACGGATCCATGACTTCAAAGGATGTTCTAAATGTGGTGAAAGAACACAACAAGAAGAAAGAAAAAAAAGAAAAGAAGAAAAAAGAAACAAAAGAGAAAAAACAAAAAGACTGGAATGTTTCTGCTTTGTGAAAATGAGTGCAAGTGTGATAAATTTAACGAGAAATGTCTTGCAGTTTCATTAAAACAATGCAGCGTGTGTAAATCTGTATTGAAGTCTCAATGTTCAAAATAAGCTTGCCGCACTGAAGATGGTACCAAACCTACGATGAAAAGGGTTGTTGAAGCAAATAAATCTATATCAGTTTCAGATCCAGACTCTGAATATGACGAGGGACTTTTTTATGAGTCAGATGTATTTTAGTTTTTTAGACATCTTGGATTTGGGTTTTGTATAATTCTTTAAACAAATTTTTGTAAAATCTTACAAAGTAAGAAAAGGTTGTGTTTAAGTTGTGTTAAAGTAGACTTTTCACGTTTTTTCAGTGTACTTTTCTAAAGTTTGAGTAAGATAACTTGTGTTCCTAAGAATGTAGGCCTTTTGCCCCCAGAATGCTGGTTTACTTTATCATGGAATTTCTACAACCTAACTTCGAATCAAGAAAAGATGTTTGGCTTTCTAAAAAGCTATAAGTGAAGTCTTTCTAAAATTACCCAGCTGTCTGGAGTTATCTTTAAAGTTTAGACACTTAATTTTCGATTTAGCTAATGAAAATTTTCCCTTTTTTGAAATCTTTTCCGTTAAGAAAATGTGGAAAAAATTACAACAATATTTAAATGCTTGTCGAACTTTTGTTTTTCATCAATCTATATTTACTAGGGAATTTTTTGGGATCATTTTTGTGATTTGTATTCAAGCATCTCCGACAGTATCTCACTTTTTAACAAAACCGACATTCTGGGGGCCACCGGCATTCTGGGGGCCATATACTGTAATATGAACAAAACTAATTCCCGTGAAAATCTTCATTTCCCTTTGAACGCGAAAATAAGTTCCCGCGAAAATTAATTCCCTTAAGGTAACCCGAACTGTCAAAGGTCTTTCTAAAAAAGTTCGACCTATCCAGAATTTGAGTTTTCGAAAAGCTCGGTGAAACAAGAAAAAAAATGAGACAGGCAATCTGGGAAGCTTTTTTATTTCTTTTTTCATTTGTATTTGTAAAAGCCACGTTGTTTTAAATTGTCTCGCACGCAAATAAGACCTCCATTTAAGGGAGCGGATTTCTTCGCCGCCTGAACCGAACATGGAAAGGCCTTTTGTAGAGTTTCAAGTGCATCTTCCACTTAATTCTTTGAAGGAAGCGTTAGTGATAACCTTTCGTCGTCTTCATTATCTACATCGATCCACTGTATTTTATTCCCTCAGAGCAGATCGGAATGTAAAGCTGTTGTGACTTGGTGGACGGGGGATATACCTTTTCTTCCACTTATTGAGCCAACAATCCGATGCTTTGAATTCCTGAATCCCCATATTTTTTCAAATTTAAATTTTCCTTATTAAGTGTCCCATTAGTTGGAACTTTTTAGGTTTCTTTTTCCAACGAACCGTTGAAAAACTGCTTTATCTTTTTGGTCGTGGTTTCCGCAACGTGTGCCTTTCCGGGAAGAAAACATACCGACACATACCGACCTTTAATTTCCCAAGAATCGGTCAGTTTGTGTTTGTGTTTTCATCCTAGTGAGTAGTGGAAAGGGTGTTTCTGGGGACACGATATTTGGCGGCAACGTCCTTATTTTTTATCCCAATTGCTAAGTCTTTAAGACTTAGGATCCTTTTGTTGTTTAACCTTCGTGTTTCGTGATGACATCTTTGTGACTTTTCTCGCATACCTTATCGGTAAAGAAAAGTCGGAAAAAATGTTAGTCGGCGGAAAAAATAAAAAATCGGGAAAAAAATTAGTCATTGGACAAAATTTAGTCACTTTTTGCCGACTAAATTTTCGAGTTTAGTCACTTTTTGCCGATCAATTTCCAAGACAAAAAAATGGCGAAGAAAGTTTGGATAATTTGAAAGTTTTTTTAAGAAATAAAACACAACACCAAAAAGAAAGGTTAGGTAAATTGGTTAGTTAGTCAATTTCAACTAGAAGCCTCATGGCTTGAACAATTTCCGCATCAGGCCCAGAGGAAATTGCTTTAGCCTAATTTTCAAGATATCTGAATGACTTGTACACTGACTAATAATTTGATACAGTCTGGAATTCATCAAATTACTCCCTTCTTTAATTTATTTAACTTAGTCTTGACCACTTTGCAATTCAATATGATGTTTCGGAGCCAGAAAAACAGTTCACCAATATCTTGCGCATGATGTTTATACTTTCGGTTTGTATCAGTGTGTAGACAGATGGGTCAATTCACTAACAAGTGAAGTACCGTAATGCTTCGATTAAACGCCCCCCTCGAATAGACGCCCCTCTCTAGAGAGGGGCGTTTATTAGAGACACACTAATTAAGGCATGTAGAACTACTACATTTGCATTGTTTCAGCTTCAATGTTTTCATTTTGTATAAAAATATGGAAATTTGCGATAGACGCCTTTCTTTTTAAATTTTAAACTAACAGTTGGAAATTTTGTCTTTCTTTTCAAAAGTTCCTTTTCTAAAACTTCAGAATAACGTTTATTTTTCGTCGTAAAGATAAGTTTTGCAAGTCCGATTTCCCGTTGACGTTTGCCAGTTATTACTGCTTTTATCTTGTTCTCGAGATCTTGATTAATAAAATGGAAGCATAAACTTGAAATTTCTATGGGGATGTGTCCAACGAGAAGATTTTTTTTGTACATGCCAACAGCATATTTATCATACTCTCTTGCTTCCTCTCGCTTATCTGGAGCAGCTCCAAGTATTTCTCCAATCGTAGCATCCCACACTTCTTTGTAGACATGATTACACAATTTATATTTACGAAAAAGAAGAGTTTCAGAAAATTCAATAGACGCCCCCCTCTTTTAAACGCCCCCCTCGAATAGACTCCCCCCTAAAAATTCAAAAAATTTAATAAACGCCCCGGGCGTCTAATCGAAGCATTACGGTATAATAATTCGTGCTTTATCACAATTTCATTTGTTTACTTTTTTCATAAATTATGGTCAAATGTAACAAAATGACTGGCAAATTCAAAATCCACGTCTTCCATCTGTGCTTTGTACAAAATTTCATGAAATGTGAAGAACTTTTGAAATTTGGTCCAAATTTGGCCCAAATTGTCAAATTTTAGTCAAGTCTGACAAAATGACTGCCAGATTTGAAATCAGCACCTTTCAAATGTAATGCATGCACAATTTTGTGAAATTTGAAGATTTTCCAATTTTAGTCAAGTCTGACAAAATGACTGTCAAATTCGAAATCAGCACCTTTCAAATGTGCTTCGTTCAAAATTTCATGAAAATTGAAGGACTTTGCAAATTTGGTTCAAATTTGACCTAAATTGCCCAATTTTAGTCAAACCTGTCAGCATAATTGACAGGTTTGACTAAAACTCCACCATGGATGTCCTAAAGTCCTTTTGTATAAGTCCTTTTGGGTCAGTCATTAACTATTCTGAATAAACAAACAATCCGAAATCCGAACGGACTTTCCGAAAACGACGAAAAACGGTGACACAGATAGATAGAATGTGTAAACCAAACAATTTCCTAAGCTTAAAAGCCCGGAAATTGAATAACAGTTTTTTTTCTTCATTTGTGTATTTTTGTTATTTTGTTCTTCTTGACCCTTCTTTTGTTCTTGTTCAGTTTGTGTTTGTCCCGGCTGCACTAGTCGGGAAAAAAGTTAAGTCGGCAAAAATTTTCGAAAAAAAATATTAGTCACCTAGCCAAAATTTAGTCACTTTGTGCTGACTTTCTTTTACCGATAAGGTGTATATGACGTGTTTGTTTTGCTTGAATTTTCAATTTTTTGTTTTTAAAAATCGATCGAATTGAAAATATTAGATCGAAACAATAACTTAATTCAAGTCAAAAAGTTCGAATTCTTTTGAAAAAGTTGAGAAATAATGAAACAAGATTACATTTCGCATAAAATTCAACTCCAAATTTTACTTGGAATGGAAAACGGTCTTCCGGGAATATCAAGATTTGATCATGATTTCCTCGAATGTTGATGTTGTATATAACCTTTCGAAACTCTCATAAATTCACAACAACACTTTTCTATGAAATGTCAATTGTGTTCTGAAAAAAAGAATATTTTGTTTACATAACATCCAAACTCAACAGAGTTATATTTACTGAAAATATACAAAAGCAAATATATATACATTTATGCATCACATACTTAGATAGTGTTATTTTGTACAAATATTTTTGTCTTACATGTCAAAATGCGACGAAGAAGAAGGCTTTCTTCACCTTTCATATTAACATTATTTTTTTCCATTGAATTTCGAAACGTTCGAATTAGACAAGTTCGAATTAGAAACATTCGAATTAAATTTAAGTAATACATATTTACAAACGTCAAGATGATAATCATTTTTACACATCTTTCATCAAAAGAGCAATCGAGTCGTCTTATCTGACGGCAAAACTGGATGACACTAGTCGACATTTCTGTGCATTTATGTCATATCTGACGTTGAATTATGAGCTTGGTGCAACTTTATAAACTTGAAAATACATCAACTTCTTTGATATCCACCATTTGTAACCATTTTTAACATGTACTGATACCTTGTCGCCTTTCTTCAATTCATGAACACGTGTTATGACGACTGTTGCTTCGGTGTTATTCGTCACTGCTGACGCAATCACTGTATTGTTCACTTTCACTTGAAATACTGCAAAACCATTAATGCCTTGAAACTGTGCTAATCTCATCTGAAAACATTATAGGAAATGAGGAATAAAAGATTTAGAAATCTAATACATTTACTAAACAACACATGCAATGTGAGAACGCAGCTCAAAGTTAAATTCCAAGAAGCATTCTTTATCAGGCAAATTCACAGAAATCATGTTTTGTTTATACGAAACTATATTAGCTAATAGGGATTTATATACAAGTTTTTTATAAAAGTTTTTCGTTCACATCGACACTCGGAAGCTTGTAAACAAATGGCGTTTCCTTTGATAATAGAACAGAATCTCTTAGGTAGATGTTGAGTTGAAGCGGTTAAAAAAGTCTTATAAGTAATTAAAATGTGACCACGCTGGCTGTCAGTATCTCACACGCGACTTATTCTTTGATAAAAACGAACGATACCCTACCTGTATATTAATGTGGTAATAGCCATTTTCTTGTATAACAACTTCTCCTTTATCATAATATATCGAACCAAACTTATATTCCTTTACCCAGTTTTGGACCAGACCTGCAAAGATAGGTACTAACAAAGTCAATTAAAAAAGATCAAATTTAGTATGATTTTTTATGTATATCTTAACAACCTAACTTTGGCTCAGATTCCTTAATTTTAAGATTTTTTTCAGGTCTAATATACAATTCATACAAGTACGATTTGGCAACCACGAGTGTTTATAAACTCAGAAAATAGTTGATGCTTAACACTGGTTGCAGGTAGATAAGTTAGTCCGAAAAATTAATTAAATTTCGGACAGTGAACTCATTTTTCATACTGCTTATAGTATTGCTGTCCTGCATTACACTGCAAGAAACAGATAAAAAAAAACTACGCTTTAAGAACAATTTCATAAAAACTTTGGCATGCGTGTTGGACAAAAAATAAAAACGTAATAAGAGCAAACTGCTAGGTTGTAATCACTGTAAACAAAAACTATGAACAACTTAAGCGATAGTTTAAGAACAGTTATCCCGAAATGGATCGATAAGGACAGCCAGCCTTGAATTTAGCTCGAATTTACTGCAAACAACGAAAGGAAATACTAAATAAGAAGCTGGTCTATTGAGACAGAAAACTCGACGACATTCTCTGTAGTAGAATATAATGAGCCCTTAGAATACTTTCACCCCCCGTGGTTTACGCTTATGACCTAACCCTTACCCTTACCCTAATAATAACAAAGAAAACCTAACAGGTCATATACATCTCACCATTCAATTTGATCTCCTCCCGGTGACGATTCGAGACGAGTGATATAACTTCATATTGGCCTCCAACACAAACGTTGACGTTTTGACAGAATTTGTCATCAGGAGCTGAACGAGAGACTCTTCCTAATTTCCATCCTAAAAAATAAAATACATTGATTCTTGTAGTTACCTCCAATAAACCTCTCATAGAAAGTATTCTTAATCACATTATATTTCCCTATTTCTCTCTCCTTTAATGAAAAGAAAGTGTACCTTGTTGCGCCTGGGTGATTGGAAGCTACAAAAAAAAAAAAAATGAATTCTTATTTAAAGAATCAATACAAGGGCAACCTCGCACCCATGTCTGCTTACCCTTTTAGATATATAGACGATGAAACTAAAAAGGCCTAGTCTGGCTGAAATAATAATAAACTTCTTTCTGTCTGACGATTTGTTCTTTTATTTGTAGTTATTGAATGCACTATGCGAAGGTTTTTTGCTATCAAAACACATGAAGTAAAATGAAGGGAATTTAATTTCTTATACTTCTTTTGGTAAAATGTGATGATAAGCTTGATAACATTCGTTAATATGAGATCTATATACATCCCAGCTGGCATATGAGGTTAGGCGAACGTTATTTCCAAATACTAGTGTCACTGTAACGTTCTGCAAATTTCTGCGTGCACAAAAAATTACTTGATATAGGAAATTAATTCAGGGTAAATGGGTAAATGACCTTTTGAGTTTATATTAAAAAAGAAACAAACGAGATTTGCACAAAGGGAATTTCTGATATGACAAAATTCTTGCTCGCTTATGTAATTCGTTCGGAATTTCCCTATGGTGAAATGTATACATAACCGTCGATTTCATATGTTTCATAAATGTTTTCGACATGGTTTTCGTATGTTGAAAAAGATTGTCACGAAGACTTCAGGAAAAAAACGAAAGTTGTAAAAGTAAAACATTAGTTCATTTTTTTATTTTACTTTAGTATCTGGTATCAAAGAAATTATTTCTATCTATCAAATTATTACACGTTGTTTTTATCTGTTTCTTTTCGGGGTTTCTAAGATATCAAGTATTTCTGAAGCTAACATACAATCAGAGGGTATATTAAAAGTGGTTTCGCAGTCACAGTAATAACAACTATTTTATAAAATAGCCGAAGCTTTTCGGTGTCTTACACCATTATCAAGGCAAAGTGATCATATCGCTGTGGCTATAACCTAACTGTGGCGTTGTTTTTTACATACAAAAGTGGTGTCGAAATGTAAATCATTGATCGCTGTGACCATGGTGATTGCTATGCGACGAATCTGTTGTTCTTGTCGCTTTTTTTGTTCAACCCATTTTGAATTATAACTCGAGGGTTTTTCTTTTCCACATCAGGTTATGAAAAATATCTGGTTACTTTATCTGTTTTACTTTATTCGTTTGAAGGGATTAGAACTTCAGAAATTGCTAGCAAAATTTTTTATTAAGTCGTTATGAAAATCTAATTTCTTTCTTTAATGATTTCATGTTTGTTTCACAAAATATTTGTACTCAAATTTTATTCATTTAAAAATTATTGGATAGATTTCTTTTATTTTCCATTGTTTTGGTCTGTAATTTATTATGTTCTTGTAATTTCATTTAAACAAGCCACACAGTAAGAGAACCATAAACATTAAAACCGTAACTTTTGAGAAGGGAAAATAAACACTTAAAATTCATAGAAAAAAAAGACTTGGTTTTGTTTTCATAGAAACTTGAGAAGTTATTCGTCAATGCAGTAAAACTTAGCCATATTAACCCTACTTCTAGAGGAATGATTATTTATATCTTCTCATTGGGCAAATTTGTTGAAATAACTACGAAAGAGTGCATTTCTATAGAAATACACACACTATTTCAATAAAAATGCTCTTCGTCGTAGTGGTTTTGGAGAACTTGCCCATTAACTCTGTTTCGACGTTGCTAGGTGTTTTCACTTTAATTGTTTTTCGTTGTCAATATCAGAAAATACATGGAATGTTTATCCAGGAAGTTTGTCTCAATCACCCTGTTGTTTTTGTTGTTGTTTTCAATTATTGTTGTTGATTTTTGAAACTTATTTTTAGTAATCCAATTCTTACGTTAATACGACGCTCCACCACAGATGTTCAAAGATCTAGTTGATTAGAGCGTTTTTGGCTTTAGTCCAAGCCGCCTACATTAACAGCTTAATTAGAATTAATCAAAATGATAAAAACAATTATAAAGACGTATTAAGGCTATTTAAAACAACCAAATACAAATAAAATATGAAAACATAGAATAAAACCTTGCTGAGATGTAATTGACGTTTGATAATTCGATCCCAGCATGCGATTTATTGCTTTCTTTAACAACCTCAGGCCCATGTCCAATTTTCATGAGAAGAAGGACTGGGATTGAGGCTACATTTTTCAAGTGAATTGTAAAGTAAGTACTTAAAAACTTTTCGAATAACTTAAAAGAAGTCTGGGAAAGAAGTAGTGCTGAATTATTGTCCAATTTATTAAACTGAGGTTTAAATATTTCTTACCAAAAGCAAAGTTGACATTTCTAGAACAATAATCCTGGATTTTTACAAATTTCCCAGAAAAACGGAAGCTTTAATTTTGCTTTGCGGTGATCCTCAAAAAAAAGTTCCGAATAAGTCACTCGGAAATCTCAAAAGGAGAAATGTTAAATATTCCATAGCATATTGTCAGAAGAGGTTTTATGTCCTAAAAAAATCTTTAGTACGGATTTCATCAAATGTTATTTCTAAAGTCGGAAGCTAAATTTTTCCCTCTACTGAACAATAAAGTGCTCTTTATAGAATTCTTTCTTACAAATAATTTGGTGATGAGCGTGACGCCAATTCAGCGAAATTCTAGTATCAGAAATGGGAAGTCTAAAATGAACAAATTAAGAAGGGCCTGACCCGAAGAATAAAGTGAAGCCGAAAATATTGTCGGAATAATCTCCAAATCATCTGTATAAGGGAATCAACATCTTTCTTTAGTCATATTTGTATCTTGTCAGAGGTTTGGTTGATTTCTAAGGGAGATATTATATTTCGGAAATTTTCGGGAGCCAGAGATTTCGGAACTAATGACTATAAGTCCTTTTTCTTTTGAAGGTTTTTTATGGAGCACCATATATAGTTCGTCTAACAATTCCAAGACCATTACAAAACTTCTCGGTGTAACTTTTATGTAAATTTGTTTGGTTTATGAAGTTTATAAACAACATTTCTTCTTTCAAACTCTATTTTAAGAGCTTCCACCAAATAGTTTGATGATTTGGAATTGTTACGTCAGCACACACTCAAATTCTAAGTTTTGAAAATTACAGAGGCGTTCAAGCCCTTTTCGACTGAGGTAGTGCGATAACGTGTAGTAGGGAAAAGACGGTACTTCTTTGGGGTCAAAAGTTTGTTACTTTGTACTGGGAAATCAAGGCAATTTCTGTGCCATCCCTCGATCTTGCAAGCTAAAAAAAGGTTTGGACACTCTCTAAAACCACAATAACTAAAACCTTTTTATGTTTGTTAGACTTTGTACATATCAACGTTACACCTTGTGGACACAAGCATATTTCTCCAATCAACAAATTCAATTTTAAAACGAATCTTCTTTTCGGTATTTGCAACTGTAAAATACCAGCATTTGTATCCCGACAAAATTACTGGGTTTTTTTTCTGTATTTTTATATACTACAGGATTTGTCGATGAAATAACCTAACTTAAAAAGTTGTCCCGTGTCCACGAGGCTTTAACAGTTTAAAATAATATGACTCCCTTTGATCAAGCTAAAAACTAAATCTCTATAAAAAAAGTTTTATTTAATTATTAGATTTTAAGAGAATTTTTTTTGAGTTTGATGTGGGTCATATGTATCCGGAAAAAAAAATACATGCAGTTACAAATTAAATTGATGCAGTTACGAAATAAAACCAAAACAAAATATCTCACCGGGTCTGTATTATACATTCTTGAAGGCTCGTATGTTTTCAAGCGGCTTTTTAGAGCTTGCATATTTTGTTGCAAGTCATACACAACATATCCCAAAACAGTACATGCAAGGAACAACACCACCAGCAGAAGCGAATGCCCTGCAACGAGTTTTTCAATAAAACGTCGTCTTGTTGTGTGTTTACTGGTATTTCTGAACGAATCACTGCCCATTTTCTCGTTATGTTTTCCGACGATGTTTGAAAATGTTTTGCAAACTGTTTGTGCTTCAACTCGAATCAGAATAAATTAATATTTTAACCACAAGCATAACACTAGATGGGAGAAGAAATTCTTGGAACTGTAAAATAAGCAAACAGTCGATTGGATCAAAGTTCTAGCTTCCCAACTTAATGCAGAGGCTGCTTAGACCATGTTCACACTTCCTCTGATATGAAGCTTCATACTTCATGAGTGCACAGTAAAAATTACGATTCCTTAAATTCTTTGGTGAAACAGTCCATCTTACCTTGATGGTTGAAAGTTTCTTATTTTCACTTGAAAGAGCGAGGCATTAAGCAAATATTTTGCTCGCTTAAACCAGACAAAACTAAAAAAAAGATATCCGACTTCAAACTAGTAATGACGTAATGTTTTTAGATAAACTTATAGCCGAGATATGACATACGGGATGAAATGTTCCCGTTTTGTATTTAACCCATTTAATTTATTTATTTATTTACCCATATATGCTATGAATACGTAAACGCCCAATTCAGTTAATGAGCAAAAGAAAAAAATCGTTCATAATTATATTCATAGGTAAGACATGGTCAGAAAAACGAATGTTTGACCAAAGCCTAGTAGACAATCGAAACTCGTTATCGAAACTAGTATGTTTATATAGATCTTGTCTTTCAACTTATCAGGTAACATCATCTCCGTAAATGCTTCAACTTCGTACCCATTGTCTTTTTGCCTTTTCGATATATGGGATTGCGGCGAAATGGCATGAAACCCTGGATAAGAAGTTGATAAATTCTTTTCAATGGCATATTCTTTAAATTTGTCGAGTCAAAACCGAGGATATTAACTTTGTGGATTAACCGTTAAATTTTTCTTCCCACGCTTCTTGATACATTATGGTTTGTACTGACGAGTTCCATACATCGTTATCCGGACGCACTTTCCGGCAAATTATCCGATCAAAAAGCGAAGAAACCCTGGGTACGAGGTTCCGCTCAATTATATTCATGTGTATTGTAATTGATTTTTGTACTTGCTATCTATCAAAACAATAAAAGCAAGGACTGGTTGTGTTGATAATATATAAAAACAGATAAAAACACAAGTAAATTTCGCGATATTTCGATTTCGTACAAATCTCTGTCAAGTGTGCATCAATACAAGCCTCAAAAAAACCCATTGATGATAATAAGTCCCGAAAATTAGAATTGCGAAAATTAGAATTGCGCTCCGCATGTGCTTATCTAACAATTCTCAATTTTTAATTTTAATTTTTTAACTAGAAATAGTTTTAAAGATTTCACGTCATGATCTTGTGGGATGATGATTTATAAAAAGCTCAAGCTCACAGGAATTGCACAGTTTCTTAGAATAGGATAGACAAACTAGATGAGTTTCTTAGGTTATTGGAGATTCTTATGGACCTTTGCTGTCTTGTAAAAGAACTGTATACTAGTACGTGTAATCATGTGTTCTGTACTTTTCATAGCATTTAGCCACTCACTGTGGATGTATTCATGTATAAAAAAAAAAAAGCTTTCGGAAAATGCGTCAATACCACTTCTGAAAGTTCGACTTATCGAGTTCATACATTTAACCGACCTTTCTTTAGGAGCGAACTTTGTATCCAGGGTCTTTGTCTCGTTTTGTTGAGGAACCTGGGAACGAAGTTAAACTGGGAAATAAAAAAAAACACAAAGAAAACATCGAAATTAAAACTTGATATTTTCTCGACAAAGCTCCCGTTTGTCACGTAACCATGGTTACATTATTGAAACGACATCAGTAACGATACCTAAAAGGAAGACAATATAACAGAATTCTTCTTCGTAGAGCTTCTTTTTGCATTATTAGTTTTGGGTAGAATTTTGTAATTCGGAAGCAGCGATCTCGATCTTTCGCAACTTGTGTTTTTATAGATGACGTCATAGAAATTGTCCATACCTGTTCCTGCGATGGACATCCAATGATTTGTTGATCTTCTTCGTCATAATATCGCAAGACGATCGAATTTAGCTGTTTGTATGTTCGGAGGACTTTGGCCTGTCACAAAGGAGGGGAGAGAAATATACTGTCAAGTTGTAAATTATCGAACGTTGATCGAACATTCATTTAAAATGCAATATTGTTATTGGTTCATGTCATAACAATAAAACTGTACCTTGATTGGCTTAAATAATATATATTCTGTATCTTTATTAGCTAAGTAAAGTGATAAGTTTTGAATGGTCGTAGGCAGTTTGGATTTAAGCAACATATAGGTCTCACTGACCACTTTTCGAATGGCATCTAAAAAAAGCAGTGCGAATTCGGTGCGCGAAAAAAGGCATTGATAGAAATCGAAAAAAGATGAAAAAAATTATTCGAAAGTTTCAACGCACCTGACTTAGCGAAAGGTTGTTGCTTGAGAAGCGACTTGCCGTCTTTTCCGTCGGCGTCAGCCATTTTCAAAATGGTGTCTATCTTATCGAGTAATGTAATCAACGGCAAAATGTATGAGTCTGTGACTGTCGTTATGAATTGTTCGCAGATGGTTTTCAACTCCGAATCAACTTCCTGAAACCAACAAACGTAATCTACGAGAGCAGCATTTGGCATTGTAGTAATGAACTTTCCTCGAATTTCTGATGAAACACCGTGTGAATGTCTTGTTATCAAGTTTTGCTTCTTTTCCATGCATACTATAGTTACTACTATTTTTGAATAGTTATAAGCAATTCTATTCTTTAAAACGAGGCCAGGTTACAATACGGTACTCAAAAAGAAATTGTTTTTAGAAGAACTTTTAAGGACAAAACATAATAATTCATGATTTTGATAGTTCTTTTGGAAGTTAATTGTTCGACACATACGTTGTGTTCATTATGGCTGCTTTCACTGTACGCATTTTGATTGGCTGCTGACAAAAGTCGTTGCAGGTAAGTAAAACAAAAGAAACCTTATTTTAGTTCGTCTATTTAAAATGAAATTCAAGGACAATTCTACCAATTTCTTCAGAACCCTCTGCAGGACTCAAGGATTTTCAATTTCTTAGGAAATTAGAAAAAAAAAACTGCAACGAAGAGCAATTCCATTGAAATGGAGTGTATTATTGAGCGCCTTCCTACAAAATGTACTCCTCCGTAGTGATTTTTCAAAAATGTAGACATTGGACCATTAAAAAAGGAATATTACCTGTTTCGAATCGATGTAATATTCAGTTACTTGAGGTACTCCCTAAAAGATTGAGAAAAAATCAGGCAAGTTATCATCGAAAGAAAGAAAGAAATCAACATTTAAAAAACTTCAACATCGTCAGATCAATTTCGTATCGTACCGTATGGTAATTTCAAAAAAATTGAACTTTTCAAAAAAATTGAACTTTTTTCAAAAACTTTGCTAAAGACTAAAAGGGTAATACTACCTCCAACAAGAATTCAAGAAGTGCGTTGTTGGAGCTCAAACTGAGCAACTGCGTTCCTTTCGACAGCAAACCATAAGCAGCTGACCGCAACTTACTAAAATCTAACGCCACCTCCTTGATAGCAAAATCGACATCAAACGGTGTTATTTGCTCACGAAGTATAAGCAAATGTTTTATTAAGAAAAGATGACCATTGATAGCGCCCTAAAAACGGTTTGTATCTAATACAGTTATCTCCATAACATAAAGTTATCTCCATATCATACAGTTATCTCCATATCATACAGTTATCTCCATATCATACAGTTATCTCCATATCATATAGTTATCTCCATAACATAAAGTTATCTCCATAACATAATACCATAATGCAATGTGAAAAAAACATAAACAAATGATTCGAACGAATAATACAAAATGTTTCAAAACAAAACATATATTCTCACAGCTCATTAGAACAGTGCCGAAAATGATCCCAAAGCAAGTAATTATCGCATTGCATTATGGTAGTTGTATTTGGAAGATGAATTATGAATTATGAGAGTAGCCAAATGACACTCCATCTTTGCAACATTTGAAAAATTTTGAATTGTTCAACAACTCAGCACGAATGTTTGTACCCTTCCCTTACAAATACAGCTTTCCCGAATTCGCGTTTAATCGAACATACCCACACGTTTTCATGTGGGTAATTGACAGTTCCTAGTGTGTTACTATCTCTTCAACACATGAATACCCATATCGCAATGAGAAATACTCATTAAAAATAACCCCATGGAATTAATAAAAGATTTTCGCGAACAACCTATTTAGAACAATGTTTAAAATAATCTCAAAGCAAATAATTAGAGTATTGCATCATGCTAACTGTATTCAGTATTTAGGCGAACTACTTGACATTGTTCTCCACCGTTGTTCCACTTGAACCACATTGATTAATTAAATAATAAAAAAATTCATGAATCCTTACGTAGCGAAGTAACCAGACAGAACTTACTTTCTTATGAGTGATTTCTTGGCTTGCAGATTTTAAAGTGACGATGCAGCTGGATAGAGCCTCTTGTGCAATTCCCTCAAACGTGCTTTTCTACAGAAATACACACACATATACGTACATAAAGAAAATGCGAGGAAGCAATCATGAGACATTATAAAACTTCCATGAACTCCCAACCCCTCTCGAATAACCACCTATTCTCAAATATCCATTCTTCTCTTTTCCCCCAGTGGGCAAAATCGTCAAAAGTCCCTGCAACGAAGAACAATTTTATTGAAATGCTGTGTCGAGTCAAAACCAAATGTATATTGCTTTAGAAATGCACTCCTTCATAGATGTATTTCAACAAATTTGCCCACTGTGTCGTGCTTAATTGAATAGCTTTTCTGAACGAACGGGTAAGTAAGGTTAAAAATTCTTATAACAATGCTTCTGACAATCAAAGTAAAACCAGGAAAGAACTAAAGATAACGTGAATTCTTTTTAATAGTTTTTCTCTCTTTTGTTTTATCGACCAATCATGTTCGTTAATATTTTGTGCTCAACCAATGGCAAAGTTGAACGTCACACAACCGATTGTTGTTAAGCAGCGTGTAAAGTGGGCTTTAACAAAACGTTCCCAGCCGGCACATTTGTTAAAAAATCTCCGCGAATGAATGCATTTCTATATAAATATGCACACAATTTTGATAAAAATTCTCTCCATCACAGTGACTTTTTGACGATTTTGCCGACTGTATATAACATATACGTTCCAATCGGTTGCTTTACTTACACTAATACAATTGTACAATTTTGATAAACAGACCAATGTGCGTCGAACAGTAGGATACCACATGGCCTGTAAATCAACCACAGCTGTTTGATTCTCTGAAGGAAAATAATAACAAGAAATGTTGTAATTACAAGGAGCAATGTTTAGTGGTCAGTAGTTTTGACTCTCAAACCTTTCCTATTTCAATATGATCGAATGCAGAAGAGCCAATAATATTAAAGACGAAAATCTGTTTTACTTAAGACATCACAGATAGATGTACAATGTAACTCGCGTCAACAATAGATGAAGAAATTAATTCATTAACAGAACCTCGTCTATTATATATTTTCTTTTCTTCGTTTTCAGAGCTTGTGTCGTCGCTTGGTCCAATCTAACAATGAGCAAACAACAATACTGAAAAACACACTCAAACCTTATCACTCGATTAACAAACGGTTTGTTACTGACCTCCATCATTAATTTTTCTGGGTAAGCAAGATCCCCTGGTGAGGGCTTGTAACCAGCAATATCTTTGGTTATGTAAGTCTGGAAAACAACAGTGATGAAAGCGATCTTATCTTGTCACTAATCTTCCATCTGAATACTTATACAGTTGAACAAAAGGAACATTTTTCTGAAAGATTTTGTGGGACCAGCATCATTCATAATAAAATTCATAATAAATAAAGAGATTTATCATGTCATTGAGAAGGCCTTATCTCATCATCAAGCAAGTTACATATGTGAAGATATCTCTTATATAGAAAATTGGGCGTTGCTATACAGTCAAATTACGCCCACTCAATGGGCGTTAGGTAAGTGGTTATTGTACACAGGTGATCTTCTTAGACTGTAAGCTTTAGACTAACACATTTATTAGAGGTAAACAAAGTAAACAAAAGGGTCATTTAAGAGAGGTGCTAACAATATCATGGAGATAATTACCACACCTTCTTAATGAATCTCTGTACTAATAAGAATAGTTTTTCTGTTGAGATTTTACCTGAGTACGATAGACAAGCCTCTCTTGCACATCTTCCATCATTTCAGCAATGATCACTTGAAATGAAGAAAGTTGATTGGCTTTCTTTTGCACGTGATCTTCCAGGATTTCCACTTGTAAGATGTTACATAACTCCGCCAGTGTTTCCATGTGCGCCATCTGGATGATAAATGGCCGAAACGTTTCGTACAGGATACCACATAGATTTTCCATTAACGTACTGTATAGAAAACACATTATTCTGAATAAATAGGCTTTTTATTTATCATCTGAAAATTTCTCTTGCATAGACTGTATGATTGGGTACACACCCTATAAACATTTGGGTATACCCTGTGGGGTTTCGGGTATACCAGGTGGGGTTTCGATCAGGAAAATCAGACAACACCAGTCATCTTCATCATAAGTGTTTTCATACAAAAAATGAATTGTTTGGACATATTATGCAAGATCAAAATAAAACGAAATAACTGTTTGATCTTGCATATGTATTTGTCAGAAAGATGCGTTTAAAATTATCTTAAATATATATGATGATGATTAACCATATTTCTACAAGCCCTCACAAACTATTTGAAAAAAAACCCTTTCCCCTGATCTCACTGTTGTATAAAGTATTGTGTTAAATCCCCAGCTGCTTTTCTTCCCACCAAAAACATTCAACATAAACAACATTGAATTCGGGGGCTGGGGGGACCTGTCTTGTCGACTTGTAGGGGCATTTTCCCTTTTACAACCAATTTTTTTTAAGTTTTCCCAATATATTTTGTGGAGGGATGTAGCCACGATTTGAAATGGAAAATGTTGTGTAGTGCCCTCTCCATTGCTAACATGAGAAATAAGTTAAAAAAGGACCAGATCAAAAAGTAAAAGTAAAAGTGAACAATCAAAATACTTTGTACAACTTACTCGAAGTTAGTTTGATCCTTATGAGAAAAATATTCATGATAAAGCTGGTATTCGTCTTGACAAACATGAACCATGAATGAACACCCAGCCCTAAACTGTAAAATAAAAACAAAAAGAAACTTATTTTCATACACAGACGGAAAAGAGTATATAAAACATCTAACAAAGAAGATGTAAGGTGTAATAAAGAAGATGTACATATAGGTGCAACAAAGAAGATGTATATATAGGTGTAACAAAGATGTATATATAGGTGTAGCAAAGAGCATTTTCATTGAAATGGTGTTTACACTTCTATAAAAATGTACTCCTCCACAGTGGTTTTTCCTCAAATTTGCCTGGTGGGTCGTTGGGTTATAGGATTAAATAAGTGTTTTCTATTACCAAAGGTTATTTCACAGATTTCTACATCTGAAGAACTTGTTGTCGTCAATGCTTAACTTACGAGTGTACATGGATTTTTGGCATGTTGTTGAGAAAGCTTCTGCACAGTTTCAGTAACGAACGGTGAGATTAGTTGCCAGCGATACTCCAGGAAACACTGCTGGCAGTCAGAAATGACCGAGTTGTACCTGCACGTAAAGGGAACATCAAAGATTGTTTCAGCAGAGAGCATACGTGGAGCTAAATACTTATGACAATTATATAAAAGTCAACAAAAGCTAGGAAACAAACAAAGAATGTTTCGGAACAAAAGTACAAGAGCTATTTGGTATCGTAATAAGTAATAAAATAACAAACAGAAAAATAGAAACAGAAACAGAAAAATGACTCAGTGTTTGTTTCTGAAGGATGTTTTCTTATGCAACAATAAATATGGTCTGCAACTCACTCATCAATATTCTGTGATCGTTCTTCAATCTGTTCCATGATATTCTAAAGTGATTTAAGCAGAATTACAGCATAACCAAGAAACATTCACTATATCCAAATACTTATACATTATATTTCAACAAGTAACATGTGAGAATAGCAGCAACCTTTTACACATAGCACTCTCTCTCACTCAGCATACTAAGCAATACTTAATGAGGCATTGGAAGAGAAGTTCTTAATGAAAATTTTCTTAATGTCCATATGAGACTTGGCATAAGAAAAGCTCTTTTGATCTCTTTTGTAGGTTGTTCTTTTTCTGCTGTTGGCAATTGCTACTAATTTTATCAGCATATACTTTGCAGAACTAATAACAATGATATAACTAAATAGAAAGCAGTTAATTTAAACATGAAAACTTTGGAAGCTTACTCTTATACGTAGAGATTGTGTTTTAAATTTTCCATACAGGGCTGCATAAGAGCTTTCATTCAGATTCATACTAGGTTGTGTATTCTAGAAATGAATAAAAAAAGGGAAACACCTTCCTTAACAATGCACCAAACCCAGTGGGCAAATTTGTCGAACAGTCACACTATTTCAATATAAATTCTCTCCATCGCAGTGACCATTTGCCAATTTTGCCCACTGGGAAATGATGACAATTAGATAAAATCACAATCAAGAAAAATCAAACATGTGAAGTTTTAATGTAATACTTTCTGCAGGGCATTCAATGATTGATTGGCTGTGTTTTGAAGTATATTGGTGACGTATGATTTGACCAGACCAAGAGCTTGACTAAGACACTGTTTGAAGCGGACAGCATACACAGCAGATTCTTTATACTCAGGCTAAAAAATGAATCAATTTAATTTACTGTTAACATTAAACAGGCAACTTTATTTCTGATATGGAAAAAAGCAATACTATTTCATATGTGTTAAAATTTGTTATATCATTCAAACTTCAGAAATCAAAATGCAGGTGATTAAGACAAACACACTATAGTGAGTTGGATGAGCGAGTTCAAGATAAGATAACATCAGTGATAAATCGGATATTCTCCTTACGTGTGATTCCACATAGGAAAGAGAATCATCTATTCGCTTCAACAATGGCAAAAACGATTCACCAGTAACAGATAATGATGTGCTATTTAGCCGCTAAAAACCAGAAGAAGATTATGAAAGCTACGGTAACAAATGATACAATAAAAGAAACTTGTATAAATATGGTAGATATTCTTGCTTACATGTTTGATAGATTCGTAAGTATTGAAATAAGATAATCTGTTGGAAATGGTTTCTGCTCGATCCATGAGGTTGGCCTGGTGAAAGCAAATGAAAATTTTACTCAGTATAAAGTAAATTTATAAATTTTATCTAACGACATAATTTAGTTTAGTTAACTGGTTGTTTAGCCAAAGTTCTGATCCTTTGAATTCATGCAACCATCTTTACATGAATGTTGTCAATATAGGAGCTCATTTTTGGTGGCTGTTAAAGAACTACCCAAATCACTTTCGAACAACATTTCAAGTTTAGAAAAGGAGGAGGCAAGACAATACAGATACAGAAACAAAAAAAACAAAAACAAAGACGAAAACAGTAAACCAACCTGGTCTTGCAAGGACTGTTCACAAGCATCATGTAAGGCACGGGTCTGCGTTGAAACAAATAAATGCTGTTGTTCCAAATTTAAGAGTTGATCAAGTACCTTGTGGACTTGTTTCAGTATTTCATCACATTTGGACACATACTGTAACAGTTCTGTCTGATAATTCCTGCAGACCAGAAAATACTAATGACAGAAAACATGTTCATGTGAAATTTAAAAAAATCTTTGTTGGTCAAATCAGTAAAAGAAGGATAATGAACAAAATAACCGGAAGCTTCCTTGTGGAAGTGATCGAAAACTCACACTTTCAAAACAACTATTATAATTTGACCTTATATTCAAAAGGTCATCATCAGAGTGAGAAAAAGAATGAAATTATAAAGAATCCCTTAAGAAGAAATGAAGGGATGGAATAAAAACAAACCGATAATGTTCTTCTTGTTCTTCTTCCATTTGAGCTTGAACTTGTGAAAACCATGAAAAGAACTAAAAATAAAGATGGCGCCAACAGTTAGTGAATTTCTTGAACTTTTAGAAGTTACAATTAAGAAAATGTTGGGAAGTTAAAAGTCAAAGAATATTTGAAGTAATAAAATTGTTGATGTATTCGTGTTAAGTGGTTGTTATAAAGAAGAATTATGGCTGAACACAAGGGAAACACGGAAATTGTTTCAGAAGGAGATATTTTAGTATCCAGTATTTTGAGAATAGCAGCAGCTACTCTATAAATTTATTGCCATTGTCACTCTTGTTCAGTTTCAGGTCTCCATAATGTTTTGCTGACAAAGCCATAAATTAATATCCAACACTGTTACTCTGAATTTTGCTTTAAATAATGTCCAGGAAAAACATTCCATTTCGATTCCCTAAAATTTCATTTTTCATTTTTTTCATTTTTTCATTTGTATATAGCTTTGTTTCCCGTTAAAGGTAATTTCAAAATAACTTGCTTTCGTGGATTCTTTTCAACATTACAACAAGGGAAACTAAAAGCCAACCTACCTGTTGAGCGTTTTCAATTTTTCTGGTACCCAAATCCAAACTTGCAATATGCCTTGATAAATCATCATCTTGTGAAAGGCTTTCACTTAACTTTTGTTGACGTTTGAACTAGTGAAAGAATTTTCTGATTCCAAAATTCTCAGACTAAGTTAAAAGACATATGAAATATTACTACCTCACTTCCCATCAAAGTTCTTTCTACACTTATTGATTTTCACAAAATACATTATAGTTGTATTAATTTAAAGTTCGACATTTTCAACATTATATTACTTTGGGCACTTACTGGCTTTTGTGTGCCTGGGTATATAGTTTTGCATTGTGTTGTTATTTGTTTTATGTAAGACGGTTTCAGTCAAAAGGAGACAATATAAAATTTTGATGTTTCAATTTTTTTATTATTTTGATGCATGGTTCTTTCCAGCTTTTTTCACATGCACGTAGTTTTTGTCGTAACACCTCAAAAACTTTTTTTCGTAAGTTCTTACGAAGAAAAAAAGCCTTGACGAAGATTTTCATTCACATGCACGTAAAATTTGTTGCAATAAAAACTACAATATACTTTTCGAACGTTTTTAAAAAATGTGTTGTCAAATTCGAACGCAAGACGTCATTTCGAAAGTTCGTTGTAATTTTTCGAACGAATTTTCTTCTTGAGGCTTACGAACATCCGTAAGACCTTTTCCCTAAGAAGACAATGAATGAACATTGTTCTAGTCGTAAGAGCTTACATAAAATTTTACATGCATGTGAAAAAAGCTTCCAGGGGATATTTATTTTACTACATTTACTAAAAGTGGTAAAAACTTTTTACACAGGATACTATGCATGCGTTCCCTCAGGTTACTTGGTTATTAATGGAACTGTGAACTTAGTCAAGGATAAATCCAGGACAAATCTAATACCTTTCAAATTCCATTCCTTAGGCCTACTCAAATTTCACATTGTCTATTGTGAAATGAATAATTCAGAATCAAGTTATTAAGTGCTACAGGCAAAACAATAAATCATTGCTACGAATATTCTTTCTATGAGGTAGTGAATGTAAATAAAATCTTCTTCAATGTGGAAAATAAATAGACATTGTCAACTTGTAATCATAGCTAATAGCTCCAGACCTCCCACCTGCTGTAAAAGTATGATTCCCAAATTCTTTCTGGAAAGAACACTGTTAGAGTAATGGCATCACATCAGTACTAGAAGACTTGTCAGGCGAGCAGGAGGTCCAGGCTTTAATTCCCACTCAATTCATTACTGCTGTTGGATATTTGAAAGTACATTGCACGCATAACTGATTACGAGAAAATTTATTATTACTTTCTCTGGAATAGGTTGGCTGTTGTGTGCGTTCAGCTCCACAATGCTTTCCTTTTGCTTGTCTGAAAGTGGTGCTAATGATGTCGGTCTTGAATCCCATAATGATAGTTTATCTAAATATCTTTTATCATTGTTTTCAGCAGACATTTTAATTGTTGCAGTATTTCTAAGAACACAATGAAAAAACATAAGTGAAAAATACAGCTGTTCCAATAACTTCTGAAACACTGAAAAATTTGATTTAGATTATAACAATCAATGGGTTCATATCTAGTTAACCAAAACAGCATTCTGGGATTCTCAATTACCTGAGATATGGCTCATAAATTTATTTGACAAAACCCCTTTTCAAACGGAAATCACAATCAGATGATTCAGAAATCAAATATTCGAAACACACAATAATAAGAAAATAGAAGAGACTTTAATCGTCAATAATGCTTTCATCTGTACATCCATTCCTTCAATACAATAAACTTACTAACGTGAAATGTGTCAAGAATAAATGAAAATTCATTTCAAATAAACATCTTACACCTTTTAAAGACTTTTAAAACTCATAGGTTAAATATTCTACAAAACATTTCAAAAAATACTTATGTCATGTTTAAGTTTCTGGGCATTGGTGTAAGGTACTCAAAAATTACTTTAACAGTTTTAAAATGACTTTAGAAGATATCACAGGGAGTGTGAATGTAGGGTAACATCCACACCTGAGAAACTAAGAATTAACCATAGATTTTCAAAGTACCCCATCTTCTTTCGTATTCCTAAAACTTTCTCTTTTTAAATTTAAAATATAGATGTGTTTTTATCTTTTTCAAAAGAAGAACCATTTGAATAACTGTATAATGACTACAAAAAAAGACTCTGTAAACTGGCTGACAGAGTCTAAGAAATAACAATGAAGAGGAAAAAAGTGACCATTATAAATATTAAAAATTTTCAATAAAAATTAGTAAAATTGAAACATGAGGTAAATACTTTACCACTAACCAAACTAGTTGCAATAATGAAAAAATATTTAAATGTTGAAAATAAAATTCACCAAGAAAAAAATCATTTGTTCATTCTGATCAAACATATTTTATCGGTCCTTTGCAATTTTCGCAACAGTTAAATGTCACATGATAATTCGTCGACAAGAAATGACTTATTCTGTTATGTGCCAAATAATCTCTCCGCATTCTCATCAGCTCATCTGTTTGTATACCAGTGTTGATAATGACCTTAAAGAAAGTAATTGTCAAATATTCCAAGTACTGAATTTAAAACCGCAATTGAAATTGGTTTGACATGAAAACTAATTAGGATTTAAATAAACAGAACTAAGATTGTGGGATTCCTGACTTCCATAACAAAAGTCGAAGATAAATGATAAATGTAGATAAATGTTATAAATACCTCATGAGCAAGTTGCTCAGCAGGCGTCAGCTCATTTGCTTCTACAAAAATTTCATTAGTAAGATTTTTCTGTCCTTTTTCTTTTTCCAAAACAGTTTCCTTGATTTCAATCATTTCCACAACACTTCCGGCTTCACTTTTCTTTGTGAGGTTTTCTTTCACTACTTCAACTAAAGATTCTGACAGATCATTGTTCATGAAAGCTACATCGATTGTTGTTAATAAACCCTTCGAATCTAATGATGGATCTTTGCAGTCAAGTAGGTCAGTTAAAGTCACTAATCCTCTAAACAATTAAAACAAAATTTAACTCTTAGAACCTTTAATTTATTTTAACTTCCTGTTCGGGTAAAAACGAAACTGGAAAGACAATGTGGCATCAAGTTGCAAAAAGTTTGACCAATTCAAATTCAAGTTGACCATCTTTATCTAATTTGCTTAATTTTTTTTTCAAACCAAATAAAATCTAAAAGTTTATAAAAGAACTGTTACATTTGGTAAGAAGTTGTTTTCAACCTGTTGGATCAACTAGTCTGTTAGTTGCAATTAGAATGGCATCATTGGAAAACGTGAAATATTAAAATTAAATTATAAACAGAATAACCAGAAGCTTCATTTTTAATATGAAAGAGTCGAATTTTCATAAAATATCTATATATTCGACCACACTAACAAGTGGTCATCATCAGAGTGTCATTCACACTTCTGGTTATTCTGTTTATAATTAAACTTGTTGCCCG
This sequence comes from Turritopsis dohrnii, assembly GCA_027922465.2. Taxonomy (NCBI): domain Eukaryota; kingdom Metazoa; phylum Cnidaria; class Hydrozoa; order Anthoathecata; family Oceaniidae; genus Turritopsis; species Turritopsis dohrnii. The sequence continues at coordinate 353,459 of BQMF02000216.1, read as the reverse complement.
AATTGATATAAAATTAAATTGAAATCAAAATCATAAAAATCAACATTATTAAAAACATCCTTTCTAGTATCTATGCCCTTACATTTCACAGATGTTTTTGAGTTTGAATACTCAACTAAATTCTCAGTCAACAGTTTCTTCCATCATAGAATTCGAGTACATCTCGATGATTTAGGATTTTCAGTCAGGGATTTTTTATTTGAAAAGTCACGGATCAATAAAGTCAGAGTCAGAATAAATTTTTAACATTCACTTGGGCATCAGCAAACAAATGTTTGGGTCATTCCATGTTAAATCAACAGATATTTTACACATTTTGCACCACTATGTCTCAGATTTTCTTCAAATTTTTTCTGTAGAAAGCCTTAGTTGAGAATATAAATTGTGCAAAATTTGGGCCTTTAATTCCTTACGGTTCTCAAGATACAGCCATTTATATTAAGGCCCTGTTTCCAATATCAAGTCTAGGTTTACATTTCGATGTAATTCTTATATTGCGTTTTGCGGACACACTTAATTGTCACAAAAAAATTAAGTTACCTATCTAGAATCAAAATTTTATGTAGAATTCAAAAAACACACTGAAAAAGGGATGAGCACAGCAGAAAAGTCTCAATTTGAGCATTCTTTGCTTTGCAGTTTTTAACAAATTCGGTTTCTTCTGGGAACGATTTACCCAATTGCCCCAAAAAAGTTTCCTATTATTTTTTTAGAAGTGTAGTGTACTAGTTTGATTGCTGTAATGCTGAAAAAATCAGCTTGGTAATATTTTCAGAAATTGGAAAATGATGAAGGGGAATTTGGTGTGAAAACCTAGGTACAATTATCTTAAAATGGCATCAAATATTTAAATATGTAAATAATTTCACCTTCATATTACACCAAATTCATTTTCCAATTTCTAAGAATATTACCAAGCTGATTTTTTCAGCATTAAAGCAACCAAACTAGTACACTACACTTCTAAAAAAAAATTAGGAATTTTTTGGGGGGCAATTAGGTAAATCGGTCCCAGAAGAAACCGAATTTGTTAAAAACTGCAAAGCAAAGAATGCTCAAATTGAGGCTTTTCTGCTGTGCTCATCCCTTTTTCAGTGCGTTTTTTGAATTCTACATAAAATTTTGATTCTAGATAGGTAACTTAATTTTTTTGTGACAATTAAGTGTGTCCGCAAAACGCAATATAAGAATTACATCAGAATGTAAACCTAGACTTAATATTGGAAACAGGGCCTTAACATAAATGGCCATATCTTGAGAACCGAAAGGAATTAGAGGCCTAAATTTTGCACAGTACATATTCTCAACTAAGGCTTTCTACAGAAAAAATTTAAAGAAAATCTGAGACATAGTGGTGTAGGCCATCTGTTGATTTGACATGGAATGACTCGTTTACTCAAGGATGGCTTTACCAGGTTCAATGAAAGCCAATGAATCAGAAATCTGATACAGAAGCATAAAGAGTAGTTTTTAGTAAAAGTTTATGGGTGAATTTTTTTGGGTGTCTAGCTTAAAGAAAATAAATGAAAATACTTAATGAGAATTGAGCAAAAGATGACACACAAAGAGATAAATAACATTTACTTTTTCGTTGCATTGTTCAGAGCTCTTATTTTGGAATGTTCTTCTAGTAAACTGGTCAACGCTGCATGTGAATCACGATACTTGTAGTATAATGCAGATTTCCATCTGGCCAGTTCATCATTCATCACCCTAAATACAACCAATCAATTTGTCACTGAATTGGTCTACATGAAAGTATTTTTAATCTCTTAACATGAAAATACATTTTGAATCTTGTCACCCCATTGTCAATGTGGTGGAGCCCAAAAAACATCATTACTCCTATTACTAATTTCCACGGGTATTAATTTTCGCAAGCCAAAAACAAATCAACTTTCAGAAATTTGATTTTTTTCATTTCTTTTTGCAAATACAAATTTTCGCGAATAAGGCCTCTAGAAAATTTTCAAGAGTATTTAATTTTGTGAAATCGGCCAAAATTCGCGAAAACCGCAAAAATTATTACCTGTCAAAATTATTACCATTAAAGGTTACATCTGATATAACAACAATCCATATTTTTCAACTCTAGTTATGCATAAGAAAATACAATTTCTATTTCATGAATGAATTTTTATATTAGAAAACAAAAGTTTACATTAACTTTATTGAATCCTTAAAAAGACAAAGTAGAAGTGCACGTGTAAACTTCACCACATTACTTCAAAATGCAGAACTCATCACAAAAAAATAATTGCCTTTGGTTTCAAGGTTGAGCCAATTAAGGTGATTTTTCAGTCTTCTTTAGATTTCGGATTGCCTCTCAGTTCGGGGAAAGACATATCGCTGACATGGCTATTGTTGTTAAAATAAACCATCTTATTAACAAGCGTATGGCAGCTATTTGATACCTGCCTCCAACTTATTGGGATTGTGAACAAGGGGCTGTCAGTTCTTCACCAGATACCATTTTTTAAAAAACGTCTTTTGCTATTTTCATGAAAAAAATGGCTGCCAAAGAAAGCGTTTTCAGCTACGATTATGAAAATAAATATTTGAATATGTAACCTCTGTGATATAATTTTTCAATATCGATGTGATTTTGTGATTTAGTGAGTTATCTAGCATCAATATACAAGTACTTTGTTTTTTTTGTCAGATGTAACCTTCAAGGTAATTCTTCAGATAAATGTTGTTCTATTAGTACAATGGTTTCAAACTAACATTGCACCTATGTAAAACTTTCCTGTGAGCTTACGTGGCACATTACAAAAAATATACAACTTATTTTACTATTTTGCGTGACTGACCAAAAACAAAGACAGAACATTAAGGGAGAGGAAAAACTGAATAATCTTATATATAATAGGGAGTGTGCATCCCACTTTTATTTGAGAGTGTGATATATTTAGTTTAAATTTACGGTCAAGTTCTTCTTAGTTGTGTGTAAAGCCACGTAGAGACGAGAGCGTTTTTTACGATTATCATAATAGTAGCACGTGGCGGGATGTCAGTTATTTTATCATCACCATGACATTATGTCCCTATTCAAATGTGACGTTTTTGGGGAAATACCTCTAGTGAACCAATAGTGTTAACTGGCCTAATATTTTGGGGGGATGCGGCTGTGACGTCATTAAAATATTTGATCAATAATATCTCCATAACAGTTAGTTGTAGAGAAACGATCCCATACATTTTTTTGATCAGTTGTTCGAGCTTTATAACATGAGTAAACTTTCCATTCGTCATTCAGTGATTTTATTTTTCGTCACCTATTTTCGTCAGGGTATTTGTGCACATTGTTTTCAAAATTAAAACCCATAAAAAATTTTACGCGGGATACTAGTAAAATAAATAATAACAACAATAATAATAATGAAGAGTCCATTATGTTCTGCCGGTGCTGTTTTAGTAGTATAGCAAATACCCTAAATAAAGGCTTGAAAATCAACAACTTTTAATTGCCATTACTGAAGTGTCTGCTGCAAACAAAGGGTAATAAATTTTACCTGCTGGCAAGGAATTTACTCCTCCAAACATCGGATTGTATAATTGCCTGTTCAACTTCTTCCCTATCTTCTTGCATAACGTTGCGAAGGTGCTTTAATTCCAAGTCGACTTGAGCTTTATCTTGAATTAGTCTTTCGTACCTTAAAAAGAATGATTATCCAAATCATTGACTGAGCCTGTAACAACATAATAACATATATAACAGATTCTGAGAAACTATGGAGACTGTATTTGATTAAAGCGAGACTTTTGAAGAAATGGTAAAAAATAAAATTATCCTGTACACATAATATCTTACTTTGATTGCAAATCTTCCCCAATTGAAGCTACAAGTAATTTTTTAACTTCATTATTCACTTGTGTTTGAATTCCTAGCTGCTGTGAGAGACGCAACTTTTCTTCGATCAATTGGGAATTTTGTTCTTCATAAAGCTTTAATTTTGTTTTCAATGTGTCTATGTTAACAAGTAGATCTTGTTGTGATGTTTCGTGAGTTGTGACATGGCTATTACATGAAATGAATGGATCTGTTTGTGACAAAATATCTTCTACTTGTTTCGTATTGTTAATCCGTGAAAAACTGTTTGTTTTTATATTTTTGTCTGGATGACATTTCTTAGTAACATTAGGTTTTAGAAGTGATGGAGAGGCACCATTTTGTAGGAAGTGTGATTCTTCACCATCACCAGGGTATCGGTTTTTTGAGCCTGTTAACAAAAGCAAAAATAGCAATTTTTAGCAACTAAAAATAGTGTTAATTACCAATTAATTACCAATTCCATCATACCATGATATAACAAGGGATCTATTCATATCTATTTTTAAAACCACAACTTCTTCATTTTTGCTTTTTAGGATTATATTGTTAGGAACTATCGAGTTATTCATTTTATACAGAATCAGTTGTGTCAAGTCTTGATAATGTAACTGTGTAACGAAAAGCTCCATGAAAATATAAATATAAGTTTTAATGTGTGTGTGTTTTAAATTAATATTGGTACAGTTATTCATTAACACTACAAATCAGAGGTTATCATATAAGTAAATAGAACTTTGAAATATTTTAATGGAAGTTGTATGTTTTAAAGATAATACAATCATACTCAAGAAAGGACAAATCAATGTTCCAGGTATACTTTATTAAGAATGAGTAATACCTATTATACTAAATTTGATTCTTAGATATAATCTTAATACAAATATTCCCCTTTTTAAATCTCTGCATACACACCTTTTGTAGCACTGCTTGCTCTAACAATTGCAAGGGCTTCTGGTTCCATATCCTGCTTTTCCTGTTGATAAATATAAGTGGATAGTCAGAACTTGCATTTACAGATAAAAACCAGTCTTCTCAATATGTGAATCAGTACTAGCAGCTTGATAGATCACCCTGCTTAACCATCCCAAGGCGTACGATGTCACACACCTACTTTTTTTCAATCTTTAAATTTGTATATTAAAACATTTCTTGAGGAAGCATGCAGGTCTTGTCATGAGAGGAAGCATGCAATCAGGCAACAGTGTGCAACCAGCCAATAGAATTGTTATTTTAACTTACACAAGCTTCTGTTTGTAGAAACCGCGGTAAGCTTCCACTTCGCTAATTGTAAAGGGAAATGGAAACTAAGATGCTTTTTAATTTCTTTGAATAACAGGAGTCCTGCTGGTACGACTTATGTTTTCATACAAATGTATTCGTATAACAAAGGAAACTTCAAAATTAGCTTAGCAACTATGGTCATTCTCCCTAGCAACAGCTAGTAATCAGTGAACATACTTAAGTTATCCTTTGTTGTCAATTGAGCACGAACACTAATATAATAAGTTGAGCATGTTTTTAAAGAGTATCTATGTTTGCGATTAAAAACATGTCTTAACCACTCAACAAATTTTGTACGCACTGACAGACGACAATTCTATATGCATGTGTGTAAGCAAACATTGCAAACATATTTGGCAACATATTTTAGTTTTGTCCTCATAAGGACAAGACTGAAAAATGGAAAGTTTCTAATTTTTTACTCAAGGATATTATTATGATTTTAAACTGGTATTAAGTTGAAGATTCTAACAAACAGAAACAATGGTATGTTAACTATCATTGACTTATATAATACAAACTTACTGACTATTCATAGAAGAAATATTTTTAATATGAATACCTTTATCACTTGACAAAAAAACACCAGGAAAATATAATTAAAATAACTTACAGGGTAATTTTTGCTGAAATTCTTGCTTTACAACTTTTGTGTATCTTTTATTGAAAGTTCTTTACAACCATTGATAAACATAAAAAAATACATATAGGCAAAGCAGATTTTTTGACCTAAAAAAGAAAAGTAAATTTATTGCACTTTCTTTTGTATTATATATAATGAATGTCTGCTTCAATGTCAATTTTTTTAGCAGTAAATAACATTTCACAAATTCATGAAATTTCTCCATAATAAATCACAAATCTCTGATGAACTAGTTACAGTACAACCAATGGCAAATTAAAGAAACTTAATGAATGATATTATTAATTTACAATTGCCTAGATATAAGTGCTGCTAGTAAGTAGCCAAAAATAAAGGACTAAGATCTATGCAACAAAGGTAACAAATTTTGGAGGTAACAAGAGAGGTAACAAATTTTGTGAATTGGCCCTCTTGCTCTTTTACTATCACCCTGACTATACTACCACCTCCAATGTTATTGTCTTAGTCCACAGAGCGTACGGTCAATGCGCTTCTAATACAGCAGGGCATGTATTCTGTGTGAACCAGTGAAATGTCAATGATTGATGCACAAGAGATGAAACTTCCTGTTAACTTTTTGTGGCAATTGTCAAGTTACAAAAAATATTTGATTCACTTTTTTAACTAGCTAATTTCCTTTGCACTATTCAGATTCTACATACATGTCTTCTTAAGAAAAGATGCTTCTTCTGTTTTCCTTTTTTACTTCCTCTTATTATATATCTGCCATAATATTATACATTACATTGTGCGCTTGACACGAAAGTGGCTAAAACTGTTGCTCTTGACATTTCTAAGCCTTTCAACAGGGTCTGGCATGGAACATCTTAACTCTTTCTTTCCTGATGAATGTCTAATTAATGTATGATCTTTATACACTTTTAAGAAGAACATCAATGGCCTTCTGTCTTCTTAAATACTTTTCTCAAAAAGCTTCTCTCAAAAAATTTTATCTTTTGGTTTTTTACCGTCTATGCTTATGATTTTACTTTTAAAATGGCGTTTTATTCTTTTATGAATCAATTTTGTTTTGCTTTTTTTAATTTTGGTCACTACTTTTCTTCCATGTTGACACTAAGTATAGTGAGCTGAAAGAACATAAAATAAACATTTTCGCGCCTCATCAAAAAAAAAAAAAAAAAATTTAAAAATTTAAAAAATTATAAAAGAGAAAGAGAATTAAAGTGCCCCTCGCGGTTTTGTCCGTGGTGTGCACTCGGCGCAACATGTCTGTGGTTGTTGCAGTCATCCTCCCAATGCAGGGGGCCATGCCCCCCTTTTTTCAGAGCTGTGATATTTTTTGGACGGTTTTGTTAAGATCGAGAAAAAGTGTTGGTATGATTCGCCATTATAAACGTAGATAAAAGAAAATAAAAAACAACAAGTTTAAAATTAAGCAAAAGCTGGTGGTTTTCTTATGATATGAGAGCGAATCATTTCTTTACTTTGTTTGAGCGCTTTTTATTAATAACCAGCTGCCTCGTTCCCGGACCATTTTTCTATGGTTATATTTCTGATGACATCATCATAGTGCAATCCCCATCTCCCCGCCCTATAGTCCTCAGGGGCGGTGGAACTGGCGAGGGGTCTTTACCCGTTGCCATTGTCACTCATTGAATCTATTGGTGAACCACGAAACAAACGAAGCTTCTGGGAGATACTAAATCGCTGTTCTGATCGAGTACTCTGGAAAAAAAAGAGAGGGAAAAATTGGAATCAATCAAACTATTGGTTGAAGAAGGGGATGATAGCGTTACTCTAAACCGCTTCAGCAAACGTTCAACTGCTTGTTGGACAGTTGGTGCGAATTGATAGATATTTTTGAGGAAAACCTTTTTGACACGTGTGTAACACCTTTTACCCATGAAAATTTTTTTATACTTAACTATAATTAAAAATTATGAGTGCGCTTTAGCCAATCTACCGAAATTTCATAATTTTCTTGACCGTCGGCCCAACCACGATGGGACCTCCTTAGAAGACACTAAATCATCAGCCCCACCATTTTAAACTTGCTACGCCGCCCCTGGTCCTGCACACTTTGATGATATCTTATATCAGTTCTAAAAGATCTTTCAGCTATTCAGAGAGCTTTGATGCAAAACGTCAGGTATTATGAGAGTCATCCTTCTTGTGACTGGAGTTACGGTTGCAACTCCCGAAAGAACATTTTCAATGGCCAGGAGAATTAAGACTTGGACGCGCTCAACAATGACGCAGCGACGATATTTAATGCACTAGCAATTTTGAACACACACAAAAGTCTTGTGGATTAACTCTCGCTCGTTAATGTTGCAAACGATTTTGTTGACAGACGACCCGGTCGCAAGAACGAATTTGGTGTAATCACAGAAGAGGATATTTTGGCCCCCTCACTTTCAAAAACGCTGCGCAGGCCCTACAATGCTGCTATGAATGATGAATGAATTAAATGCTAGACATACTTAAAATAACCCGTTGAATGAAGGTTTAATATTTCAGGGGAAAGTCAGCAATGTCATAATGGAAGAACTATCCTTGATATTGTAGTAATATCATTGGGATGCAGATTATTAAGACTCATCTTTGTAAGACTCGTAGTTGACCTTCTATTGTCTCTGCACACTCAGTTCTTGATTTTGGAACAACCAAGTTATTCCCATTTCCTCATGTTGTAATGCTATGTTGGAATCTTTCGAAATGGAATAAATTGTTTTTGATTCGATGCAGATGTTGGAACACTTCAATAACTGATCTTTCCTTGATCCTGCTGGTTACAGATTTCTGATGCCCTACTCCGATAACTTCTGAAGCTTTCTTCCCCAGACGGTTGAATTTTGTACAAACAGGTGTTAATCCAAGGTATACAGGAGCTCAGTATAGCATTATCGGCTCAATCATTGCTCTATAAATTGCTTCAGCAGCTTTACTTGTCAAATTAGAACGTACGTGTTTCAATAACTTCAGTCTTTGACTCACTTTCTTGATTAGTTTCGAACTTTGATCAAGCATCGATAAATTCTTATCAAAGATAATGCCCAAATACTCATATTTCAGTTCCTGGTGAATGATTGAGCCAAGGATGTTAATAACACAGGATGGTTGGCGTCTTCAATTTTTGGGCAGTGCCATATATGACATACTCTGTTTTACCAGGTTTGATATTTAATATGAGATGATTGCTTTCAAACCACCTGAATAAATATTTTCCTTTTCTACACAATGTATTTTCGATAGTTTTGGTAGACTCATGAGAGTACAGTAAAACAGCATCATCGGCATACATCAACAGTTTGCATTTATCAAGCCCTAGATGCGCATCGTTTACTAGCAAAATAAAGAGCAAGGGGCCAAGTATGGATCCTTGCGGAACACCAAAGATTATGTCGTTCATTCCCGAACAGGTTTGATCACATGACACGTATTGCTTTCGGTTGAAAAGGTGGTCAGATAACCAATCCAATTCAATATCGCAGATACCATAGAACGGAAGCTTAATTCTTGGTCCTTTTTTCTTGAAACACAGTTTGATAATCAGTGTGGGGGAGCAACAGTGCAATTTTTTTACGAAACAAATCCAGTAATTACGTTGGGTTGTTTTGGAAGGGGTGAAATTTGCAAATTGGTTTAAAAACAAAACCAAGAACAGGGCATGTACCTCTGGCAAGATGTTTTTGCAACCCACATTAAAAAGAAATTTTAAGTCTGTCGTACGGTGGTGTTTTCTACTAATCCAGCACTTTTCAAGTAGTCGCTAGCGTTGTTTACAAGTTAGAATGGGCGGTCTGACATTTTCATTTTCACCCTAAAGAAATAGCGGTGCAAACCCTAATAAACTAATCTGGATAAGTGTGGTCAAGCATTTTTTTTAGGCCGACCTCCACTTGTGCGATTTTGCCCGTACGTACGCGGCCACTTTCGCGCATGCTCAGTGGCAACTATTGCACAACTTTGTTAGCCGTCGACGGCCAGATTTTGTGCGCTTGGAAGTAGGATTGTATTCTACTTTTTCAGTCGGACGCACGGCCATCTAGCGTGTGAGTCCATCAAATTTCAAGAAAAATGCAAGCATTGCAAAAAATTGTAAACTTTGCGAAAAAAGAAGCACTCAACACCTGGAGTTTCTTTATTAACTGGAGATTCAAATTAATTGGCCGCGCGGCGCCGAGCAGGCGTCCGTACGTACCTACGCACAAGTGGAGGTCGGCCTTTTCACTTTTCTTCGATGTTCCATGGGATAATAACAACCTCGAACACAGGGCCTCTTGTCTATTCGAGAACCTGGAGTCGAGGTTGATAATGACTGGACAAAAACTGAACGAAGAGAAGAAACATTCGCAAGATTAGATTTCGTTATTTTCACTATATTGAGACGCTTATACAATGATCACCGCAAATATGATGCCTCATACACAAGAGACTCCCAGAAAATGTGTAGTCAAGAAAACCAAAGCCTCTTTAATGAAAACCTTCAAAGAGGAATCAGTGGGAAAATGAACGCATTAAGGTTAACTGAACTGATTTCATTAACGTGTTAACTATATCCTGTATCTGGCAAGCTATTGGCTGATTTCAACACGACTAGTTGGATTAGACCACGTGACAATAACATATATACATACAAATACAGAAGCAATTTCATTCTTTCACTTTCGCGTTTGAACCAGTTATTGTGTAACAGAAATTTCTATTCCCCAAAATCTCCAAAAACATCACCCACAAGGTGATTAAACTATTTCGTATTTATCGACAAGTAACGTGCGTTCTGTAGAGAATTTCACTGGCGATTTTGTTTCGCTATGTTGAGCTTCGGTGATCTAAAAAAAAAAACAAGGAGCAACACCTCAACTAAATGCCCGAACAAGCGAATGGTACAATGTGCTACGCATGTGATTTTATCGCATGCAACTTTGCAGCATGTAGCATTCGTTTGTTCCGTTCGGTAGCATCCACAATAAGATGTGTTGACGGTATTTCGTGACGGTATGAAATGTGATTTCATGATCTATAGGGTATGATCCCCATGCCAACTCGAAACCGAGTATTTAGAATACACGTTTTTTTATAAGCAACACGTTTATAAGTAACACTAGTAAATTTTCTCAAAAAGTTAAGCAACAGTACTACAAGGATCTTAGATAAGTTAGCAACATGAAATTTTGAAATCATGCAGCACTAGCATTGCTACAGCACATTTCTTAAAATTGTTACACTTGGTGGTTACACTAGGTTGCAGAACTATGTCCTAGACTTTGTACTTGGATACTTAAACTTACACGAAAGTTTTCAAGATTGGAAATACATATTTTTCCAATTAATACTTAGCAACAAATTAAGCAACATTACTACTAAAATATGGTCATTTTTTAAGCAACATTACTACTAAGGTCTGACCTTGATTGCTTATAAAAAAAAACGTGTAATAATTGATACTTCTGTAAAGATTACACAAAAATAAACCTTGCAGACAAACAGAACCGGACTTTTATGCCGGTTTATAAGACTTTCAATGGGAACCGGATAAGAAAAGAAAAAATACCGACTTACTAGTATATCACATATGGTTTTCGTTGAGTAGAAAGATACATTAACCGGGAAAAAATCGTCGGGATGACCAGAGATTGTAAACTCTAAGCTCCCGTTGGGATTCGATGAGTTGATAACAGGCAGTTGCCATTCCAGCAAAGATTTCTTGCCGTCGTAGTTGTAGTCGCCGTCAATATCACCGATAGTCGGCGCACCAACACCAGAACTAAAGGTAAACAAAACATGAGAAAACATCGCCGTCGGAATACTGATATTCACCGTATAGCACACACACAGACACATCCAGTGGAACAAACTTACGGTAAAGGAATGGTTATAGTGACGTCATTCAACTCCAGTTCTTTCAGTTGTAGCTCGTACTCGATCGTCACTTCGCAATCACTGTCACTTTCGTTTGGCCAGCAATTTACTGGAATAAAAGTAATCAAACATTACGAAAAATAAGCCACAAGAGGTTTGTTTTCGTGATCTGAACGTCCGACCAGATTCTCTTTCTTCAAGTATGAATGCTTTTTCCTAATTGGCCTTCCTCACACCAGCCCTAATTCTGATAGCCTCTTGAACTAACGCTTTTTAGAGTTCTGTTTTTCGACACTCAAAAGGCAACTTCTCCAACGACCTTTAAGTTTGTTTATCGACTAAATGTTCCAACTTCGTGTTAATTGTTGTCATTAGGAGCTGACATAGATATCATTAGATATCATTTAAGTCAGGTCTTAAAGGTTCATTTGAGTATAAAGCTAAATACAAATAACAGAGCTTAAAGCGCACAATGAACTATTACAGCTATTATCACTATTCAGCGTAACATGTGAAAGCTTTGGTCGATGAAGTAGAAACATGTAGTTATAACCAACATACTAGTTAAAGGAATGAGTGCTTCATCTTTTGTCTGCAACCTCCATTTCAAAACGCCAATTTCATTGTTCAAAGGAAAACCTTTGCCACCTTGTTTAAGTCCTATTATTGAGTTTTGTGCGAAGAGTTTCTTATCAACATTTGGATGTGTCTAAAAAACAATTTCAAGAAAATCAATATTCTACTTGATTATCATTGTGAATTCATTATATTGACTGCAACCAAAGAGAAAATGGTCTGGATGACTGAGGCAATTGTGGCTTTTCAAAGACAACCTAAAACCAATTTCAAAGTTTTTTCATGATGTTTAAAAGGCTTTAAACTTGTTTATCTATTAATTCACAATACCAACCTGCATTTGAAAACCTCTTTTGTCATTATTCTCGACCGCTAGATGGATTTTACAAAGATTTGGATCAGTGATACGTAGTAATGCCAAACCACGCACTTCCATATTTTGTAATCCACCGTGTCTGTCTGCAGACATTGAAACCTTTTCCTCTAGCTTAGCATGAACACTATAGAAATAAAAGTTATTCTGCATATTTCTGATCTGTGAGCACTGCAAGAATTAAAATACAAAATTCAAGATAGAACACCGGTAGCAATAAACAATATATACCGTTACCTTGACATAGGAACTGATGGTGTTGGTGCAGTTTTAACTGGCTTAGCTGCAGATATACTCTGCACATCAGTCCCTTCTTCTCGTAATTTACTGACAAAGGAATCAATATCCTTGGATTTCCCGCCAAGTTTCATTGCTTTACCTTTACCAGCCGGCCTGTGAGAAGATATTAAGATAGAAAAGACATTTTTTGCCTCTGCATTTTGAAAAAGACCAACACTAAGAAAAGTAGAATGCACTCAGTGCAATTGAGAAAAGATTTTGTGTCATTGCTAATTCAGAAATCCTCACATAGGACCATTAATTAGCTACCAATTAGCATGACTTCGCTCATCACAGTGCAACAGAAAGTGAAGTGCAAACGAAACAATTCATAAGGTCTTTTACATTTCGCTGTCTAATACTCCAATGTAAACAGGCACAAAATTTTTACATGGCTAACCTTGAAGGGTAAGTTTTGGGTTCAACAACATCAGTGATTTGTGCATGATCTCCAACTGTCGGAGTGTGGTCAGAAATCATACCACTGCTGCTTCCGCCTCCACTACTTCCCATGCCACTGAAACCTTTCAATAAGCTTCTGCCAGCTTTGCCTGCACTTATGCGAGCAGCCTGTAATTCTTTTGCTTTCCTCTTCATTTGCTCTTTGGCTTCCAATTCTTGAGTCTGAATGAAAAAAGATGAAGGAAGTGAAATTATAAGAGCAACAAAAATGGTAGCAAAATTTCTCATTGATCACATTCATGAAAGGTAGAAAAAGGGTGAATAAATTCAGGAACAACAAACATTCCTTCACTTAATACTTATGTCTTCAGTCATTCATATTACCTGTTCTGTAAATAACTATTTTTGATATTTGAAAAGAAATACCTTTCGGACTGCATTTATAACTCTTTCCTCATGACTGTCCATTTCTATAAAGGTTCTAATTTGAGCTAAGTTTACATTTTCTCGGTACCCAAGCGCAACGATTTCATCGAAAGCAAAGATGAGTTGAAATGAATTCTCAAGAATGTCATTTTCTTCTAACACCTTACAATACTCAGGAACCTAAGAAAACAAGAAGAGTTTTCAACATGTATTGACAATAACAACATCAACATACAAGAAAAATTCATTAAACAAATAATTAGCTATGATCAAAAAAATCTTCACATTCATCTATACGCAGAGAGTAAGGCCTCAAAATCTAAGGAACACATATGATATGAAACAGGAAAATAGGTGTAAATCCTGTTAATCAAATTAAATACAATCTGATACTTTACAATCTTTGATACTATTTAATTTGTTGTTTTAAATAATTCCATGCTCAAATAAACACCCAGGGTCAGTTATAGTTCATAGGCACAGAATGTGAGAATATATGTCCTTGAGTGAAATCACACGAATATGGTCTGACAGACACAAAGGCAAAAGCAACAACACAAAACAACACAACACAAAACGTGAAACATACATTCATACGCACCAGAAAGGCCATACGCACCAGAAAGGCCATAAAATGCCTACACAAACTTAAAAAACATATAATGAAATTTTTACTCACAACTCTGGAAAACAATCGCAATGTTTCTAAGTCTTCTAATATGTTACTAGCTTTTGTTGTAATCAGTAGCATGAATAGCTTATCTAACGGTTGGTAAACGTAACGGACACTTTCAGTTTCAACGAATGTGTGCTGCTGCCCTGTGTTCATGAGCTTTGGAAATGCTGATAGAAGTCCTTCAATTCTTGATCTGGACATCTCCACAAACTGTCGTGACACCAAAGCTAAAACAATATTGATTTGGTTAATGGATCAAAGCATTTCAATTGAAAAATGATTTGATTTGATGCTATTAAGAAATCCTGTTATGGATAGTCATATTTTGAATTGAATTATACATGCATTTTATCCATCATTCAAAGGATGATAAAAAAGAAAGAAAGTAGTGAGAAAGAAGTTACCTTTTCCATTTTTGGTACAAATCGCAGCAGCTAAAAGCACCTAAAACAAAATTTAAACAATTAAAAAAATCACTCCAATATCAATTTTTTTTATCCTTTCTCATAAAATAAAATAGCGTGACCAGCTGTGCAGCCCTTACATGGCAGTTTGTAGACCATAAAGCAACTTTTCTGCTTCATGGAATATTTTAATATCTTTCGCAATGAATGGAGTTATGGGAAGGGGTAACTGGAAATTAAGCTGCATTGTTAGCTACAAACAAATTGTTTGCAAAATTTGTTTCATGTCAACTTGCATGGCACTCATTTTGCTTCATAAAACAATTTTGTAAGCATGTTCTCGTAACACAATCTTGTGCATTGAGTATTTGAATTAGCATTTCTCATAAAAAATAAATGCAAAACTGCAAAAATTTATAGGAAAACTTTTGAAGTGAAAGATAGCTGAAGCAGCTTGAATGTGGGGGTAATCTTGCATGTGCATGTATAGGTCATGTGGGGATGTCACTCAAATAGGCAAAAAAAAAGCTACTAAGTTTAATTCACAGACCATTTGGGAATGGATGAGTTTTGCATTGGGGAGTTTTTGATGAAATACTTGCTGGCAAAAAGGCACTAAAGAAAAATATGAATGAAAAAAAACTGCTCATATGGAAAAGGATATAAAACAGTATCATAAACAAAATGGCACCAACACTATACACATGTATCTTTCAACTAGCACAAAGCAAAGAACATTTTCAGTCAAGATTACATAACTCTAGAAATAATGTTTTTCCCTGTGAAATAATTGGTAACATGGCTAAGGGTAAAAAAAAGTTAAGACTTTTTGATTCGCTCATGAGGTGGATGGAACTGTAAGATAATGGTTTTTTCCTATTTATAATTTTGACATGGACGTTACCTCGTTACGTAAAATGTTAGCTATATATAGAGATTACTTTGACGGTAAATAAAATTTATGCAAAAATTAATAAAGAGGAAGAATAAAACCTGAAAATAAAAAAATTTGCATTACTCTCCATCATTTTGGTATGAAGTTCAAATGGTGTTAAATTAAGAGGTTTCCGTTCCATTAACTCGTCACCACCTGGCTGGCTATTTTTTTAAATAAAAGATTATGTTTTCGAAACTGCAACCTTGCGCATACTTTTGTAACTTAAAAGAACTTTAAAAAGAAAGAGAAAACTACATAATGCAATTAAATTATATAATACATAATAAGATCATGCGCACGAAGCTCCTTCTTCATTCCTCTTGTTTTCTACTACCAAGCGAAGAAAATTTAGGAGCACCGATTTTTAATTCAAAACCACTACCGTATTCCAAAGCGATCAGAGAATCGCTACTGAAATGGTAGCAAAGTTTCGTTCCGTTATTGTAAAATTTAATCGTAGCACATGAACAATTTCCGAAGCAAAACTTTCAACATTTTGGACAGATTTTTGTTGACTTTAAAATAAACATTTGTTATTACACTCGTCATTACAAGCCAGGCGTGCGATTGCCACACGCCTAAATAAATCTTGGCGTGTGTGGAGGCGTGCACGTGCGATTGCACGCCTCTTACGACCAGGCCTGATTTTTTATTCTTCTTTTGCTATAGTGTTCCCACCATATTTCTTTGACTGAGAATCACTATATAGATGAATCTCATGTTTACACTTGCTTTCAAACCATTTTTATATCACAAAATGTTATTGTAGAGATTTACCCATTCTGAGATCTAACTAGCAAGCTAATGACTCCACTGTTGATGATAGCAAAAGGTTTGTATATGGTGTATATAAACTTGATGTTGGCGTTGACGCAGAAATAAGTTTAGAACAAATTGGCCTTGATAATAAAATACTTATCAATGAAAAATCTATATATTGACAGTGAGTGTACATCCACTTTTTATTTTAAAGAGTGCCTGTTTCTGTTACATTTTATGGTCTAGTTCTTCAAGAGTGCGTCAAACAATGCATAGACATGACAAGTTTGTGCTTGTGAGTATTGATGTATAAATTCATATCTTTTTCTATACTATTATCATTCAATAAGATAACATCCTACCGTAAAGCGGGGTGACTTCGATCAGTAAAAACGAACTGTTTAAACTCTGAAATTAAAGTGTGTTTTTCACATTTTTTAAGACTTTCATTTAGATTCCTATCGTAAAATATCATCAGAATCGTCTGCAAGCGAAACAATCAATTTCTTCCGAATTTAACAACGAAAAACATCAAAATTTTCACCGCTCACATTGGTCATCGCTCCACGCCCTTATTCAAGAGTTTATCCTGGACATTTTTGGTACATATGTGAAGTATAGAGGCTGAATGTAAAGAAAATTATAACATGTCTGAAAGAAATTCTGTTCTTCACCGCTATATTCTGTTTTTCTTTTCCATATTCCTTTATCGATAAACCAAATGTTTTATATCGCTATAAGTTACATGTTCGCAAGAACTTTGTGAAAAGTCGTCGTATCTCATGGGAGATTTAATGACTAACCGAAGAAATTTTAATAAGCGTGCTCTCTCCCCATGATAATAGATTTTAAAAATTTTGTTTGAGATACAATAAAATTTCAATGTTAATTTCGTTTCACGTGAACGTCGTAAATATCTTTTGTTTTACTAACATTCGCTGATCTTTTACGGTTGAACACTGACCACGGATGACAAATGGTGGTCTGTTGATACTGTAATAATGGCGCTTTAAAAACATTGTCAAATGTAATTATAAGTAATTTGGCGCTTCTCATAAGCTGATCGAAGTCACCCCATAATCAATATTGTTTTCTTGGAAAGATCAGGTTATTTCTGTGGAATTACAATTTAGTTAATGTGAAATTTTGTACTGAAATAGAAGAAATATATAATGTAATGATTCCAAAATTTCAGAAGTAATGGTTTAGTATTTCGGAAGTTACTTTTAAAATAGTGGCAAAAGTCACCCCGCTTTACGGTACCGACTGGTAGCCTCGTGGTAGAGTTCCCACTTTCAGTTTTTGGGAGGTAGCGGGTTCAATCCCTGACCGAGTCATGTCAGCGACTATAACAATCACTCCCTCTCTGCTTAGCACTCAGCAAGAGAGTAGGAATGTCTAGGATGGTTGTCTAGTTGAGTGGTTCCTATCAGTGCCAATACAGCTTCCGTAGCCCAAGAAATGGGGGCTTTAAATGCTCCAGGACCTCCTTCACAGGACCCTCATTGATAACAGTACCTTAAGGAGCTGAAGAGGCTATCCTGGGTAAACATTTCGTAAATAAATAATAAATCATTCTTAAGTATACGAAAACATTTTCTTTTCCTCTTCATCAGATTTTAATTGTTTGGAGGTCATACAATACTATTGCCCTTACCAAAAAGAGAAAAGCAAAATTATAATTTCATAAATGATAATACAATAATACAATTGTATTAAGAAATGTATTAAAACACGTTTTTCATAACATGCACCTTCCTGGCTAAATAAATACAATAAATAAGTACAACTTTCCTCTCTTGAAAAAGGAAAATTTTCCAAACAAATCATACTAACCATTGTTAAAGGCCAATAGGCCAATAAATTTATCTTTCTATTTTAATGCAGTTTTGTAATCGTAAGAGATAAAACTAATGATGAAATAACATTTTTAGTGATCACTTATTTTCCTTCGCCACGTTTACAAAGCAGACGTTCGATATGATGGTTTCCTTCGGAACTTTATTATCGGGCCGCTGAAATTAGTGAATCGGGTCAACCCTGTATAGTTGTGACGGAAACCGAGAATTAAAACAGTTTGCAGTCACTCACTAACCAGTAATTGACACCACACTTGTGCACCCATAGAAGTTACTTTTATGCCTTTTCAATATAGTGGAAAAAAATTGTAAATATCCTGGTACTTTTTATAATATTTTGATAATTCCTAGAAAATAATCGAATTTGTATCTACTCAATCAAGAGATCCTTCCACACTGATTTTTCAAGCGCTTTTTCGAACACATGTGAAAGTTAAAGATGGCTCCTAGACCTAGTAGCACGCAAGTCGAAGTTGGTAGTGCAGAAGTATACTTCGCGAAGAAACTAGCAAACAATGATAAAAAAATCAGAGATAAAGCACTTAAGAAACTTAAGTTGTGGATAAGCAGTAAAATATCTTCAGAAAATGGTAAGGGGTTTTCAGTTTTTTAATAATTTTTCTTATTTTTTGTGGTCATCCAACAAACAAACAAACAACGTCGCACGCAAAAGGGTTTTATATAGCTTAGGCTTGTATAACAAGTATATATGTAGGGTTAACATCATTTTAGGTTTCAAAACAGTTTTGTTGGTTTGAGGAAAATAAGAAATAGTTGTGAAATGTTTTGGCAGCATGTGTAAAAAAAAGGTTAGTCAGGAAGCTGAGAGCCATTTTTTTAAAAAAAAGTGTCGGGCAAATTGAAACTTTCAGGGGTTACTCTATGTACTTAGGACATAGGTAATCCTATGGATTACCTTTTTTTTCCTGCTCAAAATTCAATTATTTTTGGATATTTAAGTATAATGTGTAATACTGAGCAAAAAAAAATATTAAGTACAACATATCAAAGTCTTCAAAGGATCAAAAAATAATATTAACAATAATAATAATTGTAACAATAAAAGTTGTTATTCTTATTCATTTTCAACCTCTTTATATATTATCCGAATCTTCGTCTTGTCCGTCGTCATCGTCATCATCGCTCTGTTCGTTTCCTTCGTCTGATGATAGATCATTCTCATTCTCATCATCTTCATCTTCATTGGATACCCTGCCGTCATCAATATCCTCATTTTCGCAGTCCTTGCATGTACAAAGGTCAGTGCACTTGAGTTTGAGAACAGCTTCAATGATAGGTTTGGAGCAAGAAATGTTCTTCAGGCTTCGAAATAAAAATGGCGATGTGTACCAATCAGGGGGTTCCCTCAAATTTAAATCCCGGGTACCGACTTTAAAATCGGTACCCATACCGATCGGTACCCAGTTTTTGACTAGAGGTTCTGAGAAACGGTTCCCTACTCAACGATCCTCCAGACAGTAATTCTGCCATTATGGATGAGCAGCAGCGATTGATGATTTAAACGGTCTCCGGGGAACAATAACGTGGTTATAAAAGACAACTTGAAGAGGATTAATGGAACAATTTTATTTGAGTCGAAGGCGAGTGAACTGCTCTATGTCACTTAACTAAACAATTTTCAATGGTTAGCTTATGGGAGCGACTCATTCAAATGCGATCGATAAACGAGGTGCAAATATGATATACTAAAAATATACATATTTTCATCATCATCAATTGCTTAAGAAGGAATTTTCTTTTGCAGGATTTACTTTTTTGAACAACAAGTACTTAGTAACCTCTATAATAAAAGTTCAGAATAAATAAGTCAAATAAAAGTTTAAAAGTTTAATCTTCGTCAATAAAGATTGCCGCTTCTGTTGCCTTCTCCGTTTCCATCTCTTCCTCGTCCTCTTCATCCTCTTCTCCCACGTCCTCTTCATCCTCTTCTTCTTCGTCAGATGATGGGTCAAGAGTCATCCATTCATCGTCGTCCTTTGCAGCCATAGCATCCGATGCACTTCTTGGCATGAATGTGTCATCTGTCCTTCCCTGCTTCAACCCTTTTTCATTTGTTGATCTGCTTTTATCACGTCTAAAAAGTTTAATTCATTCAATCACTTGATGTACATTAGAATTAAATTTTTCTTTCTAAACAGATTGATTAAAAAAAAACGAGTTTGTCAATAATAAGCGTTAATAATTACCGAGTCTTTGTTTCCAGATAAAGTTGAATTGCTCTTTCTATTATTTTGGAATCTATCCCAGAATCCAATTCTCGAAGCACACGAACATTAATACTTATTACCATGAGGTCGTCAATGGTTTCATTTGACAGCCTCAAACGAGAGTCTGTTAAAATTCTTCTTAGCATACTGAAGCCACGTTCAACTGTGGATGATGACCACGGATGAACAAGAACAAGTTCCACAAGCAGTAGAATGTGCGGATACTTTTCATGTTGGTGCTGGAAAACCTGATTCCAGAAGCCGACTTTACTTCTAGAAAAACAAAGTAACGTTTCAAAGTTATTTGCCTCTCTTCCAGTGCCTTTGTCACTAAAATGCACTCCTGTAAAACCAGAAAAGACAAAACATCTTTGCAGAAGATTTGCTCATGTTAGGCATTTAAAAGCGAATAATTAATCATGACATGAGAATATATATGTTAGAATAAAAGAAATGAGATACGATAGAATAATGTTTACTTGTGGTTAGAGTAATTTCTATGAGCCATTCTCTTTAAATCTCTGAACTCTTTTTTGGCATTGTCAATACTGAATGAGTGTGTTGATAACGGTGTTCGGAAGTGCCCTGCCAATAGCTCTAATTCATCAATGAATTGATTTGCACTTGTATGATCCCACAAAGTATGATCAATAAATCTCATAGCTTTGATGAGATTTCCACCAAAAGATTCATATCTTTTCTCCAGCTCATGAATAACAGCCGGAATAAGAACTTCCGTTATTTTTATGACTTTTGCCTTGCCAGATTTTACGTACTTGACGCGGAACTCTTCTTTGGCCACATTCGAAAATTTCCCCACTTTCTTCCCTTTGTTTTCAGCCAAATACTTAGCATTGTATGGGCGATTAGTGCCCTCGACAGAAATGATTAGAGCATCATCTTCTTCCTTCGAAGGAAATGGCAATTCTGGTTCACTTGATCTAATGTCTTCAAGCTTCTCCTTTGCCTCAGAAATGATGTTTAAGACATCAGTAATGATGATGTCTTTTTTCTGGAGACCATAGGAAACTAAAGATGTAACTCGCAAAACTGATTTATACAAGTGCATTGCACCAAGGTAAGAAAATTGAAGCCACTTAACATGATAGCCCCGAAATTTGGCCTGGATGGCGGATGTGCACAGACCACTTTCTTCAATTGCATTTTCAGCAAACAAGAGCGGACACAAATAGTTATGAAGCATGGCTTTGATAGCATGGTATTTGTGATTCTGAAATCTTGTGCCTTCAGCCTTAATAAAACTCTTGAACGTGATCCCCATGTTCAAAGCCAAAGTTATCATAATCCGTTTGGCCTTACCACTGTTTTTGAAGTAACGGTAGATAACTCCGAACATCTCGTCGAGAAGAGCAAAAGAATCATCTACTTTAAACGCATCTTTCATGGCAAGTTCTAGGCGATGATTACTGCAATGAGTTATGACCAGCCATGGGCGTGACTCCTTGATTTGTGTGCACGCACCATTAAGGCGGCCCATGTTCACTGATGCACCATCAGCACATACACTTACCAAGCGGTTCTTAAAATTGTCCTAATGAAAGGCAAAAATAGTTAAGTAATCTTAAAAACAAAAATTGGCTTATCTTTTACAACTGAAAAAACTAAATATTAATAACCATTAATATTTAGTTATTTCAAGTTGTAAAAGAGTTGATTTTTTTTTCTTCTCTCAGGAAGATAAAAGAGATTAAACCTTTACACCTGGTGTGATGATCATGATCAATTTTTTCTAACAAACAGGTAAATTGATCGAATATTAAAAGTTTGATCTTATCCACAAAATGAAAGCAAAAAGTATTTGATTCATCCTTAAAGGCGGAAACACATTGCGAGAGGAGATAAATAAGAGGAGATAAATAAGAAAATTAAAAAGAAAAGCATACGATTCATCGTCCAATGTATTCCCGGCTTTAGACACACTGTTTTCACATGACTTGTGTTATGTATATTGTATTCAGAGAACTGTCACATGTGAAAGCAAACAGAAGAAAAAACTTAAAAACTATCTAAAAGCATTACCTCGCACAGATACGTTTCAAAAGCATTATCGAAAGACTTCTTCGTGCCATTTGCATTGCACCCACCAAATTCTGCCATTCGCTGACATTTTAGCAATAACTCCACTGGCTTTCCCGTAACTACAAGCTTAGCGAAGACAAGTTCCTTTTCCTCACGAGTTTTTCTTGCCTCACTCGCATCCATTACACCACTACAAAAGTTAGCACTATCCAGCATGTTTTTGACAATCTCTCTCACAGCATTTGCAATGTGATGAATCAGTTCTCGACAAGTTTTATCATTGTCTTTTCCAGACATAAATTTCACCCCGTTAGCACTTTGCAATTCAATTAACTCTTTAAAGAAACTAAATGGTCTTTCATTAACAGCTATACTAAGTGCAGTATTAAAAAGTGTAGTATAGTTTGAGGGTTTGTCCAGTGTCGCTAAAATTGTTTTTTGCTGATCACTTCGAATGGGATTAGAGTTAGAAGATTGCCCAGAAGATTTGTTGTAGAACTCTCTTTTAGCCCAGTCATGCAATGACCCAGGTTTTACATGTTTGAGCAAATTTGTTTTGTGGACATACATAACGGTGCCATCAGCATATGCCTCGACGCCTTTTGCAACTCCTGCAATTCCTTTTAAGCGAGCATGAGCTCGTATGGCTGCCAGGTTATCTCGACAAATTTTGCACGTCACACTAACTACGTCACCTTGTTCATCCGATACAGCATGAAAATCTTCGGAAAATGAATATTTATGAAATGTTTTTATAGCAACTGTTTTTTTCTTCTTATCAGCCATTTTTGTCGTGCAAAATCAATACGGACTTGATAGTGTTTAAAATGTTTGCATCCAGAAAAAAAGAAGCTAAAGCATTGCTTTTTATCTCTTTTTGATGAGTCATACTTGATGCCAGGTGGGTTTTATTTTTTTATTTTTTGTTTCGCGAAGTGAACAAGGATTTATTCAAATACGGAGACAATTCATTTCATTTCACTTGTGTGATAACGAGGAAAAAAAAGAAAACCTTGTATCTAGAAAATTAAGACTTTCGAGTTCCTTGTCCGATAGAAAAAAGATAACTATTGTAGTCTCGGGAGAGTCAAAGAATAGAATGCGTTGTAAAAAGACTTTTAAAAAGAATCATTCATTGCCTGAAAGATGCAGATACAAAAGATAACGAAAATCGTTTCAAAATCTTACTTAACTTCCGTTTTCGTTCTTATTTAAAAAAAAAAAATCATTATACTGATGCAAACGCCGCTGACCTATTAGAAACAATTTCCTGTCGCTCCAACCCCGCTGAACAAAATTTAAACAAAAAAGTGAACTTTCGTTCAAAATCGTACACTTATTACGGGAAAGAATGTTTCTTTAGTAAACGGAAAAAAATGATACCTTGTCAGTGAATCAGTGAATAGTCATTCTTACTTAGTCCACATCTGCCAACTTATATACCATGGGAACCCATAGATCGGTTCCCACATTTAGAGCTTCTGGGTACCTCTTGGGTACCGGTACCGATCGGTACCCATTTACTTCGAAGCTTGTTCTTTCCGTCACATTCATTGTAAAATCGCTGCAGCTCACTCGGCTTTAGCACTTCTTTGTTGGTGATCACCTTTTCAGTGACATGTTGGAAAACTCGTTCAGTTGCCTCATCGTAAGTTATTGCGTCTTTATCCTTTCTTGTGTAGTCTTTGTAGCAGGATCGATGGTACCAAAAATCATAAGCAACTATCTCCTCTCAATCTTTTCCTGCTACATCTGCTTTCAGTTGCTTGTTGTCATCTTTCTCCTCTGCACACAACTTTATTCTTTTGGCGGACACTTCCGTAACACATTTTCTAAGTTTTTCGTAACCACTGCCGGACGACTTTGTCTTTGATTTGTAGCAAATGCAACATTAGTATGGCGCAACTACCTTTCCTGTGAAAAAATAAAAAGTAGGTGGGTCGTGTCTGAATAAACAAACAAAATAAGACTCTGTTTGAATGAATAAAATAGAATTTACTTACCAGTTGATCCTTTGTGACGTGATGATGATCGTAATTCTGATTCAGTGCTAGGTCTTTTTCTTGCCAATCTTTCACTTTCTTTTCTGGCCTTTTCTTCGTTTTTTTTATCTCGCTCAAACTTATCTAAGCTTTTCTTGTGAATGAAGTTGTTGTAGCATTTTTTATGGTATACAAGTGAAGCTGTCGAATCTGAATTCAATAGAGCTGTCACGCGTTCGTCACCTCTCACGATACTGTAAAAGGAATTAAAACAAAAATTTGATAAAGTTCATAAAGTTTAGTAACCCTACCTCAGCAATTTATGGATAGGTGTAGGTAGCAAGGAAGCTAATAAGCATCCAAAAATGAAAAATAGATAAGTACCTTGCATGTTTTGCTTTTTGCAGTGATCCTTCAGAAAAATTTGCCAACTGTTTTTCAGTATTGTAAATTTCAAAATGCAAAATACAATTTCTTCCATTTGAAAAACCAGCAGCCATTATCAAAACAACAAACAAAAATTATTTAACTGGTTAACATTATTAAAAATATATATAAATCAGTAACCATCCAAACAACATTAAATCACAGCTCAAGCTTATGATCTGCAGAACATCACAGGAATCAAAATTTCGCGCGTGAATGTCTGTTTACGTTTTTAAGCTCTGTTGAGTTTCAATCCCGGGCTTTCAAGATGGGGGTTGAGCATTTTTAAACATTCTTGTTTGAACATAGAAACATTGGCAAAAGATACAAAATATTAAACTAAACTGGCAGTATTTAACATAAACAATATAAAAAGATTATTTACGAACTAATATGAGGGTGTTAGGTAGGGTCCTACAGACGCCGTTAGACGTTTCTTTCCCAATCCAAAATACTAATAAGTTTCCCAATTGAGTCCAGCAATAAATTTACGAAAAGTTAGTAAATAAACTTGCTGTTAAATTGATTTGATTCTGTTTAGAAACATCGGCTGAAACTCATCACTAACATGCGTTTCGGCTTCGTTATAAAAATATTCATCGTATAGTCTACCATCTTTTAAATTTATCTTTTTTCTATGTGGACCTTACTTTAGCTGTAGTTTCTTTTTGTTTTGTTATTTTAAGCTTTAAAGTTCAGTTTTGTTGAAGAAAATCCTGTTGTTTTTATTCTTTTAGTATTCTCCCAAATACTAAGAAAAACGTTGTAAATTTAGACATTCTTGACCCCTATGAATGTGGAGAATAGCAAAATTTTCCGGGGGCTTCGCCCCCTGAACCCTCATTGGGGCCCTTCAGAACAGGCCCCCAAACCCCCCTGTTCTTTTTTGGAAATTCCCAATTGAGGCCTTACAGCCTCAATTGACAATTTCTGGCTAACGCCCTGAATATATTTAAACTTTATTCATGTAACAAAGAAAAACTTTATAATGTACCCCCGGAAACACTTGAATAGATTTTCGTTCCATTTTCTGAACAATGTTATAAAGCATGCCATTCGAAAGCACAGATGGCAGACAAATTCACAAAAACTGAACTGTTTATTTTTGTGATAGAAATCAGCTTACTTCTTAGCATTGAAGTAATTTTAACTGTTTCAGCAAATTTATTTTGTTTTACAGGATGTCTATGGCCCTTTTTTTCTAGGTTTTAATTTGTCCCCCCAAAATGACATTTTTGATTTTTCAGATGGCTCTCAGCTTCCTGACTAGGTGAGATGCACACCCATGCTACTTAAGGTGTCTATTATAATGCATTATGTTGCAAATGTTCTGTTTTTACTGGGAGGCTACCTCCTTAGTTAGGACCACTCGACCAGAATCCGTCGCTAAAATAGTCGTGCTTTGTTATAGAATTGCCTCAATAAATTGTTTTATTCCCCTTTTGAATACATCCAATATTGAATGATGATGATCCTAGCATAGCAACCGCATAGATAGAAACTTGCTCTAGGGAAAATTTGACACGTTAATTTTTTTTTATTTTTGGGGTGGTGAAACTTCATTTCAAAACAAAACTTTTTACCATGGCATTTTTAGTTCTTCAGAAAATGAAGAAGGAAGAAAACAAAAATTTTCTACATCTTAAGCCGATGATACACGAGTCGATTAGTTGCTTTCGACTGAGTCGTACCGTCTATCGTCCTAACTTCCGACATCCTTCCAAACTTCTGACATAAAAAAAACATATCCGCAAAATACAAACCACATCAGTAAAAGTCCATACTGCACTGTCAATTAAACTAAATCTAAAACTTGTCATAACTAAACTTAACAAAAATGAAACACTTAAATTAGTTGACTGTACCCATGAGACGAACGTGATTTACAATTACTACGCATTTAAAGGCGAATATCCACTATGGATAATTGTCCACAGACGGGACCAGATCGGTTCGCAAACAATAGACCACGTGAAAATATTACGTAATATTTGCACGTGGTCTGTTGTTTTAGAAGACATTAATGAAAGTCCTGGAAATAAAGTGATATTAGAGAGCTTACGCAATTGCGATTCTATGGTGGCGGTGTGAACCAGATATGATTGGGAAATTCAAGGAGATCATGAAATAACGTTGCAGATAGCAATCCGCCGTGTACATTCCACGATGGAAAAGTAATGAATTTACTGTAGCTGTAGAACATACACAGATGCTCATTACGTAGAGAAAAGTATTGTAAAATCATCATATGCAATTAATTAGTATCAAAGAAAAAAGTCGAAAAAAATGTAAACAAAACATTTCGCTAAATTATATTCAATGCTTAGTTCTCTGGTTACCTGGTTCTCATTCAGTTATTTCAAAAGTTAGTACAAGTAGATACCTTCTGCTATAATTCTATTTTAAGTTGTTCGACAGGATTGCTATTGCAATCCCTTGAGGATGACGTTTATCGTTATTTTCAAATCACTTATTTTCTACACGCTTATAGCGCTTCACGTTTATTTACGCTTCATGCTGACTTGCGTTTCAACACATTATCTTATCAGCTTTATCTAATATTTTAGTATTTATTGTGACTTGGGTTAATTGGTTATGTACATTTTGTTTACCAGACAGGTTTGTTTATTTAGCGTGTCTGAAGTTAGGAAGGATGTCCGAAGTTAGGACGATAGATGGTACTTATGTTGCGCATATTAAAAAGTTGCCGATACAAAGGTGATAACGCAAGCAATTTTTTCTTTTGACATCATGTATTCAGACAGTGAAGAAGAGATTGCAGCTGCTGCTATTATCACCGTGGCTTGCCAAGAAAAGAATATGGACAAAATCTTGGCTAAAGAAAAGAAAGCACTTTGGGGTTTACGACACACTTCTGCGTGAATTTTGACTGGAAGAGGAAGCTGACTATTTTAACGTTTTGATAATAGTCCCTTGAGATTTCGATGCTTTGTTGCGTCTCGAAGTGGCTCTCACAAAGCAAAATATGGTCATGCAAGATTCCATGCCACCCTACCTTAATGTTTGTTAAGATTTTTATAAACATATCATTTTAATCTAGAAGTTTTCATGTGCGCATTTTCTGTAAAAAAAGAAGCTTTTTGATTGGCTTAAAAAGCTGCGATTAATCGCAGAATTCCAACAGGTTTGATTTTTTTTAGTCAAAAGCAACTTGTAGAATCATGCTCGCAACATACGGTTTGTGCATGATACACGCAGCGATTTGTAAAATTATACAAATTGAAAGCAACTAATTGACTCGTGTATCATCGGCTTCAGAAAGCTTTTCTAGTGATACATTGGAATCAGCTTCAATAATGGTCGTAAAATTAAATTGTGCTATGCTATTGTGTTGCGTATCGACAAAACAATTATTGAAATCATTAACAGAACAATGCCGAATATTACAATGATTAATTTTTGGAGAGCATTCAGGAATGAATAATTCAAACAAATGAATGGTTATTAAATGCAATCCCCAAGTTATGCCACTGCCTACTTCTTCGTACATAGTTTCTCTTTATGTAAAATTACCATGAAATAAATATTTAGAGATCTGGAAACGAAGTCATTCAATCTGAATATGAAAATAATTACCTTAAAGGCACAAAAAGTCACAACCATTAATTGTTGCGAGCACCCAAACTGATGAATGTCACATACATTAAAAGTCACGAGACGCATAAAATCTTGTAAAATACATGAATATTTAAAATTTATTCTCAACCAAGTCACAGCAAAAACTAAAGTATTTGATGAAGCAGATAAAAGAAGATGTTGAAATGCAATAAGCATGAATATCAAAACTAAGATCAAAACTAATTTCTTGTATTATAGTAAAATCGCATGGCCTTCGGGTGCTATTCACTACAGAAACTCAATCTCAATTATAAAAATGGTAGTAGCTAAAAGTGCTTGGAATTTACACGGAAATGATATTGTAAATTTTAACAAAAATCATTTGCCATGTTAGACATGGAAGAAAAATATACTGAATACATGTTAGTGATTTTTTATTTAATCCAATTTACTCAGAATGCTTAATTACAAGGCTCCAGTTTTTGTAAACAAACAAAAGTTTGCCAACAAACAACTTTTATAATCATGTTGACATGAAAGAGACAGTTGAACATGTTTGATCTCCCCATTCATTTGATGCATGGATGTATTTGATTCCATCATCTTTTCTTAAACAGATTTTTTTCTTTCCAGATGTGTTTCATTGTATAAATGAATCCCTTCTTAAATTCAGAGGACTAGAATCATAAGAATTGATGCAATATATGTGACATGTTCCGCGAAAAGGGACCACTTGATGTAACGCCTAGTGTAACGGATTTGTAACGGATTTGTAACGCCAGCGTTACAAAATTTGTAACGGATTTGTAACGCCGGCGTTACAAAATTTGTAACGGATTTGTAACGCCAGCGTTACAAAATTTGTAACGGATTTGTAACGCCGGCGTTACAAATCCGTTACTAATTTGTAACGCGTATCAAGAGTATCTGCAATGCAATGTCTTCTTCTCTTCTCACGTTCATAAAACTTTCACCGTGTTTACATTTTGTTCTAGTTTTTGTTTTTCTTTTAAATCACATCAGTGAAAAATCAGAAGCGTTTCAATACGACTGAAATTCATTGATAAAATTTTTGCTGAGACATTGCCGTTTCTATGGGAATGGCACCCTTAGGAAATATCCACTACTGTGATCCATCGCGGCGCCAGACAATTAAGCTTACACTAGGATCAACAGCGGAGTCACTCCTTTCCCAAGAAAGCAATGTCCTAGAGAGTTCCAGTTGACTTTCCTTACTGCTCTACCTCCCTCTCGAACAGCAAAGTCGGACTAACGTCACCTAGTTTCAACTGGACAGATGAAAAAACACTTTACTTTTACTCTGTAATCGAAGTGCGTTGCCACACAAGCATTAACATAGAAGATTAAATTTGAAGTAAGGTAAGTGAAAGTCATTATGGAGGTGAGTATCTTAAAAGAAAACTTTTGCAACTCGTCAAGCCGACGTTAAAATGTTATTTCTCTCTTCCCATTTCCCATCATAGTTTACACTAAGTTGCTTCAAATTTGCGATGATGGTTGTGTATCTCCTGGTATCTATAAAGTTATGTTAACAATACATTGCACAAATAATGCTCATTAATTATTTATCATGTAAAGTCTAAGACACGTAGGATGCAGCAACTTCGCTTTGAATTAAATCTCAAGTGAGTTCCAAAAGAATACTCTTGAAAGATAGAATCATTATAGATGGTTTCTATTTGCAGTAACAATTTTAGTTTGTTTTTCTAAAACCCATCTATTCAGTTTCTTAAGTGAATGTGAACCAGGTGACCCTTTCTATTTTTAATACTCAACGGGTGCCACCAAAAAAGTGTTTTTAAAAACTTTTGTTTATCAAGTAGAACAAGTTTATACAGCCGCACTTTCGCCTTGCAAAAATTAAAACAAAAGACCTGTGC
Organism: Turritopsis dohrnii; assembly: GCA_027922465.2. Classification (NCBI taxonomy): domain Eukaryota; kingdom Metazoa; phylum Cnidaria; class Hydrozoa; order Anthoathecata; family Oceaniidae; genus Turritopsis; species Turritopsis dohrnii. The sequence goes on along the minus strand of BQMF02000216.1, from coordinate 323,027 downwards.
ATTATGAAGTTTTTCATATTGAAGCGTGTAAATATTTTAGACTAGTCTAAATATTGTAGATGACTAATGACAGGTCTGTTGATTTAAATTACACAAGGTAAAAGTTTGACTGTGTAAACTAGTTTTAAATGAACTCTGTTAGGTAAGGAAACGTTTTACAATAAAGAGTCTTCTCAGTTTTTCAAGGAAATGTTAACCAGAAACTCCCTAAAAACATATCTTGGCCAGCCAGTTAATTTTCACTCTTGATAGATCTTACGATTATTTTTGTAAACTATCAGTCCAATATCGAAGCTTATCAGGTAAGAATAGAATCGTTTTCAAATCTTACTCTTATACGTGTAACACTTCGTTACAAAATTTGTAATGGATTTGTAACGGATTTGTAACGCCAGCGTTACAAATTTGTAACGGATTTGTAACGCCGGCGTTACAAAATTTGTAACGGATTTGTAACGCCGGCGTTACAAAATTTGTAACGGATTTGTAACGCTAGCGTTACAAAATTTGTAACGGATTTGTAACGCCAGCGTTACAAAATTTGTAACGGATTTGTAACGCCAAATAAAATCAAGTGGTCCCTTTTCGCGGAACATGTCACATATATTCAAAATTTAGTCCAGATATTGCCAAAAATGCTTTCTTTTGATATGAGTTTTTCGGTAGTGTCGAAACATGTGTCAAAAAAAAAGTTCAAAACACACATTTTCTAGCCAATCAGCTATGAGAATTGCACTGCGGCAAGTGAGTTTGCATTTGATTTAGTTGTTCATTCTTTGAAAAGTTATATGAGAAATGAACTCGGAGTGAAAAAAACCCTAAGGATCACGTAAATGTGTTGTTTCTTTTGTGATGTCATTTTTTATTAAACATGAAATCTCATCAAAATTTTCTAGTGTCTTAAAAGGTTTTTATAAATTTCGCAGTCTTCTAACCTTAATGCATTTAACGGCGAACCTCATGTGTCAAAAACTCATAGTGTATTTCTCACTTTAGAGCATTGATAAAAAGTGTTTTTCTGCATTCACTTGCAATGAAAATCAATAAAAAACTAATGAAAGCTAGTAATTTAGACTTTTTCATTCTGTAATACTTCATTTTAGGTTTAGGTGAATTAGAATTACAAAAGATATGGAAAGGGTTATTTTACTGTATGTGGTTTTCAGATAAACCTCTTGTACAGGTAAATATTATTATTATTGATTATTTTTCTATCTTAAGTCTATCTGGCGGCTCCTCATGGTCGACATTTATGCAGTGCTTTGGAAAAAAGAAAAATTGCAAAATCGATGAAATGCCTTTTTATACCAATTCTTTAATTGTGATCTATCACAAAATGGAATTAAAAATCCAACTACATTAGTTGCTATAATGTGTGTGCTTGCGTCATCTAGTAAAGTTATACTTGGCAATTGCATTGAAGTTCACAATTGACACTAAAAGTCCTGATAAGTACCAGGTGAATTAAGGTTGCTTCAAGTTTTTCATTTACTGTAGATAAAATTTCGTAGCTCCTGAGATTTACGAAAAAAATATGAAATGTCACATTTTTGTCCTATAAGGTATCTTTTCTTATTCAGAAAAACATTAAAGTGGTTGTCAAAAGTCTTTTTTCCTGACACAAAATGAGAAATGAATTTCATGTAGATTAATTTTTTGTAGTCAAGTCATGTAGTCATGTAGATTAATTTTTTGTAGTCAAAAATTTGTGTATTTTGTGTAGAAAATGTAAAAACCGTGTAAAACGTTGACTGTATAAACCCACATGAACTTTTATCCACATAAAATAACTGAAATTTGATTCCATAGCATTAGTGTGTCTATGTTATGTTTTTGTTTCTCTGTTTTTGCCTAAATGGCTGAATGAATTACTTTGAATGTTTCATGACAGAAGTTAGCCGTAAAATGTATTGTGTATATTAAACGTTCTGGGTCTCTTATTCATTGAGCTCTCTTGATGTTTTGAGTCATTGGCATCATTGTTTATTACCTTGGTGTGACTGATCTTGAGGACAATAACGACTCAAGATCAATCTATGTCCAACATTGATAGGGGCATATCCAGTTACGATTTCTATGAAAATGTTTTTATTATTCTAGGAGGAGCTGGCTGACTCCCTGTCTGAAATGTTCCATATATTTAGTCCACCTTCCATAACAGGTTTGATTTAGTTTTATAATTCGTTTTTTCTTCTTTAGTGAGTTACTTGGCATCAACATACAAGTATTTTATTTTTATCAGATGTAACTGTTAAGGTTAATTTATTCTAGGGGTGATGTTCTACAAAACATTTTGCATGACAATGGGTAGGGAATGGTTAGGAATTGATAGGTTAAGGTTAGATAAATTTTACATGGTGAGTAGTTTGGTTTATCTATTTGTTTGCTAGTATAAAAATGTTTTGTTCTTGGTTTGAAACCGGCCATTTTACTTTAGCTAATAAAAAAAATGATGCAACAGTTTTTGGCCTATTTATCCATGGCGGAATGGGATGGCAAGTAAGAAGTACTGATTCCTAAGACATGTTTGACCAAGATAAATATTGTCCTGTCTCCTGTTAATGAATAGCTTTGTAATGTTAAGAGTCGTTAAGAGTTTTGAGATGGAAGAAATTAGTAACAAGCTGCAATTTGGCACAGTGATTCAGAATCGTGTCCTGAATCACCAAAAAAAGTCCCCAGGTTCTGGACTTGGGGAAGACCCAAAATCCGTAATGGTAGCCACCTGTCATAGAGGAAAAATTTTTGTCACTGAACATGGACATATATATCATTTTGTAGCATTTTTTAAGCTGATCATTTTTTACTAAAAGACCATGGTCTGAAATTCAACTGTAGGGAAGTTATTCCCCAAGATGAAAGAAAAAAACAAACTGGGATAACAATATAGATGTTACATTTTGTTAAAGTCAAGATATTTTTTCAATATCACTTAATCACAATATATCAATATAATTAAGATTGTGTACACTTGTAAAGTCCCTGACCAATTACTCTTTACTTGTTTCAATATTATTATTTCGAATACTGTTGACAGCACTGGGAGGAATGATATTGGTCGAAATTCTTCTGGTATTGTTGGTACTTTTACTTTCGTAGTCAGTGGTATTCTTCCAATTTTCCATTGCTTTGGTCTTTATACAGTTGTTTATTACATTGATTAGCGGAGATGCTGTGCAGTCTGTAACTGGTTTCATGTATCTGACTGGAATGGTATCAAATCCAGTGGAACAGTCACTTTTTAAACGGATGGTTTCTTAGGTGCGCAACACTAGTTTTGTCTTGATTTTGTTCTAGCATCTCCAAAAGGGATCAAAATCATTATTATTCGTTATTTCTAATGCTGTTGGAAGGTTAGAAAAAGGAAGTTCACGGTAAAAGTATTTTACCCAAGTATGGTATCAAGGTATTCATGCTTGGATCATAACTGAACGCCGCATGTTACATGACACACATCCTGACATGTTGAGCAGATCAGATGTTTTTGATTTATTTTCACTGTCTTTTCGCAAACTGTACACTTGGATGCGTTGGAACCATGTCCAGGATCGGTTTTTTACATCACCACATACTATTACGCTAAATGTTTTTGAAGTGTTGGTGTAGTACAATATGGGTGATTTAGCTGGAGTTTAGCTAAGGACGTTTGGTGGTAATTGGTCACTTAACACGAGTGCTGTTTGATATTTGAATAGAAAAGAATACCAAAAACTGTCTACCAGATGATTTCCACATCAAGTGCTATACAATAATCAGTCTTGAATCTTCTAAGCTCTTCTTATGCCTCAAAATCACTCCAGCCCCAGTCTCAATTGAAATTTAAGCGATGTTTAAATCATTATAGTATAAATCGATACTTGATATATATCAGAATTTAATAGATTTAATAAAAAAAATTTGTGGAAGCTTTAAAAAAAAAAGTTTTATTAAGTGTATATAACTTCCCTGCAGTTGATTTTTAGATTATGGTCTTTTAATAAAAATATGGTCAGCTTAAAAAATGCTACAAAATGGTATATGTCCATGTTTAGTGACATAAATTTTTACCTCTATGACAGTTGGCCACCATTATAGATTTTGGGTCTTCCCCAAGTCCAGAACCTAGTTTGTTTTTTTTTGTGATTCAGGACATGATTCTGAGTGACCGTGCCAAATTGCAGCTTGTTACTAATTTTTTCTAGATTAGGGGGTATAATTCACTTCCACGACTGGGCTTCCTTAATTCAAGCTTCCTATTTAGAAAGAAAGTACCATTAGAATGTATGTTTCACTACATTAGATTAAAGGAAATTTTGTGATTCATCACGAACATTGTATGAAAAGCTTTTTCCAGATGGTCGTGAAAGCAAAAATGGATAATGGATTTTACGCTGCAAACAGTTCGCCTTGAAAACAAGCTTTATTGTTATCATTTTTTTAATTAATTTTAATTTTTTTTCTCAGGATGATAATAGATTATCAAACATTTTTTACTGCCATGATGACAGATACCAAGGTTAGGTTCCACAGCATGTTTTCTTGCAATTCTTAGGATTTCGTAATCTACTTTTCCTTTCTGTTGGAATTGAAATGATGTATAACCATCTTGATACTTGTTGAAGATGAGCTGAGATGTGAGCTGCACATGTTTCTTAACTTCTTGTTGATAAAATATGACAGTTAACAGTCTGTTGAATTTTTTATACCTTATAGTATCCAGATGGGTTAAAAATGTATTTTGCAGAAAATCAGCTCTCTTCTATTATGATAGTCTGTAAAAGAATTAAAAGATTGGTATGTCAGAGTTTTGTTTATCTTTTATTTTGTACCATCTTCACAAATCAATGTCATTACTTCCTTCATTTTATTTTATTTTATTCATTTAATTTTTACCTTTATTTACCCAGGATTTACTCTTCAGTTCCTTTAGAGGAAATTAAGCCTTCATCAAAAATTTTTTATATTATAGCTGTTCTTCATGATATAAAAATATCGTTTAGCTTCAGTATGAGTGTTATTTTTTTTCTTCTTGGATCATTATTGCTGCTTAATTTATATTCATAATTATGAGTTTTAATCTTATCAAATGTTTAGTTTACAAATTATTTTTCAATGGCTGGCTGAGGTTTTTTTGGTTATTATAGCTACTTTTACATCTTGTACATCTTCGAAGAGTGTGTAAAGAATGACACATCTAATAGAAATTTAATCTTTCATTGCACATATCTCTTTATATACATATCAGCTGATTTGTCCATCATATTTTACACTGATGTTCGAAAACGTTTTCTGTTTACCTGGTTCTCATTCATTAAGATTAAAACACAATCAGTTATTTTGGAAGTTACTACAAATAGAAACCTTCCCCTATAATTCTATTTTAAGTTGTTCGGCATGATCCCTTGTGGAAACGTGTATCATTGTTTTCATAATAAAAGATGTGTTTTTTACTTCTCATCTTTTCTGCAGCATTCACACATTCACTTATGTCTCACATGAGCATAAATGCAAGTTTTCCAATCTACCTGAGTTTAATTCTTCTTCTTTATCTTCATCATGACATGATCACTTATGTCAGTCTCAAAACTAGAATTCAGAATTTCTAAAGACGCTGAACTTTCATGAATGTCAGACATCTTGCAAATGAAATTCGCTCTTTGACATCATGACTTTTAAAACAGAAAGCTGTAATGGCGATTTAACTCAGTTGTTTTTTTAGCAGTTTTTTCATTTGGAATACTTTTTAAACATAAAAAGGTGTTCATCTAAGATAAATAAAGTATTTCATGCTCAAAATTAAAACAGAAAATCGAAGGCTTAATTTCCCTTTAAGATACTGTTATCAATGAGTGTCCTGTGAAGGTCATAGAGCGTTTAAAGCTACCATTTACTTTGATTTTATTTAAACTGGAAAAATGCATGCTGTTTTATGAGAACCCGTAAAATCTACTTTGAGGCTGGCTGTACTTATTTTTTACGCCATAAGTGTTTGTCTTTTGTTCTTAGTGTTAAAATACAGTTTCAAATTTCAGCTTCATTTTGTTCTTGCTTTTGGAATTTGCATTAACAAATAACTGAAGTGAAAGACCACAAATTCTCTCCCATGCATATAAGTTTGACCAGAATCTCAAGATGATGCTACTTTCATATTGCTTGTGGAAAAAGTGCTATTTATAAAAATATTTATAACATCTAAATACCGTAAATGACCGATTAAGCACCCCGACCGATTAAGCGGCAAGGCTTAGAGGAAAAATTTGAAATAAGCGTCTAGGTCTGAAACTGGGTGCTTATTCACCAAAAACATAAAATATTGAGAACAAGATGCCCTTACGGGCAGAAAGATTTCTGCAAAAACTGAAAGCTGAAAACTGAAAATATGAAAAATGAAATACTATAATAGCATTCATGGAACTTGAATGATTTTGAATCATTGAATGTTTGAATAATTTCTACAATACATCACATTCCTAATTACATGCTTCTCAGGACATTTTGAAGGCATAATTGACACAATGCGAAACTTTATTATAATGTATATATACTGCCAATAAACTGAACGACATGTTTATTGATACAAGATAATATAAACGATACATGGACCCTTTCAGATATCTTAATGAGTATGCTCGTAACTCATTAACTCAAAACATTTTTCCAAGAACATATAAATTTTGATCATGCAAAAATACATTCATATACATTCATATCGACTAAAATCAACATAAATAAATATAACTCAAATCAGAAATTTCTGTTTTAGTTTGATTAGCAATATGGCATGCACTTACATTCTTCATGTCAGTTGAAATTCATGATCAGTTTAAAAAAGATCTTTAGGAAATTTAAGAAAAGTTGAATGATTTTTACAACATAACATTACATTTCTGATTACATATGCACCCAGAGGCATTGCAAAACTGTAATTGACACTATGCGAAACACCTTTTAATTTGCTATTGTGATCAGGAAAGCCATTTGTAATGAAGGACATCAATATACAGTGTGTTTCGTAATGTTGGAAATGGAAATTTTAAAGTTGTTTTTTTAAATAAATATACCGAATTTCAAAATAATTTTTACATCAATGGAAAGCCATTTTCAAGCTCTTTCGGCTAGTATATTTGTGTGAAAAATGAAAAAGTGAGTTTTGAAAAAATAAAGAAAATGCCATCGAAAAATGTAATTAAATTTTTAATGGTCGATTAACACGTAGTTTAATTACATCGTGCTTATTGTTTCAAAACACTGAATCCATTCAAATTATTATTAATTAATATTAATTGTTATTAATTTTATGTTTGCGCTGAGATCCCCAAATTGATATTTTAAAACATAAAAGTTTAACGTTTTTCGTGAACACACAGCTTAAATTTGTTTATTGTTTTCCAAATTGCTGTCATTGTTTCAAAAAATCTTTTCTTTTCATTCACATCTTAATCGACCATTAAAAATTTAATTACATTTTTCCAAGACATTTTCCTTATTATTTCAAAAACCACTTTTTCATTTTTCACGAAAACATACTATCCGAAAGAACTTCAAAATGGCTTTCCAACGGTGTAAAAATTGTTTTGAAATTCGGTATATTCATTTAAAAAAACAGCTTTAAAATTTCCATTTCCAACATTTACGAAACACACTGTATAACTTAAAAACAGATCAAACATTAAAACATTAAAATATCATCAAACATTAAAACATTACATTAATTTTTGATGTTGGAGCTGAGGAGGACTCTTAGCTGAGCTTCAGTATCCACAGCTTAAAAAGAATAACAGCCCATACATGAAACAAACGAAGATGTTTTGTGTTTTCACTAAAAACAAACAAGTATATACCTTTTCGACTCTTCTGTTTACAAAACGTTGAAATCTTCTTTAGAAAAGAATAATCACAGTTCAAGATAATTCGAAGTTTCTTCTATAATATGCTCTTAAAAATCCATTTAGTATTGACCAAAGAAACTTGTAAATCTAAAAGGTTTTCTTCGCTCAGCGACATGCGTTGCACGGCGTTTTGGTTTCATGTAAACGCACGCATGAATTTTCAAAAAACCGCTAGGTTTGGACAGCAGAAAAAGAAAAACAAAGCCGGTTGTAATAGCTTTCTTGCTTTCGCAGAAATCTAAAAACATGGTTTTTAGTTGAACATTATTTCAGCATAATGAAGAAGAAAAATTAATTACACGGGAATGAATTATTTTCATGTGAGAAAAAAAACATGCAGTGAAAAGATCAACTGTATTTGTGATTTTACTGATTTTTTATTAACTGTCCAGGACTCAATTAATCGCCTCGTCCGTATAAGCGCCCATCATAAAAGTTAAAAAAAATATAAGTGCCCAGGGCGCTTAATCGGTCATTTACAGTAACTTAAAAATATTTCATTGTTTACTGAAGGAATAAAATGTGTCTTGTTTACTACGCTTCATTCTTGTTTCTCAAGGTCAGGGTATGCTTACCACATGCTGAGATCATTCTGAACATTTTCAGCCTGAGTAATGCTTTATGGTTATAAACTGAATATTTTCATTTTTCCTGAATTTATAGGTTATTATAACTAATGTTCTTCCATCCCTGTTGGAACCATATTTTCAAGGTTTTACCTACTTGAACAGGTAATGGATTTTTTCAATTGTCTTTCAAATTTTCGCATTACGTGTTTTCATTTGATCAAAATTTTGGTTTACATCAATAAAGGTTTGGCATAAGTATTTTGTGAGACAAAATTCTCAAATTTCTTTGATGCAATTTTAATCCCCGTAACAATAGGTACAGCCATTTGAAGAAGTGAACCCATTTCAAGAAAATAAAATCACAGGAATAGATCTATACAACATGTGAAGCAAAACAACCATCAAAATCTGCTTTTATCCTCAACATAAAGATAGATAGCATATATTTCACATATTGTTTCAGTGATGCAGTAGTGAGGACGATACGAGATGAAATATTGCAAGCACTACTTACTGACAATTTGAAAGTTATTCGTGATAATGGTAAAAAAGCAAGATTGAAAGTGAGTGTTTGTTTTGTCTTATTGGCTATGATTTTTTACATTACCATATTACCTCTAATAAGCGCTGCGGGGCTCTTAAAATTTTTGTGTTTTTAGGTGCAGCGCTTATTAGTGGGCGGCGCTCTTTTCAAGATTTCAAATTTCTATTTTTCAGATCTCAGGAAACAAACAAAGAGAACATGAAATTGACAATCATAGTTTTGTTCTGTAACATTTTTTTCACGTAAAAAAACCCTAGACTACAATGTCTTCGTCAGAATCATGGTTCTCGTCGACTAAGTGAAACGCTTTCCACACTGACTCAACGTCAGAATCCGTTACGTTTTCAAATGGGTTGGCTTGTGAAACCTCTTCCGCGATTATTTGTAGTGATTCTTTAAGTCTTGCCGCTCCGTTCGGACAAGCTCCTTTTTTGAAACAGTGAATTTTATCATCTTTGCTGCCGTCGATTGACAAATTTAGATCACAAGTCTTGAACGAATGGATAACGAGCTCTCTTGACAATTTACTCCATGCTTCGATAACCCATTCTACGATTTTTCTCCTTGGAGGTGGCTTCATATTCCCAGCTGGGGAAGAGATTAAAGAGAAGCCTGATGATGAAAAAGAACCAGTTGCTAAAGAGAAGTCTGATGGTGAAAAAGAACCAGTTGCTAAAGAGAAGTCTGATGGTGAAAAAGAACCAGTTGCTAAAGAGAAGTCTGATGGTGAAAAAGAACCAGTTGCTAAAGAGAAGTCTAGGGTAAAAAGAAAGGTAGTTGTTAAAGAGAACAATGAAGGAAAGGCAGTCATTAAAAAGAATCCTAACGACAAAGGAGACATAGTCGTCAAAGACACACCCTAGGAAAAGAAGGACGAGGAAGATGAGAAATATATTCTTGTTGGGCACATACCAATTGAGTTGTCAAAACTCATCAATCAATCTCTTCAAGCCAACGATTCGAACTCAATAATGATATCAAGTGTTGTTGGAAAGAGGAAAGGGGAACTGGGACTTGTTGTTTCAGCTACTTTCAAATGTTTTTCATTGAACAAAAAACTTTCTAAAATACTGCACGAGCAGTTGATGAAAAAGAAAACAATATTTTCTTATTTTGAACTAAGATTGGAAGAATTTGCTGATAGAATAGAATTTAATAATAGAATTTGAATAAATAGAATTTAAATAAATACAAATTTTTTTTTATTTTGTTTCTAATGGGCGCCGCATTTGGGTGTGGCGCTTATTAGAGGGCGGCGCTAAATAGAGGAAATACGGTATTTCTGGTTAGTATTATTTAAGTGCAAGGAAAGTCGTAACATTAACAAAAATGCTGCTGACTTGCTGTCGTGAATGCCTGCATTTTTAATATTCTTTTTCTGTGACATTCCTTTTTAATATACCTTAAGGGAAGAAATTTTGGCTGGAATTTATTTTAGGGGTTGGCCAATTTTGACATTTATGTTAAATTTGGCGGGAATTTAATTTGGTGGTTCATGATTTTTTTGTAAATTTGGCGGAAATTAAATTTGGCAGTTCGCAGTTTTTCCTTAAATTTGGCAGGAATTAAATTTGGCGGAGCTACAACCGAAAGAAAAAAAATTCGCGGGAATCGTGAATTGAGAAATGCTTTATTAAATCAAAGCACCATTGTAACAATAATCAATAAAACATTTTCCTTTTACATTCACTCGTCGTCAATGATAAAATCAAAAGCATTCCGTTTAAAGTCATTTTCTTGCTCCCAATCTGAATCTGAGTATGATTCGTCTTGTCGAGAATTCACAAAACTTTCTTTCTGGTTACGTTGATTTCATAGTTTTTACCATCGACAACAAAAACGAAGAAAAGTACTTGTAGTTGTAAATATCATAATAAATTGAAAAATGTGTGACAAAATCGGATTCTTATTGTCGTTGTTTACTGCATATCTCCTTGGATTATCAGAAAAACTATTTTAATTTGCAAGAGAAAAAAAAAATTGATTTGGTGGTCCATGCAAAAAACTAATTTTGGTGGGAATTTAATTTGGCGGTGCGTGAAAAAAGTTAAATTTGGCGAGAATTTAATTTGGTGGTGAGCAAAAAATTTTAAATTCGGCGGGAACTTAATTTGGCGGTTTTTCGCAAAAACCGCCAAATCCGCCAAAATTTCTTCCCTTAAGGTATTTTATATTTATTTTTATATATGTTATGTAATATACACATATAGGTTGCATTGAAATGTGTGAGCGACATATCACAAAAAAGATCTGGGGTTTAGTATTTCTTCTAATCCACCTAGTATCCAATGTTTTGTGTCCTGTATTATCAATAAACCCTGAGTATGACATTGGCTTATATATAATTGTTCTCTCCAAACCTGATTCTCACTCAAGGATTTCGATTTCATCAAGAACAACCCAGTGAGCAAATTTTTTGAAAATCACTGTGAAGAAGTGCAGTTCTGTAGAAATATGAGCACTATTTCTATTACAATGCTCTTCATTGTAGTGACTTTTAATGATGTTGCCAACTGCATAGTTATACTTTTCATTCACTTGTAGATACCATATTCGCTATTGGCCCAATGCTTACGTGATTTGGCGACACAGAAAAACGTACACACAAAAAATAGAAAGAATCTCTTCCGATTTGCTGAACTGTACCAGGAACAATCCGATGGCAAGTGTTCAGTGAAAGTGAAACGGAAACAGGGAAAGAAGCGAGGTTTAAAGGACGAGGAAGAGAATGACCATACAAGCAAAGAAGACGAGACTGGTACGACAACAGAAAATCATTCAAATGGTGCTGTTGTAACTGTAAAATCTGACAAGGTAGTGGAGAAAAAGAAACGAAAGAGAAAACGTGATTCAGGTGTTGATCATGAAATGGAAAGCATTGGTAATGAAGTTGATAATGAAAGTTTACCTAACTTCACCAACATTTCAGATGTTGTGGAAGCAGACAGGAATCAGGAATCACAGAAGCCGAAAAGAAAGGGAAAAAATATTGTAAAGTCTGCATCTAACAAGAAACCAATCACACCTAATTTAAGTAGTTCAGAAACTGGAGAAATTTCAAATGAGAGTTTGCACGAGGGCGGTGATGGAGAAGACAAGGTGAAACTAAAGCTGAACTTTTCAGATACAACTACAGATGAGGAGATCACTAAAAAGGCAGAAACAGAAAATGTGGATGAGTATTTGCTTTCAGTCACAACTTCAGAAGAAAAAACAAAGAAGAAGAAGAAGAAGATACAGAAATTAGATCAAACTGATGATCCAAAACCTGTAATGACTTTTGTCAAAACACCACCACCGAATTCATTTTTTCGCAAAGCTCTGGTAAAGTCAGAACCGCCACAAAAGAAAAGGAGGAACGATAAAAAGGTAAGTTTTTTTGTTTTATGGTAAATAATTATTTGAGGAAAAAACCAGATTGTTTGGTTGCGAGATTTTTTTCGATTGTAGATTGGTCGTTAATCATTTGATATAATAAACCCTTTCATCTGGTTGGAATTTTAACCAATGAGAAATAGAGAAATATGCTGATTTGAGCAGAATGTTTACTTTCATGGAGGAACTTGCTAAGAATTTGTGAAAGTGAAAATCTAAAAAATGAATGCTTATAAGAACTGAATCGCTTCGACCCTTTTTTACTAATCTGTAAGTCCTCCGTAGTGGCGAGAACAATTATTTACCTCGGAAAAAGAGCAACAACAATAGATACCTGTATGCGTGTTTTGACACATGATTTTCATACAAAATGAAGCGAAATTTAAAACAGTGTACAAAATATACAAGCTATTCATATAAGTTTCTCGAGCAGGTTTTGCTGTAGATGACATATAAGAGAGTCGTTGCATTTGTGCTTCCTTATCATCAACTGATCGACATGACTGTTTCATTTTAGGCCATTCTGTCTACACCAATGAGTGAATCCAATTCCAAGAAAGTCCGCATTGACATCTCCAAGAATACAGCTGTCAGTAAGTATGCTGCCCTATTTTGCGTCGCGTCTATTCAAATATCGAACCATAAAACAAAATATTGACTTCCATTGACGCCCTATTGTTGTTGAGTTTTGAACACCGAACGGAAACAATGAACAGGAGTTGGAAGATAGAGTTTTATATCGTAAAAATATCAGTAAGGATATATAAGCAAATCTAAATCTAACGTAACAAGAGCTGTAATCTCCTGTAATCATTTTAAAGCGATATTTAGGGCCTAGTCAAGTTTCTTTAATATAAAACAGTATAACTCTTTCAGCCTTCCTAGCACTACTCTCACCAGTCTTTACGTTGGTCAGCTCTCACCAGTACTTACTCGAAGCAAAGTATCTGCCACCCACAACTGAGAGTTGACCTACGTAAAGACTGGTAAATCCGGTACCAGGAAGGCAAAAAAAAAAATTAAATTTGTACGCGATTGCGTCATGTATTCGGACATCAGAATGTTATGTATTCTGGATATTTTTCTTCTATATGAATAGAATAGTCAACATTATCGAACATCATTCTCTCAATCGGAATGTAGTGCCTTAAGATTTCTTTTCTCTTTTCAAGGTGCGAAGGAGTTGAAGATTTGCCCGACACCACCGTTCTCTCCGACTCGAAAACCAAATAAGAGTGTTCTGAAAACGCCTCAAGACCAATGCACCAAAAGATCAAGAGCCATGGATTTTTTCTGAAGTACAGTAATGTACTCTGGGTCAATAATACTTTAGTTTGACACCGCCCACCATTCTCTAGGTATAATAAATACGACGGTAATATAGTTTTTGAACTAATACATCTATTTTACATAATCTTGGTGTTGTTTTTCCACCTGTCCTTACCACGTTTCTGCACATACTCTAGGTGTCCATTTGTCCTTGAAATTCCAGAAGTCCTGGAAATGTTCTGGAATGTTTGTTAGGTCTGGAAATGTCCTGAAAATGTCCTGGAACTTTGTTTTTACTTTGTTTTTTCGAGTTGAGACCTATTATATCCACGATTTAAAGCCACTGAGTTGCGTATCAAAACATATTTTGATCATTCCAAAGTAAATGATGCAAAATTTCAGTACTTTGGACATGAGAATTTGTTCAAACTTTGTCAGTTAAAGTATATAAGATGAGACACTACTGAAAATCTCACCTCAATATCTTGTACGGTTCAAAAATTATGACCGAGAGGTAAGCAGCTTTTTTTTCAATCTTTGAACATCTTTATTTCTTTACATATTTATCCTAGAGTAATGTAACTTTGCAGATTGCAAAACACTTTGGTGCATTATCAGAATAGGCAAAAGTCAATTCTCATAAATCTTTCAAAATTCCATAATGGCAGCGTAAAGATGAAAAAAAACTAAAAAAGTACGGAAAGGATATTTGAGCCTTTTCCGACACAAGAAAAAAATAATTAACATCCTAAAAACTTTTAATCCTGTATGACTATATGGAAGACTATCAGAAAATGATGAAAGCAGGGGGTTTCCAGGCTATTCCTTAATTCCTTGAATTGACCGTAAAACCAACTCGATGGAAACCTAACATAGACACTAAATCTAGACTTGAAGTTTTTGTCATATATTACGACTACTATAGTCTTTATAAAACTTCAAAAATATTTGTGGCACTCATTAAGAACATAGTCGTTTCAACAAAAATATAACTTGGAAAATCAGGAGACGCGGAAAACCCGAGTTATAAAATAGAGTTATAAAGTCAAGCTATGAATTATGACGTCATAATTCGAGTTATCAACTCGAAATTTTTAATTTTCTATATCTTTTCGAGTAAATAACTAGAAAATATATTTGTTGCTTTTACAACTCGAGTTACTATCTCGAAGTTAAAAAAGTTTTGACTTCGAGGAGTTAATAACTCGAAATTACTTTTCCAAATAAGTCAAACCGAGTTAATAACTCGATAGTGTTATATTGCGCTTTCAAGGAATCGAGTTATTAAAGTTTTGAAAAATTTCTTACGATTTATCGTGCGTGCTTGATTTTCAAAATATTTCGGATAGCAAAAACACTTAAAAAAATACTATAAGGGGTAATTTTAAACTTGGAATTAATGAAAATTTGCACACGGAACAATTTTATCATTTGTCAATGTAGAAATGGCATTAAAATTAATCATTGGAGCAAGTTGATGCAATATGGAAGTCCTAATGATATGCAGTCTTGGTATTATTTTGCAATTAATTACGCAATTTTAACAACAGCTGTACCATGACAGCTACACTGACATATGACACTTACACTGACACACTTTTCTATTCATTTTACTATGCTTAGTTGTGATATTTGAAAACTCTAAAGATAAAAAGTTGCCGGAGTGAGAAGATAGATTTCATAATTACCATGAACATGCTGCAACAAGCAACTAACGAATGCGACACACTATCGAGGTTGAAGTACTGCATATTGAAGAAAGGACACATACCAAAGGACTGCGCGGAACTGAAGCCATACAGATGGGTCTTCGAGGAGCTCACTGTAGTGAAGCAGCTAGTGCTCAGGGGTGCCTGTCATGCCTGATAGTATTCCCATCGAACTCGACAGAGCCGGTGAAACCGTCGAGTCTACCGGAAAGACCATGACAACAGTTGGCCATGGACTTCAAAGGGCTAATAGAGCAGAGTTTTTATTTCTTTCTCGTTATAGATGAATTTTCGCGATTCCCAGAAGTCGAGATCGTGGAGTCCACCGGAGCGGAAGAACTTATACCAAAATTGGATCGCATACTGGGGACCCACAGACTACCCGAACGAATCAAGGGCGACAATAGACCGCCGTTCAACAGCCATGCTATGTATTACAAGAAGAAGGGTTTCTATCATCACCGCATCATGGAAGAGCAAACAGCAAGCAATGGCCTGGCAGAAAATTTGATGCGAATGCTCGGAAAAGTCACACACACAGCAATAGTGAAGGGCAATGATCGTCGCGAAGAAGTTCAGCGGTACTTGCTCACATTCGACCACAGGTAAATCGTCGGCCGAAATGCTATTTGTACGGCCAATACATACGCAGATACCGCTCATCGACGACCAGTCGTACGCATCACGCGAAACGCGTCAACGGGTGAAAGAACAAAAAGACGTCATAAAGGAATATAATGATAAATGGGACCGAGCGACAGAGAAAAACCGTTTAGCCTGGAGAGAGACCGTACTCCTCAAACAATCCCGATCCCGTGCCATACAAGGTGACGCGAGCCAAAGGAAGCCAGATCACAATTCAACGCGGAAGCAGGACAGTGCGTCGGAATACCTCGAAACTCAAACGGGTACCGCGGAAGTATGAAAGGACAACAATCAAGAAGCGCGACAGGAACATTCGGACGACGATTATGACGATCTGTTCGAGTTCATCAAAAAGAAGAGAGCGGTAGAAGAAGACCAAACGGACGACACCGACACAGAAGAAGACCAACACGTCGAAACAGACGACGAGCCGAGCGATGAAAACATAGACAACGACTCAACTATACCGTATGGCCAAAAAGAAAACGACGTAGAGGAGGAGGAAGAGCACAAACCGGCAAGACGATCGACACACCTTGAGCGACAATGATGGCTACAAGTGGGGCGGTAATATACTTATGAAACGAAATCTTTTTTGGCTTTCTCTGTCAGCATAGGCATTCCAAGTCCACCGTCCTTAATGGAGAGCTTGAACAGCTGTCTCTCGCTTTCGGAGATGGTGTGTCCGAGTAAGGCTGGTAGCTATAAAACGATCGTCAATTACTCTGTCTAAGGGATGTAGGTATTGGTCCATGCCCTCAATTGTACACATGAAATAATTAAAGCGATGCATTTCACCGTGGGTGTAGGCTGCAAAAGCGGACGACTGGGGTTCAGTTACTGCGATCTCGGCTAGCCTGTTCATTTCATCACACCACGAACTAACCTTTTCTTTGACATACTTTTCTTTAAAGGTGTTACTACCGATTGTGGCGCCAAGGTGTCGTTTTCCTTCTATGACCAAAAACCTGCTTTGCTTTATCAAGCAGTTCTTGGGTTTTTGCTATTAGCCAGGTTTTAGGCTCGTTGACATAATAGCCGCATTTGTTGCCTTCGATTCGAAGTGTGTCCCACCATTTTATAAGCTCGTTAAGTGTTTCAGCTCCGCTCGCATCATCTGCTAACCAAACCTGTTTGGTGGTCGATGTCAATCGCAGTTGCCCCTGCATCGTTGTTGTACTAAGAGCGTAAAACGACATGGCTAAATTATCGCCCTCTGTGTGGTGCCTTCTTCTTGTGAAAGTATTTCTCTTTTGTTGTTGAGTCTGGCCGGCTTTCTAAGGTGTTAATTAAAATCATTGCGAACTGTGGACACACGTATTGAATGTTGTGGAGAGCTGTAAATCTGTAAATTTTCCTTTATAGAAGACTGGTTTGGAATGAAATAATTATTAGTCGGACAAAATTTTAGTCACTTCCAAAAAATTTAGTCACTTTTGTCCGACTAAGTTTTGTGCGATAAGGTCATTTTAACCTCTTGAGAACGTGAGAAATTAGGGTCTCTATATTCCTTGTTTCATCTTGTTCCTACTACAACTGACTATAAAATTTGCTCTCTTTAATCAAAATTTTTTTAAAATGCGTCAGCCGGGAATCGAACCCGGATCTATTGCTTGGAAGGCAACAATCCTAACCTTTACACCACCGACGCTGTAATGGAGAAAGTGAAAGTTTATATTAATTTACAATGATCACATTAACAAACATTTCACTGACCTTAAAAGTCAAAAAATTAACTGTCCAAATTTCATCATCAAATGGAAAACAGAAATTTTTTTTTTAAAGTTTCTTGATTCTTTCCAGCTTGCGCAAAGCCAATGCAATCACTTTCTCTGTGATGACATTACACAAAGGTCACGTGCTTTATTAGAACCAATAAGCAATCTGGCTTGGCCATGAAATGCTCACAGTATTCAACCAAGTAATTTGATTGGTTTGTTCAAAAAGTTTTATTGTTTTCGGATTAAATTCGATTGTCTAGCTCCTTCGTTGAAACGGCGTGGCGCGACCCGAAAACAATAAACCGTTGAAAATAAGTTGAAAATTCAAATACTTCATCAGCTGATTTTGGCGTGGAAAAAAGAATAAACAGAGTAAAAAAACAAATTGTAAAAATGTTAGAAAAAGAGAATTTTTATAACTTGAGAAATCGTGATGTCAAACGAATGTTATGGCCTGTTGACCACGAACAGACGAGACAAGATTTGAAGAAGGAGCAACAAAAATTGAAAAAAGAGTGGACTGAAAGATATAACTTTGACTTTGAAACAGGACAACCGTTACGTGGAAAGTATGACTGGGTTCCTGTTAGTCCTGAAACACCAATTGGAAGCCCTTACATAACAGCCCAGAATGTGCCTTGTTACTCTGGTGCAAACCTAGATGAATCTCAGCAATCTACTACAACATCCACAGTAAACACTAGCAAGAGATCCACTTCCTCTCAAAAAAACGTTCAGAAGAAAAAGAAGCAAAGGACGAATACTTCATCATCTGTTTCTAGTACGACAACGACATATTCTCTTCGAGGGGAAAAGAAAATTTCGAGTAAGTTACCAGAATTTATTATAATTGCATGAGTATAAAATGTTTGATCGGCAAGACAACAATCAGCTGTGTGTTTATTCATACATAACACCGATCAATGATGGCTACTGTAAAGAGACTTCAGAACTCTTAAACATTTCCATGTGTTAAATGGTGAATTTTTTGGAGTATGTTATGTTCTATCGCTTGAATTGATCTTTCTATGAATTTGTTGTGCAGTTTCCTTTCGAAGCATTTTTTGTTTTGGGGAAAACTCAAATAAAGTAATAACCCTTTTTACACAGTATTCTAATCAGGTCAACACTCAAAAATGGGCTACCTCTCTCCATGGATATTGTTGTTTAGATAGATATATAAGGTCTGGCTGTTAGTATATATTTTAAAATTCAATTTTTAGGTCGAAGGAGGAAAAGATAAATTCATATGGATCAAGATTTAGATATTTTTTAATAAAGGAATTTAAATTTTATAAAATAGTGTATGTCTCTATAGACGTTAAATGCTTTGTGGATTTCTTGGATTTCAATGTTTTATCATTCTAAAAGTATTAATTTGATCATAGTAAAGATCATAGTAAAGGCTGGGGCTTTTTAAATTACATTAGTGATTAAAATAAAACTTGAATTGTAAATTGTATATTTTTGTTTGAGCTATATTGCTTTGGTTTTCCCGTCTTCATCAAAGAAATGTCTAACTTTAAACTTGGTTATAGAACCTCAATTAAATTTTTGAAACAAACTTTTTTGTGTCAAATGACAGACAGACAGGCAATATAACATCTGATATTCCAGACAAATGCATAATGGTGTTCGTACACAAATTTTGGTTTACAAAACTTTTCGCTATTGACCTATTTTATGGTTAATCTAATTATAAAGAGGTTTTTTTGCAACATTAGTTTGAATATTGAACATCTATAACCTTGAATGACTAGTAATTTCGTCCTTGTAAAATGTCAGATGGTTTGCATAGTAAATTGTTGCTTCAATGTCTATTTGACACATAAGAGTAAAATAGGTTTATAACTTGTAAGACAGTGAGTTAGTTTTCACTAAATTTGTGAAGTATTATATTTCTTGGGGAAAATGCTACAGGTATCCTTTTCTGTAAAAGCCTATTATGGTGATCTGAACTCTATGCTCTATTTTATCGTAATATTTGAAGTCATTTGATTTTTGAGGTTTCATTTTTTATTACAATATTATATATTTTTAGATAAAAAGGAAACATTTTTGTATACCTATATGAAAATGGCATATTTTTCCAACTTTCTTTTCATATTATTTTGTTTCAATGTCATTGTGGATTATGTTATATTTTAAGTTGGTATATTACCATGTATATGAGATAAATTGACTTAACATATTTCTGACAGCTAGACAGCAGTTATTGCTGAAACAAGCCAGTTTTTTTGAGTGAACTGTCACTAACGCCATGTACTTTCAACCAATCCTTGGTGAACCTGTGAATTCTTGGTTTCAGGCAACAACTTTGTACACTAGAGAATGGGCTGCTGATCTTTAGCCTCATTTGATCTTTTCAGAAAATGCTTTTTGAGCTTTTTTTAATCAACAGTGATAAATGAAGTCATTAATGAATTTTCTTAAAATACGTGGGGTTGTTGTATGTGAAAATTATGTCCCAACAAAATCTTTTGTTTTACCAAAATGCCATTCTTTTTTTTCTTTTTCTTACGTATATATATTTATCTTTTTGTTTTTCCTGTGTAACTTTCCAAATTTCAGATACGAATTTCTGATTTACATTTCTGTTCATCCTGTAAACCAATGTGTTTTGTTCAAATCTATTTTACACCTCTGTAAATTCTTGTATTCAAAGTGACTGTATATAATGATAGTAGAGAGTGCTGAAACGCATTTTTTAGATCTTTTTGAATGTATATTTTTTGTTTCGTTGGTAGAAGCATAATAGAATATTTTGTTTCAAAGGAATTTGTTGCATTTCTTCTTTTATGGTAATTTTTTGTGTGTTAGTGTGCAATAACTCTGGGAAAATCTAAAAACAGCATAAGTTTTATGCCAATGAATGTCAAAAAGCAACAATAATAAAATATTGTTTGGATGCCCCTTTTTATTTATTTTCATGTACACAAATTGATGAAGAAACTTTGTCAATGGGCCCTTTATGAGATATTGTGATCCACGAGAGTTCATAGCGTTGTCCTACATGAATAAATAAATGAAATAAATGTTGCAATGGAAGTTACATTTTGATCGATGATATCTCAGAAAAATCTTTTAATTATACACCTACTTAACAAATTACTCAGGAAGAAGAACATCAAAAAGTAGGGAAACTATGGTGGAACTATGGTTAAAATGAAATACTTTTCTATTTCTCTGGTTTTTGTGCTTTTGAGAGAAGTACAGGCATGACTTGGTTTTGTATGTTTGGTCCTTTGGTAATTCTAGGGTCTAAAAATGTAATATGCCAACCTCGAACCCAGGGTTTTGTTACGGGAGAAATGTCGGAAATGATAGAATTTCCATCTTTCTTGGAATCGATTTAATAGATGTTTGACAAATGTTATAGCTCTGATGTTTATTAAAATTATGCGGAAATGAAAACAATACATTGGGTAATCGAAAGTCTGACTTCTAGACGCTATGCAATCTTACGTAGTCTTGCTATGATGATAAATTCAACTGCAAATTATTGTAAGTACATTTTCCGGACCAGATTATGGTCAACCTCGTCCCCAGGGCTTCTATCGAAAAGGCAAGAAACTCTGGGTACGAGGTTTTGTAATATACATATAATACCCTAAAACAAAGCTATTTTGGTTCATTGTTGATTCGTGTGTGTACAAGGGGGTCAGTTGTCTTTCATCATATATATTCATCATATATGTCGTATTTCTATGGTCATCATGTAGGATAAATTTTTAGATATTGATAACATGATTTATTGTTTGAACTCAAATTTCACGATTGCCTGTTCTCTCCTAATGAAAGTGTCCCTAATTATTGATAGTGTATTTATAAAAATAATTTTGATGGACCATAGTTTAGTGCGCACTTTTATCGAAAATAATTTTTTTTTTTTGTTCCTAAATTATGGTGCAAAACCTTGAAAATAATTATTTTTCGGGGGTGCACACTAAATTAGGATAATTATGGTATGTCATAGAAATACGAAATTTCTATGGGTATGTTTAAACTCGTAAAAAGACCTGTGATATGATTACCTATGAGAAACAACGACCGCTAATTCTGTCTCGGAAGTTGATTTCTTCGTCGCCGTGTGTCCGTCCGCCGTGCATGTAAAAGGCATAAACGATACGAAATTGGTATACTTAGGAAATATACTTGAATTTTCAAAGAATGCTCTCTCAACAATCATTTATCGGAAATATTATCTTAGAAAAGGGAAGAGTCGTAATGGCGCACGTGCACGTGAATTCAACGAAACGTATGTTTTGCTCTGATGAAATCTATAATCCCTTGTGTTTGAGGACGTCGAAAAACATATATCATGAAACCATATATCATGAAACCATATAGTCCCACGAATGGCGAAATGTAGTAAAGTCATTGCAAGAATGTAAAACGTATGTAACGATGATGTAATGATGATATAACGATGATGTAACGATGCTTTGTGAAACCGAATAATGAACTTTAAAGCTTTTTTCACATGCACGTAAAATTTTACGTAAGCTCAAGAATGTTCATTCATTCTCTCCTTAAGGAAAAGTTTTCGTAAGGTCTTACGGACGTTCATGAGCCCTTACGACGATTTCCTTAAAAACAAAAAAATTTTGTTTTTAAGAAAATCGTCGTAAGCCTCCGTAAGCCTCAAGAAGAAAAAAACGTTCGAAAAATTAGATCGAGCGTTCGAAATGACGTCTTTTGTTCGAAATTACATCATTTTTTTGCTAACGATCTATTTCCACAAACGTTCCAAATGTACATTGTATTTTTTATTGCAGCAAATTTTAGTGCATGTGAATGAAAATCTCCGTCAAGGCATTTTTTCTTCGTAAGAACTTACGAAAAAAGGTTCGTGAGGTGTTACGACAAAAATTACGTGCATGTGAAAAAAGCTTAAGAATTAAAAAAATAAAAATAAAAAATTCCGACTGAATATTTAGACATGTAACGGATAACGGCGAAGATAGTCGTCATCATCCGCATATTATTGAAAAGGCAAGAAGGTCTGCGTACGTGGTTGTTACAGAGCATGTAGTTACAAAAAGTGCAACAGGAGACCTCTCGCTAACCTCTCGCCACACAACCTCTCACACAACAGGGCATGAAGTTGGATTGTAAACTTTAGTTTAGAAGAAAAACGAACAAAGCTGAAAAGGGGTGTTTAGAAAAAAAGATATATTTTTAAACCAGAAAATGTGTCCGTCCTAGACATCATTCCTACTCTCCTGCTGAGCGCTAAGCAGGAAGGAGTGATTCACACTGTTATAGTCGCTGGCATGACTCGGTTGGGGATTAAACCCGCGACCGACCGAACAGGAAGCGAGCACTCTACCACAAGGCTACCAGACTTTTACAACACTTACAACACCACTCTGGAATTTTAATTGTTCGTCAAGGTTTTCATTTCTTTGATTTAAAGGCGTGAAAAAATACTTAAACTGTTATCTCCGCCCATATCTCCGCCTTAATATGTTTCATTTCATTCAACCTTACACTCAAGCAAACTCATTATCAGGACTTCTTGCCTTTTTGATATATGGACGATTTCTTTGCCGTCGAATTCTTTTGCATATCTCATTCAAAAAGGAGAGAGGTCTTGGGAACGAGGTTGACACCTAAGGTCTCTGGATGTTTAATGTACATTATGTATAAATGTTTTGCTTTCAAATTTGAAGAGCACGGACATACGATTCTTGTAACTAGAGCTTGGCTACCTGGTGGGCACGGTGGCTCATATATCTGCCATCCATGTTGAGCTGTTGAATAAGGGTTTCTAGTAGTAAGGTCTCTACTTTATATTAAGAGTTTCGATACTTGAGCATATGAGATATTGTGTGAGGGTTATTGTAGTTTGTTTTGCAATCTATGATCGTTTAAAGGTAATTATAACTTTTGAGTATCATTATTCTTTATGCAATCAGAGGAATACCACAGGAAAACGTGCACTGTCCCATTTTGTACCTCTTACAAAAATCAGTCATTACGGATTGCAAAAGTATATATGTGTCTGCTGACTCCACGTTACAGTGCAAGGTAGGGTTTCAATAATTAGTTTAGAGACGGGAAAATTTTAAATCCGTCAACGGTCTTAACCCTTCTTTTATGTCAGAGCTTTTTGTACCAAAGTTTCCAGGCCTTTACCCCCAACCAATACTGTTAAATTTGGCATACATTCTGTCAGCTTTGTAGGAAGTTTAGTCTGGGACGGACTACCAAAAGACGTAAAATACTCGACAACTTTAGACATTTTTAAAAATAGAGTTAAAAATTTGCCTATTGATTTTTGCACATTGTATATCCTGAACTGATATCATTGTTGGTTTTTACTAGTTACTCTTGTATCTATTTTTGGGGCTAACCCTATTACGACCAACATTTAGTACTGAGTGAAGTCATGCGAAAGTGTACTCTCAGTCAAAACAATCCAAAACCAATATTCTTACAATTTTTTATGGCGCTCTGAAATCGTTAGCTTAGCAGTTTAGAGAAAATATAAAAATAACTAACTTCGCAATTTTTGTATACCTTGTTTTCAAACTTTTAAATTTCGAGTAGTATTGGAGAAATCTCGCTTTATTTTCTTCACGTATTATCCTATCTGTTCGAATAAATTTGCTGTATGTAAACTCAAGCCAAACAAGCATCGTCTTGCAATCGTACACTGAATTCCGTGTCGTTTCCCAAGTTTAGTATAGAAATTGGGAGATTGGAATCTAGTCAAACTTTGAAATCAGGCTTCAACAGTTGTGCCTCACTTGCGACAGGTAATAAGAATAAACCTGATGAACTTAGATTTAAAAATTTGCGTTCGTTGCTATCAAGAATACATCACTTCAAAAAAAACCAAAAAAACAACCTTGTTCAAGCTTAATCTCATTGATATGTCAATACACAATTTTTTAAAAAAATCCTCAAAATATTTTATTGTTATTTAATACAGCGTATAAGAATTTCTTTAAGATATATTATCTATGTCAAGAAGACTTGGATAATTTTTTTTCATACAACACCTCTATGCACAACACAAATGATATATAATGGACTCCAACCATCGAGCATCGTGTGGTTACACACATAACTTCTAGTTCACGACCAGTTTCACAGCAGGATTTGTTTCGTACTTGTCTTTGTTGTCAGTAAATAATTTTTTCAACGCGTCTATGTACACTGCTTGTAATCGCTGGATCTCTTCGAAGGTTGGATTCTCAATCTTCTTCACGGGGATTGGTTCACCAACTAGAAACAAAATGATTTTAAATGATTGTTAAGCTTCTGGGACACGGAAACAAATTTTTATGTGCTTGAAACAAAACTATGATTTGTTTCAATCGCATGAAAATATTTAAGTGTGTCCCCACGTTAAACTTCTCTGTTTTGAAACTTTTTTTCCTCAAAATTTTTGTTTCTGAATCAAAAAAAAATATCAAATCGATTTGATATTTTTTTTTGTTTCAGAAACAAATTTTTCATGTTACAAATGAGAATCATAAAAAAAACCCTCGTGTCCCCAAACCTTGAGTAGAATTTTTCGAAACATTTTTATCGAAACCAATCAAATTCATTTATGAATTAAAAAAACAACAACAAACATTTCATAACATGCAAGAAGACGTTAAGATGGCGGAAAATCAACACGTGCAGTCAAATTCTTAGATAACCCTTGAACCCTTCTAAATCTCCTTTTCTTAATTCTTGGAATAAAGTGTGAAAGGCTCCATCGAGTTTTCTGCGCAGTAACCATGGTCTTGTCCAAATAGAACGTGTTGATAGTTTCTTCGTTTGTTCTTGTTCTTCTTCGTCGAGAAGAAGTGCTACAGATGCTTCAATCACGTTTATACTGATCACAGACGCCATCATGAAATACTGATAATACTGTCTCACTTGTTTCATATGGTTTGACTTCATTAAATTTGTTTCATGTGCTAGAACACATGCGACACGGAAACAAATTTTCCTGCGCTTGAAACAAAGTCTATTTGTTTCAAGCGCTAGAAGATTTGTTTCCGTGTCCCCGAAGCTTTAAAATTGCTCAACTAAAAAGATACTGGTCCCATTAAGACTTAAACGTATTTATTTTAGCGATTCGAGAATTCGAGATTGTCGAGAATGTCGAAACTTTTTGAACAATAGGGAGACGCTGAAAGTGATTTCTAATTTAAACCAAACCAAAACAAATACCTTATGGGAAGAAATTGTCTGCGGAAGAAATTTGTACGGAACTTTTTTTGCGGAATTTATTTTTGCGGATTTCCCTCAAATCCGCAAAAATGATCTATTACTCCTCCTCAATAACAAGACAAGCATCATATTAGGTGCTATTCAATAAATCTGCTCTTTCCAACTAAAGTTTGTAAATACCCAGGTACTAAATAAGGTGTTTCCCGACTTCACTAAATTTCTTGCATCCGCAAAAATTAATTCCGCAAAATATGGCAGTTTTGGGTCATTTATCCGCAAAAATATTTTCCGCAAACAATTTCCTCCCTTAAGGTATAATATTCTTTTCTTTATTCTTATTTTCAATTACTGTTATACATCACAAGCTCAGAATTATGAACCCAAATAACAATTGTCACAAACATTTAGGACTAGAAAAATTTATAACCGGAGATATAGCATTAAAAAACCTGTAATAGGGTTTTGGGGATGGATCTCACTGGACCTGCTTATATCAGTAATATACTCATTAAAATACTCAGCTTCTAGTTTTCTTAATATCCTTGATTAACGCATTAACATTCATTTCCATTGAGCTGTATTGATCCACTATCGTGCAAAAACATCAAGATCATGCATACCTTGTTAGAATTACTGCTGATTGTCAGAATTTAATGGTGGTTCTCGTAAGCCTTATGAACGTTTTAAACCTTATGAACGTTTTAAACCTTATGAACGTTTTAAGCCTTATGAAGTTATTCTATCTGTAATTGCTGGAGCTTTTTTCTTTTGTCTGACATACTTTATTCTGAGACTAGTGTAAGCACAGCCTTTTCTCGAAACGCTTCCCACAATCAAGTCAACATCAATGCTCAAACACAAAAAGAGTACATACCAACGACATGAACTGGTCGTCTATGTGGGATCATTCCAAATGTATATTGAAACACACCTCGACCATAAAACAAAACTGGTGCAAATGCGATCATACTCTGAATTTTTTCCTGGATTTTCCTCAACATTGAACCAGGTGGGTTGTTTACTTGGTTGAAGAGATTGTTCTCTCCAAATGCAAAAACAGGAACCAAACTACTTCTAAAATAGATGAATTGTTAAGGTTGATATTTTTTTTTCAATTTACTTAACACTGACTTTTAATAGCCTTTTTGTAAAAAATATCTATATTAAAGTGAACATTCACAATAACAGTTTCACGAGGGCATTGGTGGTCAATGTATGCAAACAGGTGAATATTAAATATTGTTTAATAAATATTAAACAGGTGGGTGTGACTTGATTTTTTCCAAACTTGTTTTTAATCTATTAACACCTATCAACAAACCAAATTTCAACACCACCATTGTGAGAAGTGCAACTTATTCAGTGTTGTAGCTATCTAACCCCAAATCCTTGAAATTCATGACATCATTATAAGACCTCAAGTTTACCTTTAGAATTGGTCCATACCACAGAGATTCAGGAAATCAACATATCAAAAAACAGTTTTTAAAAAGGTCAATAAAAAGAGTATAATACACTAAAACAATTCTCAATGATAATTTAATTTTCTTATTCTTTTTTTTTCGTTCTTTACTACAGAGAAGACCGTTGAGATAACTCTCAAATATTTTGATAAAAACAAATGGGGTTAGATTTTAAAAACCAGGAGACTATAATAAACTCACCCGGTTCTCAATGCTAGTTTGACGAAACCTTTTCTTGGCTTGACAATGAGAATGTAGTCTTTCTCAGGGTGGGCATCGAAAGCTTCAGGAGCGCCACCAACCACAATACAAATGGAATTGCCAGGACCTTTCTCTTTTAATATATATTCACAACTTTCACGTGATACATTGCACATCCCAGAACTCATGATGTAATCACGGAACAGTGGTGGTTTGAACAAGGCTGAAGATAAAATGAACATTATGAAAATTTTATTTTGTTAAAAGATTAAATACATAGACGGGTAAACATTGTTTACATTTTTACTGAAAAGTGGCAGTCAAAATAATACAATTGAACTGTTTCACAACAAAAATGTAAACGATATTGACTTATCTATGCAATATTCCAAAGAAAATCTTGAAATTTCACAGTAAGACTCTAAAGTTTTAATTCATAAGGGAGAGAATTTCCATCAAAATATTCAACATATTTCAATAAAATTTACACATCAAACAGAGGCTAATGAAATCTTGAGGCCAGAAAGAGAATCACGAAACTGAAATTACCAAGTAGTGGCAGCAGATGCGGGGTTATACCAGGAAACGTTTTACTCCATTCAGTTGCCTCGGTAGCAAACGTTGCAAAAGCACCAGCACACAGAATGCCATGTGGGTGATACCCAAATATGTAATTGTCCTTTGGGTCCAGGTCAACAGTTTTGATAAGCTTTATTGGAAAATAGTCTCGGAAATATTTCCAAACCTTTAAATTTCGCATCAATTTAGACCTTCTTCCACCATGATTAGGGGTTTGAGCATCATAAATGTAAGCCCATCCGAGGTAAGCCAATGCGAGAGGATAATAAGAGCTGAACAATAGCAAAAGAATTATGGTACAACCAAGAAGGGCTCCAAAATAAAATGAGTAGTAGTAGAGGATTACAGCTAATGTCTGTAATCTTCGATAAAATGGTATACGCAATGGAGCAAATTTAACAAAAGCCATTATCTCTTCTCATCTAATACATGTTCAGTAATAAATCTAAAAAGATTTACAAAATGTTATCCATTTTCTTACAAACTCTATCACAACACCAAACAGAATTGTTTTTCAGCTGCTGGTGACATTGTGAAATAAGATGAATATCATATTACTTCTTAGTTTGAAATATTTTTACATTAATCATAGTTGAAAAATAGTTTAGTCATAGGGAAAAAACACTGAATGCAACTACTGTTTGGACAATTTACAGACTAATTTAATAGGGATTGCCAGATCATTTATGAATTCTCTATTATATATATCTTAAAAATGATCTCATTCATTGGTCCATTTTCTATGCCGCATGCAATTTTTATTCTCATTATATTTTATGTATATGTAAGGTAAAACAGGCGACTTCGATCAGCAGGAATCAGTGAGAACAAACTGTTAAAACTCTGAAATTAAAGTGTCTTATTTTTTAATTAATATTTCTGTTTAGATTCCTATTGTGAAATATCATCAGAATCGTCTTCAAGCGGGACAATCAATTTCTTCCAAAATTAAAGTTTTATAAAAATTTCACCGCTTACATTGGTCATTGCTCTATATCGTATTCAGAAGTTTAGTTTGACCGGTTTTAGTTCATATGTGAAGTATAGAAGTTGAATGTAAAGAAAATTATACATGTCATAAAAATTATGTTTTTGACAGTCATATTCTGCTTTACTTTTCCTTAGTCCTTTATGGATAATATCACGTTTACAAAAACATGAAAAAACCGAATGCTCTATATTAGCAATTAATTATATATGTTTGCAAGAACTTTGTGAAAAATCATTGTTTCTCATAATAGGGCTAAATGACTTCACAGAAAAAATTTGTGCTTTTTCTATGACGATAAATCTCAAAAAGAATTGTCAATAATGTGGGTGTAAGAATGTTTAGAACATGCAATGTATTAATAATCTTACGGACCGAACATTTATCACAGATGAGAATATCAATATTGCAATAATAGCGCTTAAATTACACTGCTAATAATTACAAGGGCGCTATTTCCTTTCGCACCCCCCTTGTTGTTATATATATCTGCCATATTTTTTTACTAACTACCGTCTTCGTGTCTAATTACGGACAGCTTATGTTTGAGCTTTTGGAGATGACAAAAAATGTCGGCAAGAACTGCAGTATCGTGGTCTCCAAATCCTGGTAATGATTCACAGTTTTTCATAAGCAAGGAACGATTTGTCAAAAGAATATCGAGAGTTGCCTTCTTTGGGGTATTGAAATCCACGATTTGCTACAGATTTGAATCGTCAAATGTCTCTAGAAATTCCTCATTCATTTTTTTAGGGTACTGGTTACTGCATATACTGTTTGTATTCCAATCAATATCTGGAAGGTTGAAATCGCCTCCTATCCACATTGGGTTGTTTTTAAATTTTCGACAAAGTGCACGCAGACTATCATTAAGTTCTTTGTTCTGATTAGCTGTGTTGCTTGTAGATCTGTAGCATGATGTAAATATTGCTGGTTTCTCAAATGTTTCTACGCGAATCGATACAAGCTCTCCAATTTTGTGAGATATTTCCTCGACCAATAGTTCTTTTTTGTAAATAATTATCACACCACCATACCCGTCGTTACGATCCTTTCGGAGTGCAGTGTAGTTTTCAGGAATGAGTTCAGAATTGGATATGTTGCATGAAAGGTGCGTTTCTGATCCCAGCAGTATATCGATGTTGTTAGAGGTGAGAAAGTTCTGCAGGATATTTTGCTTGTTCCAGATGCTTTGAAAGTTGCATATAGATACACATAGTTGCTTGGATTTTTTCAGACGGATGTCCTAACAGGTTCAGTCGAGTCCTCAGATGAAATAGAGCTGTTAAATGTCTTTGGGAGTTTACTCCGATCCCTTTGGTAATGGAATGCAAGAGAGAAACTTGATAGTTCATAGTCTTGTAACTCTCTACAACATAGCAATGAGTTTGGAGTGTTTGCAATTGTCATTGATTC
Source organism: Turritopsis dohrnii (assembly GCA_027922465.2). Taxonomy (NCBI): domain Eukaryota; kingdom Metazoa; phylum Cnidaria; class Hydrozoa; order Anthoathecata; family Oceaniidae; genus Turritopsis; species Turritopsis dohrnii. The sequence goes on along the minus strand of BQMF02000216.1, from coordinate 292,502 downwards.
CTTCCCATATTGAAATCCGATCATGAAGATAAATACCAGTTGCATCCACCTGATGTTCATCGTGACCTGCTTGGCTGCACGTGGGTTCCAAATCACACGGACAGCTAGTCCTTGGTAGTTTGACAAAACCCTTCAGTGATGACCAACTGTCGAATCCAGCAAAAACAATCCAGCAACAATCTTTTAATGAATTTCAAATGTCGCAAGTGTTATAAGAAACTCAAGTTCCGAAAACGGCCACTTAATTCCAGAAATTAAGTGTTTAATCTGGTTTTGTTCACTTCTGTGGGTTCACAGACTTCACCACATTTACTTTGTATTGTTTTACTCTCTTTTATTCCTAAATCTTTTACTGACTAGAATAGTATATTTTATTGTCAGTATTTTTTTTATGCATCAATATCAGGGTTCGAATTAGAAACAAAAAGTTGATTCACAAAAAAAGTTTGAACAGTGACTTGCCTAAAAACCCTGTCCTGAAGAAAATTTTGAACTTTAGACCCTCTAAAACAGCATTTATAGCCTCTCTTCACAATATTTTTGTTCAGTTATTTTGTAGGAAACAACGTTGAGCATTGAGATTTTAGGCTTCAAGCATGGAAATTTGTTGCGCCATGAGAAACGAATTATCGTTAACGGAACCTAAAATCGTTTCAGCAGATTTAGATTTTTGGCAACGAAGCGGCAACGACGATAACGTTAATGAAATAAAACAAGATTGTAAAGGGAGCTGGAAACTAAGATGCTTTTTAATTTCATTGAATAACACGAAAACAAGTTCATGTTCTTTCATGTTCTTTCGTTAGGTGAAAAAATGAATTCATATAATGAAGGAAATTTCAAAATTACATTAGCAACAGTGGTCGTTCTCCCTAGCAACAGCAAATTGGTGAATAATCACTTAATATACTTAATAAGTTATCCTTCATTGTCAGCCATGAAAACTAATATAATAAGTTGAATATGTTTTTGAAGAGCATCTACGTGCGTGATCAAAAGCGCATCTTAACTAGGCTCTAAGAGCGTTGTGTAGCGAGCGCTAGGGCGGTCACGTTCCTCATAATGGGAAGACTTGAGTTATGGCTAAATCGCAAATATTTTGAGAGCTAAATGTTGAAAAACACAAAATTTGTGATTATCTGAGGAAAAAGGAAATATGATTATGGGATCGTTACCGACATTTGAATATTGCATAAACGACACGGTAACGATAACAATCGTGTCCGCCAAATTTCCATGCCTGGGCTTCAATTGTGACAATTCAACTTACTGCCACTATCGATCGAGACTGTTTGTGGTTTGAGACAATAATTCGATAATTTCATGGAGTTTTTATCTTTTCCAGTTAAATATTTACGTCGAAAAAGAAGCACTGGAAACGAATTTCGTGTAAAAGCGATCATTGAAGAAAGAAACTAAATGAACTGTTAACTGTTTGTTCCAAGGGCCTCTTTCGCTTTTGAAAACACGGAAGGAGCGGGTAGCAAAAAGAAGCTTCTGAACATCTTATTTGTTTTTACTTTACTCCTGCAAAGATCTTTTTCTAATGTGCAATTTAATTCAGTTTCCTATTTGTTAACGGTTTTCAACAAAGCAGTAAATTCTGACTTGTTCTTTTTTAAAAAAACTACACTGAAAAACTATTCCTTCGTTATATGATAGTAAAATCTAAAGAACGTGGAGAGAAATAGAATAATTATTGTTCAAAAGAACAAAAGGGTTTTCCCCTGTGAGGATCATCGCGCCAAATTATTTTTGTAAACAAAAGTATGTAAAATGTTTGCACCTGTTTTTAAACATGTGGAAATACTCTTTTATGTTTGTATAAGACGCTGTTTATTATGGAAATCTTTAAACATATTTAAAGGCAGTTAGGACCACTCGACCAGAATTCGTCGCTAAAATAATCGTGATTTATTATAAAGAATTGCCTCGATAATTTTATTTTACTCTCCTATTTGAATACATCCGATTGAATGATGACCATCTAGCATAGCAACCGCATAGAAACATAGCTCTAGGGAAAATTCGACACGGTAATTTTTTTTTATTTGGGGGGTAGTGAAACTTTATGTAAAAACAAAACTTTTTACCGTGTCAAAATTTCCCTTTCGGCTTAGTTCTTCAGGAAATGAAGAAAGAAGAAAACAAACAATTTCTACATTTGGGGGATCTGGAAACGAAGTTATTCAATCTGAATACGAAAATAAATAACACAAAAATATAATAACAAATATATATTTGGATCTGGTCTATGATTGGACTGATGTCAATAACATGAAACTAAATGGAGCGAAATTCGAACATCTGGCATATGGAAAAAACGTAGAATTAAAGAATCAATGGATTTACAAATCAGATACAAAAGCAGATATTGAAACGAAACCCTCAGTAAAGGACCTTGGCATCACACTATCATCGGATCTGTCTTACGAAATGCACATACAAAAAGTGATACAGAAAGTTAAAAGCACCACTTCTTGGATTTACCGTACATTTAAAAGCTGAGACAAACTTACAATGATAATGTTATGGAAATCTCTAGTGATCCCCTACTTAGATTACTGCTCCCAATTGTGGGCTCCAACCAAACGTTGTTTGATGCAAAAACTGGAATCCCTACAAAAATCATTTCTGAGTGGAATACCGTCTATCAGAAATCTAAATTACTGGGAAAAATTAAAGAAATTGAGGATTTACAGCCTGGAAAGAAGAAGGGAGAGATACAAGGTCATATACACATGGTGCATACTTGAAGGCATAGTTCCCAACTTTAATTTCAATAATAGAGAGGGTGGAATCTACAGTCATATAAACCAGAGGCTTGGGCGCAAGTGTGAACTTAAATCTGTCAACCTGAATTGCAAAAATATTTGGAGAGGTTGTTTATCAGAGGAGGGTCCAAAGCTTTTCAATGTCCTTCCAAAGCACATACGAAATCTTAGTGGCTGTACAAAAACATACTTCAAAAAAGAACTACATTGTTTCCTTCAAAATGTTCCGGACGAACCACTGCTCCCAGGTTATTTACCATTTAGGAGAGCAGACAGTAACAGCATTGAAGAAATGATCAAGCATTGGACTCTCTGAGTTGAATGAGTGGTTTACCACGAAAGCCTTCACAAGGTATCACAAGGTAAGGTATCACAAAAAGTCACAAGCACCCTTCACCCTTCAAAAAAATGGCTGCAAATGTTTTTTGTGAAAATATTTAAAAGTCGCCAGCATATAAAGTCGTGAATCTTAAAAAAGCAAAATGTGGTGAAAGTCGCGAGAACTTTTGTGCTCCCGATCTTTTGTACCTACGATGAACTTTGCCTGTGTCTCGACAAATTCTATTCACATATTCTCGGGCTTTATAGAAAAAACAAAAATAAGTTGTTCTGGACAATTTATTTATATATATCAACGTGAATGTACAAAGTAAAGAGTCCTAAGTTACAAATTAAATCAGATTGATAATTACTTCTTTCATGATTTTACAATATATACATTTCTCAATCTTGTATTCTCAAATCAGTAGAAAGCGTTGTGAATGCACTTTGTCGTTATCGCAAGTTTTGGTCGAGTGGTCCTAACTGAAAGGATAAGTTTATTTATACTAAAGTTTAATATAGATTCGCAATTTTACTACATTTGCCAGTCATTTGATTCGCTAAAATTTCAATTGGACTCGCAAATTGCGACGTGCTAATTCGAACCCTGAATATGCATAAAAACCCTAACCCTAAAACATCCTGGACAGAGAGTGGGGGGTGCAAAAAGGAAATAGCACCATTACAAGTAATTTAGCGCTTCTCATAATTGATGTTGTCGTTTTCAAAGGAAAGGTCAGCAGATTATATGTATGTATAGTCTCTGGGCGCTGGATGGAACTACACACAATTCATTTTCATGATTAGGTTGTATGAAATTTTGCACCAAAATAGAAGAAATTAGTACGATAGTGTAGAAGATCTCAAGATGTTCAAGTAATCTATCATTAGATTTGGAAAATTGATATGTAAAATCATCCAACACCATCACCAAAAAAATCAAGCAACTAGTCCTCTTTCATTCGAGGAATCCTCCCCATTATGGATCTGTGTGAAGTGAGATGTTCCGCTCAAAGTTAGGTTTTCTTTCTATGTGCGTCATTGTACAAAACTGGCACTGAACTTAGCATGAAAGTGTGAAAAATCAATACAGAACGCAGAACTTCGTTGATTATTTTTTGGGGTTTATTTTGGGATTTCCACTTCAGTTTTGACCTGGTTTTTTTTGTCAATGCAACAACAACAAAAAATATGTCAGCTAGGATCATGGATATATATAATATACATATAAGGAGAATAATAAAAAAGAAAAAAAAACAGTGTATTTGAAGTAGCTAAAATATCTCGTATGAAGAAAAGGCAGAGAATGTTGTAATAAGAGGAAAACGAAAACGGCAACGTGAACAATACAACTGCTTTGTGGATCCATCTGGATCTCTATTTTAAACAGCATGTATTATACTCTGCTCTCTCTCTATGCATGCTGAGATGCAAACCATCATCCTCCATTACTTCATTAAAGACTATAATATGACTTAAAAATGAGTAAACTGTTTGTTGACCTGTTCCATAAATCTGCAATTTTTAAAATGAAATCGCATCATGAACTGCTACGTCAGGAAATTGTTCTTCAAAATTGCCAAGTCAAAGAAAGCAGGTCAACATTTTTACGGGAGTGAACTGTAATGTAGCCTCAGAAATAATGATTTTTTGCTTTTATATGATTAATATAAAATATTAATCTATATTATTAATCAAATATTCAACAATGAGTAATTAGTGCTATTCAAGAGGATTCAAAGATGAAATTACTGCCAATCTTGCCATTATTCAACTTCCCTGCCTCTAATCGTGGGAAATTGTTTGTATCTATCTATCTCTGTCACAATTTTTCATCATTTTCATTCAGATAATCCCTGGTTAAAATCCTGACCGGATCCTAAAACAGGATCCTACCAGGATCTTACTAGGATCATACTAGGATCCCGGTAGGACTCCAATCCTGACAAACAGGACTATCTTATAGGATCTTACTAGGATCCTGGCAGGATCCTGCCAGGATATTGTTCAGGATCCTGGTAGGACTCCAATCCTGACAAACAAGACTATTTTATAGGATCTTACTAGGATCCTGCCAGGATATTGTTCAGGAAACCTGGCAGGATCCTAATAGGATCCTAGTGAAAGATCTTGTCCAAATTTACTCAGGAGCTTGCTATGATGAAAACAGGATCTTAGTAAATACCGAAAAAATGCTTTATATCTTACAGGATCCTTGCAGGATCTTACAGGATCCTTGCAGGATCCTTGCAGGATCTTACAGGATCCTACAGGATCTTACATAGGATCCTGGTAGGATCCTGGTAGGATCTTACATAGGATCCTGTCAGGATCTTAGCTAGGATTTCAACCAGGGATGTCAGATAAAGTTTTTCAAGATGTTGTTTTGTGCTAGACTGATTGAAAAAATTGTTTATCTTAAAAAATGAAGTAGGAATTCAGTTTTTAGATTGTTTTTTTAGATTGTGAGATAATTGTGTTGTAAATATTTTTTCTGGATGCTTTTTAAAAAAAGTCTATTGACAGATGAAATGCAATAGAATGCACAGTCGTTTAACTTTACACTCAGTTAGCATTAGTAAACCCACATGATCCATTAAAATACTTATATAATTGGTAAATTGAGTTTATATATATATGTAAACAGATCTTTGGACCAACAAAGCTTTTTTTTCTGAAAAACTCTTCATTGCCTTATTTATATATACACTTTGTGTTGAACTCAGAACTTGTATATATTTACTTTCTGGAGTTGATATTTTATCTAAAAGGCAGTCCTCTGGATTGAGGTCGACCAACTAGCATCACTTTGCTGACCTTCCGGTCTACCCATTTCGACATGCCGACCTTAACACATGAATAGGTGCTTTTTGCCGGCCTCACTTTTTGTATCTAAATTACATGAACCACTTTTTAGGGCAATTATTTGAAAATAATCTGTCATGCAACCTTGTGCCTATGATATAATGTCTACTTTCATTCATTCGCAAAAAAAGTTTTCGCTTATTATATAGTGGAAAAAAAGGGACTCTAATGGTCATTGTCAAAAATTGTGTGACATTTCAAAAAACAGCCAAAATCAACATTTGCTGATAAAAGCTCTATTTCTAAAGGTTAAAGTCTAAAATTTCACGATATGATGGAGAAAATTACATAGATGTCCCTAAAAAATTTTGTGGCAAATGTGGCTTTAAGGCCATTTTTCCTGTTTTTGTGTAATGTCAGCTAAACAAAGGTACAACAAAATGAAAAATTTGAACATTAGTAAAGTATATAGTTCAGTAGCTGAATTTTCAGAAAAGTGAAAAATGTGCAATGTTCATGCTTGTTAACTGTGCGATTCAGTTGCTGACATTTTGGTATTTTATTCCATCTTCATGAACATACTTAGGCTATTGTAAGCCACTTTTTGGCGTATTTTCAGAAAAGATACTACAATTTGATTCTATGTAAGATCAACTTTCATAAGCTTTCTAAAAAAATTGATTTAGTGCAGAAAAGTGGCTGACATCTTTAAGAATTTCTTCTTAAGAGTAATTAAGGCTTGAAGCGGAGTGTTTTATTAGAATTTTAAAGGAAGCTTTGACAAATTATTTTGAACCTGATTGAAAATAAACCAAATATAACAATAACCATCATATAAGTGACTTAAATAAAGAACAAGTATTAACAAGAAAAAAAATAAAGTAAAATAAATCTCTCAATGTGGCAAAATCCGTTGTGTTCAATAAAATGAATAATATTGGTAAGATCTTCATTTTTTAATACAAAACCTTTTTTACTGTCAGTAAAATTGACAAAGGGATAAACGATACTTTCTTTGTAGAAAAAGGTTATTTTCTTAGAAAGTTTATATACTTGATCTTTGTTACTTTGGCTTACTCTTTCCAAGAAATGCCCTTTCAAATACTTTACTCCGTGGGTTGTGACGTCAAAGATAGATGAAGTAAAAATAGATCAGGTAAAAATTAGAAAACTGTCAAATATTTCTAGTGTAATCAATGGACTCCAACCAAAAAATTAATTTGCAATGTCAGTCACAAAAGTGCACTTTTTCCCAAAACAGGTCCAGTGCTGATAGCTTGTTATAATTCCTAGCCTAATAATATTGAAAGTCAAGAATAAATCTCAAAAGTGAATATATTTTCTAAGTTTAACTTATAATGAGATAATACACCCATTTTGCACAAGAACTTGAGAAATCTCACAGTCAGCCACTTTGTTATCAAAATAACTTGTAAAAAATCACTTTAGTTAAATAACTTATATTCTGAGAAGAATGAAAGAAAGCTCTTTTTAGTCAGTTTTACCCTTTTCTAGTAATGTGAAGCCACAATTTTGCCCCTTTTTCCTGAAGTATATGTGGGATTTCGTTTTCAAAGTTGAACTCGGTGAAAAGTTTTACCACTGCTGTTTTATCACTTTTATTTATTACCTCGATAAAAAGATTCTAAATATGAATAAGACTTTCAAATGTTGACCACTGTTTTTGCAATTTTTTTAGATGATGGAAACTACAAATGGGGAAGTGTTATTTTCATTGTTGTACTTCCTCATTGTCATGTGTTTTATTTTGCCGCCAAAAGAGTTCATTGCTGCTGGTATTACAATCCAAAACATATTTTCTGAATACCTTGGCAGTGAGGATGTTGATTTTGTTGGTTACCACATGAGAAGGACGTTGATTACTGTGGCTGTCCACTCTTTCCTTCCACTTGGTATGTAGAAGTACTTTTCAAAAGAGGAAAATAATGCAAAATGATTTTTTGGTTAGTAACAAAAAAAGTAGGATTGTGGAGAGTACACTGACCCGGACAGTTTTGTCAATTGTTCAATTTCTCAATATATGTCATCGTGATCGTGAGAATCCTTGATTCTTTAATATTAAAGATAATGCACAGTTACTAATAGAAGTGGGGTACAGAAGGTTGAAGTGCACATACATCAGGCATGAGGACACGTGTTGATAACAATGAATTTTTACTGAAATGTTTATCCTCATTGTAAATATTCGTTAATAATAATAATGATAATAAGTGTGCTGATGTCAGCAATGGGAATCCTTTATTTGAACAATAGCAAATGGGTGTGGAACAGACAGTTTACTAATTTGAACGTATAGAAAAATTTTCGATTTTCTCATGACCTCTATAATAGTTTATTATCTTTGATGGCAGATGTGTTTTTCTTTGTTTTTCCCTTATAAAGTTGTTGTTGGTGTAATATTTCCGCAAAGTAATGTTTAATCATTGATTGCATCTTTTCCCTAAATGATTCAAGGAGAAAGTTGATTCTTATTTTCATTTTCAGGTTACTATGTTGGCCTTGGTTTGCTTTCAAAGGATTTGCATTTATTCACAATTTCAAGGCTTTCTTCAACAGAATTCGTATTTGCGATTGTATGTTTAGGAATTGTCTGGAGTGGCCTTTCAATAAGCATACTTTGGTCAATCTCAAATTGGAAATATCATCCTTTAACAAAGGATTTATCAGGATATGGGAGCCCTTGGAGAGGGGTAGCAGCACAAATAAATCTGGAATTCAGAAGATTGGAAAAATTCTCGTCCACAATTGGAGGCACCAGCATTTATGTGACGGACTCTTGGATCATTAAATGTAGCACCTACAAAGTTCACATAGCTCAGCAGACTGAATCTCATTTAACCGTACTGAAAAGCCAAGATTTTCAGTTTAGCCATGATAATAACGAAGCGGCACAGTATCTGCATATTAGTGTAAACAGTGTTGAGCCTCGTAAAAGAACGTTTAATTTATACTTAAACGCTACTGAATATAGGGACTTAAGAGATAGACTAAATGCACCATTGCGTAATGCAAGGGATGTAGTTATCCACCAGACATTAAGCGATCGGTTCATTGAAGCATTCAGGCAGCAAGTGGAACAGAATGGCTCTGTAGAAATTCCGAGATTAACTCAGCCTGTGAGTTCATTTTCTTTTTCATTTTTAATGCCTGCCTCAATGAGAAAAGTCTGCAAAATGTCAATTTCTTTAGACTTAGAAGGCTTGTAATAACATCTAGTAATATCCATTTACATATCTACACGTTTTGTGTTATTTCTGTCTATCTCAAACCTAACAAATGAAATTTTTTGCACTATCTTTTGGATATTGTTTGCTATTGTGAAGGAAACGATCATTAACACTCTTAATTTTATCTTGTGAGTATTCTTCAATTAAAAACTACTTGCTAATTGAAAATCAACTTGAAAACAAAAACATGTTTGATTTAATGTTGATTTAAAGGGGAACTTAATGCTTCAATTGGTACAAAGAAATCATATATATGTGATTTTCTTGAGTTTTAGTTCCCCTTTAATTATAAAACATGTGTTATGACTGCTTATGTATTATATACGAGTTATTAAACATCTTTAAGATTACATCATACAAGTTTAATCCTGTAAGTTATGTTGTTTTCAAGGTTTATTTTTGTTGTGATTGATATGGTTGTAGTCTTTGTTTATTGTTGTTTTGAACAAGGGCCCTTTTTGATACATTTTTATATTTTTAGGAGCAGGAATCTTGCATTGGGTGTATGATTAATCCAGCCAATATAAAGCTTCTTAAACGCTGTGGTTCACTGCAAGAGGGCGAGTGTAAGCAGTGTTACTGTCGTCCTATGTGGTGTTTGGAATGCATGGGGAGATGGTTTGCTGGACGGCAGGATCAAAAAGACCCCTCAAATTGGATGTCGTCGCTTGCATCATGTCCGACATGCAGGTCAAAGTTTTGTATGGCTGATGTTTTTAAGATCTCTTCTTGAAGAAATTTTTATTTTATCCATTTATTTATATTTCCTGAGCTTTGATCTGTAGAGGGTGGCTATTACAGTGTTAAACATTCATTTGTGTATACACTATGCATTTTTTTTAAATTGATGGAAAATTACAAACAAATGGGTACACTATGAAAGCTTGTGTTAAAAACAAAGATAAAGTAGTCCTAACTAAACGTAACTCAATCATTGTTTATGTTTCAAAGATACAGGCATATTGTTTCACAAAAGATTTCCAATGCCACTACAAGCAATTTTGGCGAATGGCATTTTCTCCTCTCGCATATTTAAGAGAAAATATCTTTAAATACATTCATTACCTGTCTTGATATGAATTCAAGAATGAAAATTGATTCTACAGCTATATACGTAAAATGAGCAACAAGAACTGAGAGTCAAACAAAAATGTGATCTGAGCGTTTATCACTTGTGCATTCACAGTAAGTTGTTTCCTGTGTTAAGGGTTGACATCAATACAAGGTTGAATGTATTTGTTATTTGTTAGTGTTTGTATCTATATTACGTTCAGATTTTAAGGAAGTATACATCCTTTGATGGGTATAAGGAGAATATCAACAAATGTAGCACCAGAGACTACAGTATTCCTGCAATTATTAGACAAATCTTTAACAAAACTTCAATTATTTCTTGTTTCTGCCCTCAGTCAGTTTGCACATTATAGATTTTGACTCATTTTGCGGTTAGTTCATATATTCATACTTGAGCAGAATGTTGTCAATCTTGTCACTTTATTACGCTTGTGGGAGTTTTTACTTCACAAGATATTACAGATGAAGCATTTCGAAAAGCTATTTCTTAAACTGAGGTGCTTGAACCAAAATACTGTTCTGAAAAGGCTGGTGTATATAATAGGTCAAAACTTTGTATTTTTCTAAATTTTCCACAAAACTGTCATTTTTTCAACTCGTGCTTCAAATTAGTAATTTTATCAGTTTTGTTAAATGAGATCTTAAAACCTTTCTTTTGCAACTGTGATTTGTTTTATCATGAATTTGTGGCAATAGTTTGGCATCATTGATTTGAATCTAATCTGGTGTCTTTTCATTGATTTTGTTTGTTTCTGCTGTGTTATATACTACATATCAATTAACTTTTCCTTTATCTTCATTTTCTTTGATGGATTGGTATCGTCTGTACAAATGTTACATAGTATTATAGCTGTAAAAATATGTAACCATTCTGCATTGGAATTTTCAAGCTTGAAGGTGTGGTTTCAAAGATATTTAGTTTTTCAATTTCTTTTAAAAAAACGTCTAGATTAACTCAGAAATGCGTGTGACGGCATTGGAGAAGTTTCATTAATATCATTTACTCAAAAAGTGCTTGTTTAATTCGCTTTATTTAAGATAATGGCCGATAACTTAAGTTCAAGTAGTAATCATGATGAGATTTCTAGTGATGAATTTCTTGTTGGGGAGTGCTTGAAATGTTTTGCTGGCTTGAAACCACAACAGCCAAAAACAACAGTTTAAAAGGTAACATTTTCAAAATATTTTCAAAACATCAAGCTACCTCTTGATGAGGTAAAATTTTGGTAACAATTCTCTTACGAGAATAGTAAATAATAAAAATTAGTAATATAGTAAAACTTTTCCAACAGTAACAATTCTTCATCCATATTAGTTTTGTCCAGTCTTGATATATCTATAAGCGCCGGAAATAAGGTGAGTACAGTTTGGTTTCCCTCTGGGTCAAACTCTTTGCTACCATTTTGCATTTGCAATGAGGACAGCAAACAATTCTTTTGTCTTTACTTTGTGGGTTAATTTTCTTCCTGCAACCCAAATTTCTGCAGGAATAATACTGTTCTGTTTTCACTGATATGACTTCTGGGCAAATGTAGAGCCAAGGAGCAGTGGCAAACACAAATGTCAACATTATCATCAGCGTTGTCCGATGTGTCTCATACAAAGCCAAGTAGAGTTGGAAGCTTAAGCTAGTGTGAATGTGGGAAATGTGTAGTACAGTCTAGAGAAATTGATTCTTTATGTTGTAAAGAAGTTCAAGTAATAGATGGTGAAAAATTTGAAGGTTTAAATAATTTTTATTTTTCATCTTTTTCATTTTAACTTTTGTCTTTGAAAAACAGCATTAATCCTTCGTTGTTGATTCACTTACGTTTTCTCTATTTCCTTATATCTTAGATCAAACTTGTGTTGCAATGTCACAAGAATTCAACACTGTGCTTAAACAAGACTGTTCTTCGAAATTTGCTAGTTAGTTTTCATGAGATAAGAGGGGATCATATTGAAAATGAAACTTCAAATAGGTCTTACCGAAAAGCAGTCTACAAACAAATGGTGGATTTTTCAACATTTGGGAAAAGGCAATCGGAGAGTGATACCATCGTCAGGGAAACGTATTAGACGATTCGAAAATGATCATACATATTTCTTTAAAGGAGAATATTTTTGTACACAAAGTTACTATGCTAAGAAAATATTTACAAAATTGTGAGAATAAAAGAACGAAGGATAACTGTTGTTTTAAATTCATACTTATAACAATTAATATAATAATATAAATTACCTTCAAATCTCTCTCAAAACAAGAATCTTTAAGGTGTTTATGACAGACACAAATATTTTTCTCAGCAGGAAGGTTTGTTCTTTTTAATTTATCAACCCAATTTTTTTCAGCTTTCCATCTCTTGGAAGACGAAAAAAACTTACTTTCTTTACTGATTTTTGGTTGAATCACTGTCACAACCAACAGCAGCACAAATAACCATAATAATAATAAAATAATTAATTTAATGTATAATTCCAATATGTTTCTTTAAGAAGAACAGTTGACTTGTTGTATCGTAAACTCTATTTAGAAGCAAACTTCTCCAATGACGTCACTTAATTGTGAGGAATAAGTTATTTGTTTTTTAACTTTAAATATACTGGGGACAAAAGCACTTTTTTGTTACAAAAACTGATACTGATTAATTTTTCTACCTTAAAACTACAAGGAAAAACAACAAAAAATGAAATTTTGAAAATTTCATGATAGATACCAGTCCTTTAAAGTTTTTGTTGAATGTATGTTTTTCTTCTTCTTTCCCTTATGGTTTTGCCCCCGTTTTTGTCTTCTTTAATTGCAAATACCTAACCTTGAATATATGATTTTACTTGTATTTTTTACTAAAAAGTGACGGTAAATGTTTTGCGTGAGTTGATGAGGAATCTGTGTTTAATTAGCTTGTGTTGCCACCCACGATGCAATCTGTCATCTTGTTTTGGTGGAGAAGCTTAAAAACATTTTCCCTATACTCATGTCATAATAAATTTCTTCCTTGATATCAAACTTTTGTTTTCAGACATTCATAACAGTGGACCTCTCATTTCTCTGTTGCAATTCCAAATACCTTCCATCCTTCCTTGTTTCAAATTCATGTGTCTCTATAGTAGTAATTTTATTTTCCTAAAATTTTTTAAGTGGACAAAAACTACCAGAAAGAGAAAAGGAAATCATACTGAAAACAGTATTACAGGAAAAATTTTCAATGAATTCATTGACTGTATCCTCCCAAGTTTATTCTCTTGATCTAAGTTTTTTCTCTTTAAAAAATCATTATCTTGTTTTACTCCAATACATTTGTAATATTTTCTGATAATTTTTAACTTTTACAGGTTTTGTTTAAAGAGATGTTTTTCTTTTAGCATTCGATACACTTATCACGTAATAAACACATTACGTTTTTCTTTGAGAAACTTGATAATATGCATGTAGCTATATCTACTGGCCATAAGATCTAAGTTCTTTTTGGTGAAGTGGTTTGTGTCTTGCCAACATGAACGAGATGCCAATGGATTCAGATTGGTATGATTTCAGAAAGTCTGCTTTCAACAATTTCTACCGTAACATTCTCTTCATATTTCACAGTGTAGTTATTGTTTTCAATATAGTACAGCAAGTAAGCGTTATTCACTTGTCTGGTAGTTTTCTTGCTCAAGCAAAGCCAAATAAAATGGCGGAGATGGCTGGGGGTTTTAAGGGGTTTTTTAGCTCTCCATTACCTGAAAGGGCTGTTTTGTAAATGTAGAACTCGTACAAATGATATATTAACCTAAATTAATATAGAACAATGAGTGGTTGTGGCTTTTTCAACAATTTCTGAACAAATACAATTGACTATATTGACCAAACAGTTTGAGGCAAAAAAACCTTTCTTAAGATGATCTTTTAATTTAAGAACATAAAAAGTAACATTGTAGTTACAAAATAGTGAAATTTTCCACCTCCTTTTGTGACTCTGGCTGTTCAGTTTTAAGAGTGGTAACTCAAATTCCCTTCTTGAAAGATTACTTGCTTTTCGCTTTCTATATTTTTTCCAAGACTTTTGCTTTGCTCAACAACCTTTTATGTGATACCAATTGCTAAATGCCTTACTGCAATACTTATCACCAAAAAATTTTAGGCAAGACCAGATACTTTGATTTAACAGCAAGGTAACATTACTCTCAGACAAGGCATTCCAATCAGTTTTCACAATCTGCATTTGAATGAAAATCCTTTTGAGAGGCATTCGAGCATGCTGCACAAAAAAAACAGTTCAACAATCTAGAAGATATTTGTGCCTCTGTTTTGTTTCTGTAACAATTTCCACATCTTGGGCAGTGAGAAAATGAGGTGATTAAAATTCTTCATAGCTTAGATAGCCACGCTGCCATACTCAGTAGCACATAAGGCATAACTTCTAAGAACTTCTTAATAGTAAATCTTTTGTGTGAACCCAACAATGTTTTACTGTCTACTGTTTTCAGCTTAAAATTACTGTGTCAATCATTTCATCAATAATATAATGGTCCACGATATCGTGTTTGAAGCACATCACCCTTCTTCCTTTTTTATTTAATAATAAACTTTATCATTAACAGAGAACTCGGTGATAGCACCTTTTTTAATATTCTGGTCATAATAATTTTCATCCGGCACATGCTTAACTGTTTCAACCATGATTTTCAGACCATCTGGAGCAATCCATTTTCACGAATCCAACGCTCAACAAACATCTTGTCAGTTTAAAAAAAAAATTCAAGTAAGCAAGGCAAAAAAGGTGGAAAACAAGATTGATATCTTTCTGTGACTGGCACGAAAACAGGAAGATATGTCATGATATTTATTTAAATACAAATCTCACATCAATGGTGATTTAAGGTTAGAAAAAAAATTCTTATTGCTATGAGATTAAAATGAAAGACTCTTTTTTTATGTTAAATTTTCCCCAATACTTTATATTTGTAATAAGGATATACAAGCGGCCTATTTTCAAAAGGTATATTCCTTTATAAAAGAGTAAAATATTGATATAACACGCATGAGATGAGATGGTGTAAAGCATTTATGTCATATCCGTTGCAAATTAAGGAAAGAAGTGTGGATCAACAGTGATGATATAATGATCAGGTCGATGTTATTCGTTGCTTTTCTTCGATTACTCTCCTTTTTGTGTTTGTAGTAGTCAAGTTTTGTCCTGATATTTGTAAACAGGTGTTTTACTTCGTTTTGCTCCACTTAAACACCTAACATGACTTTATGTAGATGGGGTAAGTTTAAGATTATGTCAGGGTTTCATTCGAATCATCGTTTCAAATCACTTTAAATTCTGTAACTTCCTTGATTTACATGTTTCCGGTAGACCAAATCAGACTCCTGCCATTTTTCCTTCTCTTCTAATTCTCTGTTTATAATATTCTTAAATTTTTGCTGTTGAAAGTTTCTCCTATTGAATTGTTTAGCCTCTGAAAATACAGATAAGAGAACATCTTAACAAACTTGTTTTTGAAGTGCCCTTTGTCATTTGTTTGGAGGAAATTGGAATATTGTTTAGGTATTGCGTTGTTGAAAAGTTCAGTTTTACCTATGTGTAAAATTTGAATAGCAACTGAAATTTACTCATTCATTGTTGTTGTACTATGGTCACAGGATTTTTCTTTTCACCAATCAATCTGCTGAGTAGTAGAATTGAAATTTAGGGTGTTTACAAAGCTATTGATATTTATCGATAAGCTAGCTTCTTTAAATCAATTTTCAACATTGCATTGTTGTGATATTACTGGGAAATACCACAAGAAAGGAATCATTATTAAAACAATTACTTTTTTGCAAATATATCAAACAAAAACCTAATCACTATAAGTATTTTATATTATTATTACTTATTTATCTCGACTTTTGGTGTTGATCCGTATTGTGCATGCAACAGTTTTTGTACTGACATAAACATCTTATTTCGGCACCTATCAAATCATTATGCCTACAAAATGTATAATTTCGTGAGTTTTTCTTTTAATCTGTCTGAAAGAAAAAATGTGTGGTGTATACAATATGAAACATGCAAGAAAGTTTGAATGCTGGCTTGAACATTAGATTATCAAGTACGCACTGAATATTTCTTTTGTTTATTTTTAACACTCAAGTTTTATTCTACCCACAAATTCACTATCGTCACAGTTCATGGACCGATTGGACCGTGGACCGAGCTTGCATACCTCCTCTTTTCATTTGATGCTACCTAGATTTTAAGAGTCAATTTAAGTATGGATGCAATTTAAAATTTATGATAGCAGTTTATGATGGTAGTTTATAACAATTTTGGTGTTTGTAAGGTTGTACTATTTTTCTTTCCAGTTTTAGTATGTAAAGTTGTATAGAAAGATAGACAAAACATTATGTATGTATATTCCATGATGATCATCATAGTATCTCGTTTGAGATGTCTATTCGTTTACAACATGATAAGACTATATCTCTGAAATACGCTTACCATTACACTAAACATTCTGCAGGCAACATATTTTTTAAACAATAGAATTTTCTAGCTACAGCATTTCTAAAAAATGGAACCAAGAATTATAACCTCATTTCAATGAATTATAACCTCGTTTCAATGAATTATAACCTCATTTCAATGAATTTTTGTAGGATGCTGTAGAACAATCTGTAAGGATAATAGTATATCATTGCCATATTGGATTGTCCAAATAATGACAAGAGACAACAAGAATTTGAAATAAGCCAATGCTTTTCAATATTGTTTCAATGTGATAGTACTGATGATGGTATAATATATGGAAGGGCTCTTGTTTATTGTAGACTTTTGTCATTTTTACTATTTGCAAAACACATAGTAGATATGTTGTAAGGAAATAGTCTGGGATACTGTTGTACATTCTGATATGTTGTGTATTTTGAGACTTGGTTGATCCTCGAATATCCTTTCTAAGGCCTTACATGCAACAGTGCTGAGGTGAAATTTCTAGTGATGGCCGTTACTCTGGTTGTTTAGATTTTAATTAATAGAATCAATGTCCATTTTGTTTTAGTTGAAAATAAACACAGTTAAACACATGGATATATAATGGTTATGGAAAAACCTGGAATGGTGAGAAGAAAAAGGGGGCGTCCGAAAACAATCTTACGGACAGATCCAAAGCCAATTTTGCCATTGTTCCCAAAAGTTCCATTTGGTAAGCCTATTTTGATATTTTGTCTATCATTTATTGTATTTCACCAAATAAACACCTCTTAAGGCTGAAATGCATTATACATTTAAATGATCAGTTTAAATCCTTTTAAATTGTTCTATTCATGGCAGTTTTGGCCACAGGGATTATATTTGGATTTCTGCGAAAGCAAGAAATACATTACAACCGGCTTTGGTTTTTCTTCTTTTTCTTACTGTCCAAACCTAGTGGTTTTTCGAAATCTCGTGCGTGCATTTACATGAAACCAAAGCACCGTGCATTGCATGTCAGCGAAAGATTTACAAAAGTTTCTTTGATCAATATTAAGTGGATTTTAAAGAAGATATACATATTTTAAGGTGAAAACAGAAAATATATAATTATCTTGGACTGTGATCATTCTTTTCTAACTAAAAAGAAGTTCTCAACGTTTTGTAAAGAGAAGAGTGAAAAAAAGTATATATAAATGGCTTCCGTGGCACAGTTGGTTAGCGCAGTCTGCTGTTAACCGAAGGGTCGGTGGTTCGAGCCTAGATCTTTTAAAGTTTTTTTCCAATTTTAAAACAAGATTCGCAAAAATGCGACTATATATTTCCCCTAAGTTGCGAAAACTTTGTCAATTTATGTGTGCATTGATAACAATGAGAAAAATATGGTATAACTCAACAACCTGATACTCAGATAAACAGTGTGGAATTGACCAAAAAAGAAAGTATTTTGAACTTGTTATGAAACGCGGATGTTCATGGTTAAACGATAAGGTCTTTAAAAAGTGACTATAAAGTTACTATGGACAGCTAAAAATTATGACCTTAATGCGGCTAATATTCCCCCCTTTAATAACTGAATATCAACAACCACATCAATGTGTATGTCAATTTTGTCTTAATAAATGTATGATCATTATTATTCTTGCTGACTCTTGACAAGTTTCCTGTCCTTTATGCCATAAAATCAAGGGAAACAATGTATTTCAATATAACATTTGCTTTTTAAAATTTGGATAGAACTTACAACATACAGTTTATAGGTTCACAAAAGAAGAAAAAAACCGTCAAACCTAATGCTTATACTACTAACAGAGTATTACATAGTATCTACTTTGGGGTAGACATAAAGCAAATAACTCGAAAACCAATCTCTAATGACAAAATATTATGTGTAAGAAAGAAAAGTATTTTCAAAAAAGAAGAAAGGCTTAAAATGACAATTTATAAAATTAAATTCAAGTATCAGAATAAACATATCTTTTTTAAAAAATAAGTTTACGGACATATATTATTAAATAAAAATAACTTTTGTGAATCGAAAAAATAAACAGATTTTGGTAGTGAAAATATAAATCCATAAACCAAATCACTACATATGAAAAGTAGAAGTTTGTGTTCAATAGCATATATAGTATCAAAGCAGTATGTGGTCATGGAATTCATCCATTAGTAAACTATGTTTCTGTTAAGTTAAACGACTATCCAGGAAACACATTTGTGTATTAATATATAGATTATACGTAATCGGTTTTTTGAACTTCTTTTGGCATATAACGACATCATGTTGTTTCCACTTGCAGTTTTTGTTATGTACTCTCTGAACTAACATAACTGGTTTGTTTGTTTTTGGTTAGTCTCCACCCAAAGTTTCCTTCATCATGACACTGTGTGCATGTTTTCATAAAAACACATCTTCAGCCTGGCTGTTAATAATGAATTTTCGACTTTACACTGAAATCATAGCTTCAATGATTTTCTGCTCCAAGCATCGTGTATTGTTGTTGTCAACAAAAACAAACATAACAAAACATCATCTGTGCTGTGACATCCATATCACTTTTTTTCTTTTGCTTTTCACTTGTTCATTCAAAGTTCTTTACAAAACCTTTTAGGACAACACTAAAACAATTTTTTTTCCGTCATTTAACGGTTTATCTATTGAATCATCTTAAAAAATCTAGCAGAAAGCAAAAATCTTCTACTCCCCCACTGCACTGACTAAAAAAGATGGCGTACTGCTTTACTGAAGATTAGCCTCTATTCTTATCTATCTTGGCTCTAGGCCAGAGTTCGATACTGAACTGCGGCTATAAAAGTGAACGAGGAGAAGAAGGAGGAGGAGAAGGAGAAGGAAAATGCCGGTTTTAACATATATTTCACCCTATGGGGAAATATATAATAATGTCATAAGATATTTCATTTTTTATTCTTTAGCTGATTTTGCAGAAATCCTTATGCCTATAAGGGCATCTTGTTTTATTTAATTCGTTATACAGTGTCTTTCGTAATGTTGGAAATGGAAATTTTAAAGCTGTTTTTTTAAATGAATATACCAGCCGAAAGAGCTTAAAAATGGCTTTCCATTGATTGAAAAATTATTTTGAAATTCAGTGTGTTCATTTAGAAAAAAACAACTTTAAAATTTCCATTTCCAACATTATGAAAAACACTCTATAAAAAAGGAGTGCATTTCTATAGAAATATGCACACCGTTTCCGTACAAATGCTCTTCTTCGCAGGGATTTTTTAGCAATTTTGTCCACTGAGTTAATAGCTCAAAGTATAAAAATTTACAAAATCGTCTGCAGCAAAAAAATCAACCTATTAGTCAATGCTCTGATGTAGCTAATATTTCCACTTGTGGTTTCATCAGTTTTTAATGTCACAGTTTTTTTTGCCTGTGTTCAACTAGACCAAGTATTGACAATATAGTGCCTCAAAAACTGGTGGAAAGTGACCCATCCTCCAAAAATGCCCTTGGTAGGAGAAGTTCATTATATATCTGATCTTGACAAATGGGTTTCCACCTTAGCAGCTAGATGTTGCTAAAATCCGATGATATTTTGATATTATGATAAAATTCATTGTATTATTATCAATTCCATTTAAACTGATGATGGTATATACGCCGAAGCTCAGTCGATAAATTGTTAACTGTTAAAGGAATGATTTTGAATTTCACCATGGTTCTTAATGACAATACAAACTAACACGTGTTCATTCACTTTCTATGCAGCTGAAGGACAGTTTTGCTTTATTTTTGTTGTATATTGTGTTTCTGTATGCAGAGAAACTCTAAATGTTTTGTAGCAAGTGTCTGCTTTACAGTTTGATCGTTTCAGAGCCTGTATTAGTCACGCCTTTGCATATATTATCTCAACCGCATGTGGAGCAGCAGCAAACAAAGCAGGTTCTGAATATAACCTTCAAACAGAATGGCTCTTCTCTGCAAGATGGTGTAGCAGACAAACCTTCCGATGTGTCACCATCTCCCAAAGAAAGGGCGAGTCTTGGTGCAGCCATTATGGAGGCGAATGTATGTTCAATATTGAAAGTTTCAGGAGAAATTTTTGCTGCAATCATTTGCAACTTTGTTTTTGTTTTTGCTTAAACAAACTGAAAACTGTATTTTCATGTTTCAATGTGTACTTCTCAACGGACAAATTTGTTGAAAAATCACTACGATGGAGTACATTGCTATAGAAATATATACATTATTTCAATGAAAACACTCTTCGTCGTAGAGACTTTTTGACGAAGTCCTCCTCTGGATCATCTTGGTCACTAAACAATTTGTCATCGCTCAAAGTATGAGTCGACTTCGTAACGCGTTGCTTTCATACATCTTAATTCTTTCCCTGTAGGGAAGAAAAAGCTCAGCTTTACGCAAGATGAGATGCATTCACAATGCAGGTATGTGTGACCATTCTTCGTTGTTTTGTTATTACTTTTATGATGGTTTCATTTCTGCGTTAGACCGAGTAAAACCATACAAATACCTTTGGCGCTGCAGTGAAAGTTGCTGTGCTCAATGAGATCTTTCACACGAACCAAGGTCCGTCTTTGTTTGTTTATAGAAACCAGTCAGTGATTTAACTGCTGATAATCCAGCGAAATACTCACAACTGGTTTTTATGATCAAGCAAAAACAAGTGCAAAGGAATTTCAAGATAGACTTAAGTTCTTCGATTAAGTGTCCCTGAAGATTTAAAGGGCTATTTATATTGTGTTACAATTTGTCAATAGCTTAATTCTCGTTGTTGTTTTTTACAGAAGAAAAAAGGCGCAAGGCCAGAATTAACCAATGGATAACAAAATTAGGAGAGTTAGTTTGCAAGGAGCGTGACGAACGCAAGGTAAGTGCAAAATGGATTTTTTTCCCTTTCTTCAAAAGACCATTAATGCCGTTTTGCGTGGCTTATATCGTATCATAATCGTGATGATGTTAAAGATTTGTTTGTTTTTAGAGTAAAAATGCAATTTTGGAACATGTTTTCAATTTCGTGAAAGAGAAGAAAAATGTCAACATGGAGGAGGGACAACAATTGAAAGGTGAGTTCTCATTTACTTGGAATGATGAACATGTTTTTGATTCCCAAACTGAGGGCGTTAGTTGGAAAAAGGGTGGGTTTTTTTACTAGCTTGTAAAACCGCCCTTAATTATGGTTTGATGATCTCTCCGTAAGAGTTTTTCTACGTTTCAAGTCCGTGTTTCATCTCGATGTCATTGTTTCTGTTCATAGATGAAGTTGTCTTGCAGCTGACTGTAAGAGTAAAGCATCTAGAATCCCTGGTGGTTCTATTGATTCAGCTTCTGAAAAAGCACTCCATCTCAGTGCCGGACTGTGTAAACGTGAAAAAGTATACTGGTGTATCGTCTCTCGAGCATGTTTTACAGACGGAGGAGAGGCAAGATAACTACGATGATACGCAAGCACATTTCCTAGTGGACGCATCAGCATGCAATTTTGAACACGGTACGACAATGGCAGTCGCCTCTTTGGGCTCGCCAACCCCTGCACTTGATTCAAACCAAAGCAAGGATTTAACTGGGCCAACAAGTCAAATAACGCCGATATTAAAAAATGCTGTCTTAAGCCAGTCGGTAGAATCTACTGATCCAGCCAGTATTCATGCAAACCAAATCAAAGTGGCCGACCTTTGGAGGCCAGTTGAATCTTTGCTAAATAAACCAACACTTGCATGTGACTCAGCGGAGTTGCCAGATCGGAATCTTACGAAAGTGACGTACGTCGTAACACCGTCAATGGCTTTGTGTGCCGACGGTAAGGACACCGTTGGCGCTAAAGACTCCATACCAGTTTCAAATTCTCCGGTGGGCGACGTATATATTGCTGACGTCACTAAGAATAAAGATGGTATGCAGCCAGCTATGCCTACATCGAGCAGTTGCGATGGCAACGTACTTGCGTTAACAGATACCGTACATCCACGAACATCTGAACGTTTTGGTTATATCGGAGCAGCTATCTCCCCGAATTCGCCGAAAAATGATGATCAGACACAAATTGTGTGTCAAAGTTGGAACAGTGTCACACAAGAAGATTCCACACCAACTACTTTGGAAAGAAACGCAGTCTCTACTACCACTAAAAATTCTCTCCAGAACATCGTCATATCGAAACAAGCATCGTCGCTTGTGGCGAAGTCTCAGTCGTGTAGCTCAGTAGTGACGGTGAAAACGTCGGTGAATAATATCCAGTCGTTTGGCATCGATAGCATCCTTATTAACCAGGATATAACGACACCGAGCGACTCAGATCAATCTCGATCTAGTTTGACCACGGTGCCACCAAAACGAACTTGTCCGGTGTCTCGACACAAAAAACGAAAGTCAAAAGTTTGTTTGCAACCAGATGCGACGTCACAGTGCAAGGAAAGTGGCGTCTGCAGGCCGAAAACCGCCTGTGGTCATACAGTCGCAGCTTTACTCGAAAACGTCGACCAATCTTTAGCATCAGTGAAACAGTCCGGCAACAGTACCCTTGTTACTCGCAGTCGTTCTAAGAGTGTAGCAACTTCCTCTGTAGAAAGTGTTCGTTCCCTTTCAGCTCCCACTAAAACAACTATCACATCGTCTCCTAGCAACGTGAAAACGACCAAAAGATGGGGGAATGTTGTGGCGAACGTTCAAAACAACGATATGCTGTTGACGTCATTCCTATTGCGCAGGAATGGTAACAGAAGAAAGAGGCTGGCGAAGAAGTTGTCAGAAAAAAAGGGTTCGTATCGTGAAAAGCCGAAAATAAATCATGATGCAGACGACAGTAAGAACAAGGAAACGTCGTCGGGAAATTTTTTTACTAAAGCCCTTGCGCCGACGACGTCTTGCACTTCTACAACGGCAGAAAATGGTTTTCCGACTAAAGAGTCAACTTGTGCAGTAACAGCTGTTGTTACGACAGTAGCGTCATTACCAACAGCAAACGTCGATTTTACTCCAGTCAGTAGTGTTGTGACGTCGTCATCTTTCAATCATTTGGGGAGCAACCACGACGGAGTGCCGTTCAGTACTGTCGGAAAAATTGTCGCTCGTGTCAATGCAGATTTAGACTCACAACAGACAGCAACCGACAGAAATGCGACAAATCCTTCTGATGTATCAGCACATCAACACAGTAGTTATAGTTGCTCCATACATAATACCGATGAGAGAAGCCGTCAGTTGACGTCAAGTAATACGACAGAGAATCAGGGCAACATCGTCCGAACAATGAAAGATAGAACGATAAAAAATAAATGGCTAGAGATGGGAAAATGTCAAGAAGAGCCATCTGTCAATGTGACCACACCCGAATTTGTCAACGACCAATGTGCCAGTCCCGTCATATCATATCCTAATTTCAAACGGAAAAGAGGCAGCACGTGTGACCAGGGAAATGTTCTTGAGGCAAAACGTAAATCTCAGCCGAAAGCTGTATCGGGGAAATGTTCGAATACGACTCCTGTTGAACGCATGACCAGCACGTTCTCAGCAGAGTCCCTGTGTCAGTCTGACCACCGGAAAGGGACTGACAAAAAGAATGTGAAGAGCGATCTGCGCATGTGCAAAGGAAAGCTCAAAAGTAAACAACACTCGCAGCAACAAACCCAGATCCAGTCTCAAAGTTTATCAATCCCAACGAGAAAATTAAACCATCATCCAACATATCCCGCTACTCTGCCCACTATTTTGAACATCTTTGCTCCAGCGCCAGTGCCAACTAGTAACATCCAACAAACCAATATGCCTGGTGGACTATCGAACTTCTCCGCAGAGGCGCTAATTAACAATTCCTGTCAAATGAATATGATGGGAAATAACATACCGATGCAAAATTATTCCAACAATATGATCCTGCCGTCAAATTTCACCAATTTTTCTGCCGACACTTTAATATCGGACAACGATTCCAACGTCACCTACGCTGTAAACAATCTGATCGGCGGCGGTCATAATAATCCAAACCACGTGCCGTGGAATCAGTCGTGGTTGACTCCCGACATGTCGTACAACGACTCGCTATTCAATATCTCTAATTTGCAGAATAACCTTCAACGTAATCGACATCTACCATCTACCGAATGTAGCCCGATTAAAAGTATAATGAGCATACTTCAGTCTCCAAATCCCAACAACTCGACGGCCATAGAGACGTTGGATGCTTCCCAACACCTGGGTAATTTTCTCAACAACATGTCAAGGCTCAGTCAAAGGCCAAAGAGACAGGCTGAAAGTCATGAGCTGAGTCCTCAACAAAACATTTGGTACAACGGCAATAACAATCATATTAAAGGTCAGCAAGCTGTCAACATGACGTCGAAATTGAACTTTCAACAGAGTTCTGACGTGATGTTCAACCTCCAATCCTTCCAACAGAACTACATAAATACCATGAAACCCACGCCTCAAAACGTGGTCGGGGGTGGTAATGGAGAAACCAATCAAATTCAATCACGTGTAAATGCGGGTCACGTGTTACCGTTTCAGCAATTTTCATTGGGTGACGATAATAGAACAACACGTAGTAAACAAGGTCCTACTTTCGGTAATTATCCACTTGTTAACATGTAGAAGAAAAGTAAAAAGAAATATTTTTGAGATCTTTGAGACCTCCATCTTCATGCTTTTTTCTAAAGTCAATATTTCTTGATATGCCCAGTGTGGAAATTTTTTGAATAATCTCTGCAAATGAGTACATTTCTATATAGAAATATACACACTATTTCAATAACAATGCTCTTCGTCGCGGTGATTTTTGGCGATTTTGCCCCATTGGTCGAATATGAGTGATTCAAAGGAACCATAGGGAGAAGTTTATTCACGTGAGCAAACAAGTTCGTACTCAGAAACGTTAAGAGGCAAACAGCCCTTTGTACAATTGGTTGAAAGTTTGTCCTCTTTATAAAGTTGCAACTCCCCTCTGAAATATCTATAATATTCACTGTTTCGTAATTTTATTTTAAGTTGAGGAAAACTTAACTGGTAAACTCGCTACTCTTTGTCTACATATGCTGCATCGTCTAATATTTTCTGAAAGAAAATCATGTAAGTTTTATGAAAAGCTAATATATCGCAGAGCATCTATTATACAGAGTTATAAGACGTCACTAGTTATTCAAATGAACGACGGCGAACGACACGTCGATGTCGCTTCCCGATGACTAATTTTTAACAGTCTTGGTTAGTTAGGTGAAAATGAAATCCATTGTGTGAAAATCCAATAAAAAATGGCAAGAATAGATCCCAAAATGTTTTAACAGCAGCAGCAGCAGCAGCAAATACGATACATCATATGAAAAGTTAGGTTTACTACTAGCCTCTGTTACATCATTATGCATGGTATGATGTCTGTTTTGTTGCACGAATTGCTAAAGCCCCCATATGGGCCGAAACGGACGGCGATTTAAGATGCGGAATTATGGCCTGACCTGGACCCCCCTCCGAAAAAAAATCATTTGGTTAAAGTAACTGAGAGTGGAGTATCGGGATGGATGCGACTTGAGTGTGGGACTCGAACACGGAGTCAGAGTGGTCGCACTCAAAAGGGTACTTTGGCGACTGCAATGAGTGCACTTTTTTCTGGATTGGCTGATGGAATCTCATTCCGATGGTATTATGAACTAGTAGTGCTCTGCTGGCTGCGCGAATCCAAAAAGTCTATCCTGGAGAAGCACGGTGGCGTTTGAAATAAATAAAGGAACTGTTTGTTTGAAATGGCTTCATGAAAATCAAAAAAGAAGAATATGAAGAGTCCATTCGAAATAAATGTTTTTTTTAAAGCTAATCTTTGAAAGCTGATCTGATAAGCTTTACTAACGACAAAAACGTATATCTTACTCAAATGACGGATAATTTTCCATTCCCCCGGTGTTCCCATCTTAAAAAGAGTTTTTGAGAGCAACACTTCTTTTTATCAATAATCGGAATCGGGTTCTATTTTTTTCAAAATCGGATATACTCTCAACGATGGAGATCAAGTCGGTCCAGATCCCCTGGATTGTGGCAAAATCATTCTTTTAGTTCTCAACTCTACGTCGAGTAACCAACGCAAATTTTTGTACAAAAGTTACATTTCAAATTTACTCTGACTTTTGATATAACAAAGTACATACAAGAGTTACATAAACCGGCAACAGTTAAGTTATGAGTCATGTCGTACAAAATGATGTTCATGGTCTAGGGCAGCGGGTGAGTATCTTGTCTTCACATTCATCTTTGTAGCAGGTAATTTGCTCGCAGAGTGGCAGTTAACATATCTAGTAATTCATTCTTGTTGATTTGTAGTCACATTATTTTACTTCACTGTTTGTGTCTTAATAGTATCAGTATATATTAACATTGAAGTAAAATGAAACCTGGTTAATTATAGCTTACTTTAAGGCTGAAATACATTATACATTTAATGGATCAGTTTAAATTGTTTGAAATAAAAGAAAACGTGATACATATAGCAAATTAAATAGAAATATAGTCCCCGTGGGCAAAACCGTCATAAATATAACAATTTAAAACAATTTAAACTGATCCATTAAATGATAATGTATTTCAGCCTTTAGCTTTAGGTGTTCTGCTTTTAATTGAGGAGGTTGTTCTTCATGACTGTTACATTGAAATAATTACATGATTTTATATTATACAAACTGTAAAACATTCAATCAATCAATCAATCAATCAATTTGACATATATTTTATATAGATTACCATCAATATATACAACGATAGTTATTTCTGCAGATATAATTGAAAATGGGCAATCTATAATGGAGACCGCCAAAATTAGCAAAGCTAGCAAGCGTGACGGACACCGAGGACATCACAAAAAAAACAACCACGGGACATCACAGCACAGGACAAACTAAAAACAGGCTGAATAACAAATTAAATTACAGTGTAAATGAGTGAAACAGGTTTGAAAAAAAAACAAAAACAAAAAACAAAAAAAAACAAAAAAAAACGAAACAGAT
The DNA here is from genome assembly GCA_027922465.2 of Turritopsis dohrnii. Lineage (NCBI taxonomy): Eukaryota > Metazoa > Cnidaria > Hydrozoa > Anthoathecata > Oceaniidae > Turritopsis > Turritopsis dohrnii. The sequence continues at coordinate 264,893 of BQMF02000216.1, read as the reverse complement.
CAAACAATCAAATAGGAGTTATGAAATGTGGATTTAAGAGTAGATTTCAATTTAGGCAAAGACAAATCTATCAATTTGGAGTCCTTGATTATAGTATGACAAAAGTCCCAAGATAGCATAGACTGGTGTCTAACAGATTTGAGGCCAAAACAGGAGGTTCTAACAAGACTGGAGTTAATGAGTCCTCTGGTAGATGCACGAGTATTGTAAGCGTGAGAGAAATCAACTACAAATGTGTCGAGTAAGGGTGAAGGGAGTTTAGCATGATACACAGAATGTAAAAAAGTTACATTCTGTATATGAATTAAATCAGTAAACTTTAATAAACCCAATTTAGCAAACAAAGGTTCTACTGGGGCATCAAAGTCTGCAAAACACATTATACGAACAGCACAATTTTGCAGAGATGTGATCCGTCGTACATACATAGATACAGGTTGACCCCATACTTGTGCACAATAATTTAGGTGTGAGTTAAACAGGGCAAAGTAGATTGAAATGAGGGTCTCTCTGGGTACCATGTGTCTAAGTTTACATAAAATTCCATTGGCACGTTTGAGTTTGACCGCGATACTATCAATTTGAGATTTCCATTTTAAGTTAGAATCAATCAAAATTCCAAGGTATTTAATGTGGTTACTAGGAAAAATCCTTTCACCACCGATTGACAATTTAACTTCGAAATCAACAGGCTTTGAGGGGTGTCTAAAGATCAAATATTCAGTTTTGCCAGGATTAAGAGCAATTTTGTTGGCATTGAGCCAGTGCCAAAGGAACTTGAGATCTAAATTAACTTTTTTGTTAAGAGATTTGAGAGATTTGCTGAAGTAAAGGAGATTCGTGTCATCAGCAAAGTGGTGAACAACAGAAAACCTAATAGCAACATTTAAATCATTTATATACAACAAAAATAATAACGGCCCAAGGACAGAGCCTTGGGGGACACCGTGTCTGACAATACCCATACTAGAAGAAACTCCATTTAATGTAACAAACTGAGTACGGTTAGTGAGGTACGATTTAAAAAGTTCTAATGGTTTGCCTCTTATGCCATAATGAAATAATTTTTTCAATAAAATCTCATGATCAACAGTATCAAATGCTTTTTGAAGGTCAATAAAAATGCCACAACCATAGTTGCCCTTGTCCAGAGCATCCATGATTTTTTGTGCCATATTGAGGATAGCATGTGATGTGGAATATTTTTTCCTGAAACCGAACTGATGAGAATAAATAACTTTAGTATTTTGAAGAAACTGATAAACCTGTTGATATATCAGTTTTTCATAAATTTTATCCAAATTTGATAACAATGAAATTGGTCTGTAATTGTTACATAAAAGTTTTGAGTTCTTTTTATAAACAGGAAGAACTTTAGGGTTTTTTAGTCTATCAGGATAGACTCCACAAACAAAAGTTAAATTGACTAGTTCGGATATTGGCTGGGCCACAATATTATCAATTAGGTTTAAGATACGAGGAGGTATGCTGCAAGGACCAGTTGCCTTAGAACTATCTAGTGATCTTATACAATTGAGAACATCATCCCTGGTAACAGGTGAGAGAAACAATGAATATTGATTAGGGTTCTTTAGAAATGTAGTATACGATTTTGTGGTACGTGGTATTTTAGCCCTTAATTTTTCAGCAACAGAGGAATAAAAGCTATTGAATGTGTTAGCAATAACTTGAGGGTTGGTTTCTGATTTACCATCAATTAATAGAGTAGTTGGAGGAGGTACAGATGCATTTTTACCAAGTAGTGAGTTAATGCCTTTCCAGACTTTAGCTATATTGCTGCTATTTTCACGAAAGTAAGATAAGTAGTGGGTTTTTTTGCTGATTCTGCAGAGTAATACAATAGAGTTGCGATATTTTTTAAATCTATCAAGATAGAAAGCTTTTTCCTGTGGATTTTTAGCAGAAAGATATTTTTTATGCAAGTTATTGCGAATTTTCATAGAGCAGAGGATACCTTTAGTCATCCAGGGATTGCCAGCCTTGGGTATGTCATGTAAACGCACTCTGATTAATGGTACCTTCTCCTCAACCAAATTTTGAATTGATTCATAAAAGCTATTGAAGCTATAATTAACATCATTAAGTTCAGGTTTAATTATTTTATTCCAGTCATAAGAGTTTATTGCATCCAAAAATGCATCAGAGTCAAATTTAGACCAGTCACGCACTTCTCGAAAAAGACTAGGATCATTTTTTACCTGATTTTTAATAATCAGGAACTGAGATAGATGATCCGATATGCTAGTAAGGATATTTCCAGACACAGTGTTTACAAAATCTACAGAACAAAAAATATTATCTATAACCGTAGCACTATTGCTGGTGACACGAGTCGGAAGAATTATTTGGGGTAAAATAGAAAAAGAACCAATTAAGTCCATAAATGTATGAGTATCAGCACTATTATTTGGATTCAGCAAGTCAATGTTGAAATCTCCCAGTAAAACTATGGGTTTATTCTCCATGGAAATTTTATGTAGGACAGGAGACAAGAAGCCATTATTGAATGCATCAACAGACATCACAGGATGCCTGTAAAAATTTGTATCGCCCTTATTGTTGTGATATACCGTCAATGTTCCTTATTACGGACAGCCTTCCTTATTACGGACATCAATCAAAACATATTCCAACTGTAAATTAACACGGCACATCCTGTACTGTCAACCAAACTATTATAACACAAACTTCTAAATCAGAGATAATTAAAATTTATTTCAACGCTAGAAAATTACCAATATGCAGTTAGAATATTTTTCTAAACTTTAAAGATTTCTTTTAAAAGAATTTCTTCTAAAATGGACTGCTCTCTTGAAAGCCATGCCTATTTTTGTGAGCTCTGTGTACAATTGTAGTCATATTTACGGATAGAAAATAATAATGGCCACCTCCGTCATGGAATATCGTACGGAGGGTTTTGACTGGTCGAAAATTTATGTTTAAAAATTAGTCGAGGAATGAAAATGAATTCAGAGCATGCTTTTAAAAAGTTAATTATCTTAAAATAAGTCAAATCAAAGTTTTTGTATGTCAATCACAGTGGGGGAGGACACTTCTTAATGATTATTGAACTAGATAGGCCATTATGATCCTTCACAGTCCATTTCTTCATGTGTTTTTATTGCTCTGTTTCATAAAACATTTTATTCAGTTATATGTGGTGAACTTGGTAAGAGTGAATGTATATTTTCGTGACAAGAATCTTTGTTTACTTTTTGTGTCCTTAATAAGGAAAGCTGTCCGTAATTTGGCACATTGATGGTACATAATCATAAAATCTTAAATTCATTATATAAGATCAATACAATATTCTGGTCATAAGTGAATTCTTTGGGTTGACTACTGTAGAACCTCTAAAATGGCTTTGAATGTTAGGGAATATTTCAAGAATATAAAAGCAACATCTCCAAAACAATCAATCCATTTTCTGGATGCCAACCATGAATATACCTTAGTGCATGCATGAAAACATCACTATCTTTCTTGAAAATTCTTCTGCCAAAATGTCATCAATCAAATTTTTCAATAATGCCACACTGCTGTCCCCAAACATTTTTAACCTGAATTTTTTTTGTTTTTGTTTTGTCTAACTTACAAAATCATATATTCATCGAAATTAATTAGACATGTATCCACAAAGAGGATGAATATATCACAAAAATGTTAACTGTAATCAATATTTTCACTTACCCAATAACCAGTGTCAGTGTCGGGCCATGTACATCGCCCGAACCAATATTTGACCATCTTGAACAGTAAGGCTAAGATGCTAAGATTAGATACTGCTTGAGAATTGGAAAATTTCAATTCGGCAAAGAAAGATGTGTAAACAATAATTATGATTATTTATGATTATGATTTATGTTTATATTTTGTTTTGTATCCTTAAATAATAGGACAACTGAAAAGTGTTTGTTGTGTTTTTAATAGCTATCAATCAAATTTGTCTGATGAGTCTCATCGCTTGTCGCTCGTTGCTCATATGATTTGTTGCCCAAAGCTTGCTGTCTAACACTTATCGACAATGTGTTCTAACTCGTTGTTTATTTTTTCATTGCTTTTAAACTTCATGACAAAATGAGAAAATTGTTCTGAAAGTGAATCAAACATGGCTGCTAGCAAGACAAGAAGAAAATTGTTTCAAACATTGTTGTTATAGTATTGAGAACTGTTTAAAAGGAAAAAAAAGAAGACAATATTTTGAGAACAGGAAATTTTCAACCATTGGGAGAACAAGGGTGCTGAGTTACGTTTGGTTGAGAGAACCAACATTTATTATTATACTATATTTAAACTAATATTAATAATTTATATAAAGTATATCACTTGTTTCTTTTTGGAGAAAAAAGATTTGATACTCCACTTGATTCGTCAAAACAAAACACTTTAAATTTTCAATCCATCATCTTGTGTTTTTATCTTCTGCAACATAATGAAAAGTTCAACGGGTTAGGTGACAAACAAGACAATGAATATCCAACGTTTTTAATATTCATCATGTGTCATTTTTGTGTTCATTGCCCAACCTTTTTACTTGGGTGAGAAAACTTGAGCATTTCCACCAAACTCATCGACGTCAATGAAGTATATGCGATAGCAATTGTCGTCACAGTGGAAACCAAGCTTTAGTGCGATTCAATGATTTTTCTTTTTGTTTACAATGATAATTCTTTTTTTTAAAAGCACTTGCAGTTGCTGGTGTTAATGAAAAGTTGTACGAAATTAAACCTTTGAGATAATCCTTCTAAATAATGGTTTCTTCTATGATGATTCATGTTTTTCAGGCAGTATATAATATTTCATCTGAAGTTTTAAATCATCTTGATAACATTGTTGCATGCCAATTTCATTAGCACACATTATTTTTGCCTGTTTTTTTTTGTTTTTTTTATTATTCCCTGACACATTCTTGCAGCAGTATTTTAAAATGTCAACCTATTTATATGTTCGTATTAGTGATTATTTTCTTAAGCCCGCTTTTGTCAGACTCAATTGTTATTGTAATAATCGTCCGTTATTTATTTAGGTTGCTTCTCTGGACTTGAACAAACAACGTCAAGGTTTGTTTATTTTATTATCCGATTGTTTTTTAAAGAATTGTATATCACTTAAATTTCATAGAAGCAAAATTCTTCTTGATGATTCAGTTTTGAAATTTTTTTATTTATTTCATTTTGGATAATCAATATAGATGTGTTAAATTTTGTATATTAGATAATTTAGTTGTGCAAACACTTTTTAAAATGTCGTAGACATTTCTGACAGTGCAAAAAATGATCATGTTTGCAAGTTGTAATTTGCGTAGGATTAAAGCAAGCTTTATTTACTAAGTTGTTGAATCGAATCGTTATATTTTGACTTTCCAGGTGATAGTAAGTACGTACCTCCACATTTAAGAGGAAAGCAGTCGTTTGGGCCAACTTATTTTGACGGACCACAAGGTGGTGGAGGACAGAGAGGTATGTAATTTTTTTGTCATTCTTACTAAAGTTATCTATGATGCAAATCATGGACTATGCTTAATTTTCAGATCACAGAGGTCCATACCAAGGTGGTGGTTATAACTCGGGCTACCACCAACAAGGATACAATCGAGGCCCAGGTGGTGGTGGTTATAACAATTATCGAAATAATTATCCAAATAACTACAATCACTACAATAATGCTGGTTATTACCAGAACAGCTTTAACAGCTACAACCGAAGAGGTGGCAGCGGTGGTGGCCAAGGACAGCAATTTTCCTGGCATTCCGAGCGAGGAGCTCGTTGGGAAAATAATGATTACAACAGTATGTATATAAATAATTCCTTTAAATGACATAACTGCAGTGAAAAGTTATAATCAATTGTAAAATTTAACTTTAGACACCCCAGAAGATTGGTCTAAGCCTCTGCCACGGAATGAAAGGCTAGAGGTTGAGTTGTTTACATCCACAAAATCTGGAATTAACTTTGACAAGTATGAAGACATACCAGTTGAGGCAACTGGCAACAGTGCTCCGAAGCCTATTGATTCTGTAATTTTATAGTTATTTCTATGTTTGTTGTGTTGTTTTGGGGTGTTGTCTATGCATGTACTTTTATCTGTTTTCATAGTTCGAAACTGCAAACTTAGGAGAGATCATTACTTCCAATATTGAATTGAGTCGCTACGCAAAGCCAACACCAGTTCAAAAGCATTCAATTCCAATTGTGAAAGCGAGACGAGACTTGATGGCTTGTGCTCAAACAGGTATCTTAGTGCTGTAGTTCTGTAAGAAATGAAACATGGAAAGGATTTAATTTTCTACCTCTCCAGTATGTTCTCCTTATGTTTAAGGTTCTGGAAAAACGGCTGCTTTTCTTGTTCCCATATTAAGTAGAATTTACGAAGAAGGGCCATTTGAAAATGCTGTGAGTTAGCTTTTCTTTTCTTTTGTTAATGTTTGGGTGACTGTTTGAACTTTTCTCCAGTTGCTTTTCAATACATTTACATAGTTTTCAGAAATATTAATTTTGATTATGTAGGGAAATGTCCGTGGAAGTAATAGACGAAAGCAGTTTCCCATTGCATTAATTCTTGCTCCAACACGTGAACTTGCCTCCCAAATCTATGATGAGGCTCGGAAGGTGATACCTTTAACTGAGCTTGATTTATTTTTTCTGCTAATGGAGTTTAGTATATAAAAATAATGACCTGTGCTAGTATGTGTCCACATCAACTAAGTTGTTTTTTTGTTTTTTTTATCTTATTTAGTTTGTTTACCGGTCTTGCATTCGACCATGCGTCGTGTATGGGGGTGCTGATGTGACTACTCAAATGAAGGATATTGACCGCGGTTGTCACTTGCTTGTTGCTACACCCGGTCGTCTTGTGGATATGATACAGAGGGGAAAAATTGGTCTTGAATGCATTAAATTCTTATGTTTGGATGAGGCAGATCGTATGTTAGATATGGGTTTTGAACCTCAGGTTAGCAGCCTTGCAATCACTTTGTACAGTATGCAATGTTATTGTAATACTTGATTGAAACAAGCAATTTGCTGTTTAGATTCGTGAAATTGTTGAAAAAAATGACATGCCTAGAACTGGTTCTCGCCAAACACTTATGTTCAGTGCTACTTTTCCAAAGGAAATACAGGTAAAAATCTAACAGAGATGCAACCCAAAATAGATCTGATATGGACATTCATTTTAACAATAAAACTGTCATCATTGTTGTCAGAACGCATTTGATGTGCTTGAGAACATTTGCTCATATGTTACTTCATTCTAATGCAGAATGAACAGTTTGTTATTCACTTGCCCTGGCTGTTCTTTTTTAGATGTTGGCTAGAGATTTCCTTGACAACTACATTTTTCTGGCTGTTGGAAGGGTTGGTTCAACAAGTGAGAACATTACCCAGAAAGTTGTTTGGGTAGAAGAACATGACAAAAGGGAGTTTCTACTTGATCTGCTTAATGCTTCAGGTGTGTTTTGTTGTTGAAATACCACTAGTTGATTGGTGATTGATTTTGGTTAATTTTTATTCTTGGTGAAATTCTTAGGACCTGATTCCTTAACGCTGGTGTTTGTTGAGACAAAACGAGGAGCAGATGCATTAGAGGAATTTTTGTATCGATGTCCAGAACAATACCGTGTTTCATCAATCCATGGTGATCGCCATCAACGAGAACGAGAACAGGCTTTAGCATCCTTCAGAAGTGGAAACACGCCAATCTTGGTTGCTACTGCTGTGAGTTTATGTTTGTCACTTGTTGTTTTAAGTTTCAATCCTCAAAGCAGCAGAATTTCAGTAAACAATCAAAACAATATCTTTGCAAGAAATCTTTCATTTTTCACCAAGTACAGAAAAACAGTAGTTGTTTAATAATACAAATAGGTGAAAAGAAGCGAGTATTTTTAAAAGAAAAAGACTTTGTATAAGCTTTGATTGGCTTGCTTAGTTGTTTTTTATATAATATTTTCATACAATATATAGTACTTTCCCGAATTCTTTTTGAAATTATTTTTCTTTTGTTTCAAGGTAGCTGCTCGGGGTTTAGACATACCCAATGTCAAACATGTGATAAATTTTGACATGCCAAGTGATATAGAAGAGTATGTGCATAGAATTGGCCGTACTGGTCGTGTCGGCCATACTGGGTTGGCAACATCGTTCTATAACGAGAAAAACAGAAACATTGCAAAAGACCTGATTGATATCCTATCTGAAGCAAAACAAGAAGTACCATCTTGGTTAGAATCTATGGGTTACCAAGCACAGCAACACCAGGCCGCTAAGAAAGCTCAGAAGAGTAGGTGAGGAACAACAACTAATAACAATATTATTATTTTATACTAGTAACCCGGGTAAAATTTTTTACCAACTTTAACTTCGAAAACGATGTGTCAAATATCGCGTTCCCCCCGTGACGAAAATTTTAATTACGAATTCGCGACTTCAAAGTTACCCATGTTGTAGAGCTCAAAAAACTGATCAAAAAACTGTATGGGAACGTTTCGCTACGACCAACCGTTAAAGAGATATCCTCGATCAAAGCTTTTGCTGACGTCATAGCCGCAGTACCAAATTAAACTTAGGTCCAAATTTTGCGTAACCCATTCACCCGTATTGCGGACCCTAAAAAACGTCAGTTACCCCTATTGGTTCTCGAGATATTTCCCCAAAAACGTCGTGTTCGATTAGGGATGCAATGCAATGATTCCCCGTGATAGATTAAAAAAATGACGTCACGGCACATGCTACTATATAATAATCATAAAAAAACGCATATGGCCTCACGAAAAATATGACCACGATTAAGAAGATTTTGACCGTAAAATTCAACAAAATTTATCACTGTCTAAAATAAAAGTGTGACACACACTCGCTATTATATATAAGATTTCATTTTAAAAACCAACAAATATTTAAGACTGGAACAATGTTGTTTTCTTACACATTAAATATGTTATATCAATTCCATTGGAATGGGTTTCCTTTAGTTTATCTGTCAAATAAAGTTCAAGAAAGTCCAATAATCATTCATGAAATTCAGCATCTATAGGTTTTCTACTTAAAGGCAGGAACTTGTGCCTAAAACTACAAAATCTTGTGAATGTCTTATTTAAAATAAAGATTTAAGTAAGTTATCAAGAAATAGAAACCAGAAAAAGAAGACAAATGCATCAAAGACAGACTCATCGACAAGCTATCTTTCTTAAGCATATTCAGTTTCTTTACATTTGTTTGATTAGTTGCAAATGCCTTCATGTTTGTATCCTGTCATTTTTTTCTTATCTTTATACTTTTGGCAGATATCATTCCATTGAACACCATAGAGTTAGAACTGTTTTGATGAGTAGTAACCATAGTAACCATTTTTTTCCAGGTATGGTGGTGGTAGTTTTGGTGGGCGTGATTATCGTCAATTTGGAGGTGGACGTGGTGGTGGGGGTCACCATGGTAATAATTATTATCAACCACCAATGCCTTATGGTGGTAATCCATATGGGTTTCAGCAACAGCCAATGTTTCATGCGGGTGGCGGCGGCAACCGTTCTGGTGGTCGAGGTGGCCATCGAGGTAACAGAAACAACAGCGACGACTGGTGGGACAAATGATTGGATATATTTCAATCATGCTGAGTCATCAATATTATACACCTGTAATCCCCTGATTGATGAACTCTCCTCCATATTTTTTGCACTTGGCATTTTGTTTTGTTCTGGAGCTTAATGGTTGTCACTTGGTGGTGAATGTAACATTCCTGCAGAAAAAAGACTGGAGCAAGTTTACCATACTCTAATTGATCTGTAGTATGCTGATTTCTATCCAGTTTCTTACGATTATCCTTGGAATTTTTCTTGTGTTGACCGGGAGATTGTTGGGATTGGTACCCGAATGACCAGATGGTAGGTTGTAAACAAAGTTGCATGTTTTAGATAAGAAGAAAGTTTCTCTCTCCATCTGCAAATCTATCTTTTTTAATTTCACGTAAATGGTGGTGGTTGCCTGTTATACATCTACAAGTTCATTTTCTATCCCATTTTAAGTTAACTAAATTCTTTTTAACTTTGATGCAGAAACAATATTTTTTTGTTGATTTTTTAAGCAGTTCCATTCTTTTCAGACGATTTTTCTTTATGATATCATCTTGTTTTGTTTTGTTTTTTTTTTTGTTTGCCTCTTCCTGCTTTTGAAAATGTTAGAAGTTTTTTATATTCGCGTTTAACTTAAAAAGCTTTAGAGTGATTTACCAATAGTTAGCTATGAGTACAGCATGCCGGGGAAAAAGACCCGAAATTGCGACGATTGCAAGTGTTGTTGTCATGGTTGCGGCTGTATTATTGGGTAGATCATTAATATATGCGAAGCAGCACAGTGTATGTTTTTTGACTAGTTACTTTATTGTCACAGTAACTTGTAAACTGGTTTTTAAATGAAGATTTTTATACCTGTGCTATTTTGTAGATAGAGAATAAATTTCATGTCCTGCGCATGTTATCACAAGATGTGGTATTGTGAAACATGCATTAGGTATTTATGTTGAATATAGTGTCGTTGACGCGAATATATATAAATATATACACTATTTATTTTTCTTTTTTTTGTTCGTTAATAACTTATAATGAAATTAGTGAAAAATGAAATTAATGTTTATAAGGAAATGTCGATCAAGAGACAATTAAAAAACTCTAATCGTTTTGTTGCTACCAACGTGGACGCGAGTGTTTTTCTTTTCAATGAAAAAACTCTCCAGATTTTAATCACGTGTGTGCAACCCTTGAACTGAGATTCTGACACCTGATTTAGGCTTGTCTGTTAGTTACCATCAACGTTTAACCTAGAGAAATATTTTATATTCTCTATCCAGTAGTTTCGATGTGTTCTTTTGATTTACGCTACTTCACAGTAATATGCAAAGTCACCACCACTATACTGCGACTAATGATGACGAATCCATCTTATCAATCTGGTATGTCGTCTAAGTGTTAAATGATCCTAAACTGTGCATAAACTTTTTGTTACAACCAACGTTTTTTATGTGCTTCGCAAAAAATGTAGTCGCACCAGAGGGATTTCATGTTTTCAAGTTGCCTATGTCATTTTGGAAATGTTTTCACTTTTTCGAGTTATGTTTTTTAAGGTTATCTTTAGGTTTTGCAAAAAAAAATTTACAAAGTTAGGTTTATTTTCTAATTGTACTACAGTTATGTAAACTGATGACCAGATAGCTCCATGTTAAACGAAAAATAAATTATTTAGTAAACAAGGTGGCTCTTTCTTTCAACATCCTTCATGTATGCATTTTATTATTCAGTATACATTCAAAAAAAATATGATATACAACTTTTGGACATTTTGTCTGGCATATTTCCAAGCACTTTTAGCTTCTACCGTTTTTTGGGAAGATTGAGTTTAAAAATAGTTTGCAGGGAGGTTGGGGTCCAGGGTTTGGAGCGGAACTTTGCTTATTCTCCAGAACTCCTGCTGAGAATCATCTTCGAATTTAGTATACCAAAAATATGACTATATACTCGTCCACAGAACTACAGAAATGAGATTGAAAATGTTTCGTAAATCCTTTCAGTTTCAAATTGTTAGGATTGAGTTGGAAATATGCCTGTTTGTATCTATAGGTGTTATAGTGGCCTTATATATAAGTGCCACAAACTAGTAGGCAAAACGGTATAAGATGTTAACATTAAAGTTCAACCATCGTCAGATATTTTCACGGAAAGGGGGAATTTATGTTCGAGGACGAGCTAAAATTATGTTTTATCGGAAATGTAAATGAATTTTTTTCTTGCGTTGTTTTAGGGTGTCTTTTTCAAAAGTTGATAATGCCTTTTAGTTCTTTCAACTTCTTATTTTCTCTAAAAGGAAATCTTTGGTCATAAGAGAAAGTTTTTTACGTTTAAAATTTGTGGAATTAAATTTTGCGATTATTGAAAAAACTGCGAAATTTCTGACAATATAGTAGTTGATTAACCAGCAAGATTTCTGTTTTTAGTTTCTGCAACAGAGAGGTATTCATTCTTAGCACGTGCACTTCTGGGAACCATCAGCCGTTCAGGGGAACTTCTTTTTGTGTGGTGATCAAAGTGCATTCGTAATAAAGCTAAACTGTTTTTATGACTTTCGCATTGGTGTTGGGCTGCATTGGTAGAAACTTTGGCTTCTGCAAGTTCTCTTTCAAGTGATTCAATAACCTGTTCATAAGTCAATTTAATTTGGCGTTTTTCTTCAGCAACCTTCTTATTATGTTCTGTGGTAATAACTGATATATCATCTTTCAGTTTTGTATTTGAAATTTCTAATTTCCGAGCTTCCTTGGCGAGTTCATTTTTTTGTTTTTGTAATTTCTGTATGGTTTCCGTCAAAGCGTTATTGCAGGTCTCATAAAACTGGAGCTTCCGCTCCAGGGCTTCAGAAATATTTTGATGTGTCACTGCGTGGGCTTTTATACATTCTTTTTCTTGATTTAACTTTACGATATCTTCATCTTTCACTTGCAGTCCCTTTCTAAGTTCTTTATTTATAACTTTTAGATGATTTATTTTGTTATTTCTCGATTCCAATATGCAGAGTAGTTTGATAGTTTTCGCTTTAAGTTTTTCGTATTCATATTTTATCAATCTTGTGTTTTCACCAGGTGAATCATCATCATGTTCGTTTTTTCGTTCTATTTTTTCAACTTGATTAGAAGTGCCATGCTTTTCGTACTTTATTTCCATCGATTTATCGTCGACATTGGAGATCTTCTTCTTGTTGTTATTGATGATGATTTCTTCATCGTGATCTGTTTTTTCTCCTAAAATTACTCTGGAATATGATTTGCTTTTATTCAGTGCACTAGAATAAGCTAAGTTAGCCCGACTTTGAGTTTTTTCAGGTTCTATTAGATCGTTAAGGTTAAATGTTGGAACAAATATATCATTCACCCAGTAATGTTTCGAAGATTTTTGATCCACTCCTGATGCCGCCATTTTGCGTATGCTCTTCATCTGGGTGTCAATTTCTATATTAAAAATGGCAGCACGAGAAACACGTGAAATTATCAAATGTCACTTGATGAATTTGATGTTATTAAAGTAGCGTGGTTTTAGGGTTTTCCTAACAACCTTGCTGATATGCCTATCATTTGGTCCTTTTTCCATCATCAATTTATTGATTTTGATTTTGATTTTTTTTGTTCATCATACACACATTATTTGAAGACAGTCCCCAGACAACAGGTCAGAGCATCAATAATAGATGTCTTCTTTCAAACCAGTACAATAGAATTGTTAGTGTGGCTTCTTTCAGAGTATCGAACAGTTTAGGTGTTAAAGAAATTTGATCTTACAAAAATTGTTTTAAGTGAGCAAGGAATGGGATTTACGAAAACCAAATTGCTTATCAAACAGAGTTTTATATAGACATCCAAGGAAATTGAGGACCCTATAGTACATGAGCTTTTCAAGATAAAATTCCATAAAAAACCAGCCCACATGTCAGATTAGACGATTGGATTTGATCTGTTGGCTGTTTTCAGCACATCTTATATATATTTCTTTTCTTCACTTGGTTGTGTAGTATCTGGCTGCTGAAAAATGAAAATGAAAGTGATTGGATGACAAAAGAATTATACATGCGTGAGCTGTGATTTTTTAATAAGAGATTTTTTTTATATAGTAAAAACACACGCTTCTTTGAAAACCAAAAATGAATTCGAACAAATAACTACTGTTTTGAACTAGATCTTTGAAAGCCATAATGCACAAAGACAGTGTAGATAGCTAACAAACGTATAAGGTAATAAGAAGATCTGAACTGAGCTTTAACAAGAAAAACATATCTAATTTCAAGTATCAAAGTGCTTTCAGTAGCATAAGTCCCAATTTTATGTAGACCTATTTGTTTAATACCATTCCTTCATGAATTAAGTAATGAAATATCAAAGAAAACGTATTTTAAAATGTTTGATATGTAAAACCTTAGAAAATTTGAAAGGCTGCGTTCCTTCATTAGAATTTACATTGCATTATTAGCAGAGTTTCGCAGACTCTATAGCGCAGACTAACTGTCATTTCGGCTAGTAGTAGGGTGTTTTAATATGGTATTCAGGCCTGGTCTTAAGAAAATTAGCAAACGTGTGGTCATCGCACGCCTTAATTGACGATATCAGTTATGGCGTGCGCTCGTGTAAGTTTTTGACAGACGTGCGATCAGTTTTTTCCAGTTAAGATCAACGATCTTCATGCTGTATGATAATCAAGTCAAATTTGAAATGTGTAAAAATAATGAGATTTTCAAGAAGAATGAATTAATAAAACAAAACATTGTTTTCAAAGATTCGGAACGTAAAATGTTAGCTATAAAGATTACTTTGACGGTAAATAAAATTTATTCAAAAATTAATAAAGAGGAAAAATAAAACCTGACAATAAAAAATTTGTATTAATCTCCATCGTTTTGGTTTGAAGTTCAAATGGTGTTTGAATTAAATTAAAGACATTTCCGTTCTATTAACTCGTCAACAATTGGCTGGCTATTTTTTTGAATAAAAGATTATTTTTCGAAACTGCAATCTTGTGCACACTTTTGTAACTTAAGAACGTCAAAAAGAAAGAGAAAACTACATAATACGTAATACATAATAAAATCGCGTGCATGAAGCTCCTTCATTCCTCAGTGGATTTCCCTGAGTAGACTTGTTTTCTACTACCAAACAAAGAAAATTTTTGAGCACTGATTTTTAATTCAAAACCACTACCGTATTCCAAAGCGATCGGAGACCTCACTACTGAAATGGCAGCAAAGTTTCGTTCCGTTATTGTAAAATTTAATCGTAGCACATGAACAATTTCTGAAGCAAAACTTTCAACATTTTGAGACAGATTTTTGTTGACTTTTAAATAAACATTTGTTATTACACTTGTCATTACAAGCTAGGCGTGCGATTGGCACACGCCTAAATTAATCTTGGCGTGTGTGGAGGCGTGCGCGTGCGATTGCACGCCTCTTACGACCAGGCCTGGGTATTCGCTATCGCTGCTACTGTAAAAAAACCAAAAAGTTGCCTGTACCTCAGAGACTTATGTTACACGCAGATAACTTCTGAGCTTTGCAATATGATTACTTATGTGATTATGCTCTATCTAAACAATGGATCTATTATTGAATTCGCACAGACCTTTCAAATTGCAAATTTTTATCGTGTTTTTAGGTATTTTAAGGCTCCCAGACAAGTTTTCTGCACCCCTTTTGAACAAATAACTACTGTTTTGAACTAGATCTTTGAAAGCCATAATGCACAAAGACAGTGTAGATAGCTAACAAACGTATAAGGTAATAAGAAGATCTGAACTGAGCTTTAACAAGAAAAACATATCTAATTTCAAGTATCAAAGTGCTTTCAGTAGCATAAGTCCCAATTTTATGTAGACCTATTTGTTTAATACCATTCCTTCATGAATTAAGTAATGAAATATCAAAGAAAACGTATTTTAAAATGTTTGATATGTAAAACCTTAGAAAATTTGAAAGGCTGCGTTCCTTCATTAGAATTTACATTGCATTATTAGCAGAGTTTCGCAGACTCTATAGCGCAGACTAACTGTCATTTCGGCTAGTAGTAGGGTGTTTTAATATGGTATTCACTATCGCTGCTACTGTAAAAAAACCAAAAAGTTGCCTGTACCTCAGAGACTTATGTTACACGCAGATAACTTCTGAGCTTTGCAATATGATTACTTATGTGATTATGCTCTATCTAAACAATGGATCTATTATTGAATTCGCACAGACCTTTCAAATTGCAAATTTTTATCGTGTTTTTAGGTATTTTAAGGCTCCCAGACAAGCTTTCTGCACCCCATTTGTATTTTTGTTTTTCATCTTTCCGTGTATTATCTGAAGAATACTAGTGTCTGTCTGGAAAATTCTTAGTATCTTCAATCAGAAAAAGTCTTGAGCATGAAGTGATATTTTGTGAAAAACAGCAGTAAAACTAGAATCTCAAAGGTGCTATTTGATGTGTTTGTCACACAAATTCATTATTATTCTTTGAGCATAAGATGATTGTTTTAATCTGGAACTCTGGCAAAGTTACTTGTTTTGATGATACTCTTGAGGATGTATATAAAGTCTTTATGTAAAAATGTGACAACTGTTTATTATGGGTGTCCATAGTAGGAAGGCTGTCCAATGTTAGGATGACGTACAGTACCAAAGAATAGAAGCCTTGAAATTCTCTCATGTCTTTTAGCATGCCTGCTCTTATTGGATTATGGCACTAGATAATGGAATATTTTAAATTGGTATTTCAAAAACCATAACAGTAGTTAATGCACCAGACATTTTGCATTATGCCATTCTTCTAGCAATGTCAAGATTTTATCTTCATTTTTGACCCATGGTATTTTCTATGATGAGAAATTATATTTTGGCACCCGATAGAACTCTAAAAGTTGATTAGCGAAAGTTGATGTGTAATTGGTTTTCCAGCTATGAATATAAATTTAAAATCCTGACGAAGAATAGAAAGAAAGCTTGTTACGATATGTAGTTTTTTTGACAATATTAAATATAAATATATAAAACGTAAAAGTCAAGTGTACGTATGTGTTAAGTACTATAGAAAACAAGAAAAACACATTCATGAATACCATAATACTTCGAGGTTTTACAAGTCTTTATCAAATATAAATATATATATATATATTTGGTGCAATAACGTGAGTATAGTTTGTTCACTACATTCATGTACAAACACGGCTGAATGCTTTGGTGACCTTTCAAATGTTAATGGTCGCCATGATAAATAAAGCTAACTCTTATGTCTGAACTTTTAGAGTTTTCAGGAGGTTAGATACACACATCGTAGATAATTTATGAATACTAGAACATCGTGCGTATAAGTTGTTTTGATGAAAATATAAGAACAATAGGCTTTCGTTGAAATGTGAATAATACATTTTAAATTACAGTGTGCATGGTGCTTCACACCGTCCTTCCACAAATGATCGTAAATAAAAAAGAGAATGTTATGTCCTGTCTATGCCATCTTTTTAAATATGAAAACCAAAATAATTTCAAAATCAAAATCAATAGAAACTAGCTTTTACTATTATGGAATTTACTCATTGGCAGTGTCCAAAATCTTTGACTGATTTATATGTAACAGGCGGTTATTACTGGGAATTTTTGCTCATACTTTCAATTTTGTTCAATATGAATTACTTGGATGCAAAGGTGATTGAAGGGTAACCAGAAACTATGTGTTTGCTTCTTTATTTTGGTTTGTTTGTTAGTAAAAATAATTAGCCCATCCATGAAGTATTTTAAGTATTGGCTCTCATTAGAAATGGATGATAACGTGAAACTGACACGTATTAAATGAGAAACTTGATTAGTTTGCAAAGATCCAATGTAACTTGTAAGACACGACTCTTAATACTATGCCGAGAAAATGAAATCGAGGTCGTGTGAGATGTCCTGTCTGCTGCATTTTTTAAAAAATGTTTTGGAGATACAAATATATTGCAGTTAAAAATATACTGTTCTCCATTAATTAGGAAAGATTTTGGTTATGGAAATGTCTTGAATATTGTTAAACCTTCATTGGAAATGTCACTGGTAATAGTAGGGACTAAAACTTGTATATAACCTGTATATAAAGTCAGAAGGTCCTCCTGATTCAAAACTGAACTTTTAAAACAATTCATCGCTTCAGAGGCAATACCGGATATAATTTAATTTTTGTTATATATTTAAAATTTATATCTCAGCTAGTTCAAACTTTTTGGAGAAATCTCTAGTTTTTGTATTTGCTAAGAACGTTTTTTTTCATTCAAGCCAGCTCATCGAAGCCATTGGTCTTATAAAGGTATAAGTTGTAGGAATTTCTGATTGATTAAGAGGTTATTTTCTTGCACTTAATACTACAGAGATGTCCATTCAGCGACTTTAAATCGTTTTTCAGATATAGTGGATTAGCAAAATGCCGTTAGATGCAATCCGATATGAAGATCGGACTATGACGATTCTCAACCAGGTGTTGCTACCACAGGAGACTGTTTATGTTGACATAAAGACTGTGGCTGATGGTTGGGAGGCTATTAAAGAAATGAAAGTGAGAGGTAAAAATTTGCCTCAAATTTGGCCTACTTTGCCTTCTTTTGAAAACTCACACCATTCCCAGTGAACTTTCGACAATACCCCTTGCCATATTTGAAAGGGACTGTTCACAAATGACGTCAACTGTTAGGGGGGGGAGGGGGGGTTATGCTAAAGTTGACGCTGGTTGACGGGGGAGGGGGGGATGTGACACTAGTTGACGTCAACCCACACAATTTTGCAGAACCTTGATTTTTCTAATTAAGTAAAAGTTTCTTATGAAAATGTTAACACTGAATGTGATCTTGATGTGGTCCGTGATAAGCACAGATGGAGTTTTATCAGAGAAAAATTACACGAAGATCATTGCAAATATTTTCACGTCTTATTAAAAATGCGTAAGAAACTAACATACAAAAGGACAAGTGGGGTGGAGGTTGTTTCTCAAACGATGACGTCAACTGAGGGGGAGGGGTCAACGCAAAGTTGACGGAGGTTGACAGAGGGGGGAGGGGGGTCAAAAATCTTGGAAAAATGGTTGACGTCATTTGTGAACAATCCCAAAGATATTTTGAAAATGAAGCACACACGATAAATCGTAAGAAATTTTTGAAAACTTTAATAACTCGATTCCTTTAAAGCAATATAATACTATCAAGTTAGTAACTCGATTTGATTTATTTGAAAAATTAAATTTGACTTTTTTAATTTCGAGTTAATAACTCGAGTTGCAAAAGCGACAAATATATTTCCGAGTTATTAACTCGAAAGAATATAGAAAATTAAAAATTTCGAGTTAATAACTCGAATTATGACGTCATAGTTCATAACTCGACCTTAAAACTCGATTTTATAACTCGGGTTTTCCGGGCCTCTTTCCACTCAGGTGCTCCTGCCATTGCTATCGTTGGTGCCCTGTCACTCGCTGTTGAAATGAATTCAAAGTTGTTTAATGATATCCAATCACTAAGAGAATACATCAAGACCAGCTTGGAATACCTTGTTAGTGCCAGGCCGACTGCAGTCAATATTTCTCGGGCTGCAAACGATATAACAGCTCATTTGGAGGCGGTCGTGAAGC
The DNA here is from genome assembly GCA_027922465.2 of Turritopsis dohrnii. Taxonomy (NCBI): domain Eukaryota; kingdom Metazoa; phylum Cnidaria; class Hydrozoa; order Anthoathecata; family Oceaniidae; genus Turritopsis; species Turritopsis dohrnii. Next base: position 245,723 of record BQMF02000216.1, on the reverse strand, counting down.
AGAACGCCGATGTGAAAGTCGTTCAAGAAAAGGTGATTCTGTTCATTGAGAAGATGCTGGAATCTGATGTGAATGACAACAAACGTATTGGCGAACACGGTTGCAAGCATATCCTAGAAAACCATGTCAGAAATGATGGCGTAGTAGTGATGACGCATTGCAATGCGGGTGCACTGGCCACTGCCGGATATGGCACTGCCTTGGGCGTCATACGGTCTCTCCACAAATCGGGTAAGCTTGATCATGCCTACTGTACGGAAACGCGTGCATATAACCAAGGTGCTCGTCTGACCGCGTATGAGTTGGTAAGTGAGGGCATCGATTCCACATTGATAACAGACAGCTCGGTGTCCATTGCATTATCGCAAGGCAAAATAACGGCTGTTGTTGTAGGCGCAGATCGCATTGCGTCGAATGGCGATACAGCCAATAAGATCGGTACTTACCAAATCGCTATCTCGGCGAAATTTCACGAAGTTCCTTTTTACGTGGCAGCTCCTACAACGACCATCGACATGAACATAAGTAGTGGAAAGGATATTCCTATTGAGGAGCGCAGTCACGAAGAAATCACCCATTTCAAAGGAGGTAGAGTCGCTGCTGGTGGTATCGGCTGTTGGAATCCAGCCTTCGACGTGACACCTGCACAGCTTATAACAGGCGGGATCATTACAGAGCATGGCGTGTTCGCTGCGAAAGAATTACAAGAACGAATGAAAGCGATTCTCTCGACTAAATGATGAATTTGCTTAGCTAACGTCTGTTTTATTGATATAGGGAAATATACATCATTGAATCTGAAATGAAATCTTTGACCTTAGTGAAACATAGCTTGTATTCACCAGAAAATCCCCTGGCCTAGAAACCAGTCTTTCCGATTGGCAAACGTTTGTATTTTTTTGATCACGTGGTGACGAACCAATCCGTAGTGGGTATTCACATCATGTGATCAAGGAGGATTAAACTATGACACCTACCGCCTAAGACATTTTGAAAGATTCTTTCTTAAGAGTCGATCTGTGAGATTTCATTGAAGATGTCAATCTAGAAGATAGTTGAAAATAATATATTTTGGAAAATCTTTTCGATTTAACTTCTCGCAGTGCATCTTGCTTTGACTCAATCTAAGCGTCATATCCTCGATCAATTTTCTTTGTCAAAGGTTTGCTTAATCGAGACACTTTAGACTGTTTTTTACTATTCTTCATTAGAATTGCTTTCCTTAATTTAGTTGTTTAAGTTTTTTTGGGTTTTTTTTCGAATTTTTGTTTTGATTGTTGATTGGCTCAATTTTATTCGAATTTTTGCGGAATTTCTTTATTTGTTTTTTTTGTTTTGTTTATTATTATTATACATTTTTATGCTTCTGAATTAACCGTGTTATTGGCAACATAGTTAACACGCAATGAACTATTTGGATGTGTAATTTATTGATTTATTGCCTTATACTTGACGAACGTGTGATAATGATTTTCTGAAGTGACTTGTTTTACTTTATGAGGAGGAATTTTCGCGTGGAGATATTTTGATAAACCCTGTGTATTGTCATTTTTAAGTAGGACTAAGTGAACTGCGGTAGACTTCTCCATCTTACAGTTTGTTGTGGTATGTTTTCGATGTTTACCGTGGTTTTGACTTTCGGTTAAAATTTGGAAAATCTTTATCCTCGCCGAAATAAATCACTGAATGTCTGCAAAGTTAAAAAATCATGATGTGGAAGCGAAGTCGACAAATTTGTTGAAAAATCACTGCGGAGGAGTACATTTCTATAGAAGTCAACACACTGTTTCACTGAAAATGCTCTTCACCACAGTCTTGTTTGATAGACAAGTAATCATTTATACTTCTCTTTAGAGTTAAAAATGTCATCTATCAAAACCACGTCAGGAGGAGTGCAACAATATGAAGGCTGCAATTTTTTGAGACAACGTTTATTGCTATCCACTCTATCCGGCATTCCCGTTCGGATATCTAAAATCCGAATGTACAATGACGAGCCCGGTTTACTTGAATTCGAGGCTAGCTTGTTACGGTTGTTCGACAAACTGACGAATGGAACAAAAATTGAAATCAATGAGAGTGGAACAGAAATTTTTTACGTGCCTGGTTTGCTGGTTGGCGGGGAAATCGAACATGATTGCAGTTGTGAGCGTGCTATTGGCTATTATTTAGAAGCTCTCATACCATTGGCTCCTTTTTGTAAGAAACCACTGGATTTGATTTTAAGAGGTGTGACCAACGATAACTTAGACATATCTGTTGATACCATCAAATTTGTTACAGTGGCCTTACTCAAGCGATTCGGCATTCAGGAGAATGTGGACTTGAAGATTGTGAAGCGTGGAGCCAAACCCGATGGCGGTGGAGAGATCCGATTCACATGTCCGACAAGAAGGAAACTACTTCCACTACAGTTTACCAATCCTGGTAAACTGAAACGCATAAGAGGGACAGCTTTCAGTATGAAAGTTTCGCCGGCAATTTGCAATCGCATTGTGGTGGCCGCACGTGGCGTATTGAATCAGTTTTTAAGTGACATTTACATTTATGTAGATCACGCCAAAGGAATATCTTCAGGTAACAGTCCCGGTTTTGGCCTATCTCTCATGGTCGAGTCTAATACAGGTGCTATGCTCAGCATTGACGTTTGCTCCAATCCGAAAGGTGAAGGTGAGGCTGTGGTCCCAGAGGAGCTTGGTAACGAAGCTGCTATTGACTTGCTGCAGGAGGTTTATAGTGGTGGATGTGTGGATTCCGTCCATCAAAGTCTGGTTTTATTATTTATGGCACTCGGACAAATGGACATCTCTAAAGTGATGTTAGGACCGTTGACGGCGTACACTGTGGAGTTCTTACGACACATGAGGGACTTTTTTAACGTCATGTATAAAGTGGAGCTCGTCAGGCATGATCTTGACGGCAACGAAGGGCGTGGTTCCGACGAAAAATACTTAGTCACGTGCATGGGAGTCGGTTATACAAATTTAAACAAAACCTCCATATGAATGTTCCGCTGGAGATACGTGCTTTTAATCTGGTGGTGTACACTCGGTTGGCAATCATGCAGAACCAACATGAAGCATTTTAATTGAAAGGTTAGCGCCAGCAGAATTCAACGTTAACCGAGAACACGAATCTGTTGTTGCCGTATATTTCATAACACAATTTTTGACCGACACATCAGTCATTGTCGGCTTAGTTGTCGGCCTTTACGATATGATACAATCAACAGAACTCAAACAGTGAGCAATCTGTAGTGTTGATTGGTTCGCACAGAACAGGGATGGTGTGTTTTTGTTAATATATGTTTATTGTTTTTATATCTGATCTCGTTTGAGTATTCATGAAAAACCTCACTGATGTTCTTTCAGCGTAATGCCTGTGACGTATGGCACCTTACATTCTACTGTATGCTTGTTTTTTTTCTTTGCATAACTTAACATGGTCTATGATCGTGTTTTAAAATGCCTTTTAAAGGTTTCTTTTCTACTTGGCGAAAATGTCGTGGTGGTAAAATTTCGTGCAATTTGATTGGCGCAGCAATAATCTCTCGGTTCTGTGAACCAATGAGATTTGAAAGAAATATTTCGCCTAGTGGAAAACCGCCTTTAAAGCATTTATTTTAAAGAGTTTAGTCCCCAGGACTACTCGTGCCCAGTACCCCCGAACTGCTTCAATGAGCGGCATTTGCGGCTGTGTAGAATAGACCTTTCTCGAATTTCTGTTTTAACGATGCATTGTGTCCGAGTTGTCGTGTCTAACCTCGCTTTTAATTTTCAAACTATTTCTAATTATCGGAAAAGGAAATTAAGTATAATAGAGACCATTGCTAAGTTATAAAGTAATGAAATCAGTGGAACAATGAATCGCATTAAAACGAGGTTAGATATGAAACTAAGTCATAGTTGAGAGTTTAAAATGAAATTCGGGAAAGGTCTATTGGATACACCTACTAAAATATAATCAGCTAAAATTCCTCGGTTAAAATTTTGTCAAAAGCGTCTGAAAAGGGGAGTCATGGATTGACCCTTTCTTCTTTAACCCAAAAATATTTAACAAAGTTTCCATGGCGTTGGATAAAAATAGGTAGTATACCAACATGGAAACGGGGCTCGCATCAAACAACTTTGAACGCGACGTGTAATGTTTCGCGACGTCTTACGTGTGGATTTAGTTTTTTTACAACCTCGAACCCAGGGTCTCTTGCCCTTTCGATATACGAGATAGCGGCAAAGAAGCTTCCATATATCGAAAAGGCAAGAGACCCTGGGTTCGAGGTTTAGTATTTTTTAATGAATTGTTGTTCTTTTCTCAAGGGTTTCTTAAAATATTACTAGACATGATTACATTCTTAGCGAAGAATGTTTAGTTGAATTTATCACAATCTATTTTCATCACCGAAATACTCAGGGTCTCCATTCCACCTGCATTATTTTTGATTACCAGCAACAACAACAAAATATGAGTTTTTTCTGATTTCGTTTCTATAATGGCTTTTTTGAATTTTTGAAAATTTTTCGTTTTTACTTTTCGCCTAAATTTTTAATTTCGTGTGATCCACGAAATTTTCGCATCCTGAGGAGGTGTCCGAGCTAATCTGCCAGTACTCATATCTGTACATGCTGCAAGTAGAGAATATACGATTGAATATTCCATCATCGTGTTTACCACAGATAATACGATATATGGACGTCGTTTTCGTTCCATCATAGAGCGTCAGTTTGAAATGGAAATTTGTGAATGGTAAATCACCTGTTCTAAGCCAGTGAAGTAAAAGAAACACCTTTCTATATCTGAGGTAGCCTCGATTTCATCAAAGTACATTTCGTCTCTTGAGTTCGTACTCTTCTTGTGAGTTCAGAATGGAGACATACCAAACTCGTCACCAACCTCCTCTTAATCAAATATTTCATTAGAAACATAACATGGGAACGAGAATGCACAAAACCATAACAAAAATAAATTTCACGATGTAAAAGTATTGGAAATTTGAACCAATGTTTTTCAAATTGGCAGGAGAAGAAAACATCAGTCTGTTTTTGATCAAGTTTCGCCATCAGAAAAACAACATTATCATCATACTGCGAGACAATGGAACTAACCGCTGACTGCACTGTTTTAAAACCCTCGTCCATAAGAAAATACATGCAACGTAATTCCTTTTATTTATATTTTGTGTCTTTTTTGTCCGCTCTATGCACAAGTTTAAAAATGCATAAAGGTGAAAGGGGAAGAAGACGATGTATGCAGTGCTGACATCATTAATCTGTTCAGGACATCAAAATAAATCGCAGGTAAGTCTTTCAGTAATGCTGGCATTCCATCGCCTTCCTAATTGAATTAACCGTTTGCAAATAGATTCATTTAAAACGGAATTATCTTTCTTAAATGGAGAACTCCCCAAAAGAATATTAAATACGTTTTTAAAGTGAAGGAAAAAAAAATTTTTTGCTGGTTCATGTTTGAAATACTCAAATGTTGGCAGTGGTTTTATGTTGTTCGTAAAGCAAGACGTATGAACGTAATTTTGTTGTTTTTACATATGCAGACGTCGAATCTTGAGAAGGCCATAGAAAAAGTCAAAACATGAACGAAGTCTTTAGAATAGCGTTTTTTGGGATAAACTTAGTCCAAGGTCTTCAGTGGCTGTAAGTATGCAGTTGATATTTTTGTTTCTTTTCCAAGCGGATATTTTTTGGAAGGTACATTGGGCCTTGCGTAAGATTCACATGTACACCAACAGATTTTGTTTTCGGACAGGCAATATAATACGAACTACTTAGATGCCTTTCGATGATACCGTATAATATAATCGTGATTGAAGTTATAACTTTAAAAGCGAATTTGTTTTGATCCTTTTTACATTGTACTGTTATTGCCACACATTCTGATTGGCTGATTTTCATTTCGTCGCATTCGATTACCCGACATCCTTACAACCATTTTACGACATTAACGACACACGCCTTTTATGCCGTCGTCTGTGCACACGTCTTAGTTTTGTAATATTTTTATTTCTACGCAGAAGTTTCTCGTCTCCTTTGAATCGAGTATGGCGACCTGACGATTGCAACAATGAAGTTTTCAAAGGGAATATTATTAGTGGTGACCAGCTAGAGTTCTGTTTGCGTAACCTCCATTTGATGGCAATAATAGTACAGGGAAACCATATCACCAGACAACATTGTAAGGAACAATTTAAAACGATGAGATGGGATTGTGCGCGTATTGATCAAATCGCAAATAGCTACATTCCAAAAGAATTGCTCGAAGGTAAGATATTTTTGTTTACTTTTCTGGGTTTTTTTTTTTTTTGCTGTTGTTTTTGTTTACATATCGGAATTGTTTGCAAATATTTCGACTGATCAGAAATGAACTTTTTGGTCAAACGGTCAAACTTTTATTTTGGGACAGATTTTGTTTGCTACAAAGAGACTACGAAATTGTAGATACTTGTGAAAAATTACGAAATCGAAAATTTGTTTCATCCGATAGAAAAACCTTAGCAATATTGGAGCCCTGAAAGCATGGTCTGTTCTATAACAGCTGTTAATTGGGTTCGGGGTAATGTAGTAACTTGCATGGTGAAAATTGTTTTTGACGATTTCTTGCTAAGAGATACCCTCTCAACTGGTTGAATCCTATTCGGTAAAACCTTAATCACGAACTTTTTTTTATTTATAAACTCCTTATAAGAACATTCAGACATCGTTTTAACCATATGCTTTAACTCTTATGATTTAGCTTCAACCCATAACTTATTTCGAGACAAGCACTAATAAGTACACGCTTTTGTTTATCCCGATTTCAAACCCGAAAGTAAAAAGTTAAAGCTACATAGCGTTCCTGCGTAGTGTAGATTCTATGAATAGATATGACGTCATGTTGAAGGTTCGTACAAGTCATTCCTTGTACGTTCACAAACGTTCACACGGTATGCTATCTGCAATTAATGTGGTAATCAAATTAAAGATGGGGGACGTATACAAAACTGATAGTGTGAACAATATAGCGATTGTTTTTGTTTTATGTACTTTGATCGAAAGCATTAATAAACCTCTCTTATCGCGTGCTTATATCAGTTGTGAAAGCGAACGAAGATTCTAAGGAGGAGGAGGAGGAGGAGGGCGTTTTTGAGTGCCTTTTGTCATAGTAGTGTGGGCATACAAAAACATAGTAATATGTAGTTATGTTGAGTGGATGTGAGGTCATTCATTTCTGTTTTTTTTCTTCGGACGGATGCAATCGATTAACCTCGTGTGAAACGAACAAAATATCGATTTAAGCTCGGATTATTATCGGACCTTCTGATCGATTACCTTCTTTAATCTTTATCTCCTTATTTTCATAAATCTAAAAGTTTTTTTTTTACTTTGATAATCTTGTTCCTGTATGAGGAGTTTTCGCAAAACTAATTCTGTCCGATTTGCGAATTGTTTTTTCATCCTTGTCTGCGATTTTAACCTTTTTTGGGGGGCAAAAGAAAAATACCAGGTGCCTGAGCCATAAAGACGTAACCATGACGACCACGATCAACCCATGGAAAACTGAAAATTTCATGGCAGGTCCAATAATTCAAACTTTCAGTGACTTGATCTACATTCCTCAACTCTTTCACACGAAAGACTCTCGATTACTGGAACATTCGATAAATCGAACAATGTAAGTAATCGTATAAGTGTGATTGATACCTTCAGTCTGAAAAAAATTAAATCTATTAAGGGCCTAAAAATCTTTTAAACTCCCCCTCCCAAAAAAAAGCTGACCCGAAAAAATACACACTACAGTATGATTTTGGCTGCCGTTCGGAATGTCTTATCGTCTTCTTAATTTTTATAATTTACACTTGTCATAGAATAAGGATAACGTTTAATCCCTTTATAGAAAATCGATAAAAAATCGTTAATCCTCTCGATTATGCAGATAGACGGATGAAGGGAGAATTGTGAACAAGACTGAATGACCGAAGCATTAGATTACGTCAATAAAATCTAATTTTAGCGGAAATCCCGCAGCTAATATTTGACCCTTTGACTTCGCCTGGCGTTGTATTCTCTGAGAAGTCAATATGTATTATTTACCCCATTGTAAAAACAACCCCGCAGTTTTTAAATTGACAAAGCCAATCCACTTGGGAGGTTTTCTGGTATTTTCTCAAGGAAAACACGATAGATGGAAAGCGACAAAACAATTCTACGTCCTAATCCGAAAACCCGGTTTGGTTTCTGTGCATTTTTAAAATAGATTTTGTTCAGATAAATTTTCGTGTATCAGTAACATCTCGTCTCAGTCCGTCTTTGTTGTGCGTGTGGAAACGAGGCTTCTAGGTATTGTCGTTGATATTTCCATATAAGAGGCTCATTCACACACATTCACGAGAGGAAATTATAATTATAATTTTTTTTTATAGTTTTTTTTTTTCAGTGATGATGAACCCACGCGCATTTTGACACTCAAATTACAAACATGTTTTGGCAAAAAATGCCTCCAACGGAAGCGCTACGCTGTGTGTCTTTGACAGTTTTTTTTTGTCTAGTCTCGATCCGAATTTCCTATTACCTTTTCCCGCCATATCCTCATATCCAAAGAGTAGGAGACTAGGTTTGAAGTTGGTTCTTGTGCTATTTTAAACAGTGGCGATTCCTCGGTTTTGTGCTGAGTGTTGTTGTTAATACCCGCAGTAAACCCGCAGATTCTGCGTGTTTACAGGAAGAAATGTTGTGCCATTTTGTAATGACGAAACATCATTTTTCTGGAAGGGAATATAATGCAGACCAGATCGATTTGATCGAATCAAAATAAATCCTATTCATTTTAGATACACCAGAAGCTGCTTATATATATGCTTTGTCAGCAGCAGCTGTTGCATATCGTTACACGGAAAGATGTTTCACAAATAAAGGATGTTCCTGCGGTCGCAGAGGGAGTGTATGGAACCATATGTATCCAAAAGAACGAATCAAGTTTCACCCTTGTACCAACTATATAGAAAAAGGGGTCGAGTTTTCTAAGGAATTTACGGAGACCATCTACGAAACAGAATTTGTATCTGATAAAAAACTCCAAACAAACCGTATCAAACTACACAATAGCAAAATGGGAAGAGAAGTACGTAGAGCAGAGGAAGTTTACCACTAAAATCTTCCATGGATGATTTTTACAGGTCTTAAAGGGGAAGTCTACTTTTAAAATCAAAATTGTGTTTTTGGTACAGCGTACGCCACAAAAAAGTCTAGGTGTTTGAAAGACATTTCTCGAAAAATATACAAGGTTTTTAGGAGTAAACTTAATCTTAATGTAAAGAGAATTAACTAACTTAAATTTTGATACATCATGCAAGGAATTTGGTTTATTTGTTAAAGAGATGTGGAGAAAAATTTTCATATAAATTTCGAAAAACCATCGGTTTTTAACAAAACAGGGTGTCAAATTATTTGTAATCAAATCATTTTGGTCAGTTAAAGAATGGTTTTGACTGTTATCAATGACAGTTAAAAGAAAAAAAAAATAATTTCAGTTTTTTATTTTCAAAAGCATTTTCATTGGCATTTACAAATTTTCTTGCCCTAGACAATGTGACATCGCAACGTGCAAGAATAAATTGCTGACATATGAACATGTAAATAACTCACGAAATTTTAGCGCTACACTGCTACAATTTTGTATGTATACTGACAAACATCAGCAGGTAATCACTTAAAATAAATGCCGCATCATTGTAATTTCGTGAGTCATTTACATGTTTAAGTCGGCGATTTATTCTTGTACGTTGTGATTTCAAAAGTAGACTTTCCCTTTAGTTGTAAACCTCTACGATGGAGTAGCATTCTGTTTCACGCTAGACTGTGCAACAATTTGAAAGCATCGAGCCTCTCGGTTAAAGCTTCTTAAAATAGTCTGAAAAAACGAGGCATAGCCTGAACATAACCCTCACTAACCCAAACAGATTTGACAAGGTTTACACCATGAAGTTTTGATGCTTTCAAAATGTTAGAAGATGAACTATGTGTTATATTGAGTTTTCAATTTTAGGCTTTTCAGAAAAGTGGCATTATAAAATGCCAGTGTATTGGTCCATCCACAACCTGCGCGTCCAGTATATGTCATAGAGTTGTCCCATTGTTCAAAGTAACGGCTCGAGAAGTATATGCCAGATACACTAAAGCAATTGAGATTGGAAACAAATTGAATAAAAACGAACAGAGGTCTCGATCCATGACCAAACTAGTCACCATCCACCAATCAGAAATCTATAAAGATTCGAAAAGAACCAATGTTAGAGACACTTCTTTGCAGTTCGGGCGCGCTTCACCGAATTATTGTGACGTCAACTATGAGTACGGTTTGATCGGTACAAAAGGCCGACACTGTGTTTTGAACAGCACCGACACCGACTCGTGTCAACATCTTTGTTGTGGTCGGGGATTCCACGTAAAGTCGTATAAAATAACAGATTCATGTAACTGCAGATTTGTATACTGTTGCCGTGTACAATGCACGAAATGCATTAAACAAAGAGTCGACTATATTTGTAAATGATATTATAGCATAAGTTATACAACCTGGAACCCGGGATCGTTTTTCGAGCCACTGCCTGAATATCACACTGGGATCCTGGTTTCGAGGTTGCTTTGAAGAAATTCTTAACTTATATAAATAGAGTTATAAAATTAAAGAATGTTTTACGCCATAACATGACGTCATATTTTTGTCCCTTTCTGCCTCGTTCCCACATTGTCCGTTTGAAAACTTTAATTGATAAACAATCGCGGACAAAAAGCATCCATTTACTTATGCGCTATATTTGTGTGTCCATTTTTATATACGTTGGTAATATCATAATGTCTTCAGTCCTGTGTCATGGAAAAGAGTGATTGGTATCAATCCAGTATGGAGAAAGTAAATTCATATTTTTTAGAGTTTGCATTCAAATACAGTAGACTTTCTACAAATCGAACCTCCATAATTCGAACTTTTCTAATTCGAGCGAATTTCAACGTCTGTTCACTTATCATTTCCTTGTGATTGAACCTCCGTAATTCGAATTCCCCATAAACCGAACCACATTTATAGGGTCCCTTCGATGTTCGAATTACAGAGAGTATACTGTATACTGTATCTCTGACGAATAAGTTAAGTATGTGCTGCAATAATTATTCTCTAGAAGAAAAAGTTTTGCTTTCTGTCACACGATCAACAGCGTATTTTACTTTTGTCCTGCTCTTCTTTAGGATAATATCAAAGGTTAACAGCGTAGCAGTGAAATACACTATATACACAAACAAGACTTTAAACACGTTTCTCGTATCGAGGCTATATGATGTAGTCAAATTTTCTGATTTTTTCCGATTTGGTTTGCTATCAACCTCGAACCAAGGTTACCGACTAGACTTTTTGATATCCCGGGGGAGGGTGGCAAAAACCTGGGTACGAAGTTGTTGACTAGACATAGAAAAACTTCCCTTACCAAAGTTATTTTGTTCATATAGAGAAACAAGAGGAGACACGAGGCCTGAAGGTCAGCGCTTTCGCCAAAGTTGAAAAATTTTTGACTATGAAGCAAAATGGAAAAATCACGTTTTTGTTCCAGGAAGGTCAAATAGGAATTCATGAGCGATAACTGAAGTAATAGGAATAACACATAACACATTCAATGATAAAACAAAACAGGTCTGGTCTCAAAGTTGTGTTCAAATTGTGCCACAAAACTTAATTCAATAAAATGTTTATCCAGAAATTAAAGATACAAACACTTATCAATTGACTTTCATCTATGCTATCTAAGGACGACATCATTACAAATGAAACAAATATGATTGTCTTTGAAGTGAATTGAATAAAATCGGGTTGCGAATAAATGCAGGATTGCATTAAAATCAAAAGATGTACCAATTTTGCCCAAATTCGCACAAATAAATCCACGCAAAACATTAAGACATGAATGCAATGTGGCAGGCATAGAAATGGTGATTTTCGCAGCTACTTCTAAGCTATATATATTATAAAATACACGCATTGCACTTTGTGCACATTCGCAAAAATAAATCCAAACATTTTCCTTGAGAAGCTCTGACTCGGAAAAATTAATCCATGCAAAACGCTTTCAAACCTTGGCTTGCAAATGTTAGTCCACGCAAAAAAGAAAATCCCCTTAAGGTACCTCACAAAATTTCATGCAGACCTTTATTCCAACGAATCGTTGTTTATTCTAATGATTACAATGAGTTCAAAAGCAAACTTCTCACACACATTACAAAGATGAATTCTGCAAAGGAATGACTAAAATAACTGATGATGTTAAAAACTGCCATGAGCTTGTATTTTTGTCTTTCTTCATTGAAAATAAAAAACGCATGCAAAAGAACTGCGATTATTTATATAAGATTAAGAAAACAAAAGAGACTGTTGGCCATGCAGAGACGACACAGAGTAAAAAAAATGACAAAACTATAAATAAGTGAAGAGACTTGTAATGACTCCACATTGGTAATTTGTTCATTAAAATGTTGATTATTGAAAAGACAACGTTTGTACTGCACCACTTTGTAATCCCTGTCCCACTTTGTAATCCCTGCCCCGATTTGTAATCCCTTTGCCCCACCTTGTAATCCCTGCCCCGCTTTGTAATCTTTTTGCCCCACTTTGTAATCCCAAACCTACCCCGATTTGTCATCTCTCTTTGCCCCGATTTGTAATCCCTCGTCATTTTTGAAGATGGCAAGCTGCAACGAGCAAACTTAAATCAATTTGAGATGTATTTGAATAAATGGCTCATTTATATAAAAAAAACTGAAAAAAAACTTGACAAAAAATCATTAGTTCTAAGAAAGATTTTTTTCGCGAAAAAAAATTGCTTTTCGTGTGACTAAAACTCTTTGGCGTTTTTCACAACTCGCCACTTACAGAGGACGCTGTGCAAGTAGAACCTGATCACCTTCCAGCTAATTTGGAAAGTATGCCAATTGAACTGCTAGAAAAAATTTTCATTCATGCTCTATGTATATCCGACTTCAGATTTCCAACACATGTTTGCTGGACATTTAACAACATGATCAGTGCACTTCCCCGTTTTTTATTATTTGAAAAGAGAGATACCTCATCTCCCCCGAGTTTATAAACTACAAGGATGGTTTACCAAAACCAAAACAAGATGGATATATAACCGTCAGCATGCAACGGATCATATGGAACTTTGGATCAGCAAGTGGGCTAGTTTTGGATCTAAAACGTATTGTTCAATCATCAATGTGGAACACAGCTTGGTTGATCATAGCTTTAGAAACATTTGATTGGTATGTTATTAGGAACATTTTTTGGAAAAATAAAAAGAAGTAGATGCTAAGTAAAGTATTTTTGTTAATATTTGTTTAATTTTTTAACTGTTCTATGTAGAAGTCTTACTTTTTTCAACTTTTTGACAAATTGTTGTAGATAGAAATTTCTTATGATTGAGACTTCGCAAATTTTTACTTCATTCGACATTGATACTGTTGGTATTTTGAAAGCAACCTGTGTTACCATAGCAACCTGACGTCATATCACGTGACAGTCAGGATCTAATGTTTTTGGTACCCGTTGAAATTTGTTACTAGTTTGCTTGAAAAAATTTCAAAGTCTCATGCAGCATATTATACAATATATGCCATAACGTGGAACAACATAAAATTTATGTTTATATTATATATTTCACTTTTATTATTTCGTAGCTACCCTTTGTGTACATCTTCATTTCTTCGATTTAATAAAAAATCCAATGGCTATTGGAACAAAAGATGAGAAATAGGATCTGAGTTAATGTTTGAACGCCATGAAAAAATTGATGTTTCTTAGATTATATTCAGCATGAAAATGATAAAAACAGGCATATGTTTTACTACAACTAGAGATATAAGATATTTGAACGGCATGAAAAAATTGATGTTTCTCAGATTATATTCAACATGAAAAAGATAAAAGGCATACATTATGTTTACTACGACTAGAGATAAGACCCTTAAAGACATTTGGCGACAGTTCACCTCACCATTTTAAGAGTTGACTCTAAATTTATGACTCGCTTTACATTATATTACCTTTAATCAGTACTGACGTTAAGGATATCAAAGCCACAAAGAAAGCTATATTCTTATTAGTTTCCCAAGGGGAAATAAATAGATTCTCATTTTTCAAAGTTTCTTTCCAAGTAAACACAAAAGTATACTAATTCCAGTTTTTTGAAACACTAAATAACTTAATGAAATTTTATCAAAAACTACTTTCTACGTACTAATCGAGGCAGGACTTACAAATCGAGGCAATGATTACAAAGGGGGACGAACGGGTAACAAATTGGTGGAGGGATTACAAAGTGGGACAAGAAGGGATTACAAATTGGGGCAGCTTTCGGGATTACAAATCGGGGCAAGGAGAGATTACAAATCGAGGCAGGTTTGGGATTACAAGGTGGGGCAAAAAGATTACAAAGCAGGGCAGGGATTACAAAATGGGGCAAAGGGATTACAAATCGGGGCAGGGATTACAAAGTGGTGCAGTACAACGTTCATGTCGAAAGTGATGATGTAGAGTTTACAAACATAATATTATATTTTGTTCTTTTTTGCTTGATAATTACTACATTACATTACAACTAACACAGAATATCATTGTTAGAGTCGTTTTGGATTAGTGATGTTTATAAACTTCAAAATGTTGTCTGCTTATTTTTGTGGATGACTAGATAGATTTCTACATACAGATTTTATTTTTGTGTGCATAAATTATTATTTTAGACAGGATAAAATGATATTGAAAACTTGCCTATATTGATGGACACATTTGTATGAATACATAAAAAATAACATATACATATCCGATGTAATATAGGTCCTTTTGGAGGCAGCAGAGCTCCCTCTATCTCCAGTTCTGACCAATATATACCGTCTATGTGTCTAATTACGGACAGCCTTCGTAATTACGGACATCGACAAAACATAATTCCAACCGTCTGTAAATTAAAAACACGGCACATCCCGTACTGTCAACCAAACTGTAATAAAACAAACTTCAGAGATAGTAATTAAATTTATTTGAACGCTAGAAAATTACCAACATGCCATTTAGAATTTATTTTTTTAAACTTTAAAGATTTAAAATAGACTGCGCTCTCTTGAGAATCATGTGTATTTTTATGAGCTCCGTGTGTACAAATGATAGCCATATTTACGGATAAAAAATAATAATGGCCACCTCCATCATGAAATATCGACAATGAAAAAAATGAATTGAGGAATGAAAATGATTTTAGATCGTGCTTTATCATAAAATAAGTCAAATAAATAAAGTTTTTGTACGTCAATCACAGTGGGGAGGACACTTTTTACTGAGTATTGAAATATAGGCCATTATGATTTTCACGGTACATTATTCTTCAAGTGTTGCTGCTAATTGCTCTCTATTGGATTGCTCTGTTTCATAAAACATTTTATTCAGTTATACGTGGTGAACTTGGCAAGAATGCATGTCTATTTTCGTGACAAGAAATGTTTGTTTACATTTTGTTCCGTAATTAGACACATAGACGGTAGCACAAAACACAAAATCAGCCCTAGCTAACTGAACAGTAATAACAGGTTCAATTATAATATATGGTGATAACATTACGAATTTCTTTACTTCTCTGGTAAAAAATGACCCTTCCCTTTATTTCCAAATGATATCTGTGTGATGGGCAACCGTAAAACTCATGTTTTAATTTGAGGCCGCACTCACCCTGATAAAATAACTGTAATTATAAATTATCTGAAAAATCTGAATTAAGCCACGATTAACAAATAGCCTCTATTCTACCATTTCAATGAGGACTAGCACTGTGGACATGGGACGGAAAAACGCTAATGAAAGATCAGCTGCTTAACGCGCTGACCAAATATACCGAGAGCTCGCCTATCAAAAGTCTTAAACAAGTACCTGAAGTAATTGGGTAGGGCTATTAAAGGGTCATTGTTCCCTTTATCCTTCTCCTTTACTGAATGCGTTATTACACCAAACATCATTAACATACTTTTAAACAGGTCAAACAGGTGCCAGGTACTCAATGTTCGAAATCATTGCACTGATCAATACGTATAAATTATCTCTTACCGTATTTCCTCTAATAAACGCCGCCCTCTGATAAACGCCGCCCTCTATTTAACGCCGCACGTATAGCCGAACGTTTGTCGTAAACGCCGCCCTCTAATAAACGCCTCCCTCTATTAAACGCCGCATCTTGAAAATCGGTGTTTATTAGAAAACAGGCTAAACAAGAAAATTATAAAAAAGTTTTCATCTCATACAAGAGAACGGCGACAGTGAAATTGCTCTTCTTTGACATTTTCGTGAACATATCTTTTTGTGTAAAACATTATCACACAGTCTTTTGTAACTTTTTTAAGGATAAGGAAGCATTATTATTTAAGTTTGCTTCGGTTCAATTTTTCATTTGTCATAAACGCCGCCCTCTAAAGAACGCCTCCCTCTATTAAACGCTGCATCCAAAAACTTGAATTTGTAATAAACGCCGCGGCGTTTATTAGAGGAAATACGGTATTCTCTTTTACTTGGCTTACAAGCAATTACAAGCCTTTCTTCAAGTCCAAACACCTGAGTATACGTCATGAGTCGGTGACTAACAGTCGGTTGTCGGTGTTCGGTGCGTTTATAAACAACTACACTTTTTTTAATAAGCAACATAAGCAATACTAGTAAATTTTCTCAAAAAGTTAAGCTACATGGATCGACAAAGATTTTCAAGACTGGAAATAAAATACTTTTTCAATTAGTACTTAGCAACAAATTAAGAAACACTACTACTAAAAAATGGTCATTTTTTAAGCAATATTTCTTTTAAGGCCTGACCTTGGTTACTTACAAAAAAAACGTGTATTACGATGAAGTTAGACAGAAAAATGACGATAGCGAGGGAAGTATCAAGAGAGAATTTTTACCACTACCACTGATGAGTTCATGTACTTACAAATTTTCTCTTCTGCGATCTGGAAAAAGTGGAATTCACAGCGGAAAATATTTTAGTAGGAAAATAAAGTATTTTAGACATTTCACTCTGTCCTTGTTCTTGTTGTCAAAGCCAGCTAGAAGATAACTTTCCCACACACTCTTTCAAAAACAACTTTGAAAGGAAAGACATTTGTAAAAACAACCTTGTTCCTAGGACTTCTTGTTTAAGACTATTGATAGGTGTGCTCTCGGTATATTTTCTCTATGAACAAAATAACTTTGGTAAGGGAATTGTTTTATGTCTAGTCAGGCTTGCCGAGGTTAAGAGTATACAATTAAAGTTATGATGAATCCCTCCCTGCTGAAATCATGTTATTATTTAATTAGCCATGAATGCTAAGTAGATTCACCTCTGAGAGTAACAGAAAGCGTCTAGCAGAATCTTTAAGGCCGGCCTCCACTTGGTCGTACGAGCGAAAGCGACCAGGCGATCTATTGTTTAAAAAACAATAGACACAAAAAGGCGCTGTGAGATCGCCTTGCAATCTCGTCTCACATTTGCCGCCGTCAACGTTTGAAAAAAAGTAAACAAACAAAATGGCGGCTAAAGAAAAGCGGGAAAGATTGATCAAGTTACTTCTTCTTGCAGCCTACGAAATGGAGTTGGATGAGTTCGATTATTTTTTAATGTCTCGAACACCAAGGAAACATCGTTTTTGGGTCAGGCAGATATATTTGGATCGAAAACAGAGAGGAGAATATCACTTATTGATCAATCAAGCAAAGCATTTTGATCCAGAGATTTTTTTTCAAATGTTTCGAATGACTGCAACGAAATTTGAAGAGCTATGTCAGTTTATTTCTCCCTTTATCGAAAAGGACTCTTTGAGACGACAACCTATTAAACCTGAAGAACGACTCTCAGTCACATTGAGATATCTCGTAACTGGTGACTCTTTTAAAACCATCTCAGCAAGCTACAGGATGAGCGATACAACTGTTGGTCGCATCGTCAAGGAAACTTGCAATGTTCTTTGGTCAGTTTTAAAAGAGAAGGGTTATATTCAAGCTCCCAAAACAAAAGATGACTGGAAAGCTATAAGTCAACAGTTTGAATTGAAATGGAACTTCCCTAATTGTTTAGGGGCTATAGACGGAAAGCATATCATAATCCAGTGCCCTCCGAGGGGAGGCTCCATGTTTTTCAATTATAAAAAATTCCACAGTATCGTGCTGATGGCCACAGTCAACGCAAACTACAAATTTATCATGGTTGACATAGGGGACTATGGTAGACTCAGTGATGGGAGTGTTTTTTCGAGCAGTAACATGGGATATGCAATTAACAATGATACATTGTCTCTTCCCTCACCAAGAAGATTAGATGGTGGGGGATCAACATTATAATCCTTATGTTTTCGTTGGTGACGATGCCTTCCCCCTTAAACCATGCTTGTTAAAGCCCTACCCAGGTCCTCATGTAACAAGAGAAGAGAGAATCTTGAATTATAGATTATCAAGAGCACGCCGAATTGTGGAGAACGCATTTGGCATAGCTACATCAAGATTCCGCATTTTTCGAAGGCCCATATGTGCAAATGTAGACACTGCAATTGCTGTTACTAAAGCAATTTTAGTCTTACATAATTACTTGATGAAAGGTTTAGAGCACAGAACCAGTTCACAATACTTCACCAATGATCTTGTTGATAGAGAAACCGAAAATGGTTCAATCGTTAATGGAACTTGGAGAGCCAAAGTTTTCAATCAGGCATTGCTTAAAATTTCAAACACTGGCTCAAATAACTATTCAGTGTTGGCAAAAATTGTAAGGGACAATTTTAAGCAATATTTCAACTCAGAAAATGGTTCATTGCCTTGGCAATTACATCACATTCTGAGTACAAGTGACTATTTTGACACATTATAGATCAAGGCATTCTACTTTTTCTTTAAAACTTTTTAGTGGAACCTTGTTTGTGCAGTGTTTGATTGAATAGTGAATTGCTATTATACCATTGTAAATATACATGCTAAAATTCCTGACATTTAAGAGGATTCAATTAATGTCTGTTATTTTTAATTTTACCATTTTTCTGCTATTTCAAAGTGAATCAAAACATGCTCAGTTGACACTTTAGTTTCTTTATTAAGTAGAGCTTATATATAATTGTTAAATGTTATTCAAAATCTTGTGTTTTTCAAACAATCTATGACATTTCTGATCAAAATATTTCCAAGCCTAACTAATCTTAATTGTGAGTTGAATTAAAATTTGATTGAAAGTTGATTTTCATGTACTAAAGGTATATCGTATGATATCTTATATTGTAAACCTGTTTGTCTTTTATTATATATACAGTCTGATGCTTTTGTATTTTGGAGACATAAAGAGTCACAGTAGCATTAGAAGTATATAAATGTGGAGTCTATTCAACAATAAAACGACAATAAAATTTCCAATGTACTATTTGCCAGGATCAGAACAGATTTTAAGTAAAAGCAAATAAAAAAAATGATATATTGACAACTTTTATCAAAATTTTACTCCTCTTGCACCCTCTCCGAAACAGCTATCACTTATCAATTTGTTTACCTAAATCATAGCTAAGAAATTTGTACGGATAATGCATGCACCTGAGATAATGATCACATACAATATAAAACCTAACAATTTACAAGAAAACTCCTATTTATATCCATAGGTTTAAAAGCAAACATCAAAATTATTCTGTTTGGAACTCGTGTTTCAACAGAACTTGTTGAATTTCGATTTGAGCCATCAGTTTTTTCTTATTATCCAGTCGTTTTAAGGCTGGCACTAGGCTTTTGCAGAAAAGCAACTCAGGGTCATCTTTTCCCTCATCTGAAGGTTGTTTCTCACTACAGTTTTCATAAGCTTTAGTGATAAGTAAATCAAGCTTCTCCCGTCGTTCTTTTGACTCTTTGAAAAACTGTTCTTCTGACCTCTTCCGCCGTTTGAAATTAGGTTGGCTAGTAGTAGAAGCAACTGATGGAGTTGGTGAGGGCGTTGCTGAAGTACGTTTTATTGAATCTATCGGTGAAGCAATTGGTGACACTAACTCTTCATAATTGTGAGGTTGAACATCCAAAGTTTCGATGTTAGTTTCTGTAGTAATGGTAATGTTGCTGTCTGTGTCTCTATTAGCCACTGTATCACGAATAAACAAAAGATTATCAAAATGTTTGCAGGTTGGTAATCTGCTACTTCCAGCTCCAGAACGTGTTGCCACATCGATCTTTTTGATACATTTCATCATACCATCACGAAGGTTTTTCCAACGTTTCTTCAGAAAGTCTTCTAAGAAATCAAACAAAAAAAACTGTTAAGACCATTACTTCAACAATCCCTGTTTTTACAAGTATATGAATCAAGTCAAGAATCAAACAGATGGTACTGGTGTTTTAACACTGCAATATGGGTGGTAAGTTAGGCAAAAATTCCAGGTAATTTTAGAAAAAAAATTGATTTTTTCAGTTGCAAGCAGTATACACTATAGCATTATCACTGAAAGTATGTTACATAGTAAATTTCGACTCATACCTGTTTTACCCAACTTGCTTGAAATAATTTTCCAGGCTTCTGTTTTCTTTGAGTTGTCTCTGTAGGCTTTACATTTCGTGTCCCAAAGACATCTGTAAGGCTTTATTTCATTGATAAGGAGTTCATCCACAGCATCTTTATCATCAATAATCTCTCCATTAGCAGAAATTGCATTATTATTGAAAACATTTAGCTGATCATCGGTCAATTCTCATAATATCTTTCAATCTCAGTATTCTGATCATCCCCACTTGGTTCTTGAAGTGAACATTGTGTTTGTTGAAGCTCTAACTGTTGCTGTTGTCGTTGAAGTTGTCGTATCTGTTTTTCAATTTGTTGTTGTTGCTGCTGCCTATATAATGCAAATGTAGCTCCAGTCATGTCAACTGTCTGTGAAAATTCCTCCGCCATCTTGAATACTACTTTGCATTTTTTTCTGAGAATTTTGATTTTGTTATTGTCTAGAACGAATCTGATTGGTGCGACCAAATTATCTTGGCGCAAGAGTTGACCAGTGTTCAACTCTTGCGCGTTGTTATTTTGATCGCCGACGAAAACGAAATCGAGCCGTATCTCATTTGCATAACAATAGATCGCTTGGTCGCTGCGCGCTTACGACCAAGTGGAGGCCGGCCTTTACGACTAGATTTACTGCAGTGCGCGATGTTCTAATACTTTGATGTGACACAGCAAACCCCGTTGCGGAAGCTTTTAATATGCGACGTTATTGCTGTTTCATTGTAAATTGATCATTGAAAAATGATAGATATATTTAGCCTTAATAAATAAGAGGAAGAGTAAAAGTAGTCTCTAAAAATCGAATTCGATGTTTTATATTCGAATTATATAAACGTTCGAATTATTAGGAATTCGAAGCGAAATATTCAAATGTCACAACTCAACTGGAGATGACTCAAGTGGTGTCAACATTTTGAAAGGCTCAAAATCGGAAGATACGTGTTTCACAGCTAAGTTACCTTATCTTTTAACCAGCGAAATTTTATAACCGACGAATTTTTGATCGACGAAATTTTATAACCGACGAAAATTTTTGACCGACGAAATCTTTCACCAAAATTGAATTTTCGATTGTACGTGTTTTTATTCGTGTTTTACGACAATAGGACCCTTAAAAGTCGTATTTGAAGCCATAGCAAGAGGATATTGGGAGGAAAGATAAGAAAACTAAAATTTCAAAAAAAGACAAGCAAGTCTTATTTTCATCAAAGAAATCTATTAAAATAAATGATTAAGTAAGTTGTTGTCTGCTGCTCATCAAATGGGTTTTCTACACGTGCAAAGACACTGTTTGCAGACTTGACAGCCTCTGTGATCCCTGCAGCATCGAATCCTTTGATTATAGAATTATTTTGTGCATGAAGAGGTTTCAAATCACTCAATTTGAGAGAGACTTTGACATCACCAGGTGCAACTCCGTTAGACAGCTGCTTACTTACTCTATCAGCGTACCACGCGTTGAGCTTATGTGAAATGAATTTTTTGGCCGACTGATTGATGCTTATATCTAAGGGCTGGAACTTATTCGTGAAATTACGTGGAATTTGAAATTTTGAAAGGCGGTTAACACGTTGAGCACGGAAGCGATCTCAGAAGTGCCGAAAATCGACTTTGAAAAAAAGAGAAAAGCTTAACTTCGCAGTGACGTTTGGGCTGCGTCAGAAAAGGGCTCAAAATTGAGATTTCTGGAGGGTGGTCAAAAATGACCCCCTGGACGAATATATTCGTCCTCTGTGCCCAGCGTGTTAAAATTTTCGTCGGTGAAAAGTGACGAAATTTTAAAAAACATTCGTCACTTATAACCGACGAAACTTTTGACCGATAAGGTATTATTTTAATTCTAGTCAGGGGTTTATTATAGGGATTTTGAGTTTTTCCGGATCATCTTTAATCAAACTTACTAAGTTGTTACCATAGGTTATAAGTGATTCAGATAGTTAGAATAGAAACTTTTAATTCTCCCATTGGAAGCCATGAAACCTATAACTTACATGTCAAGAGTACCATCTGTTCCTTATGAATGCTAAATGATCTACAACACCGAAATGAACCAAAACCATCTAACCATCTAAAAATCAATACGAAGGAGTGCATCCAACATTTCAATAAAAATGCTCTCCGTCGCAGTGATTTTTTTTAAAAGATTTTGCCCCCTCAGTTAGCTATCTACACTGTACATTAAGAAGGCTTTCAAAGATCTACTTCAAAAAGGCAGTTATTTGTTCGAATACATTTTTGGTTTCAAGAAATTATAATTAAAAACATACATTTTTTTTCGAAGAAACGTGTGTTTTTTTTCTTTCTACATAAGCTCTTATAAAAAAAAACATACGTTAACACAGTTCATGCATGTATAATTCTTATCTTTAATAAATTAATTTGCTGGTGTTTTACGATTGGACCCATTTTCTATCTCAAAAAATAACCTTTTTAGTATTAATAATTCGTTCGTAGGAAATGAATGAGGAACTTTATTTTTTCAATGAATTAACACTGTGACAGCTAAGTAGTACATAATTTATTTTGCCATATGTAATATAGGAAAAAATACAAGTAGATAGAGATATAATTATAAAATAAAAACTACATCAGCCATGGGGACTGGCACCAATAGTCAGGGACTAATCCTAGGTGCTAGCCACCGAAATACAACAAGCGAATTTCAAATTACTTGAAATTAACGCAAATCTGAGGCAAGTAATTAATTTTCCTGAGATCGCTTATGAAGAGATAGACAGCCAGGTATATTTTCTTTTTGTCGTAAGTTTAAAAGCTGGTAATATATCATATATCATTTGCCGAACCTTAAATACAACGCAAAGACGTTACAGTTTTTATAATTAAATATGTTAAGTGGATATTCTCGTAAACTCCTAAATAACAAGGAAAAGTCGTAGAAGATCAGGGTGATCGAGAACCTATTTTACTTACTCTTGTTAAGATATTTTTTTTCAAAATCTAATAATGTACTCACTCATTCACTCTCCCTCATTTTCCAGTTGAAATTCTCTTAGAAGAGCGTTTCCTACACCAAGCTCTGCTCTCTGTGTTAGCCATGGCTTGACCCAAATCGATCTTTCCACCTTTTTGCGCGTCTTCTTTCTATTTTTGATAAGACAAGATGCTACTACGGCTACTGCAACCCATTCTTCTTCTTCTGAATCCATCATGAAAAGAGTTTCTTCCAACGCATTCCTTAAATCTATTTGAATAGCGTAAACAATTCAACATATAGGATGATCAAATTTGTTGAATCTAAAAGCTTCATATTTTGATCGTTCCGCTTTCAAAATCTGTTTTTTCGAGATCAAGAAAAACATTAAGTAAAACAGAAACTAAGCTCAAACGCAGATCATTAAAATTAAACTCGCAATATGCCCTAAAAATGCCCTCAAAAAGAGATCTCAACCATTTTCAACCATTTTTTATTTGTTTTGATGTTATTATTGAATCAGCATTTTGTGTGTACTTTGATTGGTTGTCTATCACAAGCGAATTTTTGACAAGCGAAAAAGTTGAACTCATTCCTACTCTGTAGACGGCTAAAAATTCGATGAAACGAAGTTTTATTGCGCAATCGGTTTATCAAAAGCAATGGTCCACGAGCGAAAAATTAGCTTTGCGCAAAAAATTCGCTGTGTGTAAATCCGCCTTAAAAGAGACTCGACACCGATACATTTCCGCACAAAGAAAGATTGGAAAGCTTTAAATGTCCCGACAAAGGCAATTCTTTAGGAAGAACTCAACGCCGCCGTAAGTATATCGAAAAGGCTAGAAATCCTGGGTACGAAGTTGAATCGTCCTCTTCCACTTCTTCTAAATTCCAGGAAGATTCGAATTTCGCTCGTATTACATTCGCAAGAATATATAATACCCACGTAGAAAAGTAAAACTTTATCATTTATCTATGAAACAAAGAATTTTAATCGCAACCTTACAAGTTAACCCAAGTTGCATGACGTTATTCCTACTTCGAAAACTGTGAGCAATAATTTATGTTTACCAGTAGTTTACCTCTGCCTATGTTGTTTTTATATCATCTTTAGAGGGCGTTTGAGAAAGGCGCACTTCTTGCATAACATAGTTTTTAAAACATAAAATAAACGATTTGTAAATGGTGTACAGTCGAGTAAAGCAGAGGTTGAGTTCGGTGTTCCTCAAGGCTCCCACTTTGGACCCCTTGGTTTTTCTATTAATGTTAATGATATACAACATTGTGTGAGCTGTGATCTCGACATGTTTGCTGACGAGTCAACTGCTGTTACTATTAAAACCCTGTGGATGAATGTGTGAACGACTTACAGAAGAATGCAACCAAATTAAATAATTATGCCATACAAAACTCACTAACTTTACATCCAGATAAATGTGAGGTGCTTATAATCACTAAAAATGAATTTCATGGACCAATTCAACAAATCCAGATTGCTGAATGCTTGGGCATAACTATTGATAAGAAGCTTTCCTGGAAAACGGACATTCAAAGTGTTTGTAATGGTTTTGGTGCCAAAATCAAAAAGCTGTATCAAATAAGGGGCATGCCCAAATCTGCTTTGTCAACAATATATTTTCATGGAATACTACCATCTGTGTTATATGGGATCTTAATATGGGGTAAGTGCTCATCTGCTCTGGTGTCATGCATTGAGAATACGCATATCCACCGTGCTGCTCGTTTTATCAATCGCATAGACAAGAACATCCTCTGCATACAAGTACTCGAAATCGCTAATTGGAAACCTATACTACTATAAAAGATCTATTGCTTGCAAGACTTTCAAAATTTATAACCGTTTAAATTCACCCCTGCTCTATAACCTCGTCACAAAATCTAGAAATGCTCAAAGACTCCAAATAACAAGTTTCAAATATGCTGATTACAAGCGTTCATTTGTACATAGAGCACCTATTGTTTGGAATAACATTCCTATGGATATTCGTGCATAGCTGACACCTAAGGCCTTCGAAAGAGCCTTGTAGAAATCGAAATCAATCGACAAAATAAATTTTGTGACTATCGGTAGAGCATTGCATCATGACCATTATGTGTACTATTAGAAACTGTTAAACCGTAGTTATCAATTTTATTTATCTAAATTCTCACGTTGGTTTTCTGTAGTCATGTGTTTCTAAAGTCAAGTCTGATTCGTTCAGTGGCCTTAACATGCCAGTATTGAATGCAATTTTGCCTTATACCTTACTCTCAGTTCGTAATCCAGCCCTATAAGTACAGGAACCCCCTTCAAAATGAAAGAAAACTTTATCGAGACTCTACGAAATGAAGTCTTTGGAATGTTGCAAATCCAAAATCTACGGATAATTTTACTTTTTTTCTTTTTTCTTTTTGAATTAAGTAGATATATAGATATATCATACACCGTTTATTTCTTGGAATAAAGTAGTTTTTCGGAAGGTCAACAGAAAGATTTTTTCGTTGTTTAGCATTGAGAATTTTTTTGTTGTTTCCATACTAAAGTGATTAAGAAATAGAAGTAGTCGAAAATGTGTTAATTGTCCGATTATAAACAACAATTTTCTTTCTATCTTCGTTTTTTTTTTTTTTTTTTCGTTATATATTCTTGTTAGGGGCTGTTTATATGAGAGGCGGGACGGGACGAAAAACGGGATCCCGCCTCCACTGAAGTTTTCATAAAAAATCTCGTGTTTAGTCGCTCTTCATAAGTTTTTAGTTTCGCACGAAAAACTATTGTATGAATTTTCTATCCGACCTTATAATATATAAATGAATATAACAAAACAAAGATTCCGTGAAAAAACATTATTAGATTTTGGTTGTCGATTTCTTAAGTAAAATTGATTTTGAAATGAAATTGATGATGATATAATGAAATTTGTACTAATAATAACATGGCTTTGAGGGAAACTAATTTCGAGAAATTAATCTGAAACTTCCCGCCGATTTTAAATTTCCCACCAAACAAAAACGAAACATCAATCAAATTTCAACCAACCAGTGATTAAAAACAAATATATATTCGTATTTGTTTTGTTATAATAAACTTTTCAAACGTTAAACTAGAAGCCATTAGGCTTGAACAATTTCCGCATCAGCCCTTGAGAAAATTGCTTTAGGCTAATTTTCAAGATATCTGAATGACTTGTACACTGACTAATAATTTGATACAGTCTGGAATTCATCAAATTACTCCCTTCTTTAATTTATTTAACTTAATCTTGACAGCTTTGCAATTCACTATGATGTTTCGGAGCCAGAAACACAGTTCACCAATATCTTGTGCATGATGTTTATTCATGAAAATTGAAGATTTTATTAAAATTTGGTCCAAATTTGGCCCAAATTGTCCAATTTTAGTCAATTCTGACAAAATGACTGTCAAATTTGAAATCAGCACCTTTCAAATGTAAAGCGGGGTTTACACTATCAGATTCTGTCTGACAGATTCTGTCGAACGATTTTTCTCATTAATTATTCATGACAGATTTTTGCGTTTACATTTGCATTTTTATGTCGAAAATATTTATTTGTGGAATGGCGCCTTTCAAGAAAAAACGTGTTGCTGCAGCTATTGCTATTGTTATAAAACTCAACACGTCTTTTATAAAACGTGCGTGCTTGTAAATTCCTAGAAACTTCACATCATTAATATTTAATGAGCCGAAACTGTAATTTCATTGGCTGATTTACTTTAGACAGAATCTGAAAAGTTGAAAAAATTCAACTTTTCAGATTCTGTCGAAAGGTGAATCTTTCGACAAAAAAAACTTTCGATTTTCTGTTTACACTATCAGATTCTGTCGAATCGACAGAATCTGTCAGACAGAATCTGATAGTGTAAACCCCGCTTAAGCCATGCAAAATTTCATGAAATTTGAAGAACTTTCGAAATTTGGTCCAAATTTGGCCCAAATTGTCCAATTTTAGTCAAGTCTGACAAAATGATCGTCAACTTCGAAATCAGCACCTTGTCTAAATTGCCCAATTTTAACATGTCCTAAGTTTTCCTAGCATAGGTCAGTCATTAGCTATTCTGAATAAACAAACAATCCGAAATCCGAACGGACTTTCCGAAAACAGCAAAAAAGTGTTACATAGATAGATAGATAGAATGTGTAAACCAAACAATTTCCTACGCTTAAAAGCGCGGAAATTGAATAAACAATTGTATGAGAATTAAAACTTAACCTATCAAAATATCCAATATCAAAAGGCAAACTATGTTTTTGAAATAAAAAAGCATTCTTTTAAACATATTAGAAATTTCTAGCCGTTCAAACCATTAACAATTCATGAAAAAATCATGTGGGTAAAGTTAAGGAGGTTTTTTAAGTGCAAGATGTTCTGAAAGAGAAAAAAGGATGAATATTTTATAATAATATATAAAAAAAGATATGTATAAGTAATACTAATACTAATAAAAAAAAACAAGCAAGAAGGTTTGTTGGATTATGACAATAATTAAATAAAAGCAACAATACTGGGAAAGATAAAGAAGTAGGTGAAAATAAACAATGGAAAATAAAATGAAATGTTGTTGTTATGGGAAATCTAGAAATCTACAAAGCACAAAGGTTAGAGAACAAATTTGAAAATGTAAACACTTGTTAGAAATAATTGAACATAAACAAAAAACAAAAAGGAAATTGTCAGCTCTCGTGGAATTACAAATATAATTTGTCGCGGTTAAAGTTACAAGAATTGAAAGAAGTGTACTTTTTGTAGTAATAAAGTGAAAGAATGTGGCAAGGAAGTAACAGCTCGATAAATGTAGAAATGTTTTTGTTTTTTTCAATTGCCATCTAGTTTGGAACGAAGATAACTAATGTGTGCAGATAACTAATTTCTTGTTTGTAGAAGTAGGAGCAACATTTTACTGGTTTTACATTACTAAAATCAGTAAAATCAACAGAGTGGTGGTAAGGTATTAGATATTGTTAAGTGAACTTTGCGCATAAAAGGATTTATAAAGCTAAGGGTTTAACAAAAGTAAAGAAATGTCATCTTATCATAGAAAAGAGCGTTTTAATCTAAAATTGGGCAGGCGTTTAATCCAATTGGTAAGATAAATTGAATTCACAAATCATGGTAATGCGCTTCTCCACAAGTTGCGACTACCCTCTAGATTCGCCGTTTCCATGTTATCCTGGTTGTTATATGTGCTTACGTTTGACATATCAGCATGAATTTGCAGAGAGTGTATTGCAATTACATCGTCGTTTCTGAAGTCTGTTCACTTTAGTCAATAATTGCGACCTAGTTTTGCCGACGCTTTCTTGTTTCTAAAATTACTTTGTAGTTATCTTCTATTTTTAAAACTGCGAACAAGATGATTAAAATCAATTTTGACATTTTTATGAGCTCACAAACCAGGTTCCAAAACAATGTTTTTAAAAGAATTTCACAGAGTATCTATTTACAAGTAGTTGTTATCTTAGATGTAAATAAAATATTAAAGGAGACACAAGTCTACTAGTTTGTTTAAACTAAGTATGATGATGAAAACTCGATGATTTATTCTTTTGTTAGATATTATGATATAAATCTCGAACATAATGCGAAAAGTTCCATTTGCAATTGCACTGGTGTTGGTATTAAAACAGAATACCTACAAGATTTGGACTGCTGTCTGAATCAGACATCCATATAATTCTGCTTGTTTGTTTCATAGAATTAGACAAAGTTTGATGATGAAAAACGGATGGTTTTGACTTTTGGTAGATTTAATTACGATATAACCTAGCCATGATGGGAAGAACTCAAATTGGGATTGCGTTGGCGTTGATATTTGGCATTATGCTCGTGTATCAATACGCAGATAATACCAAACAAACCTTACTTTCAAATTGGTGGAACGAGAGAAAATGCACAATCAGAGATGAGGAAATGGAAATCTTTCAGAGGACCTTTTGTAACAATGTGAGTCTTTTTCCACATCAGAAAGTCATATCCTACTCGTTATTTGGAGAAGGAACTAGATGGAACAAAGGAGGCCTTAATTACAGAGAGGCAATACCTTACATTCTTAGACAGAAGAAAAATTTAGCTTTGTATAGAAATTGGACAATGCGGATATATCATGACGGTGGAAAAGCATCTCGTGAGACAGAACGATTACTTCAAGGGGATCCACAACTTCAATTCTGTAATATTCAATGTTTGACGAAAGTGGAAGGGATGAAACCTATATTAGGGACATTCTATCGAACGGCCGTCTTAGGGGATCCGATGGTAGACATATCATGTTTTCGTGACCTTGACTCTGAACTAACAGAAAGAGAAACAGCAGCAGTTGATGAATGGCTACAAAGTGGAAAGCCCATTCACACGATGAGGGACTACATAAACCACGATATAAAGTTACTTGGTGGTATGGGTTGCATTAGAAACCATGTAAATAGAGAAAAAGTTGCTGCAATTCTTAATGATATTGTTGATGCTGCAAAACTTGTGTCTGGTGTTGATGACCAGAAAACGTTGAACGATGTGATATGGAAATATTTCTCCTTTGAGAATGATACAATTCAACACGATGCGTATAATTGTAAACGATTTCCTGGTAGTATTCCATTTCCAACGAAGAGGAAAGACAATCAGTTCTTCGTAGGATGTAATGACATTCCCTGTAGACGTTATGGAAATTTAACTGAATGTCCAATAGAATGCCGACCAAAGGAGCATCAAGACTGGAAGTTTTGTTAACCGTATTAGGAACCATATTAGGAATAAAGACTATAAAGATTATTTGGATGTCCTCATAGACATGTAAAAAATAAAAGACTAATAATATCTGTAGGTCTATTCTGCTCATGAAATCTTTATAATAAAGTCAGTTTAGCTTCAAATTAGCTTCAAGTGTCTCCGCATTAGTTTTTGAGTTTATTGCTAAGCATTAATATATCTCAAGTTATCAAGGGTTTTATGCATAAAAATTTTGGACCTTCATTCCTCATCATAGCCAAAATCCTGGACTTCAAAGCCTTCAGAAATCGAAGACAAGATATTCTTCGTTGTAAAAGCTGTAAGGATTTAACCCAGGATAAAGTTGAGATTTTGTAGCTATGACCAATGAACACTGTGCAGTGGCGGATCTAGAGGTATGTCGAAATTTGTGTAGGAGAGCATTAACATAATTTGTGAATTCAATTTATGTTACCAATGGGATTATTTGAACGCTTTTCTTTTATGGTTAGATTGCGAACTCTCTCCTACACAAATTTCGAGATACCTTTAGATCCGCCACTGCTGTGTAAGTCGTTGAAATTCATGTTTAGAGATAGGAAAGTGCCGATGCTAGCGCAGAAATTATAATCATATGATTTCGGGAATTTCCCTACTATAGCTAATATTATCATCATATAAGATCTTTGTTTTCATAACGCGATACGAGTTATGAAACGTGTTATTTTGATTACAAAAGCAGTTTCTATTATTATAACCACAAATTACTCATAATTGTAAACAATTAAATATCTCATAAAAATGTAGTAAAAAGCAGTTTGTAGCAGTTTAAACTTTATAACATAAATGAGCTAACAATACTCCCAGCTTTATATACAAATTCTACTGCTTTACTAAAATCAGTAACTCCATTGTCTTTCAACCATTCTAAAACATCAATGTGTCCGTTATAACAAGCAAATTCTACTCCTTTACTAAAATCAACGACGCCGTTATCTTTCAACCATTCTAAAACATCAATGTGTCCGTTATAACAAGCAAATTCTACTCCTTTACTAAAATCGACGACGCCGTTGTTTTTCAACCATTCTAAAACGTCGATGTGACCATTAAAACATGCTAATTCTACTCCTTTACTAAAATCAACGACGCCGTTATCTTTCAGCCATTCTAAAACATCAATGTGACCATTAAAACATGCTAATTCTACTACTTTACTAAAATCAACGACGCCGTTATCTTTCAACCATTCTAAAACATCAATGTGTCCGTTATAACAAGCAAATTCTACTCCTTTACTAAAATCGACGACGCCGTTGTTTTTCAACCATTCTAAAACGTCGATGTGACCATTAAAACATGCTAATTCTACTCCTTTACTAAAATCAACGACGCCGTTATCTTTCAACCATTCTAAAACATCAATGTGTCCGTTATAACAAGCAAATTCTACTCCTTTACTAAAATCGACGACGCCGTTGTTTTTCAACCATTCTAAAACATTGATGTGTCCGTAATAACACGCATCGCACATTACTTTCTCAAAATTAGTTACACAATTTTTTTCTTTCAACTGTGTTAATAATAACATGCTTATCATTTTATTTTGATGATTTGTAATACGTTTTAATCTGTCAATATCCATAGGTATTATATATTACTGTGTATAATTCCTTTATAATGTTTTATTCAACTTTTTTGTTTTGTTTTGTTTTTACCTCTTACCTTTTGTTATCTTATACATACCTATAATGTCCTCTGGCATATGTAGCAATACCATCTTTTGCAATAATTCTTTTGTCATCATCCGCATTGAGAGCGAGTTTGTTTGTTTTTATAGTATGAACATCATGCTTAATCGATTGAAAGGTCATCTGTTCTCTGTAAACATTCTTACCATCGAACAAGCATCTCTTGTAATCATCAAACCCCATGGTCTTCTTTACTACGCACTTCTTGACTCCCTTGCACTTCTTGTCTTCTTTTCCATCCAGCTGTTTATATGCATATGTCTTCGCTCTTAGAGCAACAAACTCTGTCATTATCTTACCACCCAACTCATCTTTCATTAGACCAATGACTTTCTTATTCAAACCTATGGGTAAAGGTCTGTTATCTTTCTCATCGTACGCTGAAGTGTCGAATCTCAAAACTACATCATCAGCAATATCTTTGTAGAAGTCGTCGGTTTTGATGTGATAGACAAAGCTGTCTGTATCCATATAGCAGATCTTTAGATTGTCACCATATTTTGGTTTCATGTAATCATAGTGAAACTCGTACATAATCGTCTTTGACAAATCAAGAACTGTAGGTCCCAGATAGATCGGCTTATTCAACACGAGTTTGATCTTTTGCATTTCAGCAGCCATCAAATGTTCACTGAAACAGATACTACCCTTGAAATTAGGTTTCATCACCAGCTTCTCATATTGTTCTTTCTTGGTAGCCAAGCGTATGTCTTTATGCTTACGTTGATTCTCCATAGTTTTACCAAAGACTGAATTGTTCATGAGCTTGAAAAAGTCCTTTTCAAAGTCATTCTTTGATTTAGTACGCAAATTGGTGTTGAAATCGATGTACGGCTTCAACCATGCACTTTGTCTAAATCTCAGTACTCTATGAACCTTCTCAAGAACAAGACCATGCTTCAGCGCTTGATCAAGTGCACGGATATGAATGATATAGTTCTTCTTGTCTGAAAGACATGGAGTTAGCTTTTCTACACCATTGATCTTCTTTCGCTCAGGCATAAACGGAAGATCGTTATGTGAATCATGAAGCTCCTGAGGATAGTTCACATCAACTTCAAGAAGATAACCATATTTACCATCTTTCTCAGCCAACTTTGAAATGAAATCGGTGGTAAATTTATTAGCATCTACCCACTTGAAATTTCCTGTCGGTAGCTTCTGAATCATAGCCCATCCATATAGATTATTTGCATCAAGATATTGGAGATAGCTACTTTCTTCAGTCTTCTTATATTTAGCATCCATATACTTGTTATTAGCTTTAGCATGTCTATGAACAGCCTGACAGAGACCTCCTCTAATACCTTGCTCTACGAACAGAAACATATCCATATCTGATAATAGATCCAGCTCAACCTCTGTCTTTTTCAAACAGGCTTGCCAAGCTAGTCCTGGAGCAGTGTAAAAATGTGCAGGATCCAGTTTATAGTTTGTTATACATGTTTCCCTAAAAGTCTCAAAAACATCAGCAAGCAATAGAACGTCTGTCTTGAGGTAGAGATCATGATACGCACCCATATTTTTATTTTTCATGTGTTTCCACACCTTCTGTGCATGTGTATAATCAGCATCACTGATACCTTTCATGTTCAACTTGCTATAAAAAGCATCTTTTGGTGGGAGCTTAGTTTCATTAAACTTATCAAAAGAATCAATGTATTCATAAGGATAAACTCCTTTTCTTCTCAATAATTTGAATTGCTCATCACCCTGGAAGAATTTTCGAAGGTTTTTACACTGATCGTCGGATAGATTGTTTACCAAGTTATCCAGACTACTAGCCATGAAACGCACGCTTATCGATGAATCTCAACTGTATCTTTTGAACCCTAGTCACCCCATTTTTATCAATGTATTCACCAACCTTAACATCCAATGAGAAAGAGATATATTTTTATTTGTTTTCAGCGATGACGGCAATCCCTTCATCTCCATACTGTTTGGGTAGTTCTTTGATAAATAGATGAGCATCATATCCGCTCAGATTGTGAAAGACGATCGGGATGTATTTAGGCACTTTGTAACGGAGATTACAAGACTGATGTGCAGCTCCACGAAATTTACCAGTAAAATGACAGTGATCCCTAACCTTAATATTATCTTTTTCAAATTCTTTCATACATATGTGGCACTTATCAGAATCGGTAAATCCCTGTTCCTCTTCATATGTGAGGTCTCGCATTCTCTGTTTAGGAAACATGTTGTATAGCCTTTTCACTTCACCTACCGCATGATCCACAAAATGTAAAACACAGTCTTCACCTCGATAAAGCGTTAGAGGGTCTGAAACTTCACCATGAGCAAATTTGCTATAACAACAGAAGCCTGTGGGGATATGTATACCAACCTTTTTAGTGGATGATCCAATAACGCTACGCGGTTCTTTACAAACCTCTTTTGACAAAGCTTCGAAATCAGCATACATTATGAAAGGAGCTTTGAGCTGATACTGACCATCATGAAATTTAACGGTGCTACCCTCATTTGGCATCTCAATCTTCGCGACATCATTATTTTTACAATATTCAAAGTGTTCATCTCGTGTTTTCTCACTTGAGAATCCATTGAGACAATTCAAACAATAATGCTCCTTATGTTCATGATTCGAGTTGACCTTACTCAAGACACCGCTCAAGTTCTTTACAGCTATATAATGTCTCTTTTCCTCTTCACATAATAAAAACAAAACAACTGTTTCTTTGCGATCAAGATGCTTCGACTTACGACACATATAGATACCTTCTTTCTCGTCTTTTGTCAAAACATGCACAGCGATATCAGGGTTCCTCCTCTCAAACAAATCTATTTTATTTAGCGCCATTGGAAACGATAAACCCTCCCAATTATATTTATCAACATGTTTCTTGAGATTCATTATCCTTTGCGGATCTTTCTTAATCTCATTGTGGTTCAAAGCTGCAATAACAGCCCATTTGAAACACTCTTCATCATCTTTATTTTTAGGATTGATTATCGAATACTTACCACTGAAATTCTTAGGTAGCGGCAAGTAAGAGCTGCCTCTCGTTAATTTTAGCTTGTGGAAGTCCACATCAATATTTAAAATTTTATCGATAACAAAGCCGGATTGAGGTAATGCAGGGTTTTCAACCTGTTCGATTATCTTATTGAACATCTTATTAATAACATCAGATATATCGCTTTCATTGTGAATTGTTTCCATATTGCTATTGAACGCCTTATCAACATAGATTGTCGCTTCAGGATTGGATAGATCCTCCTTTCTCCATTTGATCCACACAGTTGCTTGAATTTTTATTGATTTTTTATTTTTGAGTTCTCTCATAATCAGATCACTTAAAATGGGTCGAACCCTTTTGAGAAACGAATCAACGTCCTTTTTTCCATCTGAGTTTATCTTGAACCTTTTGTAAGAACCCTCAAACGCCATTTCAATGGGGACAAACGCTTCTGGTTCCACCAATTTTTCATCTTTTTCATCATTCTTCCTCTTATAGAGATTGAGAATCTTCTTCTTCATCTCTCTATAAGCGCTACTCACTTTCTCACGAATAGCTTTAGGTACATGATTTATTAACCAATCTCTCCATTCATTCAACTTGCTTTTCACAACAGGTCGAGATTTTCCCATTTCTTGTTGTTCAAACAAATCCATATCTTGTTGGGTAGGAATAAATGGAACAGGTCTTGGTGGTGGAACAGGTCGGTTAAACCTAGTAGGTCTTGGTAGCGGAACAGGTCGGACAGGTGGGTTTGCTAATAATTCGATCAACTCAGCTTTTCTGAGTTTTGAGTAGCCATGTAGACCGCGTTCTCTTGCAAGAGCTTTTAATTCAACAACAGTATTTCGTGAAGTCATATTGTATATTATTATTTGTGTAATATTTAAGTGATCATGATTGCTTTAAGGTAGTTTAGAAATTTCCAATTTTTTTCAGACTATATAGTTAACATTTGTTACTCGATTTTAAGTAACAAAAAACACAGCCTCTACAAGGTTGAACGAGCCATTTTTTTTCGTTCCCGAACCATCTTTTTCTGCTCATTATTATGCTCTCGATATCTGAGATATTTTTCTTCGTTGTTATTTATCCAGTTTGAATAGCGTGTATAAAATGCTTGTTTCGTATCAGGATCGAGAGTATAAGATGGATCTTTATCATTTTTTTCAAGTACCTCAAGCATTTTAGCTTTGTTCATTTGGTTAACATATTTTATTTTTCGTGACGCACATAATGCTCGTAACGCACTAGAACCCATTGATTGGTAATCTGATTCTGTTTTGTCGGTCATGTTTATTCTTTATATAAAGATAATAAAAACTTTTAAGCCACTTTTAATGTCATTTTTTTTTTAACAAAAATGAGCTAAAATAAAACGTTGTTTATAAATAAAAAAATGTCAGACACTAAACTTCAAGAGATTTATTATCAACCTCAAAACTTATGGAAAGGACAAAAGGCTGTTCGCAATCTAAGAGGATTCGACTTCAAACCGAAGGTAATTAAGAAGTGGCTATCAAAACAAGCTTTTTGGCAAGTACATTTACCAGCACCGAAACATGTTGAACGTTCACATTATGAGGTAACTAAACCGAATGAGATTCATCAATTTGATATATTATATATGCCTAGTGATATGCTATATGGTAATAAATACAAGTACATCTTATCCGCTATCGATGTTGCTTCACGTTACAAAGTAGCCCGACCTTTGAAGACTAAGAAAGCCAAAGAGGTTGCCGATATGATAAGAGATATCTATAGAGTTGGACCCTTAAACTATCCAAAAGTATTTCAATGTGATAACGGTTCAGAATTCAAAGCCGATGTGACAAAGCTGTTGGAGAAGAATAACGTCGAAATTAAAAGAGTAACTACTAAATATAAACATACCCATACAGCGTTTGTCGAGTCATTGAACAAGATACTTGCTGAAAATTTATTCAAAATACAAGATGCTCAAGAACTGAACGATTTGGAAAAGGTATCATCTACGTGGGTCAAATATTTGTATAAACTTGTGGATAGATTAAACGATACGAAGACTCGGATGATCGATATGAAACCGAAAGATGCCATCAAATTGAAAGAGGTGCCTCTCGCTAAACGAGAGAGCTATCCACCTGAAGTAGAGCTACCTCAAGATGGTTTGTATAGATATCTATTGCAACCGGGTGAAGAGCACGATGACCATCGAAAAAGAGCAACAGATAGCATATGGTCAAAGAGGACATATAGATTGAGTAAGGTAATAGATCAACCAGGTAACCGTGTACTATATTACCTTCAAGATGGACCTGAACGAGCTTTTGTGAAAGAAGAGCTGATGTTGATACCTGAGGATACAGAGCTACCTCCTGATTATGTGCAAGGGTTGGTGAACATAGTACATACAAAGTATCTTTACTAGAAACAAGTAAAGATGAGTCGTCTAGCGACGAGGTTTAGTGCCACATAATGTCATAATCAAAGAATTGTCTTTCAGGATTCTTTTCAGATTGTTTGAGCCCCTTCGGTCTGACAAAGGCTTCTCTAGAATTCCAACCATAATCCTTCAACTCAACGCAAAGTCTTGCAGGCAACCATGTCTTATATAAATTTCCTGTTCTGTCTTGGACCTCTGCATACATAGCTTTTCCAGAACCAAATTCAGATGCAGGTGTGTCTATCTCAACCACAGATTTAACATGATAAATCACGTTTTCAGTTAGCTCTCTCCACTTTGTGATTGGAGTAATTTGTTCCATGTTTTGTTCAAATGTTGCAACTGTTGGGAATTCCATTGTCTATATATACTTGTGATCATATTTCTTTATATCAGTTTCATTTATCACTTTTCAAATTGAGGAACACATAACCACACATCCTAGTAACCATTTTCGGTTATGGATTTTTTCAAGTTTTGGAGTTCTATCATCAAACTTTTTTGAAATTGATTTTGGGCTTCGGTATCCATCTTTCTATCTATAGAGCTGAGTTTTTGTAAAGCGTTGTAATATGTTCCCTGCAAAACCTGGAATTCTTTGTAATTGATCCTCCCATCAGCCAGCGCCTGACTTATGTTAGTTTCGAACACAGCGATTGAGGATGTAACAATATCATATAATTTTATCACTTTTTCTACTTTCTTTTGATATCTTTTGATGACAGCTGTGGTAAGTCCGGTACAGATAGAGCCAGCTAGGGCTACACCACCTAATCCTGCAGAAATAGGCATTCCAATAATAGTAGCCCCTGTTGCAATTGAACCGATGCCGGAGCCAATGGTTATAGCGCTTGAGCTAGCATTTAGTAGCATCGATCGTTCTATCGCCTTGTTGTATCTCTTGAGCTTGATGCTAAACTTGTTCTTAAGTTTTATCAACTCTTCAAATTCTGAATTTATTACGCTTGCGTTAAACTTTTCCTGCTCATTCAAATCCTCAGGAGCAGTGGGTAGTTTTGGATAAATTTTAACATTCATATTTAGAGGTTTGTTATAACATAATTAATAATAAATTATCCTCTAAATAAATAAAATGGCAGACATTGACATAGATCCTTTTGGAGAACATGGTATGACGACAGATGAAACAACCGATGAGACGTTTCCTCTCATACCAACTTCAGGTGGTGAGCAAATAGATACACGCGGAGCGACGGGTGAAACCTCATTTGGTGGTGGAGATCAAAAAATTAAACTTTTGAAAAGTTTTGTCGGTGATATATACAAAAGATTATCTGAACGATTGCAACAAAAACCTGAGGTGTTATATACCAATCTGTTTGAAATCAGAGATGGTGAATTATACTACAAAGACAGTAGCAAACCATTGACAAACAATGGAAGACTAAGGGCTACCGGTACTATAGCTGATATATTGCGTAAGGAGGGGTTACGTAAATTAGGGTTTGATATACCTATTGGCAAAATAACAGCACGACAAGCAGTTGCACTTAACAAAATACAAGAAGAGCTTCCCTCGACATCTAAAATCACAAA
Source organism: Turritopsis dohrnii (assembly GCA_027922465.2). NCBI lineage: Eukaryota > Metazoa > Cnidaria > Hydrozoa > Anthoathecata > Oceaniidae > Turritopsis > Turritopsis dohrnii. Next base: position 206,788 of record BQMF02000216.1, on the reverse strand, counting down.
ATCGAGTGATGTAGAGCTTGAGGAGATTACGGGGAACATTGCAAATAGTACGGAAGATCTAATTTCATTAATAAGACAACAATCGGTCGATCATGAAACAACTCAGACCGGTGATCTATTTGAATATCCTGTGCGAGAGTTGTTAGGATTGGATAAAGCACTGAGAAACATACGAGGAGGTCTTCAGGAAGAGGTTGCGAAAAAGGTTCGAATAGAACAGCATATCGATCGAGAGAAAAACAAGTTGGAAGAGATGGAAAATGATGCAACATACACAGATGAACAACGAAAAGAGGTTGAAGAGAGAGTGGAGGGATTACATGAAGAGTTGAAAGCTAGGAAAGAGAACATTGATATTCTCAAAGGTAAATTAAACAGTCAAGTTACGAGCATCAAAGAAACCATTGCTAAAGTCCTCGACAAAGATACTACATTAGGTGAAAGGATACGAACACTATTCCGTGAACAAGGTATAACAATCGTTAGCATTCTGACAGCGTTTGGTATGGCTATCGGTGTCCTTGTGGAAGCTTTGTTACCATCAGCAGCTGGAAACTCTTCGCAAAATCCTGACAAAGGTGGTGATAAAAAGGACGATGCAAAGGAATGGATAAAAAATAAACTAAAAGCGTTAGCATCACTTCTAGGTAGATTAGCATCTAAAGCGGCAGAGGCTTTACCAGGAATAATTGGGTCTATCGTATCGTGGATACTCACTAGAGCAAAAGAAGTTGTAGGTTGGTTGAGTCAAAATTTATGGGCTCTGATTGTAGGGGTTGGATGGATGATCTATACGTACCTCGTGACTAGACGATAACCATCTGAAAGTGTATATGTTACATGTATCGTGTAACATAATTTTTGTTGATGGTCTTCATCTTTCAAAATACCACACAATTCCACCAATACCGAGCATACTCAGAGCTATAAAAGCCAACTCTCTTTCATGTTGATCATGACTCGGTGTATAAAAGTCGCTCAATACAGGCTCTCGTGGTAGCGGTTCAAGATGATTACTAAATACACTATTGTACTCTCTCATTGCATCATTTAGTTCTACGAATTTTGAATCAGCCTTCTTTTCGAGCATGAGCTGCTTATTGATAAAATCGATCCTTTCCTGTCGTTTTTGCTGCCATTCAATCTGTGCTTTTTGTAATTTTTCTATGGACAAATCATGACGTTTTCTTTCCTTATCGATTCTGTCTTTGGATAAACTTGAAAACAGATAGCTTGATCCTGTGAAAGCCAAAGCGTTAGCCAAAGCTCCACCCAACATCATTGCGATAGAAGCCATATTTAGATATTGATATTTTCAGGTAAAATCTTTTGTTTGATTAAGTAGTCCTTTGTCACTTCACTAGCGGCGATAATGGCAACTAGTTTTCCCGTATCTTCCAAGTCGAACTTTTGAATAGAGGGAGGTGTCATTTTTAACACCTTTTTTCCTAGCATAGAGTAGCCGATAGCGAAAACGCAGACGACTGATGCATGATATAAATCGTTGATGATACTTTTCTTGTCCATGTTTGTTATATATATACATTTTTTTCTTTTTATTCCATTTCATGTTTATTGATTTTCACTGGTATTTTAGATTTTTGTGGAAGTGGGGTGGATGGTGACCCACGGGGTAATATTTGCTCTTTCTTTTTATACATAAAATAAGCAAATCCACCAACTAAACCGAGAGCTATTATTCCACCTACACCATAGGTGTAGTTCATAGGTTGTTGTTCATTTGGTTTGGTGAGAGAGTCATCGAGCTTATTCACTTCTTTTTGAGGTGACACTTGTTTTAATTGTTCTCGTTTTTTACGGTTGTATTCCGCCAACTTCTTACCCGCTTCAACCTTTTTTGGGTTCTTCGTTGTCACTTGAATGGGAGTCTGTTCTTCTGACATTTTTATTATCTACTACTGTATTTATATTATCATCGGATTTATTTAAATTCCTTTCATTGATATAATGCCTCCCGGTAATAAGTCCAACACTGAGTGGTGCTAATAATGAGCCGAATTTATAATATAAGTCACATGTAAATCTTTGAAGGGCAGAGTTTAAGAAGGGGTCAGTTTCCAGGTCATTACTCAGCGCATCTTGATTGTTTATTCCTAACGTTGTACAAGCCCCCATGGAATAAATACGTATCAGTGATTTCCCCAAGGATTTTACCATTTGACCTGATAGTTTAGCTTCATAGATACTAAAAAGTTTTTCTACATCTCCATCTTTGAGTTTGTTAATTTGCTCTTCCGTGTACATTTTCCCTAAGTATAGCTTGCTATTTCCAGTTAAGACACACTCTAGCAGTTTTTGTCTTTTACCATCTGAAGGTGGAAATTCACCCGGAACATCATAACTCTGGTTGATTAAATTATCGATCGCTGTTTCTGCCATTTTTATTAGAGAGAGGTATTTTTTTAACACAAAATAAAAGTAAAATAGCGAGATCAGCAGTATGCTTAATAATATAAAGTTGACATATTCTATCATTTTGTTGTGTTTGTTATAATTTTCTTATAATTTTGTTGAAATTTGCTGTATAAGAGTTTGCTATCCTCTTATAATTTTGCTGTATAAGAGTTTGCTATCTTCTTATAATTTTGTTGAAATTTGCTGTATAAGAGTTTGCTATCCTCTTATAATTATTTTGTCTTAAATAATTATAAGAGGATGATGATGTTTAATAATATAAAGTTGATATATTCTAACATTGTTAAATAAATAAATATTGTTAAATAAATAAACATTGTTTACTTAAACAATTATGTTCGATGATGAATCCTCAGATGATGATATTATATTTTCCCATCAAGATACAAAAAGGGTTACTTTTAATGATAAAGTAATGGTCCATTATATCTCTGCTTGTGAATCTCGTAGAAGTAACTGGATAGAGGCTGCTGTTGACAGAGTACGCTTTGAATCGAGGATTAAACATATTGGTAAAATTCTAGATCCTGTATTGAGACGTAAATTATTCTCTTACAGTAGTCTTATAGGAGACTTATAACAGTCTTATAGTTTTTGTTACAAGAGTCATGTAACAAATATATCAACCTGTTTAACAAATCACGTGCGTTCTTGGGTGTTCCATTCTCATGACTAGGCATGTGTGTTTCCCTCCTTTCAGTTTTTCCTTGACATTTTTCAATTCTTCTCGCGAATCAATGACATCGTTCTCTTCATGAATGGCGGCTAGATCGTTTCTATCTTTTGGATACCACACATATAACATTTTAGCTTGCCGTCGTAAATTTTTAGGTATAGCCGTGTATGATTGTGTAAGTAACCATAGCGAATGATTTCGATGGCGACCACTAATTGCCAACTCGAGCAAAGGCTGTCTCTTTTTGTCCAATTCCTCATCAGCGATTATGTCGTCAATGAGGAATAAGGTTTTATATCCAGCACAAAAGAGGGTCATTTCCTTAATCCATTCATACAAGCGACCTTGCGGTTCAATTAAAATCACATAGTTGTCAGTCCAAAACCACTTCCGATCTCTGTATGTTTGATTCCACCTCAAAGTTGGACATATAATCACGATGTAATCAAAGTGATTGAGATATTCATTTTCTAATAATTTTACAACACGATCCGTTTTGCCGCACGATGTTGGTCCGACGAATAATGCTGTGTGAGGTTCTTTCATATAAAGTGTGTTCATTTTACTAATATACTGCAGACATAAATTGACCGTTTTGTATGTTTAATAGAGCATCCATGATTAGATATACATATGCGTTTAAGTTTCCTGCAGTTTCAGCGGTCTTTTCAATCTGTAAAGTGATACCTTCACTCGCATTTTCAATCCTTCGACCGGTCCCATGCAAGGCATTCTCATCAATTGTTCTGAAATCTAACCATAGAGCATACTTGTTTGTTAAGTAATCAGAGACTTTTACATCATGTAATCCCAAGCGCTTTCGGTTTTCGCCGACGCTATTATCTTTTGGTTTTCCTTCAGCAAAATACTTGCAAATCTCATTGTATTGTTCAAACGGCTGCATCCCTTGAGCAAAAAGTTGGTTAGGCTTACCCTCGACGATGACAGATACCTTTTCGATCTTTGGATTGTAGAATTTGCAGGTTTCTCGTTTGTAGGATTTTTCTTCTTCAAATAGAACTAAGATACCCTTCAAAGATTTGGCAGGTGTGTTGAATGACCAATTCCACGTTGTGTCTGACTTGTTTACTCTAATTTGTCTGTGCCGCAAAATCTCATCATAGAGCAAAGTCATGTTTTGATATTCAGAAGCGATTTGTCTAGCCAACGTGGGTTGTGTCACAAGCTCATATTCAAGTGAGATGTTGGATATTTTGTATTTACCGTCTGGGTTTTTTCTTTGACCTGCGGCAGAAGTTGGAGGGTCAGAATAAATAACTCGGTTATAATCGTTAAATGTGATCTCGTAGCAAAGCCTATTACCTAAACCTGCTTGATAATATGGAATAGTACTATCTAGCATCTCAAAGTCGAGTGGAATGACAAACTTGTTTTTATAGGTGTCAGCAATGGCTTTGTCTTCTGCATCATCGTCCTTTTTATCTGAAGCACCAATCCTCAATTTCATACAATTTTCTGTACACCCATCGTCGATGATGATACCCTGTCTTATCGCGTTTCTTTTTTCAAACTTGGTTAACCATAAATCTCTGTAGCACCCAAAAAGATCAAAGTCATCGATGCTCAATATCTCATTACCTTCGAACTTGACAGCCAACTTCTTAACGATAGCTCTTCCAATGTTACTGACCAATGTTCTTTTTGTGTCAGCTGTCGACTCGAGTTCAATATCAAAACTTAGATTCGTTGTTCCTGGGATAATGACATCATCACTTCCTAAATTTGGAAACCTAACCAATAATAGCTGATTTTGATCGATCTCACTCGGATTGTGTGTGACAATTACTTTTTGACGAGAACCTTTTACACCGCGGGCAGTTCTAAGTGAACGTTCTGGATTTAACCTCTTTCCATACTCCATTATTAATTATGATATATAATTAATTATTACTTTTTATCTCGTTTTAGCGGATGTGCAAAACAACGGTTCTTCCTAGGTCTTCTTTTAGCATATTGCCATGCTGATCTGTGAGTTTCAACGTGAGAGACTGAAATACACCATTTTTTAATTTTTTGTACTGAGGGTTTTTAGGCTCAACATGTGTGAAGTCACTATATTCAGCCTTGTGATAGGTTAGTAAAATATCACTTAGCTTTCCATTCTCAAGATTTTGAGTGTTGTCAAGTTCAGATAGATGCAAATTAATTTTGGTTACGTTAGCGAGCTTATTTGTTTTGATTATATGAGGGTCTTTGACTAATGATGTAAAACTTACCTCACCCTCTAAAAAGGCACCTGCTAAAAAGGCATTCAATTCCCTGCTCGTGAATGTTCCTTGAGGTACCAACTTTTCAGCTTTCCCATCAGCAGACAGTTTCACTGTTAGGTCTGTGGTTATTTCATATGTAACATTGTCTGCAAACATATCAACCAATGCAATTTCTTTTGAGCCATCCAAGTTTTGAATGGGGTAAGATAGATATATGGTCTTTTCTCCTTTTGCGATATTTACTGTGATATACATTTCTTGTATTAGAGAATAGAGGATTATATTTTTAAATAATAATAATGGAGAACATTTTTAAATATGCTCCCAATGCGCTTTATAAGCCAAATGGAGGACAATACCTTCAGATATTGAATTCTAAAGATTTATACAAACAAACAATTATTGTCTCTGAGAACGGTTCTTTCCCCGCAACTTTTCCAAATATTTTTACTAATTACAAAATGGATGAAAATGATCAACGTATGAAAATTTGGCAGGAACAACCATTTAAATTATGGCAAACCCAACTCAATTTTGTCACTTGGTGTGCTTCAAGTGCCTGTGGGGTCAGTTCTGAACATCTGAAAGAAGGTCGCTCTACTCCTATGATTAGAGCAGTATATCGTTTTCACGTCTATTATCATATTAGACGAATCATTAAGCGTCTGCAGACACCTCTACCTTTTGAAGATAGTTTCAACCAATACGATAATCCTTATAACAAAGAAGAGTTTTTAAAAATCTGTAGTGAATATGGTGTCGATTCTGATCCTAAAAAATACAAAGGGCAATATTTTTACAGCTCGTATCAAAAAAGACGTAGAGACTATCCAACGCCAGGTCTGAGTTATTTCACAGACGACTCCATGACACGATGGATTATAGAAAAATCTAAAGGCTTTACAAAAACAGGTCTTGTAAAAATTTCAGAGAGTGTTAGAGCATATGCTTATCTTGTTCTTAGTTCGCAAGCCTCAGCTCGTTCTTCTATTTTAGGTAATAATTCAAGTGCTTTGACAGCTCAAAGAGTTTTTATGAACAACTATGAAGACATTGTTAACCGCAGAGTTGATATTCAAGATGACATTAAACGTTATCAAGATACTTTAAATTACGCTTCAAGCAAAGTTGATTATTCTGTTGGACAAGGTATTTACATGTTACCTAGTGACATGAATCTAAAGTCTGTGTAAAAATAGTGTGCACACTTTTAAGATTTGATTGCCATTTGGTAAATACTAAATCAATTTTCACAAATTTGGTATCGTTGGATAGACATTAAAAAGCACAATATTCTACAGAAATAAAAAAGCCCAAAAAAGAAAAAGAAAATGAAGAAAAAAGAAGATGAAAAAAACAAACTTTTTATACAAAAGTCATATATATTTGATTTTTATATCATTGGAAACCTTATTCTTTGGCGATTTCAAAAATATATATATTTAATGGAAAATTTCCATTAGTTTTTGTTTAGTATGATACATTTGAGGGTATATTGAAATTTTGGCAGTTTTGTTGATTTTTGAAAGACGGGGGAAATATCTGAAAACACAGTAATTGTACTTGTACTTAAGCAAGAACATTAACACATTTTTTATGGTGTGAAAGTAATAAACAAATCACATCACACTTCTCTTAAATTATCATAGGTTGTTACCCAGAGTAATTAGAATTACATAAAATGCCTCTAAGGATTATTTTATTCCGTCTTTGTATTATTAAATGTAATTGTTTTGAATAATGTATAACTAAATAAAGTAACCCCCGGTTTTTTAAAAATTGCAAATGGTTGAAAAGTCTAAAATGTTCTAAGTAATAGCATCGTTGCTGCAATATTCCAAAAACTAATGGAAATTTTCCATTAAATATATATGTTTTTGAAATCGCCAAAGAATAAGGTTTCCAATGATATAAAAATCAAATATATATGACTTTTGTATAAAAAGTTTGTTTTTTTCATCTTCTGTTTTCTTCATTTTCTTTTTCTTTTTTGGGCTGTTTTATTTCTGTAGAATATTGTGCTTTTTAATGTCTATCCAACGATACCAAATTTGTTAAAATTGATTCAGTATTTACCAAATGGCAAGCAAATCTTAAAAGTGTGCACACTATTTTTACACAGACTTTAAACATCAAGTCGGGAGTGTCTGGTTATAATAATAAAATTCTCATATCTAATGACAACTTGAGCCTCGGAAGAAATAAAATGATTAATGTTATACAAGAGCATCATATTTCAAACAAGGTGACACAAACAAAAAATAAAAATTCACAAAAGGAAGTTGAGCACATAGAACACCCAAAAGTGAGTCATAGTATAACTCATTCTCCCCCATCTCATGAAGATGAGAAAATAGCTTTGGTTTTAGCGATTACCACGATGTTTAGTATATGGTATTATTATTATTATTATTGAAAACAAAAACTCCCTTAGGAGAACCCCCTAGGGTTTTTGTTGTTGTTGTTGTTGTTGTTGTGATACCCTAGAGGGTTTTTAATTCATTGTCTTCGATCTAACCGGCACTCCACCCTGGCTTCTCCAATCCACCAGCTCTGAGCTCTACCCCTAGATCTTAGACTATTTGTGTGTGACTACTTACGAACTCCGACTACTACGCACGCAATGGCCGTTCATGATCTGTTCGAGTATATTACATCTAGTCACATTGTTTTTCCCGACAACTTTTGACACATTTTGTGGTGAATACCGGGAGCGGACGGCACCATCCAGTTCCAATCTAGCCGCTCCACTAGACCTTCCCTTTCTGGCAGACTCTGTCGCCTGTTCACCACAATTTTCAAATTATTCCGCTCTTGGGTTTTATATCATTCATTTAGACCTTAGTGTCTGCTTGTGGTGTCCCTCGGAACGCTATAATTTTGTTTTTTATTTTGATTACATAACAAAATGATTAATGTTATGCAAGAGCATCATATTTCACCCAAAGTGACTAGCTCTCCAACACAAACAAAAAATAAAAGTTCACAAAAGAAAGTTCAAACAGATTCACTCCCATCTCACGAAGAAGAGAAAATAGCTTTGGTTTTAGCGATTACCACGATGTTTAGATGGCATGTATTTTCGCTGATCAGCGTAGGTAGTTTGCAATTATAGCCGGCATTGTGGATACATGCTAACACTTCTAAGCCCTGGCGTTTGTTGAATTTCGATCGAAATGACGGTAACCTGAATGTCTCTATGGACCAGAGAAACCTGACAGTGATAAATCACCCAGACACAATGCTAACCATTCCGCGATATATTCAACACAACTGCGGGGAAGTGCGCACTCATGCAAGTTTTACAACCAGAACATGAGAGATCTACAACCGCCGAAGTATATATACTTCCTCTCAGACGAACTGCGTGGGGTTCGAACACACGACCTTGCTGTTACAAGTTAGCGTTCTTATCCACTAGACTACGCTGATCTGTATGTTATATGTATTGTTAGCTCATTTATGTTATAAAATGAAACTACTACAAACTGCTTTTTACTACATTTTTATGAGATATTTAATTGTTTACAATTATGAGTAATTTGTGGTTATAATAATAGAAACTGCTTACGTAATCAAAATAACACGTTTCGTAACTCGTATCGCGTTATGAAAACAAAGATGTAGGGAAATTCCCGAAATCATATGATTATAATTTCTGCGCTAGCATCGGCACTTTCCTATCTCTTGTTTCAAATAGTTTGATAGTGGTTTAGAAAGTTTACTTATATTATTATGTTATTAATTTCGCTAGTATAGCGAAGTATTGGTATCGTCGTTCTATCTCCGTGACATTTTGGACGATCTCACTAAAGTAAATAATTGCATATAAAAGCCATGTCCGCACACACCTTAGCAATAAAATCTTTTGCAGGCTGACTTTCAGGCTGACTAACGGGCTAATTTGGACCAAATTATGAAAGTTCTCCAATTTTCATAAACATTTGCACAAAGCACAATTGAAAGGTGCTGATTTCGAATTTGACAGTCATTTTGTCAAATTTGGCCAAAATTGGACCAAATTATGAAAGTTCTCCAATTTTCATAAAATTTTGCACAAAGCACAATTGAAAGGTGCTGATTTCGATTATGAGAGTCATTTTGTCAAATTTGTCCAAAATTGGGCAATTCGGGCCAAATTTGGACCAAATTATGACAGTTCTCCAATTTTCATAAAAATTTGCACAAAGCACAATTGAAAGGTGCTGATTTCGAATATGAGAGTCATTTTGTCAAATTTGGCCAAAATTGGGCAATTCGGGCCAAATTTGGACCAAATTATGACAGTTCTCCAATTTTCATAAAAATTTGCACAAAGCACAATTGAAAGGTGCTGATTTCGAATTTGACAGTCATTTTGTCAAATTTGGCCAAAATTAAGCAATTTGGCAATGCTATAGTGAGAATGTTTTATAATTGTTGAGAGTAGATTTGAGTAATTGTGACACCGTCCTGAAGACTTTAAGCCAAATTTGAGACGAATAAGTTTTGATCTATTTGTTTTGTATAATTACGAGTTGAAATTCTGCTACCGTTATCAACTATTGTATCTAACAGTTCTATGAACAGTATATATTTGTTAGAATTGTGAGAATGCAATATAGCGAAATTTTCGACTTCCAAGTCGTCTTGTTTTATTTATTTATATCAGATTCACAATTCTTCCAAATTCTTCATTTTCTAGGAGTTGTGAAATGTAAAGAACTGCATGAATCAGCATGTATGAGTCCATATAACTCTGAATCCAAAGTACCCTGTAGCTTTATAATTTTCACTCACGTTTTTCTAACGAAATCGTTGTGTTCCGTAAATGTTAAAACAAGTTGAACAAATGTTTGGAAAATAGATTAAAGTATTGTCAATAATGGAAATCGTCAATACCTTTCATAAAATCTTTCAGTCGGGTCAACTAAGTCTATGTTGGAATTGATCAAGTTTGCCATCCAGCACAGACACTCCATGGCGTTTTCGTACATCCATTGGGGTGCATCGGAAACTTTCTCCTCCAAAGAACGCGTGTGAAAAATTGACAACCGCCGTTCAACATTTTCCTGCTCTGCACCAAACGACGGCAGTTTGTTGCAGGTCATGTAAATTCCCGCCTCGTTTCTTATCATTCGAGGCGTTTTATGCTTCACGGATTGTGTAAACGTACCTCCTATGAACGAAAAAAAAGAGACAAGTCGTCATTATCACATAAAGCGAACATCCTTAAAAAAAAGTCTGCAAGTTTTACTATAGCTATTAGCTACCTTGAAGGAAAACCTTTGCGATGTCACTCGTAAACATTCCATCAGACCACTCGTCAATGAAGATGAGCTGTGTGTCTTCATCTACCATTGAGAGACCAAACGTTTTCTCCTTTGAAACACAGGAATTCGGAATCAAACCAAAAAGTACATTGGCCCACGACGACTTTCCTGAGTCTGAAGAACCAACAACGACGAGTTTTCGTGTTTTCAGCGGAAGCTGGCCAACCAACAGGCATTGGTAAAACTTGTTGACGAAGTTCACTCTTTAAACAATGTCCGGAAATGAATTTAAGACCGATGAAGAAAAGTAGCCCCCATCACCCATTCTGGCAGTCGAAAACTCGACGAAACATCGTGGTTACACGATTCCGATATCTTTTTCTCTATCAAGGGGTGTTTTGACAAACTGTCTGCTACAAAGCTTGAAACATTTCCCGCCTGAAACCTCTATCAAGTCTTCATCAAATGAAATTTGCTCCAACCCCTCAAATATATTAAATAACATACTCTCCTCATTTGCTTCGCAAAAACATGAAAATAAAAAGGAACTTGTAGCACTGATGATGATTGAATAAATCGAAAAGCTTCTGCTTAAATATATTTGTCTAATATTCTTACAATATTCATACCGTGGCATAAAGTTATTAAACAAAAAGGAACATAAAAAAGAAATACACTTGGTTCACCTGACAATAAGTACTCTGCAACATCCTGTTTATCGTTCCCCAGCACTTCACAAGATCGTCTTGAAGGGACAGTCAATAACATGTTGATATATTCGTCAACAGTACACATATATTGATATGAAAATTCACCTTGAAAAAAGAGATCAAGATTCCTGAAGTAGTTTTAATGAAGAAAATTGATAAACATGTTAGTAAAATAAGACTATACTTTTGTCAACGCAACAGTAAATGCTTCCCCTATAGAAGCTATGCTCAGCCTTTTTCATGCAAATCTGCAGTGCCTTTATTGTTCTACCCAGCACCATAGTTGGATGGGAATTTGTGCACTTGGTTTGACTTGGCAACTAGCGTACATTGAAACCCATCTTTGGTCAAGTTGTTCACGGCATTTGTTTGCGGTCTTTGCAAATTGTCGTCAAGACAAACCAATCGGCATGGATTAATGTTTGTGTAGTAGCAAGTGTTAGCCGGTCAAAATTACTTTGAGAGGTGCACAGACAATGCAGAATGCTCTCACGTATTAGACCAACAGCATAAGCACTTTTGTGGTCCTATATATATATATGTACATGTAGACTATAATGCTGACAGTCGAATGAAAATATGTGTGTGCAAAGAAGAACGAACTTGCCTTAACGACAACTTTTAGTTGCTTCAACATGTTTTCTTTGAAATCATCCGTCGAGGACTTCAACCGAATCTGGGGAACACAAAATGAAAAAGTTGCTTTTCCATAAGACATTACGGATACCGTCTTCGTGTCTAATTACGGACAGCCTTTGTAATTACGGACATCAAAATGTAAATAAACATTCTTGTCACGAAAATAGACATGCATTCTTGCCAAGTTCACCACGTATAACTGAATAAAATGTTTTATGAAACAGAGCAATCCAATAGAGAGCAATTAGCAGCAACACTTGAAGAATAATGGACCGTGAAAATCATAATGGCCTATATTTCAATACTCAGTAAAAAGTGTCCTCCCCCACTGTTATTGAGGTACAAAAACTTTATTTATTTGATTTATTTTATGATAATTAACTTTTTAAAAGCATGATCTAAAAAAATTTTCATTCCTCAATTCATTTTTAAACATAAATTTTCGACCTGTCGATATTTCATGACGGAGGTGGCCATTATTATTTTTTATCCGTAAATATGGCTACCATTGTACACACGGAGCTCATAAAAATACGCACGATTCTCAAGAGAGCGCAGTCTACTTTAAATCTTTAAAGTTTAGAAAAGTAAATTCTAAATGGCATATTGGTAATTTTCTAGCGTTCAAATAAATTTAATTATCTCTGAAGTTTGTTTTATTACAGTTTGGTTGACAGTACGGGATGTGCCGTGTTTTTAATTTACAGACGGTTGGAATTATGTTTTGTCGATGTCCGTAATTACAAAGGCTGTCCGTAATTAGACACGAAGACGGTACAATAAAGTGATTCAGCAAAATTTCTACCTGAGCAATATCTGCTTCGAAATTATTGTCGTGCATGGCTGTTACTAAGTTGGCTTGGTCAACACCACAACCAACTATGAAGTAAGCTATAGAAGGTCTAACAGTTTGACTTGCGTTGCCTCGTGTGGAATGTTCGTTGGTAGTAGTACCAGTGACACAGGATATGAAAAACACCACACCCTGTATTTCCTCGACAACTTTGTCAACAGCAAGTCGTTTGTTCGCTATAAGCTTCTTAGAATTGTCGATGTCCTTGTTCCAAGTTGCCCGAATACAGGTAACTGAACATTTTTCTGGTACCTAACAATAAATGCAGTGGATTGAGGAATAGAAATAAGGAAAAAAAAGCATTGGAAAAACCTATGTGAAATAACTACAGAAACCAAAACAAAAATAATACGATCAATAAAAAATCAATAAATAAGTGCTATACTTACTGCTGCAATGACGTTTCTCATAAGAGAACTTTCAATTTTTTTTGAGTCTAACTGTTTAAAAGGATTACTCATTATTTCAGCAAAAAACTACGCAGTGAACTGAATTTCATCGACTAACTTAACGTAGCTTTATACTTTTCACTCGTTAAGTTATTTACGGTGAATTTCATGCTCGGTTCCCCTTGAGAATAGATTTTCAGTGAACACAGAATGAACACAGCTTTTAAACGCTTAATTGTTCTTTAATGGACAGTACTTTGCGTTGTTTTGCCGTGACCGAAGTATACATAAGACGTGGTAAAGAAAATCTGGGCAAGAAAAAGAGACTGGAATATTCTCGCAACCTCGATTTGGAAACGTTGATTGCAAGAAATAGTTGGGCGACTATGGAAGAAATGGAAAACGTTATCCCTTATCACATTTGTCGTTTTCGGGACGTTTTGCAGGAGTGTAAAGACGCCCAAAGAAGTCCGTCCGTATCGCAACTGGCATTTGCAACGAGATTTGTCGCTACCTATCTATTCGTGCGTGTCAAATGCTCCAGACCGATGACTTATCAGTACTTGACCATCGAAATGATAGAAAAGGCAAAGACAAACGGAGTTTTCGTCGATCAGAAAGAATTCAAAACTGCCGATAGGTATTTGTTTGATACTGTTATTTTAGACTCTGAGACTTTAGAAATTCTTTGATTTTTATATTGACTTAGTACGACCGAAACTGAACCCGAGTTGCGATTACTTGTTGGTCACAAACAAAGGTAAACAATACACTGCATTCTCGACTGCGATGAGCATTCTCGTTCACGAAGCCATCGGAAAGTACATCAATCCAACTCGTTATCGTCAGATCGTCGAAACAGAGAGTGCGGAAAGATTGACTCCGTCCGAACGAGAAGTTGTTTCACGAGACCAAAAGCACAGTTCGCACGTGGCGAAGGTGTCGTATCAAAAGAATCTGTCCAGAGACGTTGCTTCGCGTAGCAGACAATGCATGGAAAAGCTGGTCGGTAATAAACGAAAAGAAGTGAGTGCAGACATGATGGACGTTTTACGGACGATAAACGACACAGCTCGTACATTCGATCAACGTGTACTCAATCAAGCCGAAACGATTTTATCACAACAACCGTGCACTAGCTCGTCATTGCAAGTGATCGTCGATGGTAACGACAACGATGACGACATAACAATAACGGACACTATCCCGTCTACTGCCGGAAAAGACGTTACAAAGAATTTACAACAACGAAATCAATCGTTGGTGTCTTTGATCAGTTCGGACGTGCAGTTAAAACGAGAAGTCGTCAACAAACAAACCAAACAAACTCGGGTGAAATTTACGAAAGAGGAAGACTTGTATTTGTGCAGAGGCATCTCAAAGTACGGCAAAGGTTGCTGGTCTCGCATACTAAAGGACTCGGAATACTCGTTTCATCCTTGCAGAAACAAAGACTCGCTTAGGGTGCGTTCGGAATCTTTGGCATTCAAACGCAATACTAGCCCCTCGGGAAATTAGATAATGATGATTCTTTTGTATTGTATTTCTTGATCTTGTATTAAAAAAAGAAAACACCGTTCAATTTCAAAGTTACTTTTCTTTGTTTTGTTCTTCTTCAGATACAAAGTCGTTCGGCGGAGGAGGGACAATACACTCCTCTTTTTTACTGTCGGAATCTATATAAAATGATTTTTAAAGTTAAATAACACGTACTGATATAATGCTTGTATAACTTGTCAAGTTCTAACTTGCATCTTTTACCTTTCACTTGGTTGTTTTGAAAGTAGATGATGTACTCTTCAAGTACTTTGTCATCTTTCATGGCTACAATATTGTAAAAGAACACCGTCCCTACATATCCTAGAAGAGAATGCAAAAGGAGCAAATGATAATACTTAAAAGTACATAATACTTTACATAACCTTGCTTACTTTGACTTTGTTCTTCTTCGTCTGAACTGATAACAAAAAACGATTGTGCTTAAGGGGGAGACAACACGTCCGCAATAACCTGTGCCAACCTTTCCTCACTACTGTAAACCTCCGCTGGGCTTTCAAATAACTTTGCCAGTACTTCCTCTGACATTTCAGACATCGTTAAAGAAAGAAATTCAGAGAGCTGAAATATTTTTTATATATACTCACATCTGTTAAGGATGACTGATTTCAAAAAGAGAAGTTTGTCAAAGTTGATGCTTTCATGTATATAAGTCGGCTTTGCTACTTATACCATTCAAAATATTTTGGCGATGGAGGGACGACGCACTCTCCTTCAAGCCAATCTAAGAAACCCTAACCCTAGTTTTAGTTGACCGCAGATGATCAATGTTGATGCTTCAAGGAGCAAAAGTCAACTTTGCTACTAAAACATCTTCAAATAGTGGTAGACATGGTGAATTTACTTTGAGGTGTCCAATAAGCTTTCACGTCATTGCTCACACTAATCTTTGCTGACACGTGTACTTTTAACATGCATCTTGAAAACGAAGCTTGGCATGAAAGCGAGGCCGTGGTTGTCAATGGAGATAATCAAAATTGATTGTTGAAATTGTAAATGTCAGTTTTGCTACTCATGCTAAAAGGACAGGCCTGACGACGGGCCTACGGGCCTGAAGACGGGCCTAGTTCCCAGGCATTTCTTTTATAAGAACGGAATCTGGAAGCTAGTTCCGTGGTTGTCTACCTTTGCACTTTAGAAGGAGTCTAGAAACTAGGCCCGTGAAGACGGGCCTAGAACCCAAACCCTTAACTGTTTGCCACCAAAGACTGGAAACTAGTTTTGTTGGTTGCAAATAACTCACTACCCAGTCCACCTATCCACATTTGAAAGAGCCTGGAACCTAGGCCCGTGGTCATACGGGCCTAGAGCCCAGCCCTTTCAACTTCTGACTAAAGAAACTGGAAACTAACTGTATAACTTGCAAATAACTCATTGCAAGGGTCTGGAAGCTAGGCCCGTGGTCAGGCCCGCAGGCCCGTCGTCAGGCCCGTCGTTTTATGAAGGATCTGACCGTAGGCCCGTGGCCCGTCCAAATTCTCAAAAAACTTTATTCTGGATGCCAGTGTGGCAACCGTGGGTTTTCAGATTCTGAGAGGAAAGCCCTGGGTTGACGAGTTTTACCTTAGACATTTTCTTCAAATGTGAAATTAGTTTTTGTCGAAAAGAGGACGGGCCACGGGCCTACGGTCAAAACCTTCTTAAAAGGACGGGCCTGACGACGGGCCTACGGGCCTGAAGACGGGCCTAGTTCCCAGGCTTTTCTTTTATGAGAACGGAATCTGGAAGCTAGTTCTGTAGTTGTCTACCTTTGCAATTTAGAAAGAGTCTAGAAACTAGGCCCGTGAAGACGGGCCTAGAAACCATTCCTTTACTCTTTGCCACCAAAGACTCGAAACTAGTTATGTTGGATGCAAGTAACTCATTACCCAGTCCACTTATCCACATTTAAAAGAGCCTGGAACCTAGGCCCGTCTTCACACATATTCTGGAAGCTAGTTTTGTGGTTGTGTACTTTGTTACTTTAGAAAGAGTCTGAAAACTAGGCATTGTTGTGGTGTTGGAATGGGGATTAGATAGGGTTCTAGGTATTAAATAACTCCCACCCTCCCGATAGTTTTACATTTTCAAAACGTTTTGTATACTAGGTACAGATCGTGTTTTTTGTGTCTTTTTCCGTTTCATTCTTTCATTGATGCGCAATCTGAATCGCTGGCGAACCTTGCGATTGATATGTTCTAAAAAGTAGCTCTGTTTTGAAGATTGTTGGGTTTTGCCCTTTCGCAAGCATCCATTCGTCGTAACGTCGGTCTCTTTACCTTCTAAATTACCCTTCACTTCTTCTATTTGCTTCATTGAATCATGACTGGTACCTCGGAGTGATAGATGTAACTGTTTACGTGGCTGAACTGGAAAACGCCCTTTCGTACACCGTCAACGGAGTTTCTAATATCTTTTCTTCTTTTGCTTCACGTTGCTAAAAACGATCTTTTAAGTTTCTGAATCAGGACTTTCAGACGATGTCACTACAAAAGGAAATTCATTAACTTACACGTACAAAATTTTGATGTGGAATAAATATATTGCATTTCAAGATAGTAAAGGATTTAGAAATGCCAACCTTTACGTTGTTGTTGCACCCACTTTCCGCATGGCTGGTTGTAAACGTTATGCACGACACAAATAATTCCACACCTTTTATGTTAGGCAATAAAATCATTTATCTCCAACATCCTCTTCGAAGTTAGCATCTCCCTGGCCAGTACTGTCAGGGCATGAAACAGGAACGGTCGATGAAGAAGGGACCTGGTGACAAAATTAAAACCAATTCGAAAAATGTCAATAAACAAATAAATTACGTTCAAAAATAAAAATGAATAAATCAGAATTACTTACCGCTGTACCAGCATTTCGCCTAAACCAGTTCGTCGGTTTATTTAAATTGAATGGTGTCACCATATTTTTAAAATACTAATTTCTTACAATTCAATACACAAGTAACACTCGAATCGCGCAGTGAACTGATTTTATTCAGCTAACTTACTGTAGCTTTAAACCTTATACTCACGTCATGTTTTCACGTTGAAACTGTTGTTAAAAAGCCCTTGAGAATAGTTTGACAGTGAACTGTCAATGAACAGAGTTTGACACGCTTAATTGTTCTTTGGTTGTCTATAATGTTCTTTGTGTTCAGTGGCTGTACAAATCGTGCTCTTTTGTTCTTTTTGCGAGTGAAAAGTTTGTTCACTGCAGTGGAGATCGATAGGGAGAGCGCTCTATTGGGATCGTTGCCTTCTATTTAGCACTTCAAAATTTTCTCAGTTTAATAAATTTAAATTGTTCACTGTGTTACTCACGATATATTCCTTTTGAAAATGGAACAATTCAAGTACTTATCATGAATGGAATACATTATTCTTTTGTGAGAGGGAATGACTAAATCACTCTCCCGTGTAGCGCGCAATGGTATAAAGATGTCTTTTACGTTCAAAGAACCATTCGTTATTTGTTTCTCAACCAGTGGCGGATGTAGAGGTATGTCGAAATTTGTGCAGGAGAGCATTAACATAATTTGTGAATTCAATCTATATTACCAATGGGATTATTTGAACGCTTTTCTTTTATGGTTAGATTGATAACACTCTCCTACACAACTTTCGACATACCTCTAGATCCGCCACTGTCAACGTCGTACAAATCTTTACCTAAATTTTTTAAAGTCAACTTTTTGGTTTGTGGTTGGTTTTAAAACATGTCACTTTAAAAAATGAACACTTATTGTAAACTGGGTTGGAATGAACGGAGCTGCTAAGCACAAGAGAAAGTTAATTTTACGTCTAAATGATAGAAACATTTACAACTGTCCTGTGAGAAACTGCCTGCACGTTGGTTTTAAGAGTAGTCCAGGACTACGCAAGCACATCGACATCAAACATTGTTGGTATTACTACTTTGACGAAGCTCCAGACATCAAAAGGGAAGAAGTTGAAGCACAGCAGACAATCAGAAAGAAGGTGTGTACGGCACACAAACCTTCTTTTTCTATTAACGACGGCATTGGAAAGACGTTTTTGAACTGGCTGCGTACGCCATGTGGAGGAGGGAAACCCGAAAAGGAGGCCAAACAAAGTGCTCTGTGATGCATGAAGTTTTTGATGGCCAGTCTTGAAGACCTGAAATCGGAATTGGTTTTAACTGAGGCATTCGTTGACTGTTGCCTAGGTACACCGTCCATCATCATGGAATTTCTAAAAACTAAACAATTAAGTTGTTCGGCTTCGTTAAACTATTTGAAATCGATATCAGACATATTGGACTTTCGAAAGGCGAACGGTGTGTCCGACACCATTTTACGTTGTTTTGCTGTAACTGAAGTGTACATACGACGTGGTAAGGAAAATCTGTGAAAGAGAAAAAGGCGGGAGTATTCTCGTAACCTTGATTTAGAGACGCTTATTGCAAGGAATAGCTGGGCAACAATGGAAGAGATGGAAAACGTCGTGCCATATCACATGTCACGTTTTAGAGACGTCTTACAGGAGTGCAAGAGTGACAAAAGACCGTCGGTACGTCAATTGGCTTTTGCTACGAGATTTATCGCCACGTACCTGTTCATTTGTGTCAAGTGCTCCCGACCAAAGACATATCAATATCCAACCATTGAAATGATCGAAAAGGCAAAAAGTAATGGTGGCTTCATCGACCAAAAGGAGTTTAAGACTGTCGAACGATATCTATTTGACACGGTAATCGTGGACAACGAGGCATTAGAGGTTCTGGATTATTATCGGATCAAGCTGTTGGCGACGCTAACGACGACGAGAACAACGACGACGATGTAACAATAACGAGTACAGTTCCAGCCAATTCAGAAAGCTCTACCACTACCGACGTAGATCGAACACTTGTACCACTTATAAGTTCCGATGTGAATTTAAAGAAAGAAGTTGCAAACGAACAAATTTCGCGTGGATTTATTTTCGCCGATGAGGAAATTGTGACTTTTCAAACACTTAAAATCGTAAAATAAACACAAGAAAAGTATGCAGTAATCACCTTAGATTCTTTATCAAAAAGAAAAGACATAAAAGATAAAATGGTTACAGAAGAACTCTAAAAACATAAGATACATTATGCTGTAAAGGATATTGCGTAACTTAAATAAAAGTATTTTCGTTTCTCATTGTGAATCAGCAACTGTATTCTGAAAATAAGTTATCAAATGCGTTTTCGTCGTCTACATTCAATTTGTAATCTTCCTCGTCATCTGTAGAATCAATCGGTTAACGTTAGGATCGTTTGATTCAGGAAAATTCTCTTCGCAAGGTCATTAGTGCAGTCTTGGAGATGTATGTTACCGATTTCTGAGAACGGATCCAAAGGTGGCAAATTCGAATATCCCATTTTAACGGCAGCTTTTTCTTCTGTTTGCATGAAAAAGACAAAAGAACTTTTCGTCGATATTTTCTTCTGTTTCTAAATCAATCAAAATTTTCCGATTCTTTAAAGACAATAGCAGTGATATATTCTGTCTGGATTAATTTTCGCGGGTGGAAAAAAGGAAAATTCTGCGTGGATAAATTTTCGCGGGTTGGAAGCACAAAAATTTCGCGTGGATTAATTTTCGTGGATTTTTGGAAAATCTGCGAAAACTGCGATAATTAATCCACGCGAAAATTAATCCATTGCATTCTCAAATATAATTTTCACTTCTCTTATCGTCAATTACGATTATATTTTTTCTATCTTTGTAACAGTTTATAGGGGACCACTTCCTTCGTTTAGATTAACTCTATGAGTGTGGACTCCCGTCGAATTATAGACAAATAAATACTTTACCAAGAAACTTTGATGGAATTGTCGGCCTAATGTTCTAATTTCAGCTGGGTCTTCTTTTTTTGTCAGATATGGAGCTTTATTAGAAATGCAGTAAACAATCCCGCGTTTTTGAAGGTATTCTGGCCAGTTTCTTGACATCACCTGGACAAAAATTTACAAGCTATTCCATTTTCTCCATCTACTTTTTATGCTCTTTCCAACAAAAAACTATCAGGTTTTAAATTTGAACACGTTGAGGATTTCACTTTTCAAGGGTCCCCCTGATCATTCTCGGCAAAAACCAATTCTGGTCTGTAAGATACAAAAAAGGTGGGTGTTGTGCGTAGTTATATAATTTTTGGATTGGGAAACCTTCTACCAATGAATTGGAATCAAAATCGATTGCAGAATTTTCAATGTTATTTTCTGAAAAAAAATTCTTGAAAAATTAGTAATTAAAAAAACAGAGGTTTTACAGAAAACCTAAACAAGCTTTTTGGAGCTTGAAAACCTAAGTAAAAAATGTTTGGACTTGAAACACTAGTAACAAAATAAACAAAACTAGCCTATAAACCTAATTTAGACGTTAAGAATCTAGCTAAGATTTAGAGAATAACTAAAGAACTTTTCTTGAGATTAAGTCTTTTCGACGTGTAAGATAAAGTTTGATAAAAAAAGATTGACCAGTCAGTGAATAATCTCTGGTTAGAGGTTTACAAAATTGAAAAGTCAATAATTATTAAATTTGCGTAAAAATCTAAGCTTAAAATACTTTGGGAAAAGGTGTAAGGGTTAGGGGTTAATCGTGATCTAAGGCTGTCACAAACTTGGATTCTGCCATTTGAACAAAAGCTCAAAAACCAATGGTTACTATCGTGGAGAAGCTGTATTATGTTCTTGCGATACGGGTTGGAAAGGATTTGAATTGAATTGAGGACCGATTGATACGAATACCAATTTTTTTGCAGATGAACTTTTAAGCAGCATCCATAATACGGTCATTAAGCCATGCATTTGATAATAGAATAAGTTTGTCTTTTTGCTTAATATCTTACCATCGGTAAGATGGTACATATTTCTCCTTTCTTCCTTCTTATAAAGAATGGAATCGTCTGCACGTGTTGCTGGTCAAACCAAAAGTTATCCAACGTCGTGGCTTTTAATAAAAGGGACCTTACGCCTGGGACGCCTTCTATGGGGACGCCGTGAGTCTGGGAAAAGCCGTGAAGGCGTCCAGTGGAAGGTGTCCTGTAATTACAGATCCGTACGAAATATTTGGGCGACGTTCTTTTTTGCGTAAAAAATCTGCCATATTTGTTTACATTCTTCAAGAAAGAATTTATTCAAGAAAATAGAAAAAACAAGCAAAAAACACAAAAAATGCCAGCTTTAAGGGATGTAAGGGATGCTTTGCTGATATGTCATGCATTTGATGTGATTGATGATGTTGAATTTGCCTTGTTATATGATCTCAATCACTCTAAAAACCCTGATTTCCCATATTGGAACTACAATTTTGACTTCGACAGTTTGACAGGTGACGAATGCAAGGCTGATTTCAGATTTTTCAAGAACGATGTCTATGTACTGAAAGATGTTCTACAAATTCCAGACGTTTTTGTTTTCAACAATAGACTGCATGTTAATGGGATCGAAGCCCTGTGTATTTTACTTAGAAGATTTTCGTACCCAATCAGGTTTGGTGATATGGTTCCAAAATTTGGTAGACCTGAGCCCCAACTTTCGATGATTGCCGGTGAGATGACTAATTTCATCTATAGCATGCATCATCAAAAAATGCATAACTTCAATCAGAATTGGCTATCTCCAGCTAATTTGCAAAGATTTGCCAATGCAATCCACCAAGCTGGAGCACCCCTTGACAACTGTTGGGGGTTCGTAGATGGTACTGTGATGCCTGTTTGTAGACCCAATGAACTACAAAGAGTTGTCTATAATGGCCATAAAAGGGTGCATGCCTTGAAATTCCAATCTATTGCAGCACCCAATGGCCTAATTGCAAACTTGTTTGGTCCTGTGGAGGGAAGAAGGCATGACAGTGGGACGTTGGCCGATTCGAACGTTTTGCCACAATTGCGTGTAATGGGACAGTGACCAAACCAGATCCCACTTTGCATTTATGGAGACCTTGCATACCCTTTGAGGGCAGAATTGCAAAAGCCTTTCCAAGGACTTAATCTAACCCATCAGCAAAAAGAGTACAACAAGGCCATGAGCAAGTGTAGGATTGGAGTAGAATGGGTTTTTGGCGATGTGACTAATTTTTTTAAGTTCATGGACTTCAAAAAGAATTTGAAGTTTGCACTTTCCCCTATTGGTAAAATGTATTCAGTGTGTGCTCTCTTAACCAATGCACGGACTTGCTTATATGGTTCACAATCATCCACTTATTTCGATATTAACCCACCAACTATTTGGGATTATTTTGCTTAAAATATATAAACAAAGCATAATCTCAGTTTATTCTTGTTTCCTTCTTTATAACAAACATATGTAACAGTGTATATGAACATGAAAACAATATCAACAGTATAAAAATATCTATGGCCAGGTTTTTTCAAAAAATAAAAACAAGAATATGTTATATCAAATAAATGTTATAGTCCTGTAAGGTACTGTAAAAACTCTGATGACAAGGAAGGCTATAGATAAATTTAGACAAATGCAAAATAAATATAGATAACAAATACTAACAGAAGAGAGGGAAATTTGCTGAGGGAATTTTGGCAGAATTCTTCCAATTAATGCTGAGAAAAAAACCCTTGTGTTTTTGAAAAAAAATAGAACTACAATAAAAAATTATCTGATTTTTCATCAAATTCTTTTCAATTCATCTGTAAAAACTTTACCGTCAAGGCTTAAAAGTTGTGGCAAATGAAAAGAAGGCTTCAAATATCAAATTAGAACATAGAAATACATATTCGTATTACTAAAATTAGAAAAACAACAACAAAACAAATTTCTAACTTTTTATCAATGATATCAATCAATAGTCAATATAAAATCAATCTTTCTTTTGATTTTCTGAGTTGATTTTGTTCACCATGGCGGCCATAAGCTGTACCATCAATTTGTTTTGCTCTTGCTGGTTTACATTTAATTGCTGTTGTTGCTCCAAGAGCTTCGAAAAATTCTCTTGTGCAAGAAGGTCGTGATTTATTGACTGTTTCTTTAACTCAAGCTCCTGTTCTTTCCATTTGTTATCAGAATCTAGCTTAGCCATTAAGTACGACATCGTTCCACTACCAGTATTTCGCTTAGACATCCCCCCTGTAGGACTCTCATCATTAGATGCCTTTCTTTTACGTGTTTCTGATAAATTTTCCAGTGCAATCTTACGGATGGATTCTGCATCTTCTTTTGATTTTTCAATTTCTTTAACTTTGCTGGTAGTCATATTGGTCCATTGCTCTGCAGCTTCATCCCACTTAGATTTTATGTCAAAAAGAAGTTGATCAATTTCACTGGGATTATCATTTGATCCTGATGCACCTTCCTGTTCCCTCATACGACTATTATAATGTCCAACCAGCAGTTTCGTTCTGTCTCGAACAGACTTCTGGTTAACAGTGAATTTCAATTCACAAACACTATTCAAATCACTTGCAACAGACGACCATGCATGTCCACTTTCTTTCGTTCCTGGTTTGAATGAGTAAGGACGCATGAGTAGGATTTCACGACACAACATTACATCATGAGCATCAGTCCATTTCATGATGCTGTAGAAAGAGAAAATAAGGATATTACTACATCATGCTTTTCCAAAGAAACGTTTCCACAAAATGCCAGGGCATGAGTAAATTTGTGTTATAGTCTGGGCCACTAGGACGAGAAAAAAATATAACCATAGTTATGAAACAAAATCAAACAAAAAATATCCAAATGTCAACAAAATATCTTCCTTATTATGTAAAACCAGTCTTACGATATTTTTGAGAGGGTGTACATTATGTAAAATCAATATAATGATTTGAAATTTCAAGATATTTACCTTTTTTTCTGTTCTTCACCACCAGATTTTTCCATCTTTCTGCTCCTAAGAGGACGACTGCAAATCTAGCCTTTTCACGTTGTCGACTGACACTCGACGTGCTAAAATCGTGGGTGATTCCCCAGCGAGCATGCGCAGTACGAAAAAATTCCTAAATTGGCGGCGTCCGCCTAGAAGGCGTCCCAGGCGTAAGGTCCCTAAAATCATTTCGACGATTTCATCAGGTAGTAAGTCGAAATTGTTCCTTTTAGTTTTTTGATACTGACTTTTTGTTGGTTAGGATAGACTTGTTTATCATTGTCGTGATTAATAGGGTCTGCAGAGGTTTCCAAGTTATCGTGTGAGTAGAACGGCTTTAACAAACTCGTGTTATACTTTTTCTTCAACTGAACTCCTTTTTGATTTGCAAGAGAGCAAAGTTCATTTTTGTAGATCGCTTTTAGGGTGTAAGGTCCCATCCATTGGTAAGAAAACTTTACACCTTTTCTATCCTTACGTATTTGGTTTTCTAAAAGCACTTTCGATCCTATTGGCAACGTAGTTTCTGGTGTTCTATGTCGATTGTTATAGTCCTTTTGTTGCTTAGTTTGTGCCTTCTCCATGTTTTGGCTTGCCTTGTGGTGTGCAGCTTCTCTTACAGATATCGTTGAGTCAAGGACAGCTGTAAACATTTCAAAATTGAATGGATGGCGGTTGTACATGAGAAGAGAAGGCGGGAATTTGGTTGAGTAATGCACACTCACTCTGTGAGCAAAAAGTATACCTTCAATAAAAGAAGAACATTCTTTGGGATTTTCCTCGAGGACCTTTACCAAAGAGTCTTTTATTTTTCGATTTTGACGCTCACAAAGACCATTGCTTCGAGGGTGGTACGATGAAGTAACGCGCTGCTCAGTTTCAGTCATTTCATGGGGATTTGTCGAAATTTCGTTGACGAACTCCTTACCTTGATCACTGATCTGGATTTAGACACAGCCGTGGCGACATATGACGTCGTAAATAAGTTGTGCTACAGTGAATGGATCGTTTTAATCTTTTGTTGGCTTTGCTTCCGACCTTTTTTAAAAATAGTCAATACAAACAATTAGGTGTTTGTATCCATCGACTTCTGGTAAGTTACAGAGATCAATTCCAATTTGTTTCATGACTTCCGTGGGCACTGGTATACTCTGCAGCTGGGGAGAAATTTTATTGAATGTATTTGATTGGCGCTGACAACTGTCGCAATTTTTTATATACCTTATTGGTATAAAATTTGGCGCGTACTAATTTTGGCGCACATACCATTTGTGCGTAATTTTGTTATTTATTTTTTATTATTATTTCTTTATCTAAAGTTGGTAAAAATCTACAGAGAAAAAAACTAAAAAGAATTATTATACCACGGGAGTTAATACTGCAATCTGATTGGCTTAACACTAGCATAATATTTTTGAATATAAGGTGCATTACAATGGCTTCTCTCTGTATTTTCGAATAAATCGGAAAATTCTGCGAGACGTCATTTTGTAAACAAAAAAGGTTTTTCATGTTAAAAAGGTTTTTCATGTTAAAACACATAGTGAAAAACACTAGTGCTACTAGTGGTATAATAAAAAAGTTATTTGGACTCGTTCTCATCCACTATGCAAAATATTGGGCTACGTGAAAACAATATTGGACTCGGCTTTCGCCTCGTCCAATATTGTTTTCACGCACGCCCAATATTTTGCATAGTGGATTCGATCTCGTCCAATAACTGTTTATTATTATACCACGGGAGTTAATACTGCAATCTGACTTAAAAGAAACGACCATCTCAATGGATTTTGCACTGGCAATAAATTAGTACACGGCCGACCCCAGTCTCAAATTCATTCAAGCCTGTTGCCTTCTTCGTTTCAGCTGACAGATGGTTCCAGCCTAATGTGGCCCGGAAAAGGAACGAAGAAAGATATAATGTTGTAAGACGAAAAGAAAATCGCAATTTCGCACGTACTTATTTTGGCGCACATACCATTTGTGCGTTATAATGGTATAAAATTTGGCGCATTTTTAGCATTTTTAAAATTTATAAGCGCCAAATTTTATACCAATAAGGTAATTCTTCACGTCATTCACCATTCCATGCCAAAAAAATCTTTCACATAACTTTTGATACGTAGACTACGATGACTGGCCATGGCCTTTGCTCTTGGGTTTTCGCCAATTTCTTTGTGGATTATCATGAATTATTTCCATCTGTTGCTGTGTATTAGAAATAACCTTTCTTGATTCTTTGTAAAGCAGTTCACCGTCCTTGATCGAAAAGTTTCTGCATGTTCTTCTAAAATTCGCATTCTTTCTTCTATCCTTTTCAATTTCCTATATTTTAGTTCTTATGAACTCTTCAACGACTTTTCAGTGCACGTGTTGCTTTGTCGCCATCTCTTCAAGTTTTCCATTATGATAAACGTTTTTTACTCTGGGAAAAAATTACTCCCCTCCTCAGGCACTTTTCTTCAGGAAATTATTACCCGGGAAGTAATTATTTTCGGGGAGTAATTATTTACGGTTACAGGTTAAGTACGTCTTTTTCTGTTATTAGGGAGATTCGTAAACTCAACGAGCATGTTACACGAAAAAAATCAATTACTTGTGAGAATTATTTTGAAACTGTTCTACTAAAATGGTACTTCAGAGATTTAAGGCCTTTTGTTGTATCAAAAGAAACATCATTACTTTGCACGCTTATTTGAAGTGTTGATGTGAAGTTTCTAATGACTTCGTAGGGAAAAATTCACGAACAGCTCTACTAAGTTGTATATAATTCCCTACAAATCTATAGAAAAATAGTTTTGTGTAAACGAAACATGATTTTTCCGAATCCCGCTAATTGTTATTACGGTAGCAGCCGTTGACCGTTAAAGATGGCGGACGTATAACCGTCGTCAAACAAAATACGGCAACAAAAAAGATAAGACGGACGACAGAATATCGCAAGTTCTGAGCAATTAATTGCTTCCGTTAACAACGCTGTAACAGATATGAAGAAATATGCAACTTTCAACTGTCAAGGTTTAAATAGTGACATGAAAAAGACAAACCTAGCTGACGACTTTCTGCACCACAAAATAGAAGTACTGATGATTCAAGAAACGAGAATAAAATGTCAAAATATCGAGACTATAGAAAGTTCAACTGGAGTAAAACTACATCTCTACAACTCTGGCCACGCAACAAGATCATATGGAGGTACCGGGTTCATTGTACGTACTGATACGCAATTCAAATTTACACCAGTATCAGAAAGGATTGCAGTTCTCACATCGAGAAACAAAAAAGGTGTCAAAGTGAATTTCATAAGTGTATACGCCCCAACCAACGACAATACGATCAAACACCCGGATGTATCCAATGATTTCTACGATACCTTATCACAAATAATCAGCCAAATTAAAAGTCATGAAATAGTCATCATCGGTGGAGACTTCAACGCAAAAGTGAAACCAAAGATCAGGGATCCATCGTTAAACAGGATTGTAGGAAAATATGCAAAGAATACGATAAATGAAAACGGCGAAAAACTTATTGAACTTTGTACCTTACATGACTTAAAAATTACTAATACGTTCTTTAAACATAAACCAATCCACCTGACAACATGGGAATCGTCGGCACCATACAAGAACATGATCGATGCAAAAACAAAATCAATCAGAAGAAATCCATACAGAAACCAAATAGACTTTATCATAATTAGAAACGATAAGAACTTTCCAACAAAAATCAGAGATAGCAAAGCAACCATCAACAAAATTACATCATCTGACCATAAACCAGTCATCGCAATTATAGATACCGATATACATAGATCACCCATAACAAAAAAGAAAAAGCCAATCAATCTTGAAAAACTGCAAACCAACATAAACATCGAAGCATATAAATTCAAAATCACCCAAGAATTTTCGATCCACAATCCAACAAACTCAAATCAAGAACTATGGGATGAAATAGGAAAAATAATGAAAGAATCAGCAACAGCAATCGTTGGATTGAAAGATAGAAACATCAATAAATCGGACAATGCAGAGATCCCTATCTTATCAAAAATGCAAAGAAATATCCAGCTCCAAATGCAGACAACATCAGATGCAGATAAAAGACACATTCTCAAACAAAACAGAAACAGAATAATGACAATCATACATAACATCAAACGATCAGAAGAAAACAAAAAGATAAAAAGAACCATGCAACACCTCGTGAACCATCAAAATAACAACATAAAGATGTATACGGCAGTAAATAATATCAACCGAATGAAACCGAGAAAAACACTACTGATACAAACTGACGAAGGGCTGACAACAAGTGAAATAGAACAAACAAAAACCATCGCAGCATACTTCGAATCACAATTCTGGAAAGATGCCGATCCAATGCCAAACATAGATCCCAAAGGCATGGTATTTCCCTTCACGGCCGACGAAATCATAGCTGCCACAAAAAAGCTGAAACAAGGTAAATCACCAGGCTGCGATGATATCCCAATCGAGTTGATCAAACACGCACCAAAGTTTATCCACCAAAAAATTGCAGACATCTACAACAACCTTGCCGATCACGGAGACTGCCCAAAAGAGATTAACCATGGAGTGATTGTTCCACTGCAAAAACCGGGGAAGAAACGAGGTCCACCATCCAACCTCCGACCGATAACCCTGCTGTCATCGCTAAGAAAGATCCTTGCTGCATGCATGATGCAAAGAATTGGCAACAGAATCGATCAGCAGATCCCCATCCAACAGGCGGCATATCGCAAAAATAGGTCAACTACAGAGCATGTCTTTGCAACAAAATTAATAATTGAACGCACAATAACATCAAAAGATGAGACAGTTTTCTTAACACTCCTAGACATGAGCAAAGCGTTTGACACTATACTGAGAAAACAACTTATAGAAGACCTACAAAATACAATCAACGAAGATGAACTCTACATAATGAAAAAATTACTGGAAGTAACTCTAACAGTAAAGTGTGGAGAAACGACCAGTAAAACTTTCATGACTGATACAGGAGCCCCACAAGGAGACTGCGCTAGTGCAAACATATTTACATTCTACCTAGCGAAATCGTTACTCAGAGATGACAACACGCTACATGACTATCATTATTTTCAACGAAACATCAAATCAAGTGAAATACCAGATGAACTGACTGAGCACAACTACTCGCAAATAACCCCCAAAAGACACATCGACCTAGATATGCAGTATGCTGACGACATCAGCAAAATTACAAGTGACTACAGCAAACTCCAAAGGTACAAGAAAGAAATAAAAGAACAACTGAAAAAGAGAGGACTGCAGATAAACGACACCAAAACAGAAGAATACAGAATAAACAGGAATTCAAACGAGTGGAAAAAATGTAAATTCCTGGGTACAATGTTAGACACTCAACAAGACATAAAACGGAGGAAAATCTTAGCGATAAATGCTGCAAAAAATCTGAACCAGTTCTTTAACAACAAAGCCTTGACAACAAAAACAAAAATGAACATCCTACAAACATACATACAGCCAATCTTCCTTTATAACAGCGAGACCTGGACACTATCGAAATCCATGGAAGAACAACTCGACACATTCCAAAGAACACTTATAAGAACATTTGTCCTACAAACAATATATCCGAACAAAATCAGCAACCAAAGACTTCGAGAAAGAACAAAAATGATAGACTGGAGTAAAGTGGTGCAGAGAAGGAGATTCAATTGGTTCGAAAAACTAATCAAGCAAAATGAATCCACACCTATGTATGAGGCGCTCCGATACGCCACATCGAAATACCGGAAACCACCAGGCAAACCAAAAACCACGTGGATCTCCCGCATGAAGAATGATTTAAAATCTTTGGGGTGGACTTGGGAAGAAGCAGCTCACATCGTAAAAACAAACAAGAAAATGTGGGATGACAAAATTAAAAACTTTTTATAAAAAAAAAAAAAAAAAAAAAAAAAAAAAAAAAAAAAAAAAAAAAAATTATATTATTACGATATCTTCATATCTCGGTGATGTAAATTGTAACTTTACGAAATAAACCGAATCAATCAAAAGCTGTTACACCGTCAAATGTAGTAACTCCGACAAATGTAGTAACTCCGACAAATGTAGTAAACTTTAAACGCTAAATGTAGTAACTCCGTCATATGTAGTAAAATTCAACGACAAATGTAGTAACGCTATATGTAGTAAAGGTCAACGACAAATGTAGTAACTCCGACAAATGTAGTAAGCCTCCGCTATATGTAGTAAAACCTTTACAGCCGCAGTTGTAGTTGTGGCTGAGGCTTAAAACTTGGCAGGTGAGATATTGTTAAAATTCTTAGGCCATATTTGGTACTGATGACGTCATTATGACGTCACAGGTACTTTCTAGAAAAGCAATTTCCTACTACAGTTGAAGCTCAAAACTTGGCACAGGGGATTGTTACATTACAAGAATTAAAATGCTTGGACCAAATTTGGTACTGGTGACGTCATTATGACGTCACAAGGATTTTTTTAAAAAACAACTTCCCACCATATTTGAAGCTCAAAACTTGGCACAAAGGATTGTTACATTACAAAAATTAAAATGCTTGGACCAAATTTGGTACTGGTGACGTCATTATGACGTCACAAGGATTTTCTAAAAACGCAATTTTTCACCACAGTTGAAGTATAAAACTTGGCACGAGGTATTGTTGCATTCCAAGAACAAATTATTTGGACCAAATTTGGTACTGATGACGTCATTATGACGTCACAAGACTTTTTAGGAAAGCTACTTCCACATGTAATTGGAGCTTAGAATTTAGCACGGAGAATTATCACATTGCAAGAATTAAAATGCTTGGACCAAATTTGGTACTTATGACGTCACTATGACGTCACAGTAATTTTCTAGAAAAGCTACTTCCACATGTAATTGGAGCTTAAAACTTGGCACGGGGATTTGTTGCATTGCAAGAATTAAAATGCTTGGCACTAATTTGGTACTGGTGACGTCATTATGACGTCACAAGGACTTTCTAGCAAAACAACTTTCCATCATAGTTGAAGCTAAAAAACTACGATGGCCCCGAAGGCTCATTGTCACAGGCGCATAAAAACATATTTTTATGGGCGCAACTTTTTAAAAAAAATTTTTCACATATTTATTTTTGTTACGCGCGCAATTTTTTTTCACCTGCATTTTTTCTTACGCACGCATTTTTATTATGTTAATCCCCATAAAAAAGAAGCACTCTCGCTGATGATCTGGTATCGATTTTAGGCAATTTCGAGACTTGTTTGCACCACGCAAGCAGTTGGCGTCAGTGTGAACCAGTATGAAAAATCCCGATTAATCTGCACAAGGTCCATCCCATTTGCATTTTAATATAGCATTGCAATTTGAGAAGAGAGGAAAAAATATTGAAACAGCAGGCAACAGCGACGTACCTTTGCTGACACGTTTATCTCTATATCTGTTTATCTCTAACCCAACAGCCAGCATATAGAAGGTTTCTTGCTGTTCATTCTCTGTATTCCATATGTCGTCCATCCTTTTCTCTCCTTTCTTTCGCTATATAAGTCAGTCATGGAAGTCAAAAAGGGAACTTTAGTGAGTTCAGTTGAGTAAGTGAAGTTCCCTCCTCTGTGGATAGATTTGTGTAGTTCGATGTAGCTGATACATGAACTAGTACAGAAAACCAGGACCAGATTTCTTTTTAAGCGTACGTGAAGCATATATTTTTAGGTGTGTGCAGCAAATTGTTGTGTGCACGTAATAAAAAAATTGTGCGTACAAAAAATTGTGCGTGTAAAAAAGTATAAAAGTTGCGTGTATGTAAAAAAAAAGGGGTTGCGTGAAAATTGTACACGCGACAAGTTTTTCTGCGTGTTGCAGTGAGGACCATCGAACAAAACTTTCGAATTTTAAGGCCTAGTTGAAATTTGTGTAGCAAATGATAAAAAAAATGCGATTTTTTGAAATGCTGCAGATTTTCCTAGAGCAATGCTTGCTGAAGAGAATGATAATCGTATGTTATGGAAGTCGATGTTCATTGATGCTACAATGACGTCACCAGTACCAAATTTGTGCCAAGCATTTTAATTCTTGCAATGCAACAAATCCCCGTGCCAAGTTTTAAGCTCCAATTACATGTGGAAGTAGCTTTTCTAGAAAATTACTGTGACGTCATAGTGACGTCATAAGTACCAAATTTGGTCCAAGCATTTTAATTTTTTCAATGTGAGAATTCTCCGTGCTAAATTCTAAGCTCCAATTACATGTGGAAGTAGCTTTCCTAGAAAGTCCTGTGACGTCATCTATCAAGTCTGCAAACAGTGTCTTTGCACGTGTAGAAAACCCACTTGATGAGCAGCAGACAACAACTTACTTAATCATTTATTTTAATAGATTTCTTTGATGAAAATAAGACTTGCTTGTTTTTTTTGAAATTGTAGTTTTCTTATCTTTCCTCCCAATATCCTCTTGTTATGGCTTCAAATACGACTTTTAAGGGTCCTATCGACGTAAAAGACGAATAAAAACACGTACAGGCGAAAATTCAATTTTGGTGAAAAATTTCGTCGGTCAAAAATTTTCGTCGGTTATAAAATTTCGTCGATCAAAAATTTCGTCGGTTTTAAAATTTCGCCGGTTAAAAGTGACGAAATTTTTTTGAAATTTCGTCACTTTTCACCGACGAAATTTTAACCGATAAGATATAAATTGTTGTTAGGATGTTGATTACTTCTCAGCGAATTTAATAAGAACGCAGTATAACGAAGCAAAATTTACGTTTTCAGGTTTTTGTTCTTTAATATTTTAATTGAAATATTAAGTGGTTTAACAACCCTTCGAGCAACAGGATCCAAATACCTTAAGGTATGAACTAGTCTCAATAGTTTTTTTGAATAATCGGCCCAATAAAAGAGCTGGTATCGGTATTAGGCGCGATGTTTTAAAGACAAGCACAAGTTATATTGCATTTTTTCTTTCATTTCGTCATTTCGTTCTTTTCCATCTTAACCTAATCGAAATGAGGTTATTGATTTTGATAATAGTCAAATACATTATCACATGTTAAGGCGCCGTAGTGTATAGTGGACATCATTCTCAGAAGTCATACAAGAGGTCAGGGTGCGATTTCCGCTGGTGACTTTTCATTTGTTGTCATTACCCTTCGTCGTTAATTTGACCTTGCTAGAACGGCAATGCAACTTTGTTTTCAGTCATTTGACCGTTGCACAACATCCATACAACGTCATGTTTGACTATTTTTAATCGTCGTTTTGACGTCAAAATCCGACGTTGTTTTACTGTTTCCATTTCGACCATTAAACGACCGTATAGCGACGATGGAATAGGACGTCGAAACAACGTCGAAACAACGTCTTTGCGCTTACTGGGTAGCTTCTTGGTCATCGCTAACAGCAACTGTTCCCATTTGTCGACTTCTCCAACAACTCTTTATTCTTTTCTTTCATGCAATGTCAAATCAGTTTGAATATTTTCAAAGTTCTGACTTACCTTGTACCCAGGGTTTTTTCCCTTTTTGATATACAGGGCGGCAAACAAACTCTGCATACAAGGTTGAGTTTTAACTATGTCTGTAAGTAACGTAAATTAAATTATACTACTTTTTGATTTAGGAGGGAGATGTTGTAAGTAATGTCGACCCCTTTGACAAGGTTGGATAAGTGCGTATTTCAGTCAATCCGCCGAAACATGCCTTGGGAATTAGATATACTTAAATTGCTTTAGTGGGAACCTACCGGCCAAACATCTTGACTAAATGCTGCAGCAAATAAAAGGTAAGTCCATCATTAGACGAACTATAAGTTCTTGTAAGAAGAAGCAATAATATTTTTGGAGACAAGAATGTATCGATGAGAAAAAAAAAACAAAAAAAAAAACTAAAATGCCACACTTTGTAATGGAAAAATGTTTCCAGGCTTTGTAAAAAAAACTCGGCCACACTTTGTAAAAAAAACTCGGCCACACTTTGTAAAAAACTCGGCCACACTTTGTAAATAAGGAGAAAGTTTTTGAAACCAAACCGCTTTCCTACTGATCCCGAAAATAAGGGATACAACTCGATCTCGATTCATCTGCGTCATATTACATTTTATTATTATTTTCATTTTTTACAGCGCGTTATTTGTCTCATTAATCACAGAGCGCCCAATATTACACAACATAGTTTTATTGGAATTCTTAAGAGGAAGTAAAAAATTACAAGTTATTTTTACTTGAACTGTTTGAAACAGCCTGTTAAAATACTGTTGAATGCCATATTTCCTCGAATAAACGCCGCGGCGTCACATGGTTGGAAAGTTGGAAACAAGAATTAGCAAAGTAAGTAAGTAAGTAAGTATCAATATATTTCAATACTAATATTTCAAAATGTTACAAAATTTAACAAACAAGTAAACAAAATAAAAAGCTAAAAAAAATGAAAAAAAAATGAAAAAAAAAAAAAAAAAAAAAAATGCTACAAAACACATTGTGTGACAACTAAAATAAAAGTAAAATTAAAAATAACTAGTTTTTTTAAAATTTTTTTACTTATTTTAAAAATATGAGAAAACATTCAACATCTATCAATACTGTACATGCAACAGAAACATTTTAGTACCAACTAAACGTAAGAAGACAAAAAATATAATTTGACTAGGTCTTTCAACCTGTTAATTGATAAAGTTGACAAATCATCAACATCAAGGTAGTTCTGAAGAAGATTCCAAGAGGCCACTGATTGGTGTGTTAAAGAGTAATCTCCAATCCTAACGGTGGAAACTTTCGGAAGACCCAAAATACCAGATTTCGCTCTTCGAGGACGAGAATAATCACGAGTAATATCAGCTAAATCAAAAGTGTCATACAATGGAAAAGGTACATTGCTGTTCAGAAGCTTATACATAAAGACTATGTTACAAAACTTGATAAAATCATGAAAAGAAAGAATTCTAAGTTGAGTAAAAAGGGGAAGAGAATGAGCATTAAAATCTGAAAATGTCATAATTCTAACAGACGTTTTGTGAAGAGTCATAATGCGTTTCGTTGAATTTTGATTTAAAGTCCATACATTAGCTGAGTAAGACAAATGAGAATTAAATAATGCGTAATATATTGATAAAAGAACTTCTCTCGACACAAAATATCGCAGCTTACTTAGTGCACCATTCGCTCTAACTAACTTTTTGCAAACAAAGCTTATGTGATCACCCCAGCTTAAATTCGAGTCAATGATCACAGTGAAATCTTATTGGCGTTCAACCAGTTATTTAAACATTTCAAGTCAATATTCATTCTCTTTGCAAGAGACTTTAATGAGCTTTACCGATCTAAAAGCATAGTGTTATCAGCAAATAAATTTACCACAGAAAAAGGGATAGCATGGTGTAAGTCGTTAATATAGATTAAAAATAAAAGTGGGCCTAACACTGATCCTTGTGGTACACCGTGCAAAATTATCTTAATGGACGATTTCGATCCAGAAACAGATACAAATTGCGATCTATTTGATAAAAAAGACTTGAGCCAATTAAGAGCTACTCCTCGAATACCATAGGAATATAGCTTTGAAAATAAAATATTATGGTCGACCGTATCGAACGGTTTTTGTAAATCTATCAGAACAGAGCAAGCATACTCATCAGAATCGAGAGCTTTTCTTATTTTCCCTGTGCAATTTATCATGGCAGACGATGTTGAGTGGTTTGATCTAAATCCAAACTGTAGAGGATAAAGACAATCGCTTTTTTCAAAAAATTGAACAAGCCTCTTTTGCATGAGTTTCTGATAAACTTTATCAATATTAGATAGTATAGTGAAATAGGCCTATAGTTTTCAGTACTTAGTGGAGACCCTTTATTTTTAAAAACTGGAACAACCATTACTTCTTTAAGTTTTGAAGGAAACACACCTGTTACACGAAAGACAAATTAATGAGTTCTGATGAAATAACAGAAACTTGTTTTGATTCAGGGAATTTTAGAACAGACTTTGGAGGTAACAGACGAAAAAAATTCATTAAATCGTAGTTAATTAAATGTCTCTGAAACTGAAAGGATCTGAGGTAACAAACAGAGTTTTCTACAAAAGGAGATATTCCTGTTCGTCAAAGGGATTTATTACCATTGCTGCTCTGGCTTGATTTCTTATAGTTGTTTTATAGCTTTGTCAGCAAAAAATAGTAGAGACCTAGATCCATTTTTAGGAAGTGGTGGTCGCTTGCAAAAGGGGGCGTGTTTTTAAAAAAATACGGAAGGCGTTTAAGAGAAAAAATGTTTCGTGTAGTCTGAACATGAGTATGATACCTCATGTTAAATGGTGTGAAGAGTAGCGATAGACTGAAACAAAGCAACTGAACAAACAACTGAATGAAAGTAATCAAATTTCAAATTTTTTTCTTTTGGTTGGGACAAAAAATGTGAATCTTTGATACATATAAGTATTCTAAGTAAGTTCCTTGCTTTATTGGAAATCCGAATGAAACAAAATGCTCGAAAAATTGCCCCCCTTAAGTTTTGTTTCTTGTGTGATTAATCTATATATTAATACCCGATTCTCCGTCTGTTTGTTTGTTTGTTTGTTTGTAAGTCACGAAAAATGGTAGATTGAGTTGTGAGCGAAATTATTTAATGGTTTGTCATGTAACAAAATGTTTTTTGCTTAATTTCTTTTAATTGTTAAGCGCTTCTGATCGAACGTTTTTTTTATTCAGTTTATTCATTTAGCACGTGCCTTTTTTCTCTCCTCCCGTGTGAACTTTTTAAGAAGAGAAACCATTTTCGCCCTGTTTGATAGCTCCCATGCCATGTTAGAGCGCGTTTCCAAGTTGTATGAGCCGTTTATAAGGAAATTTGAAGTTTATTGATACAGTGATACAGAGCAGGTAGACATGGGTGGCGAGCGACGCCACCTTGGCGGCTAGTAATTACATTAAACCTTGGAGTTAAAAATCAACAGAAACGTATATAATTGCCTTTGAAGATATTTGTATGTTAAAGGAATTGCTGTGCAGTTAGAGGACCACTCGACCAGAATCCGTCGCTAAAATAATGGTGATTTATTGTGTAAAGAATTGCCTCGATAATATTATTTCACTCTCCTATTTGAATACATCTGATTGAATGATAACGATCTAACAAAGCAACCGCATAGAAATATAGCTCTAGGGAAAATTTAACACAGTAAATTTTTTATTTTTGGGGGTGGTGAAACTTTATGTAAAAACAAAACTCTTTACCGCAGCTTTTTTTCCCTTTCGGCTTAGTTCTTCAGAAAATGAAAAAAGAAGAATACAAACAATTTCTATATCTTCGGAGGAGTACTGCTTTTCTAGTGATATATACATGAGCATAGTTTCAGTAGTGGTCGTAAATTTAAATTGTGTTTAATTGTGTGGCATATCAACAGAACAATTATTAAAATCATTAACATAACAATACCAAACATTACAATAATTAATTTTCGGGAATGAAGAATTCAAATGAATTAATGGTTATATATATGCTTCACCAAAACATATTTCGTAATAACAGGCTCAGTCCTCCTCTTAGCTTAAACTTAGTGTTCTAGTAAGTAGTGTTTGGTGGATATCTAATTTGAATAATTATGAGCCAATCAAAAACTGCAAAGAGCGAAAGCAGAAATGTTAAAGTTTAATCTTCGATCAGAAACGCAACCCCGGAGTTACGCCACTGCCTACTTCTTCGTGCATATTTTCTCTATACGTAAAAGTACCATTGAAATAAATATTTGGGGATCTGGAAACGAAGTTATTCAATCTGAATACGAAAATAATTATATACCTCTAGGCACAAAAAGTCGCGAGCATTAATTGTCGCGAGCATCCTAAACTGATAAATGTTGCGTACATTAAGTCTTGAGACACCATTTTCACAAAACGTTTTGTATGCGTAAAATCATGTAAAATATTTTTTGTCAAAATATTTAAGAGTCGCAACACATCCTAAATCCTAAAAAACAGAATGTTGCATACGTCGTGAAAGTCTCGAGAATTTGCTTGGGACTTTTGTGCTCCCGACCTTTCTGTGCCTTTAATTGTACGATGAAATTACCGCATTTCGTCTGTATCTCGACAAATTCTATTTACATATTCTCGGGTTTTATAGAAAAAAAGTAATTAAGTAATTTGTTCTGGACAATTTATTTATATCAACGATGAATGTACAAAGTAACGAGTCCTAAGTTACAAATTAAAAGAGATTGATAAACTACTACTTTCACGATTTTACAATGCATTTCTCAATCTTGTATTTTCAAATCAGAAGAAAAAGTTATGAATGCACTTCATCACATGGCTGTCATAAAGTAGAATGAAACCCTTTTTATAGCAAGTTTTGGTTGAGTGGTCCTAACTGCTGTGTCGAGAATATTTAGGGGAGATCATGATATATCAATATAACTCAAGTTGATTTATCAAGTCAGTCAGATATATCCTATGATAAACACTAAACTGAAATTATAGAAAAATATGTGAGTGTTGTTTTTATAAGAATAAGAATAAAGTCAACAGACAGGCAGAAAAACTACCAGGGGAAATCTGTATATATATGTATATAATGCTAGCAATTATCAATTAACATCAAAAAGCATAACAAAAATATCTGCAACATCTCTGAGTCATTTATTTTTTATTTTCTTTTAGCTTTCAGAAACACACAAGTGATGCATTCACTTATGTTCCTACAGTTTTTGTTTGTATCATCCTCTATAGCATCCATACAAGGTTTGTAACTGATTAGCAGGTGTCAATTTTGTCAATCTTGAAGACTATACAGAATCAACAGACTAGACTCTTCACGCTATAATAGCTATGATACAAAATTTCACTCACAATAAGAGCATTTATTTATTTGTATAGAAAGTATTCTACATAAGGAAATTAGTGGGAATTAAGCCTTCAAGTAATAATTTTTCAGTTAAAAAAGATGTTTTTATTTAAAATTGTAGGTTTTTTTAAAATTGTAGGTTTAAAGAACCTGCAATTAAGCCTAAAAACTAAACAGTATTCACCATTTAATTTTTTTATGACATGCATTACGCTCAACTAAGAGGTCTTAAGCTATGAGAACATGTCAAGAAAATCCTTCTTCAGGCTACTCATTTTCGGACATAGAGTGTTATAGTGATTTTAGCAAAATATTAGCTAAGGCATGTTAAAGAAAGAACCTAAATATACCATGTAAATATTTTCTTTGAAAAATAAAGGGAGTGCTGCAAATAAGTTGATCCTAATATACATCATAAATCTCTATTGTATATGTTATTTCTGTTTAATGTGGCCATTAATGCTATTAACTTTTTAGGCTTCAAAGGAAGACTAAAAAATGTTTTTGCACAATTTTTTTGATTTTTATGGGAACAGGTAGAGTCATAGGAAGTATTTTGCAAGCAAGAGTTTATGAGTTTTTGAGTGAAGTTCTTCATTAAAGTAAACTTTGTTGTCCTGATAAAAAATTTTGTTTTAGTGAATATCATCAGAAAGAAGGAAGGAGGTCATGAAAGAGACTATACATACCTGTATCATAACAGATCACTTTCACTATCTCTGTTATTTGCGACAACAGAGATAAATGCTCAGTCGTGCAGTGACAAAACAATTTCATTAATTCCGGAAGAAGAACACAGGTATTGAATGTTTTCAACTAAAATATTCTTCATGGTAAATCTATTAGAATCATTTGCTTTTTTGTAGAAGATCAAATAGCTCTGGCTTATGGTTTCTGTTGTTGTTTCAAAGAAGAAAGACTAAAAATGTAACAAAGAAGATTTCACCATTTAATGATTACATATTCCACATAATTGATGATGCCACAGTTAAATGTAACAACAGTGTTTACGTTAAACTGGAAGGTAATTCTATCGTCATTTTTGTTGTTGTATAACCATATTCTCCAGAATCAGTTGTTGTTGTTTTTTAAATCACTTTGAAAGGTTTGTTTTAAAAGTGTGCACCTTTTAAAAGGGTGTCTTCCAGACCTTGAAAACATTGAAAACCTAGAAATGAGTGTTTATTACAGAGAACTTTTTCAGCAATGTTTTTAATTGTGTAACCATCAGTACCAAATTTAAATCCATTGAAACTAACCTTTATTATCATTGATTATTTTACAAATTAGAGATTCAAAAATTTCAAATTTTTCTTGAAAAAACCTTGAAAATAGGCAAAAAATCATCAAAAAACCTTGAAAAACAGCTAAAATATTGAGAAAAAAAGCCTTGAAAACCTTGAAATTGGGGAAAAAAATTTGGCAGACGAAAAAAAAGTTGATAGAGCTTATCTTAACAAACATTTTTATGCATAATATGTAGCTCCTATATTGAAAAGATGCTGGATTAGTGTTGTGTCAAAAAAGAATTAATTGACTTCTAAAGGAAAAGCAATTAAGATCAAAAAAGTAGATGCAATTTTTTGGGTTTTTAAATCCATTTTGTCAAGTCAAAATGCAAAACACAATAAGTGCAGACCACCTTCATTTCATGCTCCCTGTCTGTTTCATTGTTTTAATCTATGTCCTGTTTTTGTCAAAAGGAGAACCAGATGAATCCAGGGTCGAATCCAGACCGAAAATGATAACGTTGAAACGTTATGGGCGCCCAAAAAATGTCCCCAAAAAATATCCAAAAGAAAAAGTCAGAATCATAAATTCCTGAACAAATTAAACAAAAGTAATTTAGAACAATTACCAATTTAGTTCAAACGTAACATTTCACACGGTTTAAATTTGTCCGGTCTGCTAAATAGTAATTTAGAGCTTCTCTCTGGTGCAGTTCTAAATTATGCAATCCGTAACCAAATTTGAAGTACTTCATAAAACATGCAATTAAGTGATTTTTCGCCTCTTGAAAGTACTAAAATGTCAGAGCTATCGGAAGCATCACAGCTGACGCGAAACCCCCTGCTGAAAATCGATGTCCCCATAAATGATCTGGATGCAACACTGGAATCTTATATCAACTACTGAATTCTTAAAAAAAAATTGAAAGCTTTTTATCAACGATGTTCTTGAAATGAATAAACATGTATTTATATGTATTTATTCACTGCTTTTGTATTAAAGTTTTATATAGGGATCAATGAAGGGAAGGTTAGGTATGGTGAAAGCCAAACTATAATCTGTGAAGTAAACAAATCTCAAGATTTGAAGAGTTGCCATTCGTGTTGCATTTTATTCTTGATTCAATGTTTTCTTGTAGAGTTTGACAAGATCAGTATTGCTTTGTTCCTTGTTGGGATTCTACTGTTCTCCATGGCAAAGTCCTTGAGCAGGTATAACTTGACCTGAAGGTAAAATTTCAGTCGAATTGAAATTTGGTTATTGTATCGTTAAATGTATCGATGTATCGATGTTATGTTTTCAGGAGTACGGTTTTTCATTACTCCTCTGGTGTGTCTATTGGAGTTTTGATGTCATGGATGATATTACTGATACTGCTATACAAACTATTACCATTTAAAGTAAGTCTTTATCTAAACTTCTTTGTGGTCTAAACCTTGTTGAATTTGTTACGTTTTAGAGAAACTAAAGAAGTGAGAAAAGTTTTTAAAATAACACAAAATCAACCTTATCAAAAGATGTATTCATAAGTGATCTCACTGCACCCTCCCCTCAATGCTAACCTTCATCCTTGCGTAAGTTATCATGATGAAAGAAATAATTCGTTGGTATAAGATATCATCACACTTTGATATGATAATGATAATGATATGATCAATCTTAATATGGCTCTTCAAAATGTCGTAAAAGTTTATGCTGGGATATAACATCATGGAGTGACAGAATTTGGTACCTGGGTAAAGTTACACCAATAAATGCCACAACAATAAATATGACAATGATGTTTACAGGCAACAATGCCACAGAAATTAATGACACAACCTTTCTGATCTATCTTTTATCACATAAGTATTACAAGTAACAACTTGTAAACAAGGAAGAAAATGAAATTCCTTGTCCATTTCAGGTCACTTCAAAAGTTTGTCAAGAAATAACTAACAACTGTTGTCTTTAAGACCTACATCATCCTGCTTCCATACCGATTACTTTTTGTCTTCCAAAAACAAATTGAGCATGTGAATGTTCTTAATTGTTTGATTGGTCTATTTTGAAATAAAATCTGTAAACTGTAAGATTTTTTTCGTCTGTTCTATTTTAAAACTAGACTTATCAGAAAGATATTTTGATAAACTGATGGTTACTTCTTCATAACTGCACTCTCGTTTATTTTAGTCTTATTTTATATTTATTGTTAACTTCAACGTTTTCTTGTTATTGCCATATTTATTGTTGATAAACAATAAATAAGGGGCCTGGGCTTATTTGTCCCGAATCCAGGCAACTTTTAATGTTAAAGTTGTCAAACTATAAAATAGCCATAATGAGCAATTACAGTCAGGGCAGAGTTTATCAAATCACACCTGAATGTTGCGAAGCAATTGATAGTAGCTTTTAGGGTTTGGACTGAATCAACATGTTTATGTATGCTTAAATATGTATACTGTCTTTACAAGATTTTAACTATCGAAACATTTTGTA
Organism: Turritopsis dohrnii; assembly: GCA_027922465.2. Classification (NCBI taxonomy): domain Eukaryota; kingdom Metazoa; phylum Cnidaria; class Hydrozoa; order Anthoathecata; family Oceaniidae; genus Turritopsis; species Turritopsis dohrnii. The sequence continues at coordinate 163,701 of BQMF02000216.1, read as the reverse complement.
TCTTAGCTTACTTTTTATCTTGTGCAAACTTTTAATGTTGTTTCGACTTAACAGATGTGGAAGAACAACTTTGCTTCACTGAAGATCAAAGTGTTGTTTCAAATAATAGCTCCACATTGAAAACAGACCACTGTGAAAATAAGAATGGAAAGAATACAACATGAGAACAGAAGTTCTTCTATGATCTTCTTCAAACTTTTAGAGAGTTCTGTCGTCTGTCTTAGCTGTTGGAACTGCTTTTGGTTTTTATTTCTTGGAACAGTTAAAAGACCAAGGCATCAGTTTATTGTTATTATACCCGTACGAGGTTGCTACTTACACCTTGGTGTTTGGTAAGTCGTTCTCTTGCATTTTACTGTTTTTTATAAATCCTTGATTGCTACCAATAGCAACCAGTAATGGTGTAATGGAGTGTGAAGGCAATAAAGGGAAAATCATAAAGTGAAAAAACAAGTAGATTTCGATTTGATATTTAACCATATTCTTTCAGATGGAGCATTTACCTCAGAGAAGGCCCTGAAAAAAAGCTGTTTATAGCTCAGCATAATAAACTCTGTTGAAGCATTCAAACTACCACTTAAAAGTTTTCTAGGTTTAAATTTAAAAAGGTCATCCCTTTTTAGGTATTTTATATTCATTTTTTTACATTCATTAATTCATTTTTTATAGTGTCATTTTATTGTCAAGGTGTCTCTCTTGAATCTTTGAAATTTTAAAAGTATCTTTTTTAGTGCAAACGTTGAACTAATCCTCGACTGTTGCTGGCATTTTTCTATACTTTTTGACTTTTGAAGCCTTATGTTTTCATACATATATATTTCATTCTATAAGAAACAGCTCTACAAGAAAAATTACTGAAGGTTGGCGAAAGTATTAAATGCGACAGTTTCCTGGGACTAACCTCGACTAAGAAATACCAATCCTTAAAACGTTTTCCTCTGATTCATCCAGATATCATAAGCAAATGAAATTCAGATAGGACGGATGATTTGGTTAGTCACCCAAGTGCATAAATAAAATGACTCTTCTATTCCAGTTTTAACTTATATGCCATTCCATTGCACATGTTGTTTTGAACACATCTATAATTTAGAGTTCTGAAATAACATTAATGCTTTAATACACGTCTCCCAGTTTCCATCAAACGCCTAGTCTCCATCAAACGCCTGTCTCCATTAGACGCCCCCTAATAATCTGGAAAATTATATGATTGCAGACTCTACGGTGCTGGCAAGATATAAGAAACTTCTATTCAAATTTTACATTTCTTTACATCATTTGTGTAACAGATAATCACTGTGTTGTTTTTCATAGCTGTGCTGTCGACAGGTTTAATCTATTATTTCGGTCCACCATCAAATGAGCGAAGCTTGAATCTATTACAGTGGTCACTGCAGGCGTTAGCCTTATATATGGTCTACCAAAGCAGTTACTGTAAAGAATTCACCGTTACCGTTATGATTGGTCTTCTATTTTCCCAATTTATCAACATATACGCCATGTTTGTTAAGCTCCTTGTTTACATGTGAGTAGATTTTGTTTGTTTTATTTTGTTGACACTAAAACCCAAACCTCCTTCTTATAAACACGTGTTTGTTGTCAATGTTGCGAACTTTCACCAAGCCTCTTGTAACTTTATTTTTTTTTAGAGCGCCAACTAAATTTCTGAAATGGTATTACATTTACAGTTGTCCCCGTTCTCGTAAACATTTAACGCTGGAAGAGTACGAGGAACAGGGGGTTCGAGAAACGGCAAAAGCGTTACGAGAACTGAAAAAATATTGCGAAAGTCCAGCATGCAATTCATGGAGTGTTGTATCAAGATTACAAAATCCGAAACGGTTTGTATGTTTATGTCTAGCAACTGTTTCTTGCTGTTCGTGAAGGTCCTCCATATAGCGGCCAGTATTAATGGGTGTTTGTCAAATATGTGGTATGTCTGTAAGGGGTTTCGCCAAGGAAAAGTTTAAAGAATCCACACTTCTTGTAAAGAACGTCTGCACTTTTAAGTTATCCTACTGCAAGATTGTCTGCTTTATAAGGGATCCACTTTGTTGTTCATTTCAGCTTTGCAAAATTTCTGACTCACAACGAACAATTTAGTAGTGAAGAACTGGAAGCGTACGAGCAACTCGAGTGGAGTGGTTTTACAGATACGCAGGAGGGTGAAGGAGGAGGGCGCGGTGTTGGCGAATTCGGCGTCGAATACTCCTTACTTCATGGTGGTGAAAATAGTCAGAATATCGAATGGATGAGTAGCGATGAAACGAACAATTCCATAATTTCCGAAGATGATAGCTGATATTTTGTGAATTATGGTCACTTTTACTAAAATAAAAATTTTCAGTTTGTCTGTTCTGCTCCGCTTGCATCTTTTAGTTCCTTTTTCAAATTATTTCAGTCATTCCGGTTTTTATCGCTATTGTTTATTCCTCGTTATCATCCCGATTTTTTGTTTTCCATTCTCAGGTGGTCACGTGACGGGATGATGCAGCATTTGTTTCCTTTTATGAACATGCTCTGAAGTGCTCATTAGTAAACGCGGTCCTGCTGTCCAGGATTAGCTTTTAAATTTACATTTAGATTTCCATTGTATTTATTGTATATATCATGTGTTGAATAAAGCTTTTTAGTTTTGCTGTTGTCAGCATAAACGTACAGTTGAATCTCGTTCAGATACTCTCGAGCGACAGAATGTTCTTTTAGCCTGCGTTTCAGAGATCGCATAAGATGGAAGTAAGATAGAACCTGTTGCGATGGGATCTTGTCTAGTGATCAAATTTCAGCAACAGACTTAGGATTCATGATCTCAGTTTTATTATAGTCACAGTAGAGATGTAAAAAGACGAAATATTTTTAGCAACATTATATCTACCCTAACAGCTACATTGTATCTGCGATCGTGGACAAAAATATGCGGCAAAAGTGAAAAAGGCATGAAAATTGGCCCTCCCCTCAACAATCAATGTTGTGATGTACCCATCTTAGTAGAACACGTTATGCTAGCACGGTTCCTCATTATGTACTATGACGTGCAGATGCTTCTTGTGGCTGTCAACTGACAACAGCTTCTCAAATGAGGCAAAAAAAAAAAGTTCCTAAAGCAAATCTGCTGACTCAGCAACGTTTTGCTTTTCACACTTTATATTTATCTATTTACTTGAAGAACCAAAACTTTTGAACTTTTTGAATTTTTACTGCGTGTCCGATTTTTAAACTTCCTTCGAAAACAAATTTACTAGATTCATACATACTCTATATTTTCATTTAATATAAACTGCACTCTTTATGTTAGGAATTTGTAAAATGTCTGTCGATTGTTTGTTAAAACCATCATTTTAAAATATTTTACATACAAACATTAAAACTTTAATCACTTTTGCTAACAGATCGTGTTAGCAAGTTTCAGCTTAAGCTACATGCTTTTTTAAAATGTGGAAACTAAATGAAACGAAAGTTGACCACGGACGTTTGACCACGAGCAGTCAAACACTACTTATGAACATAAAATGTCGGTGTAGCTACGCAAGGTTAACCACCTGCCCAGTGCGCAAAATTTTCAAAAGTCACTGCGCTGAAGAGCATTTTTATTGAAGTAGTGTGTATATTTCTATAGAAATGCACTCCGTCCCAGAGATTTTTCAACAAATTTGCCCAGAAATGAAGAAATAAATTCATACAGTTGTCGGTTGGTCTCAGGCTTTGAATAGGCAAAGTTGATAAAGGGCATTGCTAATTTTGACAGTAGAAAGTAGAAAGGCCATAGTGCCGTAAATAGGGTCAGCGTCCTTTTTGTTCATAAAAGAACCTTTTGACTACATTTGACTAAATTGTAGACAACTTTCCCCATTATTTAGGTGAAGTCCAGTACATTAACCGGTATCACCTCAAAGATTCAGTGAAAGTCCTAAAGTCCAGTACTAATAGCAAACAATTCCCCAAAGAATAATTTAATAAAGAGATTTATAGCGATTGACATGTTATTTGATCTACGCTTCCACTTCAATCTAGAACCCAGGGTTTCTTTCATTTTCGATATACGGAAAAGCAGGAAACCCTGGGTTCGAGGTTGGCTTATGAAAATGAAAGCATTTATACTTCCTTGTAATCTTAAACGAAAAATATAAACGTGATTTAAAAGCATCTTACGAAAGTCAACATTATAATTGTATTGTTAGGATTTCGCAATTATATGTCTTTTCTGAAACGTTGTATGGACATTATATTTCTCTTTAGTAGAAGATTAAGTCAGTCAGATTTCAGTCAGGTATATAAGAAATAGGGAAAGGAAATTTATTAAACTGAAAGAGATAGGGATAGATAGGGACAGATACAAAGAGATAGTTAGAAAACTTTTTATAATGTTTAGTAAACAATTAATTGGCAGAAGTTGGACTTTTACAAAAAGACATTTTTACATGTGTTTATGGATAGTGGTTATTGGGAAGAGTAAATTTATTCATGGAAATAGGTTGTGCACAACCTATGCAGAGGCCTTTCGCGGAGAGGCTGTGAAGGGAATGTGTTCCGATATTTTCAAAAATTTGAGGGTTACTGAAAGTGTAAGAAAGACTAGGCATAAAAACAGCATGATAGTTAACTTTTTTTTAATAACAGAGATTTTCAAAACTGGGTCGTTAGAACAACTAACTAAGATGGTTTCAGAACAAATAATTCAGCGTTGTAAAAACAGAACGAACGCAAATACGATTACAAGTCGTGTTATCCCTTACTTTCCCTCTGTCAAGAAAAACCTACCTGCATGTATTGACAAACTACCAAAATGGTACTTTTGCCTCTTGCAGCATTCTGTTTGTTCCGAAGATTACGAGAATTTAGGGGCTTTACCTTGCTATGAGACTTGCATAGCTGTTAGAGAAATCCCAGAGTGTAAATCTTTGTTTGCCATGGTGGACATATGGTTTGATAATAAACAGTTGTGTCCTAAATTCATACGTGGTGATGAATATGAGAATAGAGGGATTTTTAATTGTGATAAACTACCAAAGAAGAACCAAAGTTCCATTGAAAAATGCCAAAACAGCATAAATGTGTTACCGATCAATACTAGTGAGAAAAAGCAAGATTGTTATCTTAAAACAGGAGTATCATACGTCGGAATTATGAACACAACGGAAACTGGAAAACCGTGTATTCCGTGGAGTTTCAAAAAACTACCTATCGCATTCTATTCAAATCTTACTAATAATTATTGTCGTAATCCACAAGGTTATGGACTCAAACCATGGTGTTACATTGACAAAGATGGAAGCTGGGAGTACTGCTCAATCCGAAAATGTCGAGATGAAAGCAAGAAGACGTTGAGCAAACCCTGTAGTATAATTCTGTATGTGTCCATGCCTGTCCTCCTGATTGTGGTTTTCAGTGTCGTTTTTCATATATCTAGAAGAAGAGGAAAGAAAAGAAGAGAAGCGACATACGTCAAACCATATGGTAGGATTATGTTAGACGAGAAATGTATCACAAGACTCATCAACGTTGAAAAAGGCATGACAGCTGGTAACACTACGACCAAGGACAATCAAGATATCGCAATCCTTTGACGCAAACAAGATTGTAATGTGATCGTTCGCTGGCCACTACGGGTGCAGTTGTTTCCTTGATAATATGACACGAAATTTACATACATTTTTCATATTGGAAGCAACGAAATGTTTAATGATTATTATATCATGATTATTCCAGATAAATATTTAATAACAGTCACAAGTTAAGAAGCTGATGCTTATTTTATATATATATATATATATACATACATGGTCACGATAATAAATTGGAGTAACAACTTTGAATACATGGCTAATTCGTTATCTTGCCTTTCAGTACGGTTATAGTTAAATGTCTGCTTGGGAAAGGGACTGACGGGGATATTTACTCAGGGATGTTTCCTAGGGTATTTGTTGTTTTGGGAATTACAGATCTACTTAACCAGTACTTGAATTATTATGGGTGTGGTTTCAGAGAAAAGAGGCCTGGGTTCGAAGTTACAAAAAGAGTACAATCTCAAACTAATTTATGACAGCTTAAGTAAAAAATGTCTATTATTCAAATTTCCAACGGCGGAGTTATAATGATACCCAGCGGGCAAAATCGCCGAAAAGTCACTGTGTCGAAGAGCAATTTCATTGAAATTGTACGTGTATTTCTATAGAAATACACTCCCTCGCAGTGGTTTTCCAACAAATTTGCCCACTGGGTATGTAAATAGTGAAACAATAGAAAGCATAGAAGCGAGGCGATTAACAAGGCATTAACATGGTGTTAAAAAAGAATTCAAAGTAAGGCTATTGAACAAGTTTTAAAGTAATATTCAGATTGATTGGTTCGTGTATTCATTCTCAATACCAACCCCTTAATCAATTTTGTTTGAAAACCTCTGCGTTCGAGTGTATTTTTATAGAAATATACACACTATTTCAATGAAAATGCTCTTTGTCGCAGTGATTTTTTTTTTACGATTTTACCCCCACTGGGCAGTAACAAGAATATTTCAACTGACATATATCATGGTTTGAATTTATGCTTTCCTTCTTTAACAATGCGATTTCATTGATTTTATCACCTTCGGTTATAAATCCACCAAACGTTTGAAGTAACATAAACCCAGTTTATAGCCGGGATTTTACAGTATTTTAACGGTGAACAAATAAAAATTCCGCTACAAACCCTTTTGGTTATAAGGCCACTAAAGCATACCTTTGAAACAATATGGCCTATAAACGGGATTTTACGGTGTTTGGGAAAGGTATACTGCTGTAAACCGTTTTGTTTTTTTCCTTCTGAAAACCGATTGAAGAATAGTCAGTTCTGGGTTGCTTTGCTTTTTCTTAAAAATAATACGTTCTTTTATAGTCCAATACTTTACAAATTTTCTGCTACGATTTGGGAAAAAGCCTAAAATCGATCGTCAGGCATTCGAACAGAATTCGAGTATTTCAGAAAGGTGTGTTTTCTGTTCAACGTCGTTGCTGCTCGCGATATATGGTAGGTAATCGATAACGAAGCAACCACCCGGCTGGCACACAACGTTACCCTGCGTTATCGCTTTCACTTTCAGGATGTTTTTAGCGCCTCATTACCAGATAGAAACGGTTTTGGCACTTGATGTTATTTACAAACCAACCACTTCAGATGACTGATGACTGATGAAAGGAAAAAAGTTTGAATGTTTGAACGCTAAAGGATGTCCACAGTATCCATGACAACGACGATCTGTCTTCACTGCTTAAAATCGTCATTAAATTAATCACAATACATTGGAGAATTTTTTATAATTCGACTTACTCCTATTCAGTTTCGTTCTCCTATTAATCATCTGTTTCTATGTCGGTTTTGTTCCATTCCTTATGAAAGGAATGTTTAAATAGATACCACTGAAGTGACATACAATCACGTTTTTGGCAAAGCTTTTGATTTTCGTCTCGTGGCATTGCAACATGTTTTTCATTCCTTTTCAATGATGGAAAAAAAATTCTGACATTATCGTTAGTTCGTATTCACTTGTCGTCTCTCATCAGTGGAATCTTGAAACAACAAGCATACCATTCTTCTTAAGGTGGACCATGGGTGGACAGTAAGTTTATGAAAGGAACTGCTCAAAATCTTATTAGTTTCTAAGCAGACACTAAAATTCTGGAACGAATTGCATCCGATTTACACAAACTACTATAGATCGTACACACACCAGTGGCGTAACTGGCGGGCTGCGTTGGGTGCGATCGCACCGCCCTCTGATTAAGCTTGCCCTTTTTTCGGACCAAGTAATATTTCATACAATATTCTTTTCACTAAAGTTATATAAATCATTACTTTAAGGGCGGAAACTTTCGCGATTTTTGCCTTTTTTCGCGAAATTCAAGAAAAATTTCCTTATTCATTGTCATTCGCGAAAGGTTTTTTCTCCCGAAAGTAAAGTTTTTGGAGGATTCGCGACAGTTTTATCAGTAAAATTTATTGCGAAACTTTCTGCCCGCGAAACGTTCTGCCCTTAAATTAATTATTTGTCAACAAAGTTGCAAAAAATAGCTTTGTGCATTTGTTACTATGGCATGAAGTAATATTGCCCAAATTTGTGAAAAACGCACCTACCCTAACATTAACTCAGTTACGCCACTGCACACTCGTTGTTGTTGTTTTTTTTGTACACTTTATAAGAATATTCAGCCTCAAAGAAAGATGGCCCAAAATTTAAGAGTATTGTAAGAATGAAGCTCAGGCTCAATTTTGGAATGAAACTTGTTTAATCATTAAATAACAAAACACTTGGAATCTGTAAAGCGGATATTATTGCTTCCAAAAAGGATTTTCCATTTCATGATGTGTCCACTTCATGGTGTGTCCATGGAAACTGCACTGTATACTGAGAGCACGCTACAGAATGCTGTATCGACAGTCGGTGAATTGGTGGGAATAAAATTTTAAACAATCGGGATCGTTGATCCCTTTTCTGTATAAAAGTATACATCACCAACCTCGTACCCAGGGTTTCTTGCCTTTTCGATATACGGAAGGCCCGTATATTGAAAAGGCAAGAAACCTTGGGTACGAGGTGTTGTATACATCACGTCTTTTTATTGTCTCGTTATCCCCCGAGGTTTACGCAATTTTACGTTTCCGATCACTCTGCTTTCCTATATAACGAAAATCATAACGTAACCTTATTCCAACATTATGACTGCAGAGAAAAAAATCCGGTTTCATTAATTAAACGATCTCCTTTGGTCGGAAGCCGGATAATTTGCCGGATGATTTGTAAATTCGTTCTTCTGATAAATCGTTACTATCAGACATTTACTGTGTAAACCTTGTGAAACGTGTCTTGGTTAGTGAGAGAAAGGATCATGCTTTGCCTCATTCATATATAAATACATTTTATAAGTGTTTTCATCATATTAATGTACATCGTATTAACGATTTACTCAAGCATTTGTAAAATTTTCTTCTCGTGAAAAGTATATATAAAAGCCTGAAAAGTACGGTGGCTCATATGTGCCATGGTAATTTTAAAATTAAGTTATAAAATTTTTCGATACAAGAAAAAACTTTTTTTCTGTCACTAAAACAAAATTATTTTAGAGAACATTGTTTGCAAACTGTCAATCAGTAAATGAACAAAATCGATTTCAGAGAATTTAACCAATCAGAATACGTTTGATCATTCGATTTATGAACTTTCATGGTCGTAAGGTCAACCACTTATCATACTTGAAATTATTAATGAGCTCTTTTTATCAACCAAACATTTCCGACATTAACGTAATGAGATGTTTGCTTTTAAGTCCGATGTCAACCCTTCAAAGTATAACTTCCCAAATGCCCGAGCGTAACAACCTACAAACCCATGGTTATTTCGGCACATGTTTTTTTATAAGCAACCAAGGTCAGATGTTAGTAGTAATCAGAGGCGAAGCTAGAGCTCAGTCAAAATTTGTGGAGGAGAGTTTAGTCATTTAGAGTAGAAACACATTCAAGTACATTCAAATTTGATTGCCACTTAAGACTTAAAAGAAGTTATCACAATGTTGGACTCCACCATTTTTTGCTTAAAAAATGTCCATTTTTAAGTAGTAATGTTGATTAATTTGTTGCTAAGCATTAGTCGAAAAAAATATATATTTCCAGTCTTGAAAACCTTTGTGTACGTTTGGTTTATAAGTTGTTTAGAAAATTCAAATCATTACATAGAGCGCACAACCTGGTACGGTAAACTAGTGCAACCACCTAGTGTAACAATTTTAAGAAACATGCTGTAGATATGCTAGTGCTGAATCATCTCATAATTTTGTTGCTATTTTATATAAGATTCTGGTAGTACCGTTGCTTAACTTTTTGAGAAAAGTGACTAGTGTTGCTTGTAAACTTGTAAAAGAAAAAACATGTATCAAGCAAGAGACATGAAAACTCTTTCATTGTCATGGGTAAAACATATCAGACATAACGTCATTATAACTCCATATCTCTTTAGACCCAACACTCACTTGGACTCTATGTATTCCTCGACTCACAAGGATTCACTTGGACTCTATGTATTCCTCGACTCACAAGGATTCAGCTACCACAATTCAATGTTTTAATTTCTCTGGGACTTGTTTGGGAACGTCGCAAAATTACAGTGAAAATATGTGTTTTTTTAGTTCGCTGAGAATTTGGCAGTGATATTTTCAATTCGTATCGTCTGCATATTGTGTTCAGGATTGTGTGGGCAACCTCAGAACGTCTCCTTGGGGACGAACACTGGCCTCGTTTTCAAAACAAAAAACTCGATTAATGAAAATGAAGTTGGATGATGATTACAATAATATTTTCCTTTAAAGGACACATCATTTCTTGAGCGTGTTGATTGATTAATTGGCAGTGTTTCATACGCATTGTAATGATCTCATTGTAGCATGCCAATCTTTTGTTGCATGTAGTAATGATTAATTTTGATTAATTTGCTTCCCACACAATGTGATTGATTGACAAGGAGTGCTGTAGCTACGGTCTACGTGTTATATTTTGTTGGTGGAATGAAGTAATTACTTTCCGGAATTTTTGTCATTTATCGGAAAAGCTCCAACGGTCTGGTCATTATACTATCAGACAGACAGACAAAACAGGTTACATATACAAAAACAGCGTAATAAGAGAAACACATAAACAGGTTGGTACAGTGTTATCGAGTATACAAACTTTGTCGAACTGTACAAAGGATTGACCAAGATGGACCAACAAGTCCCACTGTGGTGTATTCTGTTACTTGGTGTGTTTACAAAACCAGGTTAGTATTTCATCCTCTATATGAATTTTGTTAACTTTAACCATATTGTGAGTTACAATAACAGCTCCTATTAAGTGTCCACCAGATACTGAATAACGCGATTACTTTATATTTTCAGTATTATCAGCCAGCTTTAAAAGTATTGATGAAGTCTTCTATGTAAAACCATACGGCATGATGGTACTGAGTTGGCAAGCAAACGTGAGTTCCAAAGAAGTCATAAAGTCCTTTAAAATTCAAATGTTGAATTGCACAGTGTTGTGGTTGACAAATGAGACGTTGATTTCCAAAGAATTTTGTAAACACTACGAGCTTGAAATCAAACGAATCAAAACGCCTACACTCCATCAAAATGCATCATCCGTTTTTAAAACCACTAATGAATCACAATTAACAGATCGTTCTTACTCTTTGAAACTGCGTATGCACACAAGATACGGTCATTTTGGAGCATGTCTGCGTTATGAATCTCATTCTACCGGAAAGATTCAAACAGATCGAATTTGTACTGCCACAATAAGTGAGTAGAATGGTTTTTTTTTAGACTAAAAATACCTGTGGATAATCCAAAGTTGCAAAATTTGGTTGTCATGCATACAAAAAGTGAAAGTGTAAAATGTGGAACTGGAATGGTATCTGGACACTTCCCCGATCGGGCATTTCTCCGATCGGACATTTCCTCGTGCCGACATTTCCCCGACGACCAATAATAGAAGGATATTTAGCGTCATGGTTTTAGGGTTAGCGTTGGAGGTTAGGATTAGGGTTGGAGGTTAGGGTTGGAGGTTAGGATTAGGGTTGGAGGTTGGAGGTTATTGGTCGTTGGGTAATGGTCGGTCGAGGAAATGTTTGGTTGGGATATTGCGCTAACCAACTGGATTAACTAGACAATACCAAAAGATTATTGAATTATTTAAAAAGATGAGGGCATTGATAAGGTGCTCTCCGCTTACAGCATTTGTTATATACTCGTACAAGAAATAATTAAAACTTCCAATGACGTATAAATATAATGGTAAAATTGATTTCACCCATTTGCCGTTTGTAAGAAAACTAACAGGGAACTATGTTTTTTGTGAAAGCCTAAGTTCTCACGTGACCATTTAGTTTAATCCATAATATTAATACTCAGGTTGACTGCTCTTATTTTTGTGGCCTCGTGGAAAATTGAGAACAAAGTAGAGTTATCTCTGGCGGTGAGTCAACTCCACTCCCATGCGCTTTAAAATCAGCCCATTAGGACTGCCCTCTGGCCTTCAAGCAAGTTACACCAATGCTATACGTATCTCTGGCGGTAAGTCAAATTCTGCAAGTTGTCGGGCGGAAGAGACAACATTTACAGATGGAAATCCAAGGACTTAGAAACGTCCAGTTACTTTTCCAAGTTCTTGTTCGTGATTTGTAGCTAAGAGATATTTTCATCGATTAAGTGTCAATATCATATTGTCTCCAGAATTGTATCTTATTGTTTCATGAAGAGGTTCATACAGAGCACAATGGAAGTAACGAAAATGTTCCCAGTAGCAATAACGCTTCTTCTTTTGTAGCAAAATTTGATTTCAAGTGGCAGACAACGGAAAAATCGAACAAGTTGGGTCCCGCCGGAACACACTTTATCTACATCCTTGGTATGTTGGGGGTTGCCTTGGTGATTGTTTTAATTACCGTCTACATCAAGAAAAAAAGTAAGAAAACGTTTTACGTACTAATTCTCTCTTCACCAGAAAATTTATGGTGCAAACTATGTACCTTTTGTTGGAGTTAGGGAGAAAATGATCGTTGGTCTTTCCAACATTTTGAGTTTTTACTGAAGTTGACAGTTGTTGTCATGGTGATTGACTGAAGAGACATTGCCAGCTAGATGGGCAGAAAGAGATGGAATATTATGCATATTCTTATATAGCGGCTATACGCATATCGAAAAGGCAAGAGACCCTGGGTTCGAGGTTGGCCCATAGCCTCAGTGTGAGCCCAAGATGTTCCCTATTACAAATAAAATTCAACTCATACATAAATCGTTTTTCTGTGAATAAATGCGAGTAGTTGTTTGTCGGGAGAGACTTACCGACGATCCCAAAATCGTTAAAAATATCACTACAACGAAGAGCATTTCCATTGAAATTGTGTGTATATTTCTATAGAAATGCACTCCTTCGCAGAGATTTTTAGCTTGTACCCACTAATATACCTAATATATATTTAAAATTTCAACCTGAGCTGTTCTATTTCTCATTTTCATGTATGAAATAAAACCAGAACGAGAAAAAATACAGTTAAGTTATAATGATAGATTAAAACGATTACAAGTTTTTTTATGACGAACATCCTTGAGGCTGAAAAAAAGGCTTGAAAACTAAGCATCTGCTAAGGAACTGGACAGGCTGAAATACAAGAAAAAGAAATTAACAAACAATAAAAATTCTCTTTTTGAAAAAAGAAACAAATATAAATAAAAACAGAAACTAAAGATAATTGCACATATATGATCATAGTAATACTCTTTTCGTATTTCATGATATGACAGAGTTTATCAAAATTAAATGTGACAGAAGAGAGGTTCTTTTCTGAGGTTGGTTATGCAAGGAAGGCGTTTAGGAATTATGAGGCTGAAACATTTGGAAAAATAAGGAACAGCAGGCTCAGAGCCAAGTATAAGGTTCCTTATAAAAAATGCGTATAAGATCAGATGTAATTTACCTTATCATCTTTCATGTTTTTTTCTTCTCGTTCTTCTTCAGGGGAAGGATTAATAAAATAGCTTCATTCAAGAATCATGTCGGGACTGCAACTACTTGGCAATTGATGCTTTGGTCAAAGTGGATGTTTGGCAGCACCGATATCCTTACCAAGCGTCAACCAGCTAGAACATCAATATCCATGACAACAGTAAAAAGTCATGTTCTGTTTACATGAACAAATAGGAAGAGAGAAAATAGCTAAGAATACCTATTACAGAGTTAGTACTGGAGACTCATTTTTGTCGATGCGGATTTATACAGAGGTTTTATGATGAAATTTTAAATTGTATATAACTAAATTATGATATCTGTATTATAACGAAAAATATTAATAAGAAGTGGTTTGTAACACTCCATCGTTTGGAAAAGTATGGAATACTCTTACCTAATAAAATAAAAACAAAAACAAACAAAAAAACAATCAAGCAAAATGAACTGTACATTTGATAACATAGCAAATAATAATGAGCAGACGGTTCTCGATGATAAGACCAACAAAGGTCTTCTACGAGAATAGTAGTCTCTATAGTATTTTCATATTATTCTCTTACGACTATTTGTCACGGGAAATAATTGAATTATCTTAGAGTTGAAAATATATGTATCTTATCTTATCTTATCTTATAAATACATAATTTATCCATCCAACTTTCACCTAGTTTTCATTTTGAATAAGAACGACTTTTGTATCATAAACAACCTCCTCGCAACCTCGAACCCAGGGTTTCTTGCCTTTTCGACCGGCGAAAAATTATTTTACAAACTTCTTTCATTATAATGAATGACGTCATAAACGAGGCGAGAGCTGCAATGAGATATAATTTATGAATTTAATAATGGATAGGAATATTATCTGATGTGAAGAAAAAAACGATCAATCTTCTCAAGTTGAGGCTGAATTTACACTACTTACTACAAGCAAATCATGATATTATAAAAGTGTGTTTAGCGTTTTAAAACAGACTTTTGGCTTAGGTATGGGTAGAAATTGAATACGTGCAGTAAATATTGGCTGTATTTTAAATGTGAAAAGCGAATGACGTCATCGCGTGCGCTGTTTTGATCTTCTTTTATCTATTCTTTTGGTGACACCTGGCTTGTATTCATGTTTGGTAAGATATCCTTTGTTGGCGACCAGCTTTAAACCACCTATCCTATTTATTTAAAGTAAACAGAACATGAGGTTCTGCAGTATATCTATTCTTATTTTTGTTGCATAGATACCCTGCTTCATTGTTTGCGATCTACCAAAAGCATAAACACCATTCAGAAAAGCTATCAGTTTCTTTGGTGAAGCAGCGAGGAAGGAAACAAGTTGAACTCTGCAACTGAAACATTTTGATGTAACACTAACAAAATGAAGAATTTTTTACTCGTGTTGTCGTTGTATATTTATCTCATCACTTTGTCCGAATCATCTCCGTTGAAGTCGCCGATATGCAATTTCAACATCGAGTACGTCAACTGGACGGTAGTCAAGGTGAACGGAGCGTTTGTAAAAAATAAATATTGCTGGTTTGATCGAGATGATGTTTGCAAATTAGGGCACGTCAGTGAAACATGGAATCCAAAGACAAATGAAACAGACTATGGTTACCACATGGAGTGTCACAAAGAACGTAGGGAAAACTGTTTTTTGTTACATAACCTTCCGGTTATGAAGGCAAGAAGCTTTTTTGATGAATGAATAAAGGAGTAGATAAAAGAAGGTCAAAACAGCGCGCACGATAACGTCATTCCCAGCTCGTCACATTTAAAACACTTGTCGTCGAGATGAATTAGTCAATATATACACATAGAAGGGGTGACGTATTTTATGGATTCTTATTAATGCTGTAATGGGATCAAGTATCTCAAACAACTTTTTCATTTTTATAATAACCCATGGTTCGTTTTTGTCATATTTTGATCTTTGCTGCATAACTTTTCTTTTGTTTTATTTTTGTTTTTCTTTGTTTGTGATGTGTCACAGCCTATTGATTTTCGCCAAATTTTAGGCCCCCATTATACACATAATTTGTATTTATTTTTGAATCGAGGTAAAACGAAAAGCATAATGGTTAGTTTAGATTTCGGAAATATGGAACATACCGAAAATACCGAAACCCTTATTTTTACTGTGCTCTCCCCCACAAAAATAAAAAATTCTACTTTCTAATTATAACATAAAATTCCATTCCATGCATTTTGTTTTCACTGATATGAAATATGTTTTGTAACGTGGTTGAAAAATCGACTTTTCGCAAATCCTTTTGTGTCGTCCCGTTTAACATCACACGTGTTAAAGCTTAATGCTCTGTTGAACGGAAGGAGTTTTCCGTTTTCCAGCCCATAGACATGTTTTTCAATTTGCAATTCTTATATCATTGGAAAACTGGCAAAATTTCAACAGTTAAAAAATTATCATTATATTCTAGCTATTTCAGTTTCTAATTCGATTTGAATTTTGCGTAGCAATTTTTGAGACTCATACACGATACATTAATTAATGAACGATTTAATTAAATTTTAATTAACAACGGTTTTTTTTAAAATCCGCGCTAATTAATTCTCACGTTTATTTTGCGTAATAAGGTATTTCGATAGCAATAGTAGATAAAGATATGAAAGAGGTCTTAAAATTCTTCTTCAAAGCTTCTTCGACGCCACTTCTACAACTTCCTCTCAAAACATAAACAAAATCGGTTGGAAAGTGTTTCACGTGCTGTGTGTGCATGTTTTACGGACTTGATAATAAAACTTTTAAAGATAGTCGATTAGTTGCTTTCGACTGAGTCGTACTTATGTTGCGCATATTAAAAAGTTGCCGATACGCGCAAGAGATTTTTTCTTTCTGCATCATGTATTCAGACAGTGAAGAAGAGGTTGCAGCTGCTGCTATCGTCATCGTGGCTTGCCAAGAAAAAAAGAAACGTAAAAAAAGAGTATGGAAAAAATCTTGGCTGAAGAAAATTATTATTATTATTATTATAAACATATTTATACAGGTTGACTTTTTTCAGAAATTAAAATTCTGCTATCAATAAAGGACCTGTCTTACAAATTATATACAATAAAAAACTAAAATATAAAAAAAGATAGTAAGACTAATTAGACAGCTGAATAAATTAAACTTTTAAATTTACAGATGGATTCTTATGTTTGTTATGTTTATAAGAATCTTAACTAACATTAAGGTAGGGTGCATCGAAATCACAAAGGACCATCCTCAAAAAGTTAAAATAGCCAGCTTCCTTTTCCAGTCGAAATTCACGTAGAAGTGTGTCGTAAACCCCAAAGTACTTTCTTTGGAAATCAATTCTTTCTTTGCATGGAATCAAAAACAACTTATTCCATTTCGAAAGATTCCAACAGCATTACAACACGAGGAAAAATGGGAATCGTTTGGTTGTTCCAAAATCAAGAACTGAGTCTGGAAGACGATCATTTGCTGTCCAAGGTGCCCTGACCTTCAATGAATTGGTCTGACAACTTAATCTAGAAGTTTTCATGTGCGCATTTTCTGTAAAAAAAGAAGCTTTTTGATTGGTTTAAAAAGCGGCGATTAATCGCAGAATTCCAACAGGTTCGATTTTATTTTAGTCGAAAGCAACTTGTAGAATCATGTTCACAACATACGATTTGTTCATGATACACGCAGCGATTTGTAGAATTCTACAAATCGAAAGCAACTAATCGACTCGTTTAGCATAGAGTTTTGGGTCTGTCATTAACTATTCTGAATAAGCAAACAATCCAAAATCCGAACGGACTTTCCGAAAACGGCAAAAAAAAACTGTTACACGGACAAGACAGATAGAATGTGCAAACCAAACAATTTCCTACGCGGAAATTGAATAAAAGTGTCTTTGCGACGTTGGCCACTGGCAATCTTCTTTGGTACATTGATGGTTGTAATGTTAAAATGTAATTTCTTGTGGCCCTAACATTTCAAAATTGATCTGATGATGTCTTCCCAGAGGGCAATATTGTCAAAACGTCACTGCGACGAAGATCATCTTTACTGAAATTGCGCGCATGATATTTCTATAGAAATGCACTCCTTCGCAAAGGGTTTTAAACAAATGTGCCGGCTGGGTTAAGGGTTACCTACTCTGCTTTTAAAGCCAATGAAAGTACGTAATACGGATTGGATTTCGTGTCATGTTTCTCTGCGTCATATTATCACGGTCATATTATATCTCTGTATTCAACAGAACAATTTTTGTTTTTCTTAAAGTAGACATAAATGGTAGGAACAAAAATATATACATTCTTTATATTTTTCTAGAACCAAATAATAGCAACCTTAATACACGTTTTTTTTTATAAAGCAACACTAGCAACTTTTCTCAAAAACTTAAGCAACAGTACTACAATGATCTTAGATATATTAGCAACATGAAATTGTTGAAATGATGAAACACTAGCATGTTACACTATGTTGTTACACTGGGTTGTAGGTTGTGCGCTATATATAATGATTTCAATGCCATAGACTTTATACTTGCCACTTTAATTGAATAACTAAAACGTACAAAAAGGTTTTCATGACCCTGTATGTATGTATACATACAGGTATGTATTACCGATTAATGCTTAGCAACAAACTAAGCAACATTACTACTAAAAATTGACCATTTTTTAAGCAACATTAGCTACTACTAATGTATGACCTTGGTTGCTTGTAAAAAAAAACGTGTATAGTAGCTATAAATAACAAAAAGCCAGTGGGCAAATTTGTTGAATAATCACTGTGGAGGAGCGCATTTCTATAGAAATATACACACTGTTTCAATAACAATTCTCTTCATCGCAGTAGTTTTTGAGAATTTTGCCCACTGTGAAAGACTTCCTTAAAAGTAACAAAATTGAAATAAAACTCCACTTCAACTAAATGAAAGGTTAAAAAAACAAATATATAAAGTTCCAAAACAAAATGGACTCGAAATGATCTCAAGTTGCAATACGACTCCAATTGAACTTAAAAGCATCCGCAACTTCCCACAACCGAGTCTTCGAGCCATACCACTTTAAAGAAGCGATCATCCTTTAATAGAATCGGCATATGATGGAATTTTGTTGGAGTGCAGCAAGGGAAGGACTTGATTCGGTCATCCAAGTAAAGCTCGTTTAATGCTTGTAAAGAAGTATGCAGTCGGTTACCGCGAACATAGCATTCACCTTCACATTTGTTTATCGACGACGTAACAGGGTGTATTACGTGGCCACGGATAATTTTAGGTATGGATACACTGAATGACACTACTCTGCAGGATATAGATAAGTCTCGTTTGGTTCTGTGTTTGCCAGCACGATGGTGTGGCTTCAGCCCATTAACATTTAATTTAAAGTTTTTCAGGACATTTTGATCGAGTATGTGTACCTCTCTTGTAAAAGTTACAAGTATAGGCTGCTTGGATACGGATATTTTTGTGGCAAAATAAAGCCTCTCTTCTTGACCGTAAAGAAAGTGAATTGCCATACGAATGCCTTTGTTTGTGTGTTCCGCTTTGATCCAATTCGTAACCAATTCAGTAACCGGAAATACCAACCAACCACGTCCATTTGTACTCAATAATCTTGAACTGACCGTTTGGTTATCGGCCAAGTTTTCGATACTAAGTTCAATGACGTTTATACGGTTGTGTTTCTTTACGACTTGATACATGTAAAGATGAAGTTCTGCTCGGATCAATGTTTCATAGGCTATGTTTGAGACGTTAAAGAAATATCGCCGTTTTTTGCGTTCTTCCTCTGGAGAACCTAAAGAAAAAAGACACTGCAACGAAGAGAATTTCTATAGAAAGAGTGTGTATATTTCTATAGAAACACACTCTTTCACGGTGAGTATCAACAAATTTGCCCACTGGGCGTTCTATCGTAAAATGATTTCCTCAGCATAACTGTTATTAAACGCATAAAATAAAAAAAGTAATATCTCAGAGCAAAATCGTGAATTTATAAAACTTTCAAAGATCAGCAAAAAGATAAATAAGTAATATCCAAATAAATACGTTTACCAACCTCGAACCCTCGAAACCCTGGGTTCGAGGTTGCATATTTGCCTTTTGACCTACGTAATGTGTTTGCAAAATTCAAGTACAAAAACTTACCTTGGTCAAAGAAACTTCTGACCACATTTCCATTGTGAAGCTGGTTCCCATTAGCATCCTTTTTGGATAAAACGTTGTATAAGTATGCCATATACTCCGGAATATCAGCAGGGATATGACTCCTGGAAACATTCATTTCGTCCGTTACTTCATTTGACATTATGCCGATAACAAACATTAACCAAAACATAACTAAATCAACAATAACAATAACAATTCCAAATAACAGTTGTTGGCTTTTCTCACTGTTTACTCAACCCCAGACCCCTGATCCTGGGAGCACAGTAAAAGCATTTATTCGCAACAAAAAGTCTTAATCATAAAAAAAGTCCAGTACAGTAAGTTTTGTATTTCATTTCGTGTGCATACTTTGTGAGCAAATTTGTTGAAAACCACCGCGGAAGAGTACAGGAGTGCATTCTTTCATATACACTATTTCAATGAAAATGCTCTCTCCCCCCTGGAGTTACTTTTTGATATTTTAGCTACTACCTGACACGAAGTCCTTCATCTTGTTTTTTCTCCGCTAAACTGCCAAAAAAAAACTCTCGACAAAACATTTATATTTATAATTGTTTCTTCTTCCCCAAAAGCAATTACCTTCCGAATGTGTTGCAGGTATCCTATTATCTTAAGTTCGAAAAGGAAACTTAAAAGAAACAATGAAAGAATTGAAATCTAATTAAAGAGGAGTACCTGAGTTCAAAAGATAGCACAATTTCGAAAACATCCAGCGGTCGTCTCCAAAAGTCTTTTTAAAAATAGAATTGATATGCAGTTTTTCTAAACGTCAAGATCTTTCCTGAGTTTTCATGGGGAAGACTGCGGACAGTTCTCAAGGAAATGGAAATAAATAAGCACCAAGCTGACCCGACAGTGGCCTAATTTGTTGAAAATATCTATGAAGGAGTGCGTTTTTATAAAAATATACCCACAATTTCAATAAAAAGGTCCTTCATCGCAGTGACTTCGCCATTCAATGTACAGCTCACAATATGTATCTGCCACTCTCCATCACTAGATGTCTAGCTCTCATGTCCAAGTTTTTGACCAGTATCAAAATAAATTTACCCTTTAAATGTATGTTTCAGTAAAGGAGTGTCAAGACGAAGTGCTAATGGCGTACTTTTTTATTTTTCCGATCTTTTTTCAAAAAAAATGCAAAACAAAAACGTTTCATGAAAAACAATTGTAATAATTCGAACTCTTGCTTTTTCCACAAGAAGCCCTGGAGACGAGGTTGAAACGTAGAGTTTCGTTTATTCTAAAGTAGAACAATAAGGATATAGAATCTGGACAAAACAAACACGTGCTCCGTAACTTTGGATTACCTGACATATTTTGATTATCCGAACTGGCTTTCGGATAACCGAGGACGCGCCGTACATCTTCCGAATACAAACTTGGTGTATGGTATAAGCCGTCATTAATTGCGAAGCTTCCTGCTCCAACACACATAATGAGTTCCTTCCCACTGAATGAAAATGTGGAGATGAATAATTCGAACTCTTACGTTTTTCATCACCCGTATATCGAAAAGGCAAGAGACTCTAGAGAGGGAAAGGAATCTCCCCCGTGCAAGTAAAATTATAACGATTTTCCTCTAATAATAGCCAAACATTTGTAATATACGCCGTCCTCTAATAAACGCCGCATCAAAACTTGTTCATGTCGCGTTTCAGCAGTTACCATGACTATGGAGAAGCATAATTTTTTTTTTAAGTTTTTGATATTTTACGTTAGTAGTTAACTTATTTAGTGTTAGTCGGTTCTTGGTTGTTTCGTGGTCGGTTCTTGGTTGTTTCGTGGTCGGTTCTTGCTGGTTTCCTGGTGAGTGGTGGTTCTGGTCGGTTTATGTTACAGTAAGTACAACTTAATTTATGAATTTATAAATCATTAAGGCTTTCCCTATTATTATCATAAGTAACTAAAGCAGAAGATGAATTAGTTACCAAAAGTTAACATTTAAAAATGACCTTTTTTAGATGGATCGAAAGGAAACTGTTAATGGTTCCTTTGAGGTAGACAGTGATGATCTACTCATAGTGAAGATCTACTCACAAATGAAAAGAAGCTATTGTATGTTATGATTTTCTTTTTCCAGTTCTCGAATCTAGTGAATGTAGTGTCAAAACAACTTCGAACCCAGAGAGTTTCTATACAAGAAACCCTGGGTTCGAGGTTCGTGTCAAAATGCATTACAACATAAACTACGTATTTCAAAAATTTCAGATTAGCACCGACTTTCTCAAGGTAGTTTTCGATTAAGCACCTCCCTTTAAAAGGTGGGCGCTTATTCGAGGTGGGGCGCTTCAAGTGCTAGGCACTTTGTGGAAATTCTCAGGGCGCTTATCAAAGGGGAGCGCTTAATAAATGCTGGGATAATTACGCTATTACATCAATTTGTGATGGAAAGGGGTAATTTATCAATCGCCATGGAAACAGGCGAATATCACTGTTTGAATTTAAAATAGCCATGATGACAACATGGTTCACATGGATTACGTCAGCACTATTGAATATGTATGTTGTCGAATGACAGATAATTTCTGTGCAAAAATGATCAGGAAATTTTGCACAGGACTTCCAGAATAACAGTATTTGTATATTGTATATGTATTTATAACTGAGGAACCATCCTGTAATAAATATTCGTAACAATAATACGGTCTAAATCTTATTGAGCCCAAAAACGTTGATTCTAAAGAGCCGAATAACAGATCGACCATAACGCATTTATAAGCGAATTGTTATGCAGTGGATACATTAAATATGAGCCGCCTTAACAAAACATCCAGGTCAAAATCTTAATAATACATTTCTAGTTCACCCTTGCGTTTCCATAACAATCAATTGGATTCTTCTCCTTTTAGCAAGGATATTTTTGTGCCAGCATAGAAACTACATACAGTAATACGATGTGCATCAACAGGAATCATATGGAAAAGAAGAACTACAACAACTTTGATACTTTAATCGATTTTATTTACGCTTCAAATTTCAGTTACTAGTTGGATTTTCGAGTTTTACGTGCTTACAAGCTTACGTGCTTGGCTGATGATGTTATCGAACTTTTGTTTCCACCAGTTACGCAGTTGAGGTAAAATGAAGATCATATGCCAAGCAGTTGCTGATTACTAAAAATAAAAGTGTAAAAGGATATGTATAACTGCACAATACACCAATCAATTCTTGGTCCATTTAGCAAAATAGAGGCCTACTTATAGGAACTTGTATTATAGAATCCTCATTATTTGAACTCTAAATATTATCATACATGAAGGGAAATTAGTTGTTGCATTTCTTTATTTTGGGGTGAGTTGGGGCCAGTCAAAATGATGGTCAATAAAACCCTGGTTTTCAATTTATCATCCCTAAGGGTGGGGAGAGAGCGCATTGAAACGAACAAGTTATTCATTAATTTGATTGATTGAAAGATCCGCCATCTTACGGTCCTGTTCAAAATTCTGTAGAATAGAATAAAATTCAACAAGATAAATATTGCTATACTCCTTGCTCCACTACTTGGTATTTAATAAACGCCTTCTACGCATTCCGCCCACTCCACCCACCACCCGACTAAAAGAACGTTGATATGATAAATATAAAAATGCAATACTTACTTTTTCACCTCCCCGCATTCACTCTCTTTACTCATAAGATTTAGCGTTATATTTTATTGGTAGCAATCGAAACCAATCACAATCTTATGTAAGTTTTCGACATTTGTTGCGATGGCTTCTTTTGCGTCTGTGATGATTTGTTTCTTCTTTTTGTGGCTCAGTAAACGGAAAGGAGACATTTTTGCGAACTTATGTTGCAATCTGTCTAGATGTGTTTGAACATGTACTTCGGAATGGTAAGCCTCTTCGACAAGTCGTTTTGTAGATGTTACAAATGTTTGAAGGCTGATATATCTCATCCTCCAATCTCGTTCTTCCTTGTTAAGCTCAACGTTAGCTTCCTCTAACTTTTGAATTTTTTTCTTCATGGTAGTTATTTCCTTTTTCAGAGAATCGATATCATCGGCTTATCGATAAGTCAGATCATTGAGGCTTTCGACTTCACTTAACCAAATTTCCTTTGTCGCATCATAAAGTTCCGTAACTACTTCCGCAACTAGATCTTCATTTAACTCTTGTATTTGTTTTTTCTGGTTTTCATTTTCAACACGTAAATGTTGAATTTGTTTGATATACAAGTTGTTTTTATCCACCAATTGCTGACATTGAGATTTTGATGTCATAAGGTTTTCGTTCGATAACTGAACATCCTTGTCAGCAACCTCCATACGACTTTCCAATTCTTCGATTTTATATTTTAACTTGCAATTTGATTCATTCAACGCAAGGCATTTCTATAAAGACGGAAGGAGAAACTTTCTTTTCCAATCTGCTTTATTAGTTGTCAAAGTTAGATAAAGTTTGATGAAAACGAGTTGTCAAAATAAAATCAGAATTATAAGAAAGCTGTTTACATGTAACTATCTATTCTATACTTACTGCGAAGTACTTTTCGAATAAAACACGATAATTTTCAGCTTTTTGCTTCTCTTCTCTGATTTTACACATCAGAGAGGTTCTGGAATACATTATAACATCCGGAACTAAACTTATATTCATTATTCGTAATTTAAAAGCACGAAACGTGACTTTTCAGATCATGAACACAATCGAGTGCAAAATCCATTAGATGTGCAATTTGACGTCAAATGAATCAATTGACGTGTCCATCGATTATCAAATCGGATTGGTTGTTTACAAATGTTAGAGTCTTTCATCAAATTCTCTACCGTTCCGAAGCTAAATCTACAGTAGGCCTGATTGTATGAAACATACTTAGCATCTAATATTTATTTAATAGTTCTTTTTATAGTAGATATTTTGTTTCAATTTCTATTTTTAGAGATGCTATTAGTGAAGGACAATGTAACGGCCATACCACCCCGTACACACATTGTAATGGTTTTAATGACGACACCGCGCGGAAAATCACATGCAGAGAAAATTTTTGCGTAGTGTTAAGCGACAGCGACGTTGAATGGCCGCTTTATTGACGTTACAAATGACGCTGTTGACGTCCAGTTGTCTCCATTTGCCATTAACATAAGTTTGCATGAATTGTATAAAGTTGATTCGAGTCGTTTTAGATTGACTTGTGACGTCATTAATCATTTAAGATGTTAACACGGTTGGCAATAAGTCGACATTCAAGTCGTCGAGTTGTTTTAGATGAACACTCGTTTTTCAATTTGAGGTGTTTTAGAAGTTGGGTCGCTAGATGCTGTGTAATTGAGGCGCTTCGGAAGATTAGCCATTTTAGATATTTAGTCGGTTCAGAAAATGATGCGGTGCAACCTCATTACCAGTTTCACTAAGTCAGTGTTGGCTTTTACACAAAAACAGAAGTTTGTGCCATATTTACACAAGTCATGTTGACGTCATATCTTCTAGTAGTTGCATGTAGCATGGACAATCGCATGGTTATGGATGAGGAAATAACCAAACTATGTATGAAAGATTCCTTTTCTTCGAGTTATATTTGATTGTTTGTTAGAAAAAGGGACTCACGAATAGTGTCATTCAGAATAAACAGATCATGAAATTTTAATAGCTCTTGATATGAAAGACCGACAAATATTGAACAACGCGTCATCATCTGAAACGAACGAACTTTTAAAGGGCCTCAAATTGAAAAAAAAACGAGTGTTCATCTAAAACGACTCGACGACTTGAATGTCAACTTACTGTGAACTATGTTAACTTCTAAAACGATTCGACGACTTGGCAAATGAGAATTCATTTCATGAAATCTTCACACCGAGCTAATATTGCGACCCTCTCATCTTGCGATAAATCTAGAGGCCATAGCCTCAAACGCCTCTTCCCTCTTTCTTTCTTACAAGACAGACACATGCAAGTAAGTAATAACCGAAACTTCGATTAAATCTCATTTTATCTTACTAACGTAGCTTATACAGACCATATTTCAAGTCTGATTCTGATGCCTACACTGCATAGAAAAAGATTTTTAATTTTATGTTCTCTCGTATTTCTCATAGAATGAGTGAGAACAGTGATTCCACTGGTAACGAACTCCCAAGAGAGGAGGTTGACGAGTTCACGACAAACGAGGAGACCCAAACGACTAGTGATGACGAGACTCCTGCAAAGAGAGGACGTTTTGAGCTTTCTGAGGAAAGAGATAACTCATGGTCATTAGACCAAACCTTGGCGAATTATGCTAATTGATGCATGAATAGATTTATCCCTAATCAATCCTTAGATGAGAACATTCTGTTTTACCATCCTAAACCCACGAATGTTAGGAATGAGAAACAAATGGATTCCCATTTCAAATAATTATTAATCGAACAAGAGAAACGTGTTACTCTAAATCAGGATAAAATGTTAACAAACATTCAACAACGAATACGTTTTACATATGAACCTCTCAGTAAGCTCTGGGAAGGAATGGAAAATCAAAAAGCCTCTATAATGAACGACGAAGAGGCTACTGAAACACACAAAGACAATATTAATAATATGTCGAATTTGTTTGATCAGGTGGTTTTATTACTTGGGCAAGCCTACAACTCTGTTTCCTATATGAGAAGTTTCAATACCCTTATGGTTTTCATGACTGATAAGAAGAAGGTGGAAGCTATGCTGAAAGACATGGCACATGTGAAGAAGGTGCAAATATGCCAGATGATGTACTATTTGGACAACAGTACGAAGAGGCTGTTTCAAAAATTTTAACTTTCAAAACAAAGTCAAAGGAACTTTTTACTCTTTACTTTTACTTTTACCATCCAGAAAGCCCACAACCGTGGCACCTCATCACCCTTTCAGAGAAGCCCCCTGTCTTAAGCAAGAGGTAGGGGGCGTGGAGTATTCAGTAACACTGCCAAACACCAGTCAACACTGGAATCAAAGAGGTCAAAGAGGTATGTTTAGATCCTTTTCTTCAACAACATTTTAGGATTGTGCAAGGGCGCGAAGCACCCGCAGTGCAATCCGGATTTTATGAATAAAATCGAAGCCAAAGATGTAACACTGAGGGCGTTCCCGCCTTATTCACGCATAATGGTCGAAAGTCATCGCTCAATTTCTAATAATAGGGAAAATTTTCTCCATGTGACAACAAATTTGAGCAATTATTCAGCCATCGACAATTCGTGCATTCCAAATGATACAAAAGGGGGAGAAACACAAGAATAAGAAGCAAAATGTTTTTTCGGCACATATATTTATGAAACGCAAACTACAAAATCTTATGCTTCAACCTCCACGACGTCCACGTCCACGACCTCGTGCTAAAATAAAGAAATAAACTAATATGATATTGGGATTGTGGTGGGAGGGAGTCGATTTTATTCATAAAATCTCCGCCAAAGATGTAACACTGAGGTCGTTCCCGCCTTATTCACGCATAAAGTACGGGAAGCCATTGCTCAAATCCTCTCTTCAAAGCTTTCCAGATAACAGATAATTCCCAAGTCAATCTTTTAATATCTGTTTGCAATTTTTCGAAAGTTGAAAGCACTTGACCAATGACCTCGTTTTAAAATTTCTTTCAGTGGTACCCCTATCACTTTCTGTTTAGAAGACGAGGCAGACCTAGTAGAATGAGCAGAAAAACTAGAAGTATCAATGCCTGACTCTTTCATTACCTCTACAATCCAACGAGAAATGGTAGATGTTTTAATTGCCTGATGAGGTTTAATAAGACTTAAAAGTAACTGATTTTCCTGTCCTCTCCACGATCTTGACCTTTCAATATACAAATCAATGAAATGACAAACACAAACATTTTTGTCCTCAGAAAATTTCTTAAATTCAATAGGAGGGTGCATTTTTCCTGGTCTGGCTGATTTGGTTACTTTACCAAAATGGAAGGCATAACCTGTTGAATGTCTTACTAGATATCTTACATCTAAAGAGCCAAGTTCATGAGCTCTCGCTACTGAGGTTAATGCTAGAAGCATAGTCAATTTTAGGGTTAAAAGTTTATCAGACAAATCCGCACCCACACCCATGAGATAGTTAATCACCTTATCAACATCCCACACAAAGAGATATCTGGGTTGAGGGCACCGCTTATTATGAATACCTGCTACTAATGCTGAAACCATAGGATGTTTCCCTACGGCAATACCTGAAATTGGTTCATGGTACGCCGATATAGCTGATCGATATCCTGCAATCGTATTACAGTAGAATCCCGATAACTCGAACCCCCGATAACTCGAACTTTCAATAACTCGAACCAATTTCGAATTCCCCTTCACCAATACTTTCTCATAAAATACCCCCGATAACTCGAACATTCGATAAGTCGAACTATTTTCTCGGTCCTGTGGGGGTTCGAGTTATCGGGATTCTACTGTATATTCCAATCCCTGTGCAAACATGTCCGCAAGAAAGTCTAAAATCCAATTTATAGGACTCGTAATGTGAAGTTGTGCCTTCCCTTCTGGAAGCCGTGATAAGTTGAGCAGCCCCCTCTGATACTCCTTCACTAAGAAGTCTTTTCCTGATACTGTCCAAGCCACTAGCTGAAGCTTTGATTGCAGTACAAGTGGATGAAAGTTCCCTTTTGGGTCTCTCAACAGATCCTGGGGTTTTGGTAAAAGTAGAGAGTTTCTCACAGACCTTTGAAGAAGAATTGGGTACCAAGGCTGTCCCTGCCAAGCCAGAGTTATCAAAACTGGGGAAGCCTGGTCGATCTTGACTTTTGTCAACACTCTGCTGATTAGTGCAAATGGAGGAAAACCGTACCCTTGAAGATGTGTCCAGCAGGACTGAAAGGCGTCTCGGTTGATACTGAGAGGATCCAGTTTCCAAGACATGTATCTGGGAACCTGGTGTGAAACTCTTGACACAAACAGGTCCGTGCAAGGTGTTCCCCGCAGATTGCAAATCCTCTGAAAGACTGATTTCTTCAGCATCCATTCGCTTGAGTCTTTGACTGACCGTGACTCTGCATCTGCCTCCAAGTTTAACTTTCCTGGCAGGTACTCTGCAGTAATTATGATTCCCAGGGAAATTAGGTAATCCCAGATTTCCTTGCTTATCTTTGCCAGAAGCTGACTCTTTGTACCCCCCATCTTCACAAGGTATTTTAGAGCTACCACATTTGAGATTTGTACCTGGGAAATAATCGAACAGAAGTTTGAATTGCTAGTTTTGCTGTTTTCAGCTCTAATACATTGATATGAAGTTGAGACTCCTCTAGAGACCAAGGACCTTGAGAGATGCATCTGTTGAGATCGTCAGAGTTGGAGAGGTAGAAATCAATGTTTTGCCCTGACTCAGAGTGATATTCTGTATCCACCACTGCAGTACCTCTCTTGCTTCTTTTGACAGGGACACCATGGAGTTGAAATTTCCCCCTTTTGCCAACTCCAGAATTTGCTGGCGTTGAAGAGCTCTGTACTGTAGAGGAGCAGGTAGTACTGCAATAGCTGATGAAGCCAGTCTTCCTATCACACTTGCTATCTCTCTCACTGAAACAACTTCCTCTCTCAATAATTCCTGACACTGATTGACAATTTTTTCTCTCTTCAACGTTGGGAGCATTAGTGACATTGACCTCGAGTCTATTATTACCCCAAGAAATTCGATCTTCTGTGTAGGATCTAGAACTGACTTTTCCACATTGACTGTGAACCCCAAACTCTGGAGGACATAGATCAAGGTGTCTCGAGACATCTTGATGTCCTCCATTGTTCTCCCAATCAGGAGAATATCGTCCAAAAGGATGATCAGAAGGATATTCAGCCGCCTTAACAGAGCTATAGGCACCTTCATGAGTTCTGTAAAAACAAGTGGTGCCGGGGATAGCCCAAAGCACAGGCATAGAAATTTGTAGTAGTTCCCTTTCCATAGAAAACAAAGAAATTCCTGAGAGTCTGGATGAAGAGAACTGAAAAATAATGTAAAATTTCCTTCAACAAGGCAAGACCTTCCATTTTGAAGTGTAGATACTCTATATAACTGTTTAGTTCCTTTAAATTGGTTACTGGTCTCATATCCAACCCTTCTTTCTTGGAAACCAGAAACAATGAGCTGACAAACTTGCCTTTCCTTGGAATCAGTTGAACTGCCTGCTTTTGCAGCATTTTTTCCACTTCCAAATCTACCAAGTGAATTTCCTCCTCTGACAGTTTTGAGCGGTCGTGGAGGTACTTGTTGAACCGGTTTTTGCACAAATGGAACCCTGTAGCCCTGGACCATTTGGAGAATATTGGAGTCTTTTGTTATTGACCTCCAATTTTTTAAAAAGTGTCTGATTTTTCCCGTCACAGGTAGATCTGGATTTGGAGGCACCCTGAAGAGTCCTTGTAATGTTGGATGAATTCTGGGAAAATCTACCATCCTTAGGAAATCTGTTGGCAAGGCCTGAGAAAACCCCTGGTTGAGATTTAATTCTCTTACCTCTATGGCTGCTTGACGCTGCTCTACCAAATATGCGCCCCCACCTCTTCGTTGGGATGAGGGGCCTCCTCGAAAGGGATGCTGACCTCTGACACTTCTGTTAGAAGCATACTGACGTAATCCAGTAAACACACTTTTGGATTTCTGTCTTGCCGAGGAATCTTTTGATAATTTTTCATCAACTGAAGGACCAGATAATGTCGAATTTTCTGGTGAGTCTAATAAATCTGATTGTTCCTTCAGAATTTCCTTCACTTTGACAGAGTTATCTATTAACGTTGATAACAAATTCAATCGACGTTGGTATGATGTTGAGTTAAATGCTTGACCAGTTAGAAGGATGCTCTGGTCAAACAGGGATGAGATGTAGTTCCATTTCTCATCATTCCCTTGATCATTCTCTGTGGATGATCTCCTTTCTTCATCCATTATATGCCACAACCGTAGTAGTGGACCCATTATGTTGAAGATTTTTTCTTGAACTGTCTTCAAGACCCTTTCAGTTTGTAACGGAATAATCTTATGGTTCTTCATCAAAAGCTCTCTAATGTAGGAATCAAGCTCCGGTACTACCTTGATATTCGAAGGCACTGGATTCACATTCAAAATTTTGTCCTTTATGTCCTTCTCAGGAAAGTGCTTGGACATATACTTGTGAATATAATGTAACATGTCAGCCGGTACCTGCCATTCATTCTCTGATGCTGAGGTATCCAGGTCAAAACGTGCTGACTTTGACGACGGTGCGGAACACTCATCCTCAATAATGGTACCCTCAGCAGATCTTTTAAGACCACTCACACCCTGATTGTCAGGGGTCGTAATAACTGGAGGAGGCGTAGCTTCCTCTTGATCGTGTTGTATTTGTTGGACCTGGATTCCCCTACGAAGTAGACGGGAAAACAAAACAATCAATATCGGTAATATTGACTCTAAAGGTTTTGTGTCAATCACGGAATGGTTGACAACAGATTGAGGACAATATTAGTCCAGGTTACTTCCCAATGTATCTCCCTTTAGTTTAAATAGTTAATCGATTCAACCACGTAATGATTGACAAGATTAAGGGAGATTAAAAACCACAAAGTACTTACAAATTATCAACTTCGTCGGCCATCTTTACACTTAAGCGAATTGGCGAAAACAGAGGATTTGAGCAATGGCTTCCCGTCCTTTATGCGTGAATAAGGCGGGAACGCCCTCAGTGTTACATCTTTGGCGGAGATTTTATGAAATGAAATTTCTCGTTTCTGTGGATTTTTTAAGTCCACAGGATTTTTCCAACATTCACCCTCTAGTAAGGAATCTGTTTCATGGAAAAATTCCAGTGCATCTACCAGCAGGACAAACACAGTACTTTCTAAAAAACTGGAAAAAATTGACAAACGATCAGATGATTTTAGACATAGTTCAGGGATACGAAATTCCATTAATGAGTAAACCAAAGCAGGACAAGTTCCCAGTCCCAATACCAATGAATCGAAGGGAAAGGACGCTTGTGGAGGAGGAGGTTTAGACAATGCTGAAAAAGGGTGCAATCAGGGAGGTGCAACCCTTAGAAAACCAGTTCATCAGTACAATTTTCCTTGTGGAGAAAAAAGATGGTGGACATCGTCCAGAAAAAATTAAACCAGAAAATTCCATACAATCATTTCAAAATGGAAGGATTGCACCTTCTAGAAGAAATGCTATGTCCAGGGGACTACATGTGCAAACTGGACTTAAGGGACGCCTATTTTGCAATCCCCTTGTCAAAAAACTCAAAGAAGTATGTAAGGTTCCTTTGGGAGGGCCGGCTGTACGGATTCCTATGCCTGTGCTTCGGGTTGTCGAAAGCTCCGTGGATTTTTACAAAGTTGATGAAAATTCCAATAGCTCTCTTACGACGTTTGAGAATCAAAGTGTTAATATATCTGGACAACATGCTACTGATAGCTTCCTCGATCGAAGAAATGAAGATGGCCAGGGACACTTTAATTTATCTTTTGCAGCATCTGGGTTTTTTGACAAACATCAAGAAATCTGTTTAAGACCCAATTCAATGTCTAGACTTTCTGGGAATGTCAGTCAACTCCCTGACAATGACTGTGAAACTTCCAATGGAGAAGACCAACAACTTAAAAGCACAATGCTCAGATATGATAACAAGGGAAAAGGTTACAATAAGAGACTTCCAGCCCAAATACAATACAGGTATCTTCAGCACCAGCAAATCAAAGGGCTGTTGACCATGCACAATTTCGAGGCAATGATAACCCTCTCAGACTTGGCAAAGAGGGAACTCCAATGGTGGGTCAACAATCTAGAGCTCTCCAATGGAATATAGATAATAACTCCAACGCCAATAGTGATTCAAAATATAAAATCGGAAGCATCGATCAAAAAAGGGTTGGGGAGTTTCTTGTCAGGAACATACAACAGGGGGCCTTGGTCAAAAACAGAGGGGAATCTTCATTATCAACATATTGGAACAAAAAGCAATCCATCTTGCCATAAGGATATTCACGATGTTCAAGAAAAAAGGTTTAGCAGTTCATGTGGAAACAGAAACAGAAAGTCAGCAAGGAAATTTGGAAGTACATACTGGAACAGGAGATCACTCTTACTGTCAGCTACATACCAGGTTTTCTGAATTTAGAGGCCGATTGGGTATCCAGGCAACACCTATACGACTCAAGCGAGTGGAAACTACACCCATTAGTGTTTCAAAACATTTGCCAGGCCTGGAGTACACCAGACATAGATATGTTTGCCTCAAGGGTGTCACACCAAATCCCGTGTTAAATGGCTTGGATGTTAAATCCTCACAGCAAGGGGAGGGATCCATTTCAAAAAAGTGGACTCATCACTACGCATACGCTTTCTCTCCTTTCTCCCTGATAGGAAGAGTTCTCAAGAAAGTGAACCTGGAAAGTGTGGACATGATTCTCATAACACCAGCTTGGCAAACCCAAGCTTGGTTTCCAACATTACTAGAAAAGGCAGTTCGAAATCCATTACTATTGCCAAAAAGGAGAGATATTCTCAGGAACCCAGTGGGGGGAATACATCCATTAGTAAGAGACAACAACCTCAGACTTCTGACCTGGACTATCTCAGGAAAATCATGGAAACAGAAAAAATGTCAGCGAGGGCTGCCACCCTTATCTCAGCTTCCAGACGGACAAGCACAGTCAATCATTACAACTAGTCTTGGGGAAAATGGCATATTTGGTCTTCTCAGAGAAAAGTTTGTCCCTTTAAATGTCCTTTAAACTTTATTTTGGATTTTTTAGCTGACTTATTCGAACAAAGGCTAGAATACAGCACCATTAGTGGTTACAGATCTACTATTTCAGCTTACCATGATGCAATTGAAGGCACCCCTGTTGAAAAGCACCCTCAAGTTACAGGTCTTATGACAGGAGTTTTTAACAAACGACCTCCACAACCTAAATGTGTTTTTGTTTGGGATGTTGAAAAAGTGCCTCAATATTTACGCCAACCTCCCTATAAACAATGATTTATAAGACAAACTTTTAACCCTTAAAGTGACTATGCTGTTGTCATTAACTGTTGCAACTAGGGTATCCGAGATTAGTTATTTGGATGTTAATTATTTTGCAAAACTTGACAATTTTTTCCTTTTGTACTTCTCAAAACTCACTAAGGTGTGTCGACTTGGTAAAATTAGACAACCTATTAGATTTTATAAGTTTTCTGAGGAAGAAAATTTATGTGTTTGGACAGCTCTTACACATTATCTGGAAAGAAGGAGAAAATCGGAAACTACTGATACCCAGTTATTAGTTATTTACATAAAACCACATGAGGCGGTGTCCACTTCTACCATTTCTAGGTGGCTGAAAAAAGTGTTGGATTCAACTCGATCTGCTGTTACATCTAAGGCTAAAAATTTAGGTATTTCAGTTTCTGACATTTTCAAACAGGCACCACACTGGTCTGGAGAATCAACGTTCCAACGTTTCTATCATAAGGAAGTACAGGATTTTGGACTCACATTCCAAAAGACTCTCCTTAAGGGGACGCTTTGAAGAGAGGCGTTCGAGGCTATGGCCTCTAGATTTATCACGAGATGAGAGCTTGGCGTGAAGATTTCATGAAATGAAATTGAGGATTATTTCATGAGTGAAATCGGAATGACGAGCTAATATTCCCACCCACCCGTCGTCCCGCAGTTCTTTAAATTGGATGTTTTCTATTTAGGCAATTATAGACGCCCGTATCGCGGACATCGTGGATCCAGCTCCTGATATATTCATATAATATATGTTTTGGTTTAAATAAAGCATAAAAACAAACTTACAAGTCTTCTAACTACCTTATTGTAATGAGGGCGTTCCCCTGGTATTTGTTCTTTCACGTTCGCGTCGTTAGTGCTTTAACAAAATAATAATAACTTTTTGGGAACGCCCCCTCGGGAACGTGTTTATTGGCTGTGTCCTCTAGATTTATTGCGAGATGAGAGGGTCGCAATATTAGCTCGTCGTTCCGATTTCACTCATGAAATCGGGATTACCTTGCGTGCGCTGCGCGCCCTGACGTAATCCTCAATTTTGGCGCCGAATTAACTTTATGGAATGAAATATGATCTTTTGTCTTAAAACATTGTACTGTGCGCCCAGAAGAAAAAAAAAACCCAAAACAGTATCTTAAATAATGGAATTTGTTGGACATTTCATATATTTGGCAATTACTCATGACCATAAATTTCAAAGAGGTGTTGTTGTTTTTTTTCAGGAAAATCCCTTTGAAAGATCTTGATAAAAATTGTTATAGTTTGAACATTGCTGATCTCTTGACGCGAAAATTTGTTTGAGTCTTGGGTCTAGCTACACTTTGATTTAAAACAAATTCAGTAGCCAAAACTTTCAAATAAATAAAAAGATACAAAAAAGTTTTAAAAACAACTTTCGATGAAACATTTTCTTGAGATTCAAACCACGAAGGTATTACTAGGGGGTGTGTACATGGTGAAAAATTAGAATGGCAAAGCGAGCTAGAGTGTTCCCATGGAAAAATTTCTCCAGTCTCCAGAAATTTCTCCAGTTTCTGAACTACTTAAATTAGGTGTGATTGGCTTCTTGTTAGATGCAGACTTTACAATACTTTTTCCCTTTCTTCTCGGCTTTTGTGATTCCTGATTCTTGTCTGCTTCCACAACATCTTCTGAAATGTCGGTGAAGTTAGGTAAATTTTCATTATCAACTTCATTACCAATGCTTTCCATTTCATGATCAACACCTGAATCACGTTTTCTCTTTCGTTTCTTTTTCTCCACTACCTTGTCAGATTTTACAGTTACAACAGCACCATTTGAATGATTTTCTGTTGTCGTACCAGTCTCGTCTTCTTTGCTTGTATGGTCATTCTCTTCCTCGTCCTTTAAACCTCGCTTCTTTCCCTGTTTCCGTTTCAGTTTCACTGAACACTTGCCATCGGATTGTTCCTGGTACAGTTCAGCAAATCGGAAGAGATTCTTTCTATTTTTTGTGTGTACGTTTTTTCTGTGTCGCCAAAGCACGGATCTCGGAAAACCGGGCTGATGCATTTCTCATGTGAACAAATGTTGAATTTTATAAGGCTTTTGATAAGAAAAGCGAGATCTGTAATAGAAAATAATGTCGCACCGTGGTTTCAGTAGAAAGTAACATTGATTCCGAAATCTCGGCAAATCGAGCTGTAAACAATCTAACAAGTCATAAGCGTAAACCACGGAGGGTGAAAATATTCTAAGGGGTCGTTATATTCTAGAACAACACCCCCAATAACAAAATCTGAAGTTGATTTTAAGTGATGTTTTTATTCAACCCTGAAACCCAGTTCTTCTTGCCTCTTTGACATACGGACGGCATAAGCGAAAAGTCAAAAGGCCCTGGGTTTGAGGTTGGTTTTTTAATTTTTCTTTTTTTACCAGTAAATCAAAAGTAGTACAAGTGGTACTATTAGTAGTACAAGTAAATCAAAAGTAAACAGATTTCTACTGTCATTATTCATAATGTTGGATGACAGCTGGCTGTAAAGAACTTGTCAGCTGCCAACCAATGACTCTCAACTTTCCATCTATTCTTCTATTCATATCCTTTGTTGTCTACCAACCTTAGATCGCAATTTCTTGGCTACTCATTTAAAGGGAAGAGGAAAAAAGATCTGGAGACAAAGTTGATCTGTTCTTATGTCGTTGAATACAATATCCTGCCTCATTGTTTGCCAAGTACAAGTAAGTAGGAACGCCAAGTCTTCAGAACGCTTCAGTTGATTAAGAATAGCGAAGACAACGTAACAAGAAGTTTGTATCACTAAAGGGTTTTGAACTGTAATCATAACGAAATGATGTTTCGCTACGTTGCGTTGATATTGTTCGTCGTCTATTTCGTTAGTTTTTGTGGATCATATGTGGATGCGAAAGAGATATGCAACTTCGATATTAAACGCTTCAACGATACTCATGTTACAGTGAATGACTATCCCGTGAAGAACGAGCAATGCGTGAAGAGGGTGGATCCCCGAACCTACGAGAATGGGGATTTTTGCTTCAAAATGCTTGATATCGAGAAAATAGCCATGCCTCGTTAGGAACTTCATATAAAACTACACATACATAACAATTCAGCTTATTTTTTTTATAGATGTTTGTTTACAGGTCAAGTGAGTTGATTAGAAAAAATACTCCCCAACAACTTCATTTTACAAGCCAGGTTTCTGTTTGATTTTTGTCAGCGTTTTGCTTTCTTTCCATTTATATTTTATTTTTGTTTGCTTTTTGTTTTTTGCGACATAACGTACTTTGTTTTGTGTGAATCTTAAGGCCCACTTCACATGAGATTTATTATTTTCACATATTTGTAAAATATATATTGTTTCGATGAAAAAGTTGTTTTGCAATTTGGAAATATGGAAAAGACCATGAAACATTATTTCTCTGTTTACTAAAATAAAAATAAAATATACCAAAAATAAGGCATACCATACCCAAGGTCAGCGCAAACTAAATGCCTAATATCAAAAGATTACCATCTCTTTCAACCCTTGGTGGCATTCATTTGGGTCTCTTTACGATCACATTAGCCTACTCAGGGTAAGCGTTTGAATCATTCGATCAGATGCCTGAATACGTCGATCACTGATCCTATTTTGGAGGTAGTTCGAAATGAATGAATGAGATGTGACGAGATAAAATTATTAACACAAAGTGAGAAGCTTTTATTCAGATAGCTAATAAGTTAAGAATTAATGTCAATTCAGGGCAGTCAATTCAAGGACAGAATTGTTAGGCGGCCGACCAAAGTTACAAATGTTTAAGATATGCGGCCCACGGCGAGTGGCTTTCAAGAATTTCGTAACATATCAATTTTGCTTTTCCAATTATCCTGTTTATAACCAAATTTCCTTCTGTTTACCGATTTGGAAGCTCAATTTAATCATCAATAAACTGCATACTGTCATACCCCAGCCGTACGTATAAGAGATCTGATTATGATATAATGGAAATTTGTAAAAATACGGATTAGATTGAGCGCTCGGAGTGATTGCCTAAAACATTTATCCAGTCTGTATTCGTCTATTAGTATATTATATTAGTATAGTATATATACTTTCTAATAGTTATTTTCCTTTCTGATGTAGTCTCACGGTGGGCAAATTTGATGAAAAATAATCACTGCGAAGGAGTGTATTTCTATAGTAACGTACACACTATTTCGATAATAATTGATTTATATACATACTAGTATCCCGTGTAAAAAATTTTTTACGGGTTTTAGTTCTAAAAATGACGTCTCAAAAATGGTGTTGAAAAATTAATTGACAAAATGATAAAGAGAAAGTGCATCAATGTTGAAGTCACTCCTTCGTGTCAATGACGCGGACCATAAAAATGCCACTTATTTTCTTAGAAGTTCTAGATACGCGCTGTGCATCCGCTATTTTCACTCTCTAAAATATATTGCATCCCCCGTGTAAAATATTTTTACGGGTTTTGATTTTAAAAATGACGTCTCAAAAAATGGCTACCAAAATTTTAATCACGGAACGATGTTTAGAAAGTACATTCATCTGATCTGAAAAATACAGTAACCGCTACCGAGATGTCGGCGATCAAACATCACAGCCCTGTTCACTAATGTTGTGGACCCTCAAAAATGTAGTTCTCGAGATATCTTCCGAAAAGCGCCTTGTTTGATTCGAGATGCAATGCAATGGTTCCTCGTGATAAAAAAATGTAACGTCAAAATGGAAAAAAGTACTCCTCACCCTTTTAATTAAAACTCTTTAGGTATTCCAGCTAAAGCATTTTTACGTGTTCATTATCAACACTGCGCCTCTGAACGTAAACATCTTCTTACTTGGAAGATCTGAAACACATAAAAAATACTCATAATAAGCCCTTTCACAATACGATAAAGAAATAAATTGTGCGTACATGAAAACAACAGAAAGACTGAAATGGCCGTGACTGTTCATGGAACCCGTAACGTAAACAGAAGCCAAACACGTAAGTCGTAAACGTGTCAAAATATGAATTATGAACAAATTTATACCTTCTAGTGATTTTATTTTTACGAAGCTAAGATCGGATACTAATATAGAATATTGTTCTTCACCAACCCAGAACGTCATCATTTAAAACCATCATATTCATTTCTTCAATCGCGTATATATTATTGTTTTTGTCTTCCCTAAAGGAAAAGTAATGATGCAGAAACCTTGTTCATACTATAAGAAAAACAAAACAAACAAAAAAGTTCAAAAGCGTAACTTACCCTAGAAACATTAATAAATCTTCGTGCAATAATTTCGTTAATAACTTCGTTGAAACTTTTCAAATCAGGAAATGAAAACTTGCTGGCGAACGAACGCTGCTATCGTTTTTTGATCTCGCGAATAATCAAAACATTTGAAACGATTAAATGCAATGCAATGTTTTCCCCTTATACTAATCGTAGAAAAATATTAACCGCCGTGGTCTGACACTCTATTATGAATAAGTGACCGCAAAAACGACCCGAAATTTTAGAGAGTGAAAGCGTGAAAAAAGCGGATGCACAGCGCGTATTAGTATATAGACTAGTATCTCGCGTAAAAGTTTTTTACGACCTTAATTTCGAAAGGGATGTGTCGAAAATAGGTGACGAAAAATTAAATCAGAAAATCGTGACTGGAAAGTGTTCCCATGTTGTAGAGCTCGAAAAGCTGATCAAAAAAGTGTATGGGATTGTTTCGCTACGATCAACCATTGCAGAGATATCGTCAATCAAAAATTTTAATGACGTCATATCCGCAGTAGCAAATAAAATTTAGGCCCAAATGTTGCGTCACCCCGTCACCCGTGTCACCGACCCCAAAAAACGTCAGTTATCCCTATTGGTTCTCGAGATATTTCCCCAAAAACGTCGCGTTCGATTGGGGATGCAATGCAATGGTTCCCCGTGATCATAAAAAAAACTGACGTCAAATGATGCCACGTGCTATTATACTAATCGTGAATGTGTCTTGCGTGGTCGAACTGCCGCTATATGACCACGATTAAGAAGATTTTGACCATTAAAAAAACAAAAACACAACACTCTCTAAAATAAAAGTGGGATGCACAACGCGAATTAGTATATATAGACTAGTATCTCGCGTAAAAGTTTTTTACGGCTTTATTTTCGGGAAGGATGTGTCGAAAATAGGTGACGAAAAATTAAACCATGGAATCATAATAGAAAGTGTACCCATGTTGTAGAGCTCGAAAAACTGAGCAAAAAAATGTATGGGATCGTTTCGCTACAATCAACCGTTGCAGAGATATCGTCAATCAAAGATTTTGATGACGTCATAGCCGCAGTACCAAATTAGATTTAGGCCCAAATGTTGCGTGACCCCATTACCCGTATCGCGAACCCTAAAAAACGTCAGTTATCCCTATTGGTTCTCGAGATATTTCCCCAAAAATGTCGCGTTCGATTGGGGATGCAATGCAATGGTTCCCCGTGATCATAAAAACATCTGGCGTCAAATGCCACGTGCTATTATACTAATCGTGAATGTGTCTTGCGTGGTCGAACTGCCGCTATATGACCACGATTAAGAAGATTTTGACCATTAAAAGAACAAAAACAAAACACTCTCTAAGTTAAATGTGTTACACACTACGCGGATTAGTATAAGTAGACTAGTATCTCGCGTAAAAGTTTTTTACGACTTTAATTTGGAAAAGAATCTGCAGAAATACGACGCGTTCCCGTGTGTGTACCCCATGACGAAAATTTTAATTGCGGAATTGGAAATAGAAAGTGTACCCATGCTGTAGAGCTTGAAAAACTGATCAAAAAAATGTATGGGATCGTTTCGCTACGATCAACTGTTGCAGAGATATCGTCGATCAAAGATTTTAATGACGTCATATCCGCAGTACCAAATAAAATTTGGGCTCAAATGTTGCGTCACCCCGTCACCCGTATCGCTGACCCCAAAAAACGTCAGTTATCCCTATTGGTTCTCGAGATATTTCCCCAAAAACGTCGCGTTCGATTGGGGATGCAATGCAATGATTCCCCGTGATCATAAAAAAACTGACGTCAAATGATGCCACGTGCTATTATACTAATGTGTCTTGCGTGGGCGAACTGCCGCTATATGACCACGATTAAGAAGATTTTGACCATTAAAAAACAAAAAAACAAACACTCTCTAAAATAAAAGTGGGATGCACAACGCGGATTAGTATATATAGACTAGTATCTCGCGTAAAAGTTTTTTACGGCTTTAATTTCGAAAATAATGTGACGAAAACAGGTGACAAAAAATTAAATCACCGAATCTCAAAAAGAGACCGTGCCCATGTTGTAGAGCTCGAAAAGCTGATCAAAAAAGTGTATGGGATCGTTTCGCTACGATCAACCGTTGCAGAGATATCGTTGATCAAAGATTTTAATGACGTCATATCCGCAGTACCAAATAAAATTTAAGCCTAAATGTTGCGTCACCCCATCACCCGTGTTGCCGACCCTAAAAAACGTCAGTTATCGCTATTGGTTCTCGAGATATTTCCCCAAAGACGCCGCGTTCGATTGGGGGTGCAATGCAATGGCTCCCCCGTGATACGACAAAAATAACTGACGTCACGCCGCGTGCTATTATACTAATCGTCAATTATCAATGGACTAACGAAAAAATGACCACGATTAAGAAGATTTTGACCGTAAATTTAGAAAAAACACAACACTCTCTAAAATAAAAGTGGTATGCACAACGCGGATTAGTATATACTAGTATCTCGCGTAAAAAATTTTTACGACTTTAATTTTAGAAAAGAATCTGCAGAGATACGACGCGTTCCCGTGTGTGTACCCCGTGACGAAAATTTTAATTACGGAATTGGAAAAGGAAAGTGTACCCAAGCTGTAGAGCTCGAAAAACTGATCAAAAAAATGTATGGGATGGTTTCGCTACGACCAACCGTTGCAGAGATATCGTCGTTCAAAGATTTTGATGACGTCATAGCCGCAGTACCAAATAAAATTTAGGTCCAAATGTTGCGTCACCCCATCACCCGTGTCACTGACCCTAAGAAACGTCAGTTATCCCTATTGGTTCTCGAGATATTTCCCCAAAAACGTCGCGTTCGATTGGGGATGCAATGCAATAAGATAAGATAAAAAAACTGACGTCACGCCGCGTGCTATTATACTAATCGTCAATTATCAATGGTCTAACGAAAAAATGACCACGATTAAGAAGATTTTGACCGTAAATTTAGAAAAAACACAACACTCTCTAAAATAAAAGTGGTATGCACAACGCGGATTAGTATATATAGACTAGTATCTCGCGTAAAAGTTTTTTACGACTTTAATTTCGAAAAGAATCTGCAGAAATACGACGTGTTCCCGTGTGTGCAAACCCCGTGACGAAAATTTCAATCAAGGAATCGGGACTGTTGGAAAGTGTATTGATGTATTGATGTTGTAGAGTTCGAAAAACTGATCAAAAAATTGTATGGGATCGTTTCGCTACGACCAACCGTTGCAGAGATATCGTCAATCAAAGGTTTTGATGACGTCATAGCCGCAGTACCAAATTAAATTTAGGCCCAAATGTTGCGTGACCCCATTACCCGTATCGCAAACCCTAAAAAACGTCAGTTATCCCTATTGGTTCTCGAGATATTTCCCCAAAAATGCGCGTTCGATTGGGGATGCAATGCAATGGTTCCCCGTGATCATAAAAACATCTGACGTCAAATGCCACGTGCTATTATACTAATCGTGAATGTGTCTTGCGTGGGCGAACTGCCGCTATATGACCACGATTAAGAAGATTTTGACCATTAAAAAACAAAAAAACAAACACTCTCTAAATTAAAAGTGGTATGCACACACGCGGATTAGTATAATAAGATAGATGAAGAAGTTCTATGGTGAGGTTGTCCAGTGAGGAAGTTTGGTGTAAGTACCTGTTGACGTGCACACTTTGATAACTTTCAAGACGTAAATTTTATGAAAACAACTAGCTGTGAGATAAAGGAATTGTGTACTGAAATGCTGAATTCTATCAGTTGAAAATATTACAACGAAGGAAATTTTCGAGCAAAAAGAAATGATCCGAGTGAAAAAAATATTGCTGAAGTAGATAATAATTGCTTTGAAGTCTACGATTTAATTAGAGACCTTACGCAAACGAGACGTAGCATACGACGGAGACGTTGTGTAGATCATGTCACAACCGCGTCGTATGTTCAACGTCGTTATTTTTTTCAGCTTACGAGAAATCAGCGCGCGAAGTGGTAGGGAAATGGCGGATGTAAAAACAACAAACTTTCAGGAACATGCCGAAATTCCGAAAAGCTTAATTGGAGGAGGAGTATCTTCTTTATGATTTAAATAAATCAAAAAATCCGGATGTAGAATACTTGCACAGCATCAGCTCATGCTCCTCAGTCCACACCAGTTTTCTGTATGTGAAATATAAACAAAACATTTTGAAAAGAGATTCCAACATGAAATTTACTTTGAGGCCATAAAAAGACTGCTGTTTAAACTTTCATGGTAGAACTTTTTGATTTAACAGGTATGGTTAAGTAAATTGATCGCAGCAAGAAGAAAACACAAAACAAAAGTTCTTTATTTTTTCGAAACAATTTTCCATATACTACCGTGGCTGATTTGGCCCATTCGTTACGAGTTTTAATAACTGTCGCTGAAAGTTGTTCCCAAACTGGCGGCCGCCAGTTTTAACACGCGGCCACCAGTTACAACACCCGACTGTCAGAACTCGCAGGTGCTGCCAGTAAAAACCGAGGAGGGATAATCTGGTCTGTGAAACAGTCACTTTCCAAGATGGATTGGGATAATCTGGTCTGGAACGACTTTCAGCGACAGCTATTAAAACTCGTAACAAATGAACCAAATCAGCCACGGTAATATACATATATATATGAATTTTAAAAATAAATAAACTGACAAAAATTTTAAAAAGAATAAAAAACTCTAAAAGAATACAAACTCCGAAATTAAAAACTGTTGTGTGTAGGATTTATGACAGAATCAAGACAAACTTTTTACCTTGTTGACTTTTTGTGCTGGTGCTGCGCCATATTGACAGATTTCTCAGAGGACACCACGCTAAAAGTAATTAAAAATATGTCAGTAAGCATTTGCAAATACAGAAGTAGAGATTTTTTTCAGTTTCCAATAAATATAACAAGAAAGATAGGAAAAAACGTTTTCATAACTTACGTTGTGGCCACGACGTTGGCAGCCATGATTTCACGTCGGCGAGATCAGCTCTACAACGTTCAGAGAGGGGAATCACTACTCTGAGCATGCGCACTGTATCAAAATTTGCGCGCACCGTTGCCGTCGTCAACTGCGTCGAGTTTTCGTAAGGTCGCTATTATTCAAAATACAACAGACTCTCTATAACTCGACTTTCAGTAACTCGTACATCTACTTAACTCGAACGATTTTGCTGGCACCTATCCTCCTAGCTGGTAGGAAAAAAAATTATTAATAAATTTGTATTACTCGAACCTCCGTAACTTGAATCCCTCTTAATTCGAACGATTAATTCGAACTCTT
The DNA here is from genome assembly GCA_027922465.2 of Turritopsis dohrnii. Lineage (NCBI taxonomy): Eukaryota > Metazoa > Cnidaria > Hydrozoa > Anthoathecata > Oceaniidae > Turritopsis > Turritopsis dohrnii. The sequence goes on along the minus strand of BQMF02000216.1, from coordinate 119,583 downwards.
AATTCGAACGATTACTTTTGTCCCATGGAGTATTTTCTCTCTATAACTCGAACATCATAACATACGATTGAAGCTTTTAATCATTCGAAGCCAGTGAAGCAATTAATCCTTCAAACAGTTTTTTTTTTAGTTCTTGGACGTGAGAGTGGGGCCTTAAGTGATTTGAATGTATGTCATTTAATACACGATGTGTAAAGACTTAGATGATTCGAATGTCACTCGAATAAACTGAATACAGTTTAGTTCACGTAATTCGAAACTCCACGGGGATTCAAAATTTGTTCGAATTACAGGAGTTTCGGATTATAGGAGTTTTCTAATAAGGGTAAGTTCGGACGGGACCGAAGATTTTGTTCGATTTACATGATTATTCGAATTATAGGAGTTCGAATTACATGAGTTAAACTGTTTCATTCAAAATAGACTGATCTTTGGCTGATCTTTTACATCAAATCAAAACAAGCATCGAAAATATAGTCGAAGTAATAGTTCTTCGAATCGAAAAAAATGCTCAATATTTGTTGAAATAGAGCAGAGTATTGAAGAAAAAACTACAAAAAAAACCCCAGTTTTTCAGTACTCAGAGTTTCATGCCGTACGAAAAACCTAGTTTTTTCTTCAATAAGCAAAATTATATGAATTTTGTAGCCAGCTAGAAAAGGACATCTTACGAATTTTTCAGCTGGCCAAAACCTAGAATTTGTCCGGATTTTGCCGGTGTAGCGGATTATTTTAACTCACTGGGAAAAGTAACTCCCCCAGTTAAAATAAACTAGGAAATAATGACTCCCTTAGTAAATAATGAATCCCATTATTTCGGATTGAGAAATGTCAGGGAGTCAAAATAAACTAGTTAATCATGACCCCCACCCATCAAAAGAAGTCATTGCAGTGCATATCTTTAACTATAAACCCCTATAAACCCAGAGAAAATTTAATGACAAAATAAGTTATCATATACCATATGATATAGTCGAACGTGCTAACGGCATTGGGCTCAACTTCATTATTTATAACTCGAAGGCCCAATTGTAGTTGTTCAAATATATCAAAGTTCAGTCAAATCCGATCATTTTTGAAGTCTCCAGGCTGCCCCAAAGTTTTAGCCCCGTTTTGGCGCAAAACCCCGTCCCAGGCACTAAAAATTAAAATTTCAAAAACACCCCAGATATTCATCCAAGAAACAACTGTGCAAAATTTCAGCCAAATCCGACCATTTTTCAGGCTACAGCAAAGTTTTTCGGACAGACACACAGACATTCTCAGATTCTAGCTCAACTGAAGTTGAGAATAAGGCATTCGGTGAAGGAATGAGTAGACAAAATTTAAATTTTTTGAAGTCTCGACGTCTAAGGAATGGCCATATGAATTTTAAAAGTTTTTAAGCCAGATTTAGAGGGGAGTCATTTTAAACCAGGGGAGTCAAGATTTCCTAGGATATGTTAACTCTAGGGAGTCATAATTTACTAGTTTATATTAACTGGGGAGTTATAATTAACCAGTTTTTTTTTATGGGGGAGTCACTATAAACTAGTTTATTATGACTGGGGAGTCATTATTTAGGGGAGTTAAAATTTACTGTGACACCGGCGCCCGGATGTTATTTCGACCTCTGTTTTCATCAAAAACCTGCTTTAATATCGCATTTTTTTGGTGATAATAATAACTAAGCAGTTGTGAAGCATCTAAGACGGCAAAAATGGCCATAATACGTAAAAAATTGCAAATATAACACAACTCTCTATTACTCAAACACTCCATAACTCGATTCCTTGTTCGTGTTCGAGTTATAGCGAGTCTTATTTTAGGTAACATTTCATTTTATTCACAAAACACTGGTAAAACACACAAACTTCTTAACGTCACCAATAAGTGGACGATGCTGAATAGTTATACAATGGTGAGACAAGTCCTGAAGTCATCTAAGGAGCGGTGGAATACATATATATTTAAATTGTTGCTTCGTGCTGATCGACGTAAATTAAGATAACACATTCTTTATTTTCTTCAATACTTTGGTGTTCAGATGAATCGTTATTTTGTTTTAGCATCTTATTTCTTTCTCAGAAGGCAAAATCGTCAAAAGGTCACTGCGACGAAGGGCATTGTTATTGAAATAATGTGTATTTTTCTATAGAAATGCGCTCCTTCTCATTGAATTTTCAACAAATTTTCCCACTGGTTTGGCATACCCTCCTCCAACAACTGGTTGATGTATTCACGTTCAGCGCCAGAGAACACTTTCGGTTGGATTTTAGTGATAGGTCGATTGGCTATGGTATTAATGATATTGCGTAATGCGTTCTCTATTGGGTTTAGTGAACTGTTCAGTTTTGATGAGGTTTGTTTGAAATCGTATTCTCTCGTCTCCCTGTTAAGATTTGATTTTAGAGAGTCTTCTCGGGTACTGCAGATAGCTTTCCTGATCCCTCAAGAAAGTTTGTTCTTTTTGTAGTTATCGACGGTTGGAAGATCTGACATGGTTGCTGTCAACAATGCATCTTAAGCTTTGCCCTCAATCGATCCCTCCAAAACATCGCCTTTTACCGACAAGTACAAATGACGTCTTTGAAAGTGCACCAGTTGACGATGATTCTGATTGGGAATACAAAAATAACGAATGACTCTTAATTTACTTATAAGCATTGTTAAGATTTTCCTTCCTTATCATTTGTTGGCGAAAACGTTTCAAATAAATAAAAACATTTTTGCACTATAATTATTCAGTCCTCTGTCAAATTAAATTCCCGCCATTTTTTTTTTCGCCGAGTTTTCTTGTACCCGAAATTTCGTAAGGTAGGTTGATGTGAAGTAAGCCAAACAGATGAGGTGGTACTAACTTTGATTTAGTTGTGGATTGAGACAACTTGACTGCTGAATCCAAAATTAGGTGTTCAAATTTACATCCCAATAGAGTGTTAATACAAAGCAGATCTAATGTTTCTAAAGAACTGCCCGAGAAACAAATAAGCAAATATAATCTTAAGATGTAACCATGTAACAGAGCATCTAATTACCTGCGAAGATGCATGCGCATGACCAGATAATTTAGCATTTAACATTGTAGCATGCAGTAATTATCAATTAACACTAATGTTCATAAACATTACATCACTTGGTTACTCATTAATTGAAGGAAGCGGTCGTAATTGGTTCATTAAAACGACATCTCTGCACAACATATTTCTGATGTCCCCAAAAACCTAATAAAATTCATGTGTTAGATTAATTTTTATTAAAGTGAGAAAATGCAGCACTGAAGTGGTTTGATTTAATTGGAACTTTAAGTTAATTGGAAAAGCATGATGAACGTGCTAAAAATGCAAAGGTTATCAGCAGGTATAAGAGATTAAAAACTTGGAGTTTAGAATCTTTCTCCAACGTCAAAAAACCATCGAAGTCACTACTATGAAGTGCATTTAGCATTTCCTATTATTAAGTACTCCTTCGCAGTGATTTCAACAAATTTTTAATCAGTAGCTACTTCACCTAGCTATCATATCTGCAGGTAGTACACTATTCAACCCTTCCCAGTATTGGTGACGGGATGACGGTGAATAAAGCCTTAGTGTAAACCGACTTTAGGTTGATTACCAAAAAAAACATGAGTAAAAATTATTATTGCATTAAAAGTAATGAATGATCATGACTGATCTCGATTGAAAATTATCGGTGGACAAATGATTGATGTGGATTTGGAACGAGACACTATTTTCAAAACGTCTCAACATGAAACCAGACGACCCCGTCTCCTATCGAGTTATTTGTGGGCAATATTCGTTTATGATTTCAACGCATCACATAACTGTTCCTCCTGGCATATCTGTTTTGTCAAGGCGTATATCAGCCGTTTTAAAAAAAAAGTGCGACATTCGTTGTAATAACCTCAAATCACCCAAGATCACAAGATTTATTGCGGCATTTCAAGCTCAAGCAATGAAAAAGCATGTGAACACTTAATAGAAATACACGTTTGTTTTTTTATAAGCAACACTAGTAAATTTTCTCAAAAAGTTAAGCAAAAGTACTACAAGGATCTTAAGGCCGGTTTTCAGTTCATTCGCTGCGGTCGCGCGACTGAGCGAACAGCTTTTTCATTCGCTCAGTAGTTCAAATGATTTGAACTACCAGACGAATAAGATTGCGTCAGCCAATCAAAAATCAGATCGCTCATTCGTGCGACCACAAGCGAATGAACTGAAAACCGGCCTTAAGATCCTTGTAGTACTGTTGCTTAACTTTTTGAGAAAATTTACTAGTGTTGCTTATAAAAAAACAAACGTGTATTTCTATTAAGTGTTCACATGCTTTTTCATTGCTTGAGCTTGAAATGCCGCAATAAATCTTGTGATCTTGGGTGATTTGAGGTTATTACAACGAATGTCGCACTTTTTTTTTAAAACGGCTGATATACGCCTTGACAAAACAGATATGCCAGGAGGAACAGTTATGTGATGCGTTGAAATCATAAACGAAGATAAATTAGCAATATGAAATTTTGAAATAATGCAAGGCTAGCATAATTGTTACACTAGGTGGTTACACTAGGTGGTTACACTAGGTTGTAGTACTTGGTTGTGCGCTCTATGTAATGATTTAAATGTCCTAGAGTTTATACTTGTTACCTTAATCATACAACTAAAATGCACAAAAAGATTTTCAAGGCGGGACATATATGAATTAATGTTTAGCAAGAAATTAAGCAACAACTACTACCGCGTACAGGCGGTATAAAAGATCTAGTGTTTCGTTTTTCGTTCGTGATAATGATGGATGTAGTGGTTAGTACCTTTGAGGGCGACCACTGCGACCCGTGTTCGAGTTCAGTCATGTCGTATCGTATCAGTCATCAATACACCACTCCGATGCGCTTTAAAAGTAGCGTGTCAGCCTATTAGGAGCCTTCGGGCAAGCTAGAGCAATGCGATACGTATCTCTGGCGGTAAGTTGGCGGACGGAAAAACCAACCATTACGGATGGAAGCCCAAGGACTGAAAACTCCCGTTACTTACTTACTTACTTACTTACTTACAGTATGATACTGGATTTTCTTGAATAACAAACACAATTCTTCAGGGTTTTGGTCATGTGAATCTTTCTGTTACAGATAGCTCTTCCATTCCTAATCCTGGTACGGCACCCAGACCTGGCCGCGGGTTAAAGCATTACATAAATGGAATTGTCAAAAATTACACCGTCGGTAAAATAACATAATAATCAGAATTGTTTTCAACCGTGCTCATCAATATCTCAATATCTCTGATTGTAATTTGCTCACCGCCTAAGGGGGTGATCACACGAGGATAACATTTATGATAACATGAAAAAGTATCAGTCCTCGTTTCTCATGTGATCGCAAACACAAATTTATAACACTTTCTTAATAGTAGCCAGATCTCAATAAACCAAGCTAGCCCGAAGGTTAGGGTTGGGATTAGGGTTAGGCTTGTCTAGAATTGGTCGCTGCGTAAATGGGCAGTCGCGGTATTGTCCTAGAACCCTTCCGAAATCTGATTTTGAAGTACATTTGAACGAAATATCCAGGTGCTGAATGACTGAGTTCGGACCCCAAGTTAAAGCAATGCATACCGGAGGTACTAACAACCACACTATCGGCGTCATAACATAATATTTTTCTTCAATGTTCGTCAATATATTTCTGGTCCATAAGGATAGATGGGAGCGTCATCACTCGAGTAAACGGTTGGTAAAATATTTGCACTTAGTTATGATTGCGCACAAACAATATTAATTAAGTGCTATTGAACTGAGAATAACAAGCAAAAGATCATTTCCGGCATTTTCTTGTAATTTTCGGAGCTAAATCATTAACATTATCGCTTTTCTCCTAAAATGCTGCGTAAGGGTCAAGATATGACGCGGAATCCTGAGGGAAATCGAACTTATATTTGCAGGCTAAGTGTGCTTATTTCATATTTACCTTATTTGCGTATTTGATATCATTATTGTCCTTTTTATATCCATAGCGCAATGGAATATTCAATTTGTTCAATCATTTTTCATTTATTTATAATTAAACATTTAAAACTACAACTCGTTAAAAATCTTAATGGATATTATATGACACGAGGTCGGTTCTATAAGGGCTCTGCAAAAAAGGTGTCAAAATTTTATTTTTAGATCTTAATACGTGCGAAAACGTTTTTGCTTATGTCATGCAGCCTGGGCACGAGTATTTTAACTGGATATAAATATGGCAGCTATACGAATTCCAACAGCACTTGGAAAGAGATTGGCAAAGATGAAGTTGTTATTTCTCCTTCTGGCTCTTCTGCTCTGCTTCATTGCAGGTAATTACATTTCAAAGTGTGTTTTAAAATCCTTTAGCGCTAACATTTCACTGCGGGAATGACTTCAATTATATCCCATTGATTCGTAGGGAATACGATACAAGGTGAAGAAGAAACAAATGTCGAAAGTAAGTATTTTATCGACTTTTATCATATCAGCTACAGATTGGCGTAAAGTGGTGCCAGATTTGCAACAAGGAAACAAGGAAAAGAGTTTATCTATGTTTACTTACCATAGAAAAAATGGAATTCAAATAATTAAAAAATTGTAACTACTGCTAATGCGATGGTGCACTAAACAGATTTTCCAATTCTTTCTTTGTTTTATTCTGTAGTAAAACACAGTTGAACAAAGTTAGTTAATTATACTATTGCAAGAACAAAGAAAGTTTTGTACCTATTGTTTATCACACCATCAAATTAACAAAAGCCTTGAAAACACATAGGTTTTGGCTGGGACTTCCTGTGATGTTTTGCCGATGTATCCTAAGCCACTTATACATATTTGAATAATACACACGTAGGTGCAAGTAAAAATGATGACATCATCGAGCTAAATGGTGTTGATGTTGATGAGTACAATGAGGAAGATGAAGTTGCGGACGAGACTGTTCTTTCTGATAGCGGAAGAAGGAGACGAAGATCACGTCGAAGAAGAAGACGAAATAGACGTTCCCGAAGACGTAATCGAAGTCGTTCCCGAAGTCGTCCACGAAGTCGTTCCCGAAGTCGTTCCCGAAGTCGTTCTCGTAGCCGATCCCGAACCCCGAAGAAATACTATCCACAATACTACCCGGCTTGGAAATGATTCTGATTGATCAATTATTGACTACCATTTAACACTGCCTACTCTTCTCTTGTTTATTTTCATACAAAAAATTTTTATTGTTCTTCTTGTTATTTGTTTTGAATATCTTCCATGTTTATCTTAATAAAATTTTGAGAAACGCTTAATTCCATGTTATTATTTTTTTTCCTCCCATCAATGATGTTCAAAAAGAGTTCTATCAGGTTTCATGAGGCGTCCTGCAGAATTAAAGCATATTCTTTTCATATATAAATTTCATAACCTTTAAGTAAATTCTTCATCGTGCGTTTCAACTTTGTGGTAACGATTTTCTTAGGTTTAGTTCTATGTAGACATATGGTTCGACATTTGCATTGCTTTTATTTTTGTTTCAGTATGTGAATGTTTTCGTTAAAGACACGTCTCAGGAACTATAATAGTCAAGTTAAACGCGATATGCTGTGATGGCCTAAATGTTTTTAGAACCAAAAAATTTAATTGGATTTGAATGTTGGATAAATAAACAAATGATGATCTAAATAATGCGTAAAGTGCTCGTAAGGGTTGCAAGAATTTCTGTAAAGTAGCTATACCCTGATTTGAAATAAACTATTAACACTAAAAATTATACAAAACGTTTTGTCCTCCTGGTATAAAATCAAATGAAGATAACATCACAAACATCACAGTTCTTTCAGTTTAAGGTTGTTTTTTTCAAAGCAGTAATGCTGCTTTAAAGTCTTGTTATCATCAATTAATCTGAAACGCCTCCTGATCGTCGAATTCATGATATCCTTGATTTTCAATTCCATTACCTTGCGCTTGATGTGGTTGTTGCGTATGGGGTCTAGCATGACCGTTTGTACCTCGTTGATTCAGATCATATACATGACTTGGTCCATTGTGTCGCATTGCCTTCCGATTATAATCTTCGTTAGCTTGAATACTTCTCATTCGGACCTTATTCACACCGTGCCTTAGATCCATACTTCGCATCCGGCTGAAAGAGAATTAAGTCCTTCAATATTCACCGTATGCCGTCAGGATTATCCCGTGGACGTCTTAAAATGCAGCTATGAAAAGACGAGAAAGAAACACCTATAAATTTTGTTGTTGTTGTTGTGTGTGTGTGTGGATGTGTGTGAAGAGAGTCGTACTCTTGCGAAGGCGTGTTGCATTGATTTTCATTTTTTCATATTTATCTTTAATTTCAGAGATTGTTGATAATTTCAGATATGTGTCGTATTCCCTTAGTAAATGGATGTCTTTCCATATTGTCGAAATCAACCAGGCGAAGTGTTTCCCATTCACTTACCGAAATCACATTTTAAATTGTTTTTCAGTTGTTTGTTACAAAGAAATAACGTTTACAATTTATCAAAAGATCTGAAAATGTTTGCTCCTACCTTCTAATAACAATGACAGTGGCTGATACTCCAATAAAAACCACACAACCAATCCCAACAGCAACCACGTAATAAATCCACCAATTAGATTCTGTTAAATGAATCAAAATAAAATTTGATTGGTCAGTTTAATTTGTTAACACGGATACTTTCATAATTCATTATTAGGTTGAAAAGTCAACCTCTGATAATATTGAACTAAATGCTGAACTAAAAAACTCGGATAGATGAAAAATAGACCAATAGGGCGAAGGGTCAATATATATGTTGCATATCTTAGTTCGACTTTTCTTCCTACTTTTCTTCGAAAGAACGGAAAACTAAAAATTTTATAAACGAACTTAGTCCCTATCGTTTGTTTTTTTTCGAATTTGTCAATCAATCAGAACAGTGCATTTCCAAAATTAGCCAATCACAAAACTCCTTCCTTAAGTTGTCAACATAATAACATATTAAATTCCTTGATTAGACGTACCGCTTTTCTCGAACTGCCTATCAAGTACAGTACCTAAAAAAAAGGATGAAGAATCAAACATCAATGATCTAGATCTAATGGTCTACATGGAATAATTTTGTTTTTCTCTGTAGAAAGTTGTATGACATTTTATGTAAATATTAGGATGTCAATAGTTTGTAACTGTTTTTAATTTTTATTTTAGACTTGATGATGGTATTTGTATACCGAAATATAGTGTCAAAAACCAAACATTAATAATAACATTGATCACAGTTGGTTAACTTTCATTTATCTGCGTGTTTTCCAAGGCTTTTCCATCCCAAAGCACTACCCTTTTCATGGAATTTGAAAAAACTAAAAATGAAAGTGAAGGAAACTTCCTAAAGAAATATATTTCCTTACTGTTCAAGATCTGTATTTCGATGGTATTAGCCAGTGCACTTCCAAGAGTGTTATTCGCTCTGCATACAAATATAGCATAACTAGCGTGCCTAAAGTTCTCTAGATATACTGTCGACTTGATGTCGAGGCCTTTATAAACGACTTCAGATGATTCTGTGATCGTGTACGTGGCTGGTGGATTTGCAGACGTCTCACAAGTTAATCCGACGTATCCAGAATCAACAATCTGCAGACCGGTTATGTTGGTCGTCAAGGTAGCGTTACGAGGTGGAACTAAAATGATTATGCCATATATGAATAGTCATTTTGACCAAAAACATGTTTCAAAAACTTTAAGAATTATATGAAGTGTGATGGAGCCGTGGCCTAGGGGGTAGGGCGTAGAACTCACGTCTCGAGGACAGCTGTTACTAGCCATAGCATAATACAGTTGACATGGTTAGAATAGCTATTTGTTAAGAATCTATGTTTAAGTGTCATGATTCAAACATTGGACTTTACGCTTAAATCATGTGAAATGTGTCTGGGTTAGCGAGGGTAAGGTTCAGGCTTAACCTCATTTCTTCAAATACTTTTATAACTGTTTTCATCATAAAAATGTAATGTCTGAATCTTGTCACCGAAACATACTTGAATAGAGACCTCAAGAATAAAACTTATTCGTGAAAAAAAACTTTAAGTAAGTAATGAATAAAATATTATTTTCTTGTGGAGAGCAAAACAATTTGAAGATAAGTGAAAACAGGGGAAGTTAACCGAGTGAAACTTGGAAAACCTCACACTTTTGCCAAAGGAAATATTCAGCACAAACAGTACCAGAAAAACCAATAAAAAACCAATAACTAACATTGCACATCAATGGTCATGCTGTCCGTTTCTATGGGACTCAATAAACCGTCACCACCATAAAATGTTGTCACAGTTAAGATACCATTATGGTTTTCTTTCAGCTCTTGAATCTTGAGTTTGCTGAGCACTTCGATTTGATCGTCTAACACTGTTTCCTCACTTTCCACAAGAGTAAAACCTGCAGTACTGTTGATCAAAACATCATTAAGTTTCCACACAATATTTGGACGAGGTTTTCCACGCACTTTGACAGTTACTTCTCGATTTTTGCTGTCGTCAGCATTTTCTATCACTCGAAGTTCTGGAAATTCGAGATGCTTCACAAATGTTGGAGGAAATTCTACAAAAAAAATATTTACGGAAGTTATATAATAATAAATAAATGTAAATAGCGAGCTAAGCGTTTGAAAGTCACCTACCCCAAATGACCGATTAACCGCCCAGGACTCAATTGAGCACTCCGCCCGTATAAGCGCCCACGGTAAAAGTTCAAAAAAAATTAGAAGCGCCCAGGGCGCTTAATCGGTCATTTACGGTATGTAGAAAAGCTTAGTTGATGATATTAGGAAGTGTAATATTTCACAAATGGAACTGTTCTTTGAGGTAATTACAAAAAGAAATTTCTATTCAAATTTACACACAAGATTGGTTTCCCAAACTAGCTCTTTTTTCAGTTTTCAGAAGTTCAAACGAAAAACTATTTGAGAGTTCCATATACCACGCGTCGGGGTGTTTCGTGTAAAGGCAACCGGACACATGTATGTATATGCAACCGGGTACATGTATGCAACCGGATACCATTATTATACATACCGACGTATTCAATAGTCAGTTGGTCATTGAACGTTGTGACATCACCAACAAAGTCTATATTCACCAAAATCTTTTTAAATTTATTTTTGTCTAATTTTGAAAAAATTATATGACCAAATGAAGGTGATTTGACAAGGTCTGGAGAATACTCCTTAATATCACCGGTCACACCAACCGATATCAGTGTTGAAAGTGGCGCGTTGTTTTCATCTGCTGTTTGCCACGATGCGTAGGATATCTGTTTTCCCTGAGCATCGAACTTCCAGTTGACAATGAGAGATTTGTCTTGTATTCCATACGCTATTCGATTTGTCTCCGTCAACCAGATTTGACAAGAGCCTAAAAAATGAATAAAGAAGCCTTTAACAGTTGATTGAAATATCACATTATCGCAACGACATATCGGCATCATTTGAACATATGCTTCCAACGATTATCTATGATTATTAGGAACGTTGAATGTAAGTGTCTCAACGGAAAATACACACTTACCCAAGTAAAATAAGCAAGATAATCCAACCAGGAAGCGTAGAATTTGTGACGAAAGTAAGACCATGGCATTAACAAAACTTCATGACGTCTAAAATGCAACAAGTATTACATAGCTGTTATGTACAAAAACATTTTAAAAAGAATTGCTGTACCGAGATGCTCCCATAATTCAATTATCTCCATCATTTTATCATACAACCAAATAACATTACTATTTCTATACTGAGCATTTAACTGTAAGGTTACAAAAGTACTTGTTTTATGTCGGACGGACAAATCGATACTTGGGGCTATATAAAAAACAGCACGTTTATGATACAATATCAAGCAAACGTTTTTCGAAAGTATACTAGAATAGACTTTACAAAATTCCAAAACATGATTTCTACAAGGATGATAGTCAAAAAATATTGAAACAAACAGTTATCGTATCGGATGGACAAAATGCTAATACTTTTGTAACAGACCCGTAGAATGTGTGAATACATCAAAATCTTTAAAAACCTACGATGGCCCTGAAGGCTCACTGTGTAGCACGCACATAAAAACTTGTCACGCGCACAAATTTTTTTTCACGCGACTTTTTTTTTCATGCGCGCAACTTTTTTTATGCACGCAACTTTTTTAAAAACTTTTCACACAGTTATTTTTGTTACGCGCGCAATTTTTTTTTCACGTGCATCTTTTTTCTTACGCACGCATTTTTTTTATTATCTTAATCCCCATAAAAAGGAACACTCTTGCTGATGGTCTGGTATGGATTTTAGGCAATTTCGTGACTTGTTTTCACCACGCTAGCACTTTGCGGTAGTCTAAAGCAATATGGCGGACAGTCGCTTACCTTGTTTATTGGCTAGGTCTTTTAGCAGAGATTCTTTGATTTCTAGCTATTTTGGCCAAGGGTTCAGCAACTTAGAGATCTTATCCTTCTTGGCTGTTCAACACAGTGTCTTTATTAGTCTGTCAACCTTAAAAGCTTCGGTGAGTTCAGTTGAGTGAGTCTCTCCTCGTGGGAAAGATATGTGGTAGTTTGATGTTACTGATACACGAAATAGTACATAAAAACAGGACCAGATTTCTTTTTAAGCGTGCGCAGCATATCAGTTTTTCCGGTGCGTGCAGTAAAATTCTTGTGTGCGCGTAAAAAAAAATTGTGCGTGCAAAAAAATGTGTGCGTGTAAAAAAAATTAAAAGTTGCGTGTAAAAGAAATAGGTTGCGTGAAAAAAAATTTGTGCGCGTGACAAGTTTTTTTGCGTGTTGCAGTGAGCCTTCAGGGCCATCGTAAAAACCCAATAATAAAGAGAGTTTCACCAACAGAACAGATATTTTCACAGGCATTCAAAACAATGCTTAAAGTGATCCCAAAGCAAGTAATTATCGCATTGACTTGTGGTAGTTCCATGAATTTTGGGAGAGAACGGAATTATGGGAACGACGAATTGATGGAAATATATATATCAGCTGTTTTAGTACTTTGAGTATTAAATTTGTCGTTGTCTTATGACCTTCGCCCTGAAGAAAATAATGGTTGCGTGTGTATTTATTGATTGAAGAAGAAAAAATAGTATATTTTTTTAATCAAGTTTAATATAGCTTACATAAGTTTTGAATCCTGACGTTATTACTCAGCAATTTCTTCCAGAAAACCTATCCTTGCTTTTTTTTTTTAAATGTTAAAAATTTACACTTATTTTATAAGATTAAAAAAGAGTTTTTAGGCTACTATCATTTATTCTTATCCCTTAGTGAATAAAAGAAGTAGATGCTTTGATTTATCTACTAATGCAACTTGTGTAAAACCTTCTCTAATCGATTTCCCTCTCAATAAGAAGTTACGATTCTTTCAGTTGATTACCAAAACTTTTATGCATAATATAAATTACACTTATTTTATATAAGTTAAATTAATGGAGATATCCGGAGTTTGTTTCCCTTGGATGGTTTAAATTTTAAATAGGCAGCGTTATGTTAGAAGTTATGGTTTGAGGATACAGAACGAAAATTTCATGTCTGTATGACCAGAACTTCATGTAACAAAATTATATCTTTCCATTTATTCATTCTAAACGAATTTATTGTGAAAACAAAAGTAAAGTTCAAATCAATTTGAATTATTTCTTTGTTTAAAACAATTAAATATTTCCCAAGATGCATCATGGGAACACATTGAAACATTTTGCTACAGAGAACAGCAGAAATGAATATGGGCGCTTCACCAATGACAGTTAACAAGGGAAACGAATATATTTGAATTTAGAAGAAATGAACACGGACGCTCCCAATGACAGTTAAGTGGAGGAAAGAATGTTGCATTTCACACAATGTTCGAAAGAAAGAAAATTGCCCTTGAAAAAATAAATCAACATTTTTAAACAAAAATCAAGAAAAAGTTGTGCGTAATTATTATAATAAAATATATAACATACACAAATAATTAGTAAATGATAACTGGAAATTCTTCTTTAATCACATCAACGTAACTTCATTTTCCTTCCTTCAACAAAAATAAAAAATTAAAATTAAGGAAAATGATCCTCTCATGAATTTACATAATGTGTAATGGCCAACTGACAAATCGGTATTAACAGCATACTACCTTAATATTTATTTTAGTATCGTTCAACCACGGTTATGATTAAATATTTAAAAGAACAATTGCGAATCGAATGTTTCGCTTGATTTTTAAAAAAACCTTTTGAATGCAAAATGACTAATGCATTTACACATATCATCCATGCACAACTGTCTGAATAGATACACCTTCGTTACTTATTTATCAATTTTCAAACATATTCTATTGATATGTCGTTCTTCCTTAATTTAGAAAAATGACTCTTTTGTGGAATGATATTATGTCACCATACCACAAAAAAATTAATAGTACTTTTTAAGAACTTTTTAAGAAATATTCTGTCCTCACGACTTAATATTCAAATCAAACATTTACGTGGGAGCTTAGGTGTAGCATTTGATGATGGTTTTCTTCTTGGAATTTTATTGTTTTTTTTTTGTATATCTTGTCATATTGTTATTGTGGTGATCTGGCAAAGTGCTTGTTCTCTTCTTCCGTTCAGGGTTATGTAAATAAATACATATCCATGTCCCATTTTGACAGTGACTTCTCAGACAAATCCGTCCTATTTAACAAAACTGGTTCGATTTAAATAAACAGAAGAAATATGTTTTTAAAATCTTCGTGACGTCATAAAATATCTCTCGATTAACCCATCAAGATTTTAAGTCCTGAATTTTCGGTATTGTTAAAGTTGCTGAATCATCAATAATACCATCGAAGATTTAGACGAAATTCTTGCATTCACGCCACGTACCCTTCACCTCCCTAGTTTAATGTTAGAATTACAATTCTATTATCTATTACAAATTACACAACCTGATGTGCCTTAGTTTTAATCGGGAATCGCCCTAATATTTGGGAAAATCTACAAAATAAATGTTGTCTCCGAAATTGTCCATGTCATTTTCAATGTCACATTGTCAAACGGAGCTGCTCACAGGTAATATGAAAAAATGTATACGAAAAGTGCAAAAGATATTAGTAGCTATACAAACCTTTCTCTGTGTAATTCTTCGTCTACCTGAGGTAGATTGATGACAACGTATACAACAAATCAACTAACATTCATTCTTGCTGTTATAATTTTAAAAATAATATAAGAAAAAATTAGTGATAAGTAGTATTTAAAAAAGTTTTAACAAATTATGGGATTAATCAGAAAAATGCCAAAAAAAGAATCTATTTCTCGAGAAATATTTATTTCTAAAAACACGCACTTCATTCATAACGAGAAAAAAGCAGTGGGTTAAGACACTATCATAAATTAATGATTCTAAAATAAAAAGAAAAATGGATAGAGTAAAAAGAAGAGATAAATGTTACTGTAAAATGAAAAGAAAACCTTAAAAATACATTTTTTATTTTCGTATTTTGTAAACCATCTGCTTTAGACGGGGGTCAAACTACTATTCAGAAAGCTTTTAGCAGTAATTCTCTTTCTCCTATTTTTATCTCGGATGTGTTTTTATAGGCTCGAAAAGTTTAAATTATTCAAAAATAAAATATAGCACTATCATAGTTTGATTTTCCTATCGTGAGATTTTCTCTCACGAACCTCTACATGTCAATCTACAACAATGCTATAATCCAGGGTTAATGGATATTTATCGAGTTTTGTATAAATTTCCGACTTTGTCACTTGGAAAGTTTCTCTTCATTCACTTTTCCCGAGTTGTTAACTCAAAATTAAACCTGTGACTGATGAATGGACATCAGGCGAATTCAGGCTTGGAGACAAAAATGTAGTGCTTTCTGTTGATAGAAATGTATGTGGAATCGACGAGATTGTTCGCTTGTTGTAGTGGTTAGCCCTGGGTTCGAGGCTGGAACAGTACTATGCGATAAAATTGAAACTTCGAACCCAGGCTTTCTTGCCTTTTCGTCTCGTTAAGATTGCTTCAGATAGTGGTTCGATTCCCGTTTATTCTACAGCTAGTTTCACGGGTAACATTTTTTGCCTGTTTTAATTGGCAGTTTGCTTTATTTATTTATTTATTTATTTATTTATTGCATCATACAACTACAAGAATACATGCAATGACACATTGTTATGTTGCTACTTAAAAGATAAGACACTATTCGTTTATGTTTTTATACGTATATTCTTATCAAAACATGGCTGCATCCTTCGGTCCGATATTATCGCAACTGCCCCATACTTTTTATTGCGTGACCATAAACACACTCCCATCACTGTTCAACCATCAATTCCATAGCGTGTTGCACTCATTCGTGTCGGATATTCTTTTCTGCTATTTTATTCACTTGGTTCCATGCTCACATAGGCGTATTCAAGGTCAGTCGCAAAAAGTGGAGGAGTCCAACGTTACCATATTTGTTTTCAGTCTTAAGTACCGTTAATGTTACTTACGCGTTTCCCTTTTCTACTTTAAATGACTAAACACTCCTCCATAAATTTTGACTGAGCTCTGGCTCGCTTCTTCATTTGATGTAAAACATAGTCATCGTTCTCTGCATCAGTCAGGGTGGGGCATTTAAGAATGTAGTCTACATGTCATTTGACGATTCTTCTGTCAATGATAATTGAGTACTCGTTTCCTGTTCGGGAGGTCGCGGGTTCAATTCCCCCGAGCGACTATAACAGTGTGAATCACTCGTCTATGCTTAGCACTCGGCAAGAGAGTAGGAATGATGTCTAAGGTGGTTGTCTAGTTGAGCGGTTCCTGTAATTACAGCTTCCGTAGCCCAGATGGGGGCTTTAAATGGTCTAGGACCTCCTTCACAGGACCCTCATTGATAACTGGGTAAACATTCGTAAATAAATACATAAATAAATAAATAAATCGTTTGTACGAACCTCCCTGTGCCTCCATTGGAACTAGGATGATTTGGTGAAGAGCGTATGTGTTTCATGCCATTTGTTTTTAAAAAATCTGAGACGATGTAAACTATGGTCCATTATCACATACAAGTTGAACATTAGCTCAGAATTGCTACGCTGTGAAATGAATATATGGTTTTCATTGTTCCTACTTCAATCCACTTGCTTTGACTTTGACAAGTAAGTAAGTAAGTAAGTAAGTAACGGGAGTTTTTAGTCCTTGGGCTTCCATCCGTAATGGTTGGTACTTCCGCCCGCCGACTTGCAACTATTAGTTGACTTACCGCCAGAGATACGTATAGCATTGCTCTAACTTGCCCGAAGGCCAGTGTGCAGTATCAGTTGTTTTCATGAAATAGTCCTAGAAAATCAATATGAACTCTATTGGAGTTGTGGAGTTGTCTTGAAAGCTTTGCACATTGCTGACAATGTCCTATTTGTTTTTTATACGACTACTGTATTCTCCCTAATTAGCGTCCCTCTCCAATAAGTGCCCCTCTCTAATGAGAACCCTTTCCAAGTTGAAAATATTTCTGGATAATATTTACACGAAAATTAATTAGCGCCTGTTGAATGGTTTTTGTTGTTTACTAGTCCATCTCTACACGCTGTTTTTTGTAGCAACTCGTCCATCGGAGATGCGTTCGTTGCCATGTCAGATATAAAGTTGCGTTCGTTGCCATGTCAGATATAAAGTTGCGTTTGTTGCCATGTCAGATATAAAGTTTAATAGTATATGCCACTCAGAAAGCTTCGCAGTTACTCCATGTTTGTAGGTAGTGGGGACTCGATTATGGCTTTGGTTTTCCTGGGATTTGTATATATTCCATTTTTATTAAAGGTGAATTCTAGATATTCACCTTTGTTTTTGTTAAATTTACACTTCGATATGTTGAGGGTTAGCGCAAGTTCAGACATAATATTCAAATTAGGAGTTAAATTTCTAGCATATATACGGCCTTCTTCGTTTTTTTCTGTTACCAATTCACCATCCATTTAACTGGTGAATTCCTTTAGCCCCTTTATTGTATCGATAACTAGTATTTGCGACTCTCCGAATGTACGTAAGTCAACTTTTGCAGCCAACTTTTACCTTATTATTTTTTGTGAAGAGTTCTTCTGCGGTCGATAGCAGCAGCTTCAATGTATGGATTGATTGTGCTCTTGTAATCTGCACAAATTCTAAGGCTACCACCGAATTTTGGAACAATATGTTAATCGATTGGTCTATTCGGAATATAAGACAGGGTGAAGACAAGTATTTCCCTCAGTTTCTAATCTACCAAGCTCATTTGTAACAGCATCTCGGAGTGCAAAAGGAACATTTCTGGGCTTTGAAAATTTGGAGGTAGCTCCAACCATTAACGTTTAATTCTAACTTGAAATTTTTCATTTTCCCTAGTTTTTCTGAAAACAACAATGGGTATTGTTCCAGAACTTTATTTAAGAGATAGTTTTCAAGTTTGTTTAGAGAGAACCAATCCAGTTTGCATTTTCTTCCAAAAAGAGAACTTCCATCTCCTTTAGCAACATTAATTTCTTGTTGATATGCCTTGCCTTCACACTTTGCAATTCTGTCGCAATTTGTAATACAAGACCCATTGCAGTTTTTTACACACCCTTGTCGTACTTTGTAATCTATCAGCCTGTGACACTTTGTAGTTCCCTACAGTTAACAGAAATATCATGAAATCTTCAAATACACTTATTTATACTTTAAGCAGATTTCTTTCGGGCGGTTCATTATGATTTTTTGCGTTGATTCATTTTTGTGAAACGAGATTGTTCACAAATGGACGACAACCATTTTTTTAAGATTTTTGACACTCCTTCCCTCCTCCGTCAACCTACGTCAACTTTGCTTTTTTCATCCTCCATGTTTATAATTCGATAGTGTTTTGGTGGTACTGCGCATGCACTGTTGCGAAGCGAGTCAACCCACCAAATCAAAAAAAAACAACCACATGTAATATGAAATATAATTTCGGTATGAGTTTGCTTAAATGCCTTTTCAACAGCCGAACTTGAAACGGGTCAACTCACCTCATATAATCAGGCTCTTAATGATAACATTTTTTATCACTAACGTTGTTAGATTAAAGTACTGTTTACACAAACCCAAGTTTCCTATTGAATGCTAAAGTTACGGCCAGGGGTGGATCTAGGATTTTTTAAGGGTTAGGCAATTTTTTTTTTTTTTTTTTTTTTGCCAAACACACGCAAGGGCGCAATCGATGAAATTTACGCCAGCTTACGCCCAATCTAATACATACTTTTGGAAATGTCAAAAATATTAACTCGAATTCATTCGTTCTGACGTAAGGAGTGTTATAATGCAAGCCTGTATTGTTGCACTAATGGGATAATAACAATAATAATAATAACAATGCTTTATTTCAGGGCATATCCATATCTTACAATGGCTCTTCAATGGGATAAGGAAAACTAATTGAGTGTGAATGGAATGTATTGAACTACGTTATATAGGCCAAAATAATATTTTCTGCCAGATTGGAGGTTAAGTAAATAACCAATAAATTACTTCATCTGTTATCTTCTTCATTTTCTTGATTGCTTGTACATGAACAGGAAGAATCCACCATATGAAAACATACTTGTACACGCCTTTTTTTTTATAAGAACCAGTAAAATCTGACCTGAGGCTGGCTGTTCTTATTTTTTGAGCCTTTTTCAGCCTGAATTGTTCTTATTTTGTTCTTAGCTTTAAGAACAAAGTTTCAGATTTCAGCCTCATTTTGTTCTTATTTATGGAACTTCCAGCAAAATTAAAATAAACCTTTTTAAAAGCAACTGTTTAAAAGCATTGTTGCTGTTCGGTAATGACCCGATATGAGTATGGAAGGTAAAAAAAACAACAACTTCTAAACCATTTGACAGTGAGAGAATTCACGTCATGAGTTGTTCCTATCATGAATTGTTCTTATTTTACAACAAAATTCAGGCTTAGGCTGTTCTTAATTTTTGAAACATTAATTTGAGCCTCAGGTTGTTCTTATTTTGTTCTTATTTTTTGGCCAAATCTGAGGCTCGTGTTCTTATAAAATTGTTCTTATAAAAAAAAAAGCGTGTAATGAATCAAATAAATAAATTTTCAATCATCTCTTACTTAATAAAAAACTTTTAAAATCTTGTCTTCTTAATTTTTTTCTAAATTGACCAAAAAATGGTGTGTCTAGCGATACACGCTTTATATTTTATAAGACCACTGAAAATCAAATACGAAAATGTTCTACACGTTTTTTTTTTTATTAGAACCCAGTTTATAAGAACATTTAGGCTGAAATTCGGCAAAAAACTAAGAACATCGTAAGAACATGCCCAGCCTCGAAGCTAAAAAATTAGTACATGGAATTGAGACATAAATCATTTAAAAGATAAAATATTTTTACGTTTTCAAAGTAATCGGAAAAATGCGTACAAGAGGTTTTAAAGTTCCTACAGCAACACCACTTCTACACCATCAAACTCTTCTACTCCGACGAAGTCCTCATCTTTGTCGCTGAAAAGCACCTTGTATTTTCCGATACGTGTGTTAAAATATCGAATCTATTATAAAGGCGCAATTTTTTCTTCAGATGTTTGATTTCGTATTAAGAACGTCAATAGGAACATCTGAGGCTCAAATTTACTGAAAAAATAAGCACATCCAGGCTCAGCCAAAATTAAGGTGTTCTAATTAAAAAAAAAACGTGTATATCTATCAAAAAGT
This sequence comes from Turritopsis dohrnii, assembly GCA_027922465.2. Taxonomy (NCBI): domain Eukaryota; kingdom Metazoa; phylum Cnidaria; class Hydrozoa; order Anthoathecata; family Oceaniidae; genus Turritopsis; species Turritopsis dohrnii. Next base: position 98,918 of record BQMF02000216.1, on the reverse strand, counting down.
TTTTTGCACTGTAAATGTGAACAATTAATTAAAACCATCTGAACTAGTGTAAATAGAACCTTACGTAACGTAATTTAATAGATTTCAATAGTATGAGGGGAAAACCCCAACAACATGTATGGAAAGAAATTGAACAAAAAAACTTATATTAGCAAAACTAGCATTATTTTAAGGCGACGAAGCATTTTTTAATGAGAAATTTTTAAATTGTAAACAAATATGGTGGATTCGAATTAATAACGAAAACAATTTAAACTTAAAAACGATGTACGAGCCAAACAACAAGAAGTATAAATTGGTTTTTCTCGGAGAGCAAAGTGGTAACGTACAATAATATTTTCTTTACTTGTGTAATTTAGCTTTTTTGCCAGTTTGATCAGGGAAAGAGGTTTTTGATGGATGTTTTGACATATTTTTCATAGCTTCTCTAGTTTCATATACATTTACTCGATATTCTCACACTGATTATTTTGGATCAGTGAAAAAATCATCAAAAAGGCACTGCGACGAAGCGCATCTTCATTGAAATAATGTGTTTATATATGAGCTTTTTTATGGAAAAGTACTCCGCCGTAGTGGTTTCAACAGATTTGCCTGATGGGAAATTTCTGAGACATTTTACCACGTAAGGCGGGTGTTTCCTTGGAGAATTAAAGGCCCGAAAAACAGAATGCCGAGCCATTCACCGGACCGATCTTATTTCGCGCTCTTATTCGAAAATATATTTATATCCAGGCAAACTAAGTTGGATAAAGTCACGTGATTTAGCTGTTCCTACTATTCCTATGAATAAATAAATAAATAAATAACATGTGATCTTGTCCAGAACGCTGTTGTTCTTGTGAAAATCGATAAGTAACCATAGCAAAGTCTCGTCATGCTATTTTGAAACAATATGCCCTTTTCTCTTCAGGTCTCGGGACCCACCTTTTCATAACTCATCAGATCTTCCTTTCTTCCACTAGCTTGGATCGCAATGTTCTTCCAAACACACATCTTTTAAAATTATGCTTGCATACCGACTAAATTAAGAAAACCCTGTTTTGGTCCCAAACGCACGAAACATTAAGGTAACGTTAGGCAAAAGTTATCTACTTTATATTATTTCCGAAAACTAAGGTTACCACGCGTGCAACGTTTTTACCTCCTGGCATAATAGTTTACATGTTAGAAATGAAAGTGAATACACGTGGTATTTTTTTATAAGCAACACGTTTATATAAACAACACTTAGTAAATTTTCTCAAAAAGTTAAGAAACAGTACTGCTAGAATCTTAGATAACGGCACTAGCATAGCTACAGCACATTTCTTAAAATTGTTACACTTGGTTGCTGCTAGTAGTACTAGTTTGAGCGCTCTATGTAATGATTTGAATGTCGTAGACTGTACGAGACATCTAAATACTTTCGATTAATTAATCATTAGCAACAAATTAAAAAATGGTCACTTTTTAAACGACATTCCTTTTTAACGAAAGATGAGATGTACTTTATGATTTTTTCTAGTCGGAAAAACAGCGGTAATCACCAGATTTATGTATGACACATTCAGCGATAATTACCAGGTATGACTTCAGTAGTAGGGACATGTTTTTGTTCTGGGCGTGGTTTTTGTTTCGGGCGTGTTTTTGTGGGGCGTGATTTTTTGGTAAGCTTGTAGCATGCATCTTTCTTTAAAGAATTGCACAAAAAATTATGATCAGATGGACACTCCATTGCACGTGTTCTTTATATGACATCCAAGAAACCTCAGAGGCGTAGACAGAGCTCATTCAAATTTGTGGAGGAGAGTCTCGTAAGTTAAAGTTGGACCGAAAAATGTGCAAACAACCTAATCGATACAAAAAATATCACTTTTTTTTTTACTGACCCTGAATACGCCTATGAGCGTTTTTAGTCAAAGAAGTAAAGAATATTTTGGGAGATTGAAAAAATTGATCCAGAACGTTTCTTTAAAAGTGTATATTAGTACCAATTGAAATTTCATCCTATTTCACATTCCAAAATATATACAATCCATTTTTTGGACATTATTTCTTTTCATGTCCTGGATATAAGTGTAGTTGATAGTTATTAGTGTATTATATAAAAATCTGTTACTTTTGGTATTAAATATCATGAGAAAAAGAAGAAGAGGTCTAACATCAATAAGTGATATTAGGAGTACGTTTAGGTAACAGGATTCAAACATTAGATTCTTATTAGGTGAAAACACTAATAAAAGTGGGACTTATGAGGCTTACAAATGAGGCAAATGAGCCCTTACTAGCCCAGACACATTTCACAAGGTTTATACAGTAAATTCTAATGTTTGAATCCTGTCACCCAAATGTATCGTTAGAATGACAGTTCAAACGAGAACAGTAAAAAAACAAACATCAAGTTTCCTTTTGTTTTGGACTCTATCCTGCCACTTTTCCGAACTTCTGAACCTAAGAAATGCATTTGTTGTTGCTTCTCTTGGATGCATTGTGAGACTGAAGGAATATTTATATACCAGGGATATGTTATCCCTGGTTAGACTGTAACACCTCTTTTTTATTTTGTTCAGGCTACCATTGGTATTGATTTTCTGGCACAAACATTGTTCATAGATGAAAAAGCTGTAAGCTAAAGATTTGTTCAATGTTCATTATGTTTGGGAAGGGAGGGGTGGTTGGGTGTCGTAACACACATTAAGAGCTCCGCAGTGGGAAAAACCGTCAATAAGTCACTGCGATGAAGAGCATTGTTATTGAAATAGTACCTATAATTCTAACGAAATGCACTCCTTCGCAGTGTTGAGCTTTAACTCCTAGTTAAGTAAGCTAAAAAGTGATCACTTTATTCTTTCTAACGTTGCCAGTGATTTCTTCATGTGATCAAACGCATTCATGGATTGCGCAATTTTAGCACAATCTTCATAACATTGCATTTAGATAAAATTGCAGATCTGGGATACGGCTGGGCAAGAACGATTTCGAAGCTTAACGCCTGCTTATATCAGGGACTCGAATGTTGCTATCATAGTTTACGATATAACAAGTAAACCAACTACATCAATAACCTCGTACCCAGGGTTCCGTATATCAAAAGTCAAGAAACCCTGGGTACGAGGTTGCTCAATCAATAGTTTTTCTTCCTGTCGTTTCGGGAAAACGTTGCACAACACAATGTGGTCTTGTTTTTCTACATGCGTGACAGATGGGTTTTTTTCGCGAAAATGAATGATATAAGTTTAGGAAATGGTCGATTGAGAGCCTCTTCCCCAGTGGGCAAAATCAAAAAAGATCACTAAGACGAAGAGCATTTTTAATGAAATTGTACGTATATTTCTATAGAAATGCACTCATTCGCAGTAATTTTTCAGCAAATTTGCCCACTGGGCCTTGAACTGACACGAATCTCTTTCTTTATATCAAACTGGAGCAACCTGTTGTGAATGAAGAAAGCGTTTATTTCAATTTTTCCCAAATCGATGATTTTCGGGAATTCGGACTAAAAATAAAGCCTGAAGAAGTGGTTTATTTTATTTTTTTATTTATTTTGAAGATGGCCTCTGAATATTTGAAGAAACTTGATTGGTCAAAATAAAACATGCAGAAAAGAAAAAATTTAACGGTTTAATCATTTGATTTCCTGTGTTTACCACGATATCAAAACATATCTTTTTGTGAAGCAACGAAATGTTCCTCTAATATTGTTGTTCAAAGTGACTCTTTCTCTAAAAGAACTCTACAAGGAAAATAAAGCTTTTTTTATCTAGGTTTGTCCAAAAATTTTCAAAAGAGGAAGAAAAATGTAAAAAAATATCAAATATCAAATCCGTCGATTCCATTCTGACGATTCGTTTAGATGAGCGCTCCTTTAATATGCTCTCCACCTGGGTTGACAGCGTTCGGATGGAACGTGGCAATGACGTCGTCATGGTTATAGTTGGTAACAAAGTCGATTTAGAATGTAAAAGGTAAAGATGTTTTCTGCTATCTTAAAGATATCTTTATAATAATGAACTATCAGTATTCAGGTGTAAGTACTTTTATCTTGACAACAGAAAAGTTGATAAAACTACGGGTACCGAAAAAGCCAAAGAACTGAATGCTGTATTCATTGAGACGAGTGCAAAATCTGGAAACAATGTGAAAAAGGTATTTTTTATAAGATATGTCTTCCTTGATTGTTTCTTTATGACCTGGTAACTAGGTTGTTCTGTTATAATTTCTACCTTTATTCTTTTCTTGTTATTTCTCAACTTCTGTGAGATGGCTACTTTGAACTCAGTACACATTTTTTTATAAGCATTATAGTAAAATCAAAAGTAAAATAATTGGCTGAAGTTTACTCAACACACACTTCTATTGTTAAAGAACTGTTATGAAGGTGGTGAGAATACAGTGAACTCTCTATAACTCGAACGGTTTCCAATTCCCCGTGGGTATTCGAGTTATAGAGAGTTCACTGTACTATAAAGTAAAATCGTCAAAAAGTCATTGGGATGAAAAGTATTTTTATCAAAATATTGTGTATATTATTAATGAATTGCACTCCTTCGCATTGGTTTTTTCATCAAATTTCCTTATAACAAATTTTACTTATAACGGTGCATTATTTTTAAAGCATTTTATTTTATTGAAATGTTTCTAGTTTTCTTTCTTCCAGGAAAATAAGTTTGTTTATTTAGCTACTTGTGTACGTTTATTTAGCTACTTGTGTACGTTGCCCAACAAACAAATAAGGTCTTAAATAAAATGAATATCAAACTCAGGCCCTAGTCAAATTTATTGAAAAACCACTGCGGAGGAGGATTAGATTTTTGTAGGAAGCCAAAGAATTGTACATACCAGAAAGTGTTTATTTACTAATCCCAAACCATTAAACTTTTCGGTGAAAACTTTGTTAAAAGTGTTTGAAAGATCGAGGCATAGGCTGCCTTTATCCTCACTGACTCAAACAAATTTAACAAGATTTCCACTCAAAATGTTTGATGATGGAAAAACTGTATGCCATTTCAATGCAAATGCATTTGGTCACGGTGACTTTTTGACAAGCTTGCCGACTGGGAAATATATCTTTATTGGTTTTTTGACCTTTTTGAATCTTAAGAATGCCTAAGTGATGTTGAAAACATACTTGGTCTTAAGGCCGATTTCCACTTACAAAACTTGTCGATAAAAATTTCGCTAAGTTAATTTCCACTATTTGGGAACTGAAAAGTATTTCTCAAAGAAATTTGTTCAGAACAATATGGTATTGAGTCGAAGACAAATTTTGATTGGTTGATACTGATATTTCGCGCGAAACAAATTATCAAAGTTGAACAAAGTTCAATTACATTTTTTCGCACGCGAAAGAAATATATTTCTCGAGAAAAGTGTTCGCACATGCGTACTAATAAACAATGATCGAGCAAAACTTTTTCGCAATTCGCTCATATTTTGAAAGTGGAAATCCCGCTTTAATCTCATGTCCTGTTCGAATAAAGTCACCAAGTAACTAAATTTCAAGTGAACATATACAATATTTTAGTTGTTCCAGATGATAGGAGTAAAACTATTAGAAAAACAAAATTGCGTCAACGAAGTTGTAAAATCAATTCCAGTCCCCCTGCCACAACCAAGCGTTCTACCCGAGAAAGCCGATTGGTGTAGCTGTTAAGATGGTTATCAAACCAACAAACGCTGAGTGACGATTGGTTGCATATTAGCATACGAAATTCCGATTGGTTGCATATTAGCATTCGAAGTTGCGACTACTTGGAATTGACTTCAATTTTAAAAATGACATGTTCGTACATTGTATAATACTTTTTTAATGCAGTGAAATATAATTAACCGGTAGCCGAAGCGTTTTGGCTTTCCGCATTATTTACGAAATAGATTTCTACTAAAGGAAGCATATACAAAGGACGCCATATTTAATTTCTCTGCGAAGAGCATAACGAAAGATGAAGCAGTTTGGCCATAGTTCACTGGCTTCATATTCTATTCATATTTTTTCATGAAACATACTGAGGTACACATGGCCCTTTTCGAATTTTCTTCCATCGTGACGTCATGTTCACGCATGTCAATTTGAGCCCATCCAGAACATCAAGAAAATTTCTGGCGATTTGCTACATAATTCTGTATTTCTTCTAACTACATCACCCATGCTCTTTCAAGCGCCCCTTAAATTGTGAAAATTTGCAATAAATACCCCAAAATAATATACGCGTAAGATCATCTGTTAAATGAAATAACCAACTTTATGCCGCTGCATGCCTCACTGAAACCTAATTACCCATGCTTACAATATCGCCCCTCCTCCTTTAGGTGCTCCCCTAACGTTGTGACAATTTGTAATAAGCGCCCGGGCGCAATACTGTAATATCAGGAAAACAATCGCTTTCATCATTTCATGAATATTTCCCTAGCCATCTAGTAATCGAAGAAAGCTGGACACGTACAGACTCCAAGGTGGAGAGAGACCTCATTGCGATGACACCATTTAAGCAGATAGTAGCCTAAACAAGCTTAGCCTGGATGCTTGATATGAGTGATTATGAGTGGCAACATATGGAAATCGAACTTATATAACACGTCAAGTTTGACCAAGTTTGATGCACGACAAAATTTTAGTATAGATTCTCAAACTTATACATTACAAAATTTTCCTTCTAGATTTGTTTTGTTTCGTGCCATTTCTTTTCTTTTTCGAGAGAATCAACGAGGTGTTCAGATAAGTGCCTCACCCTCCATTGTGATGCAACATTTGTTTTTTAAGGTTTTGAGTGATTGCGTGGGATTACTCAAAGCAACTTCGGAGTTGTACTGAACAACACGAAACGACTAAGTTGCTCGAAATCTTAGATAAAAAGGAAATGTTAACGCAGCTGTCTTCTGGTGTAGCAATGAAACAAACAAAACACTAGAAAATGCAATTTTGTTCCCAGGGCTTTCTGCCTTTCCGATCAATCTTCAAGGAGGCAAAAGAGCTCTGGAAACCAGGTTGTTGAAAACGAAAAAGGAAACAAATCTCACTAGTCTTTATGTTGTACAAGTAGTTGATTAGAATGAAAACGAGGCTTTCTTATTTGATCAGGTACATCAATGTTTATTCAGTTGTCAATTATCAACTTAATAGAAGAAAGATTGAAAATATAAGAACGAAATTTGTCAATTCAAACTTTTGTGCAAAAAAAGTATCGAAAACGCTGAAGAGTTGATTTGAAAGATGATATTTAGTCTTCTGACTTTGTTGGTTGTTGGAAGAGTGACAGCTCACTCGTGGCTAAGTTGTCCTCAGTAAGTTGTTGCTGCCAACCTCTAGCCCAAACCTTTTTGCCTTCCAACTCTCCACGAAATATATTGAGAAAACTAAAGAAAATTGATTTTAAAAGGGAAAATGCCCTTACAAGACAGGCCCTAAATTCTATGTTGTTTATTTTGAAAGTTAACAGAATGTTTTTGGAGGGAAGAAAGGCAGCTGGGGGGCCTAGCAGCACTTCATACAACATTCACTTGAGCCAAGCGGGTATTTTTTCTCAAATATTTCGTGGAGGTTTGGGAAGCAGTTTGTAGGGTGTACTTCACATATTCTTCGGTAATTTTTATTTCTGGCATTTCAAACAATCAAATCCCTGAGTATAATCATCTGACGACTCGTTGTCATTACATTTACACGGTTAAAAGCTTCCTAAAATCATCTGAAAGAACAAGGCAAACCTAGAGTCTTATCCTCAGTAGCCCAAACATGTTTTACAAGGTGAACAGCGTAAAAGTTTGATAGTTGTGAGATGAACCTATATCAGTTGATATATGAAGTTGGGATTCGAAATAATTTTATAGATCTTTCAACACTATGCCTACGAGAGGTGGATTTTTCAATGGTCCATGTGAGGGAACCAATAGAGGTACGTGACAATCAAACAAATCTATTTTTAGAAAATGGTCGTGAAGGTGTAGATGATACATACACCTTCACGACATAGCATGCATGCGTTGTTATCTTGTCAATTAGATAATTCCCGATTATTGTAACTTATAAACCCATTTTTCATCATATGTTTTCTAGCCGGGAACACCAAGGTGAGGGCTGGAGACAGACTGAAGGTGAGAACATCCGTCTTGTGAAAAAATGTTTTTCGATCAACACTTTGTGCTTTATTGATTCCTATATCCTTTGTAAAAAGCGTTTTGAAAGAAAAGGAAATTACGTTACTGTGTTAATGATAGTTGACCCACTTTTATTATTGACTTATTTCGCTTGATTAACATTGTTTTAGGTTGGTTGGACTTCTAATAACCATGCAGGTGGTTTTGTCAGACTAGCCTTGGTTCCAGAAGGACAACATAAGAGTAACAAAAACTTCGAACAAAACGTTCTAAAAATAGCTTGTTACGGCAAAGATCAAAGACCTGGCCGTACTAGGTACGGGGATTGCGTCCATCCATGTAACGCGAGGCCTGGATGCGAATATCAGTCAGGTGAAGTATCTTCTACGTTTTCTGGGGACTGTCTTAAGAGTATAGATCCTACTTCTTATTCTAGCCACCTCCGACAGTAGATGTTAATACTAGATATGATTGCTGAACTTAAAAATAAGCTTTTAAAAGAACACGAGAAAGACTTCATTCAGATCGAGGCAAAAGCGTGCAGAAAGAAACAAGTCATGACTTAGAAAATAATTTTGTTAAATAGACAAAAATAATGTTTCGACATTCTTTTCCAGGCTTCTAACAATGGTACATACAGAAAGGATTGAGAACGAAATTTTAAAATTTTTTCAAATAACTTTGATATTGAAAAGTTTATATTTTATTGCATTGTATAGATGTTGGCGACGTTGAGAGATACGACACCACCATAACTATACCGACAAATTTAAAGGACGGCGTCTACATTTTACAATATGTCGGGTTAGTCGGCAACGCAATCAAGCCATACTACAGTTGCGCCAAACTGACAATCACCGGTGGTAACCCGAATTTGAAATGCAAATCTGATAAGAAACCCGTCACTTACAAATGTCACAGGTCAGGTGGTCCACCAATGTCTAAAATTACGGTAAGTCGAAAAGATAACCATAAAAAGCATAATTCTCACCGTTGTCTTTCCTCCGTTTTTGAAATGAGAATGGAAATTACCACAAATACTCTGATACAAGAGTGTGGGTAGATATTCCAGACATTGCGGCGTGTTGTGGCTCTCACGAGGTTCTTTACCTGCGAGAACTCAAGTTCTCCCGTGAGGTACGAGTTTCACTGTATATGTCATGACTCCGCAGCTCCCCTCTGCGGGGATACATTGTCTGACTGGGCTGTGATTCCCACTCCTTCGTGGGTAGGACCCATTCCAAGACATCGGAGGGCATATATCTATATGTCTATATATCTATATATATATATCTATTGGAAATGACATGAAAGGCGAAGTCTTGGTTCGAAGTTTTTAATCACATACATGTGATTTATTTACTAATTTATTTATTTGTTTTTTGACAATATTTGTAATTTCACTCAGGGCGGTACCAAACGTGGTGAATTTTGTTATCATAAAGATAAAATGGGTGACGTTGACGACAGAATTCGTGAAGTTCCTATCAACGTTGACTGCGATCCACGTATAACGTGTGCAAACTCTATCAGCGATAAGAAGTGCTTTGCAGAGAAAGGCATGGACAAAATCAAGGTAAATGCATTAATTTGCATTAATTAACATTAATTGGCATTAATTATTACATCATCAAGTTGAAAATAACTTCAACAAAAATGTTTGCTTATAGGTCTCATCCTATAGTGTCGCGTCGAACAATGTGACTATTTTGAAGAATTTTTACCAGTGAAATTAACGGATTTTATCGATGAAAAATCAATAAATCAATAAAAAATCAGATGATTATATTTCTATGAAAGTGAACGCGCGAAATTTTTCTCGTTTAAAAAAAGATATCTTATAAAAAAAGATATCTTACTGGTCTCGTTCTATACTGTACAGTTTTTGAAATAATAGCAAGACTTTAACCCTAGACAAAGCTATTTGACTCTCAAAATTCAAACTCCACCTTCCCTCATCAGTATTAATGGTGTGTTATAGCCACAGCATGGTCATAGTTTCTACACAAGATTGATATCGAGGAGATGGGAGAACATTCATGCTTGAAATTCCACTTTTGTCATTATTTTGTAGTGCAGCTTTCATATCAAAAATTATTTCTAAGCGATATACAGGAAAATTAAAGTTTAAATTATGAGAAGTAAAATACTTACTGAAGAGTTCAAAGAAAATTTTTAACAGAAATACCGAGCGGATATTAGCTTTCTTTTAAGCAATACCTTCATAAGTTGTTTTTTTTTTATAAAAACTCCCTCAAAAACTTCCTTAAAAGTTAAACAACAGCTAAACAATACTTTCAGACCTGATAAGATGTTTCGAAAGCAACGTCTGAAGTTGAAATCTATAATACCTTATCGGGGAAAAAAAAGTCGGGGGTAAGTGACTAATTTTTTGGGCTAGTGACTAAAATTTTCCCCGACCAAATTTTCCCCCGACTTTTCAACACCCGTCCAAAAATTTCACCCGATTTTTCATTTCCCCGTCCAAAAATTTTCCCCGGTTTTTTTACTCCCGCCCAAAACATTTCCCCGATTTTTTAGTCCCCGACCGAAACTTTTCCCCGATTTTTGATAATCTCAAGTAGAGTCTATCTATCGATTTTCGACTGGAATTATGACGGTCAAGCAAAGGAAGGGGAATCGAATGAAGTTGAATCAGTCAATGAGGACGATACAGATTTTTCTGTTACGATTAAGGGAAACAAAATTGATGTCAGTGAAAATAAAATGGATGTCAGTGAAGATATAATTGATGTTTGTGAAAGCAATGTGGATGCCAGTGATGAAAATAATGACGATCAAACCTCAAAAACTGTTATTGTATTAGATTGAACTCTTAATTAGTTATTTTGTAATATAATTTTTAGTTCAAATTGAAAGTGTCGACAAAAATTGTGTTCCATTTTCTACTTGTATTGCAAATTTTGGTCAGGGAAAAGTGACTTATTTAGAAATTTTAGTCGGGGAAAAGCGACTAATTTCGAAATTTTAGTCGGGGAAAAGCGACTAATTTCGAAATTTTGGTCGGGGAAAAGTGACTAAAATTTCTCGAGGTGACTAAATTTTTCCCCGACCAAAATTTTCCCCGACTAAAATAAATCCCGACTTTTTTTCCCCGATAAGGTACCGCTTATAAAAAAGCAACTTCAACACTGCTAATAACATGTTAAAATACTTTATAGAATGCATGGAACCCAAAACAGCCTAATTGCGGAAATGTCAAACCACCTCCTCCACCAACATGTAACGATAAGATTCAAAATCAAGGGGAAGAGGACGTAGATTGTGGGGGCCCGTGTAAACCATGTCCTACCGCTCCTCCAAATACTGGCAGATATCACTCGTGAGTAGACAGCTGTTCATTTTCAAACGCGTGGCGCTGTGAACAGGTTTTCTTTTCAACACTCATTAAAGCCTGGTTCTGACGAGTCGCTATGGCCTGGTTCAGACCCGGCGATTACATCTATTACGACGATTAAAATTCGGTATAATGCTTTTGTAATCGTCAAAATCTTCGTAAACGCCTGGCGATTAAAACAATGAAATATCAAAAATAACTGATTGATTACTAATTACTGATGAATACTTGAGAGTGTTCACACCTGGCGATTGCGACGATTAATTTTTTTTAATCGTCTTAGGTCTGAACCAGGCTTTAGATTGAATGATATCAAGCGAGTAAGAAAGCAATCACGTTTATTCTTATATTTTCCCTCATGTATAACGGGTCTTAATTAATTAACCATCCAAGGTGTACCCAATTACCAGTATGAAGTCAATCTCCAATTGTGCTGATGATGAAGCGCAAGAAGAAATCGGAGTATTGTGATGGAACAAGAGAGAGTCCACTAACGTGAAAGCCCTGCCAACGCAATTACATAGAAAATAAACTTACATATTTATTTTGTAGAAACAAAGAAACACAACAAAATGTCTACGAATGATGTGCGCACGCAATACACCATTTATTGGTTTTACTTTGTTTGTTATTATTTTAGAAAGATTGACCATAAAATAACAAGATGGGGAAGTGGAACTATCAAAATTTACATCACAAAAGATGTTCCAAGTGATTGGGTTCTAACCGTACAATACAGTACGCCAATAAAAATTGGTGCTACTTGGGGCGGTGGGCGTAAAGTTTCAGAAAACTCTGGCGGTAAGTTCTTAGTGTCTGATTTCCCTTGCGTTGCTTGTCTCGCTGATTAATACAGTCTCTCACTTTCAAAGGATCGGTCGAAAATAAAGGGATTTAGCTGTATATTTGTAATCTGGTTGTTCACAATTGTTTTGGGACCATTATTAATGACTTGGCGTTAATGTTCTCAACTGTTCCGTAATTTAAGACCAATAAATAATTAATGGAACTACTGATGGTTTCGAAAAATTAACTGAGGAACTAGCAAAAAACTGACGTTTATTTTATGTCTTCAGGCAATATAATCAAATTCAAACGCAATAGTTGGAACAAGCTCCCAAGAAAAGGTGACGTCATCTCTATTGGATTCAACAGCAAGGTTCTTCGGGATGAGGAAGTCACTCCATTGACGATGACATTCGAATTGGAGAGTAAGTGCAGGAAGTATATCCGCCATTATGTAACGCCCACATTCTTATCAACGCCCTATCTTTATTCACAGTCCCTAAAAATTACATTTAGCGCGCATATCTTTAATAGAAGCATGATTCAGGTTTCATCGTTTTGTTGTTTTGTTTCTCTCAGGTGATTCCAGGAAAAAACGGGACATCTTTCCTGAAACAGGATGTGATGTAAGTTGACGAATTACTTTTCAATATCATCAATAACTTCACATTTTAAACAAGATTTTTTTGGATATTTGGAATTCTTGAAAACCATGGTAACATCCAAAACAAAATCTTCGTCATAGTTTTCTTAAAATTATAATTTTTTAATAATTTATGATTTATAATTCATGAATCATCATATAATTCTTAAATCTTGTTTACTCTCTCTCGCAGGCTATAAAGTGCAAGGAAGGATATGTCTGTGTAACAGAGACGGAATTCCCATGTCATCGCTACCCCTGTTATGGAAAATCATATTGTAAGAAAATCTAACAAACTTGAAATACAACACAGATTAAAAATATTTTTTTTACTTCACATATATGAAACAAACACAGTGGACTCTCTATAATTCGACTTTCCACAACTCGAACTCCCCATAATTCGAACTGAATCAATGGGTCCCTTCAAGCTAAAACCTAACAATGTCGCTCTCTATAAGTAAAACTCTCCATAATTCGAACAATTTTGTTTTCCATTTCGTCGAGGTTCGAACTAGAGAGAGTCTACTGTGGAAAGGTTTCTAAAATCTATGATCACTCAGCAGAGGCTCACCTTTTATGAAAGAAAGTCCATACACTAAGATACTGACATATTAGGTGAGGTGATCTTTGGCTTCCATCCGTAAAGGAATCTGCCCGCCGAGTTATTTACACCAAATGTACGCGCAGCACTACTCTAACTTAAAGTTGGTGGCGTCCTTTGGACAATAAGTTGTTTCTCATCCCCAAATAAATAGCAATCACTGAGTCCATATATCGAAAAGGCAAGAAACCCTGGGTACGAGGTTGCCTGTACACGGCTATTCGGAATTTCTCAAATAATTTGGAGTATGTTTATCTGACAACTCGTTGCCATTACATCAATACGTTCAAAACACTTACAAACGTTTATGAACAAATGAGGCAAATCCCGAACCTTACCCTCACCACTAACCCAGATACATTTGACAAGGTTTACACACTGTAAAGTTTGATGGTAACGAGTTGTCAGACGAACCCCCCACGACAGAGCCAATCATTCCTTTGCCTCGTTTGTTCGCCATTATGACAGTAGTCTGCTGCTCGTTTCCAGACCCAATTTTTATTGTTCTAATGAGATTCTGCTGACATCAGCACACCTCAAGCCTCATTATTTTCTGAACACGAAAGGAGAAACAAAAGCTATAACAAGCTTGTATTTCTTTCTACTATTAGCGCATGCGCACCAATGGAAAAGAATTTAAAACAAAAACCTTTGAATTTAGTGTTCAACCGAAAATGTTCCTTCGATTTTTAAAAAGCCATCCTCAGTAAAACTGCATAATTTGCAAAGCAAGATCTCATTAAAACATTCTTCTCCAAAATGTATGTTTTTTTCATTCGCATAAAGCTGCTTAGATATGCTTTTAATACCTTTCGTATTCATCGATTCACGACACTGATTTAGATTGACAGCTGTTAAGTGTGGAGTAAACGGTTTTTCAACGGGAGGCTCCAAATCATACCCGGAAAACACTGATCTAAATCGGCTCACAAGTTCTTTCAGTAGCTTGGTATCATCGGGTTGCAATGCAACATAAACAACCTGGTCATGGAAATCATTTAACTTGGAGAATACAAGGTTTCTATAGCAACCAATTTCGTTGTTGTCATTAGATAGGACACTATCAACAACTGCTCTGGTTGATTCAGATTCGAGTATGTTTCTAGCTGCCATCACATCTGAAGCTTCTGGAAGATAAAACTGATTTAAAGTGATATGAGCTGTTGCTAATGGAGGGATCGCTTCTGCTAAATCAGAATTGCTTTTCCTGAACAAGTCTTGTACTTCCGACAACTTCTGTAGAATATCCCTGTTCTTTATTCGTATGGCTAAAATGTGTGTTGCTGTGTTGTCAACCATTTTATTTCCAAAAGACTTTTAGGACTAAACATAGAAAGGAGAAAGGTTTAATACTCCTGCAGCATAAATCCAAAGCAAGGTTTCAAAACATACAATCAGTTGTTTTGTGCTCTAAACTGCAATTAAAAAATAGTTGATCCCTGAAAAAGGTTGTGACTCAGGGTTCCAATAAGCCCTATGTCAAGAATGTTTGGATTATTAGAAGTTATTAGAAACCAGTTAACGTACTAACTTACTTACATCTTTTTCTAAAATAAAGGGTCTATGAAGCGAATATTTCCTAATTCCAAGCACTGATGGATTGAGAATAAAAGAATCTATATTTATCATAATGGTAAATAAATATCTCTGATTATTATAGAGAATACAGAAACAATGGCAAGTGAGAAAACATATGTAAATATTTGTATAAGAATATTTATCTGGTACTAGTCAAATTATTCACTAATACTTACAATAACAAACAACTGAAGGCCCTTGTGTAAAAAAGCAGAAATATCATATGTTTGTTTTTTCAGGCCTGATACATTTTTTTTGCCTTCACCAAATGCATATACATTCATACAATATATCATAAAAGCAATATTACACATATAAGATCTTTTTGAAACAATAAACATATAAGAAGTTGGATAAAAGGAAAAAACGTATTTACAAATTATTTACAATGTATGAAAAAACAACAACATATGAATGGAAAATTTCATCAAGTCATCAGAAAGTCTGCTAATATCTTAATGATATTGAACTGGAAAGAATCTCTTTGCAGAGCATTTAATTATGACATTTCCAGTTTTAATTGAAGTGCAATCACATAAAAGTTATATAAAATGTATTTTGTATACAGTTGGCAAGTCTGAGGCTTTTGTTGAAGAGTTATCTTTGATAGTTTCAAATAAACCTTGACAATGCTGAAAGAAGTTGGCATCTATTAGATGTATTATATAGACGAGTTTCCAATGTTAATTACACTTTTATACCTTGTACATACTAAAAATCAAATACAATGTACGAAAATAGATAGGAAGTGCTAATGTGTATTGAAACTTTCTAATGTCGATTGTCTTTAAGGGGACTCCAGAGAACCAAATAAAGTGACAACATTTTGAAGTGTATAAAGAGACTTTTATTTCCTGTGAGGCTGCGTGCGCATACTCACAGGAAAATGACTTGATTAATGATATTCTATGTTGCAATATACCATAATTATCGAGCAAAGAACACTGGTGTTTATAAACATTACGTCACTAAGAAACTCATCTATATAATCTTCCCTTAAAAAAGAAATTTTGGAATGTAGCATTCTACTACAAGGAAACCTTCCAAGAAAATAATTTCAACTATTTCACACTATTATCATTTCAATATCACCAAATTAAACATGGTACATAGATATAATTAAATGAATTGCTTTGTTTACAACCACACAAACTAGATGGAAATTTAAAGTTGAATCAAACCGTCCTTGTCACTGAAAAATCATCTAAATTAACATTTGCAAGGATCTTATAGAAACCATCACTTGATTTCTCATCAAACATTGAACACAATAAAATATCTTTAACTTCTTCATCGCCAAAATATGAAAACAAATCTTTTTCATATACTGCTTTAGGAATTTTCTTGATGCCATTTTTCCTATCTTGTTTTCTCAGCTTCATAACAGTCAGATGTGGAGTGAAATTCTCCTCATCTTTAAAACAGACATTGTTCTCAGTGAATGACTTACGTAAAGTTGATCTGAGCCCTTTGATATATGAGAGACATGAATTATCCTTCAGACATACATATAAAACTCTGCTACCAAAGTGATTCATACCAGAGAATTCGATTGTTCTATTTTCTTGTTTAGCAGTTAAAAGTCTAATGTCTTCTATTGACTGTTCCAAAGATTTAATGGCATTATTTATTTCTTTTTCACTGTATAAACTCATAACATCCAAGGTGACATGCAAAGTTGGTAAAGGGATAAAAACTGTTTTTAAGGCTGCATTCGTCTCTTCTACACCAGACAGAAAACTCGCAACTTTATCATGAATACATTGGTTGTATATTCGAACTGCAAGGAAATAATTCACTGGCCTATTCATGTTAAAGTATTATAATGCAAAAGCCCTTCCAAAATGAAAGTAAATTTTCACCATTATGCGAACGCTGCGCGGTGAAGTTTTGTTTACGTATCTGATTTGGCGCATCATTGTAATTCTCCCGCTAAAACCACTATAACATGGAAACGAAACGAGAAGGTTGATGAAAGGGTTCTTTTAATGAGGTATTATTAAATTCATAAAATTATGATGGCATATGGAGTTCATTAAGAAACTTCTTGGTATGGGATCTAGTAAGCCTTTTAAGATACAAGATGGGAGTGGAAAAAAACGTATTGGTATTACAGCATCCAATATGAATGAATTAAAAAAGAAGGCATTGGGAAAATTAAACATTGGTGTAATAGACAGCATTGTGTTGGAAGATGGGACTATAATTGATGATGATCAGTATTTTCAAACACTTCCTCCACAGTCTGTTGTCATTGTTTTGAAACCTGGTGAAAGGTGGGAAGGATGTAAGTTTTTTAATGATTTTTAATTACCCAAATTAAGGGGTCAGTCACAAATCGATTTTAGGTTTAGATAACGTCATATGACGTTAGTGGGTGGGTGGGTTAATTCAAGTGACGTTAAAAAATTCATAACAGAAACATCGATTTTGAAAGTGCTATTTTTTTGTGAGAACACTCTCCACTACCGTGGTTCTTTTTGCAAGATTTCCCGATTGTGGTAATTCGGATTATTTTCCAGTTTTATGGTCGGCTATGTTCCGAATCTATGTATGTTGTTGTTGGGAGATGGTAAATGTATGATGTTTTTTTTTAACTAACTAGCGTTTTTACAGAAATACTCAATTACATCGATTTTTGGCCATTTTCGACATATGACGTTATGGGTGGTGGGTGGGTGGGTAATATTTGTAACGTCATATGACGTTATTTGAACCTAAAATCGATTTGTGACTGACCCCTAATGCTGTAGGATATTTAGAATGTTGTAAATATTTATAGAGCATGATCAATAAAACCTATTTAATATTTATTCTTGTTTTTTTCTGCAAACTTTTTGGCTATATTTTTTGAATCAAAACACAGATTTCTAATGGATTTTTTTTTTTTGAAAATGTTTTTTTTTCTTTTGGCTCTTAGATAATTTCTTTAACAAATCTTATTTTGAAATTATTATAAAATACTTATCCATGGTTGCAGTTCACACATAGGGTTTCCACGCCTCCTCAAAACTCCTCAAAACTCCTCATTTTTGATTTTCCTCTCCTCAAATCTCGAATATCCTCAAAAAAATCTTCGTGGAAGTGGATATTCGTCCGCACTTTTATTATTATTTATATAATAAAAGTACGGACGAATAATTTTGAAGTTATTCGTCCGCACTAATTTACGGCATACAATGTGTTAGACGTTCTTTCGCAACTTTTAACAGATTCTTCTAATTCTGCAATTGTAAAAAAATGAACCCCGGTCGCAATCTCTTTCACCATAGTGCAATCTTATTCACAAGCTATATATACCACTTTAAGCACTTTAAATTATATTTAAATTATCTTCTAACGGATTTTATGGCACTCACTAAAGGTGCGGACGAATAACTTCAAAATTATTTGTCCACACTTTATAAAAGTGCGGACGAATATCCACAGCGAAAAATCTTATTTTTGTCGATTTCTCCTCAAATCTCCTCAAACAAATTTGTGGCAATGTGTCTTTTTAATTGAAAATTGAAATATCTGTAGTTTATCGAACTATTTATCATCAGGTTCTCTGTTTACTATTGTTTTGTTTATGTGGATCAATAACAGTTTTACTTTTAATCATGGCATAATATATATCACATTCTAATATATCCTGTGATAGACATTCTACTAATTTTTTGATTTGGGAGTTTTGCCCAATGGTCGACAATTGGCATAATTGATTTTGTGCGGCCTTGAAATACTTTCATACTTCTCATTTTCTTGGTATATAATACAGTCGACTCTCTGTCTCTAATTCGATTTGCCAGGCAAATAAAACTTTTATCGAATTAGAGATTAAACCGAATTACAGAGTGTCTCTAATTTGATTTTTTAGTTGGCAAAGTAGAAGAAAAAAATGAATTACAGAGGGAAACCTTGTAAACTCCCAAAAAAGGAATAAGACATACATTTTTAATATGAACAGTGCACTATGAATATTAGACTTTTTCCAAAGATCAGAACAGCTTTATTAACTTGTTCGTTTATGTCTGCTTTAACTCTTGGTAGAAGCACTGCCTTTTTGAAAAGCCTCAACAGTTTTAGATGTATTTTTTTCCCAAGTGGACACAGTACTTTGTGGAATTTCAAACAACAATGAAACTTCTTTGTTGGTTTTTCCCTTGTCAAGTTCCAGCAAGGCTTTGTATTTTAACTTCAAACTCCCTTCTTTGTGTACTCGTTTTTTCGGCACAGCAGCCATTTTCTTGAGTTCGAATGTCTTGTATTTACAAATTCAATTTCAAAACATTTGAATGAATGAAAATTCAAATTTGAAATATGGTTCGAAACTGTAGTTAGGGCGAAAGGAAGGTAACCGCTCGTTCTATTAGTTACACAGACCCAGTTCGAAGGAAAACTCTGAACCAGGCGGGATTTGAACCCACGACCTAGGAATTCTAGTCCTATCGCTCTACCAACTGAGCTACCGGTTCATGGTATTCAATCCTCATTATCGATATGTAACTAGTGTTGCAGAGAAATCCATCTCCGACGTGATGTTATTGTGATTCGTGTTGGAATCCACCAACTACTACGATCACGAGATAACTTGGTGCATACGAGCATGGAATCAGTGATACAAGGAATTCCTAGGTCGTGTAACTAATAGAACGAGCGGTTACCTTCCTTTCATACTATGAAGGAGCGAAACCTTGTATCACTGATTTGTAGTTAGGGCATTTTTACACTCAAGAAATTGAATTAGAGAGAGATTTTCTCTATAGAGACCTAAAATCTAGATCGAATAAAGAAAGTGTCGAATTATGGAGGTACATTTATGAGACTTCTTTAAGGAAATGTGACGGTGACTTTGAATTTTATGGATGTTCAAATTAGAGAGAGTCGACTGTATTCTCACCTTCATTGGTTTTTCTTATGAAGAAAGTATGATGTTTCAGGTTTCGTTTTTATTTGCATTAATATTTCGAACATGCCAATTTAGACTGATTTTCATATTGTTTGTTTAAGGATGATCAGGTGGAGATACCTGTCTCACTTAAGTTAATGTAACTGAATAATTGTTTGACAGGCTGGCCTTCTCGTCGTTTGTGAGTAAACTGTCGCAATGAAAGCATCGCATACCATGAATTTAAAGACATCGAATTGGAAATCTCCTCAAATCTCCTCAATTTTTGTTTCATTTCTCCTCAAAAAACGAAAAAATTCACCTCAAATCTCCTCAAATCTCCTCAATTTGCAGATCAAGAAAGGAGTGGGAACCCTGCGACACATTTCTTTTGTTTGTAGCAAATACTTTCTGATATTACACTTGTTAAGCCTTATTTACACTTTTTAAAAGGTATATTAGCATTAGTGTGACTTAGGCCTAAGAGACAGCAAAAAGTAAGGGTTTCAGTTTTTTAAAGTTTTATGAAGATTTTCAACTGTGTAAGTAGATCTATTTGGTGTGCATATTCCAAGTTAGTGTAGCCATGGATACACTATGCCACAAGGTTACACGACTCATTAAACAATTCGTTGTATTGTAAAACTTAAATATTCACACTTAAATATGTGATTTTCTGCACAATCTTTCTTCACTGCATACAGACACTTTGATCACGATTTGTATTTGAAATATTGTGTATCTTGCCATACGTAAAAGACTGGCTTTGTCAAAATATTTAAAGTATGCCACTTATCAGGCCCCAAATCAACCAAAAACATTTTTACTAAAATCCTTAATTATAAAATGTTTTGGTGGAAAGTTTTCTTTTTTAATGTATAGCTTGCTGTGTGTACAAATTGGAAAGCTTGAGCGCAGGGGCATTTTTAGCTAAAGCTACATGCTAGTATATTTTTGAGGACTGTGTATTTTTCTGCCATTTCTGCCTGTACACAAAAAAATGATTATATGTTTGGATGAGGCAATGTATAATGTGTAATAATGTGTAGGTGTTTACTGATTAAAATTATGTAATCATAAGGGTTTCTGGGCACCTAAACGGGTATACCGGTCGGTATCAAAAAATTCTGGATGGGCCACTGGATGGCATGGTTGACAGTCATAACCCTGGGATTTTGCAATTTAATCGCCTTGATTCACTAAAAATAACTTTGCACAAGAAAAACATATTATACATATGCCAAACTATAGATTTATGTTTTACTGAATCTTTTTTTTCTTTTAAATTGTTCATAGTTGTTTCCTACTTGAAGTTGGCAAGTACAAAGATAATAGATAACGCAACTTCCAGAAAAAAGACAACAGAAAGAATACAAGAACTCTTGGTCAATCCGAATTCTCCAGAATTAGCTTTAATTATGGAATACATATCAGTCCAACACTCCAACATAGATGCTGAAAGTAAGGATGAAGATCCTGAGTGGTTTGACGGGCTGAGCAATTCAATCAAATCTAAATCTCAAGCCATGAGAGAATCAGCTAAAGGCAGAGTAAGAGGCTACTTATTCAAGAGTAAAGAATACATTGAAAAAGTGGTAATTATATAATATTTTTGAAATATTTTTTTAAATTACAGGCTTTGTTGCAGTTCACTCTAGAATTCATCTACTTTAATCGAATTAATCTTTGTGAGATTAATTTTCGCGATTTCGGGTCGTGAAAATTGGCATTTGCAGGAGTCAGGGGGGACCTAAAGGTTTGGGGGGAGCTAGTTTTGTTGGGGGGAACCTTCAACCCTGGTCGGAACCATGTGTCAGAAATAAAAATAATTATTTGTTACAAAATAAAATTGCAACTGATTCATGAATAATTAATTATACATCTCCTTTGAATAAAGGTTTTTGAAATAAATTCGTCAGGTAGCACATTATTATTTTACTGCGCCTCCATCTGATAGGTGATTGTGGTCTTACTATACAATTTTAAGCACTGGCTCATCACATCACATCATGTACAATCTCATATAGCTTTTTGTTGCATACATTATTATCATAAGTGTTTATATCACACAGCATTCAGTGCCAGGATTTGAACCACTATCAACTATCACCCTTGTATTACAAATCCACGGTCTTACCATATTAGCTTTACACCCATCATAAACACGAATGAAAATGGTGGCCATTGTTGCAAAAGGAAGAAATTAGTTCTTTTTACTCAGTTTTCATACATTTTGGGAAGTTTTGATGTTATATCTTTGATGCAATTTGCATAAATCTTTGTGCAAAAGATGGTTCATTATCTGTATTTGTTTAAGAGACTGATTGAGATTTCAAACTGGTTTGAAAAATCTAGCATTTACCTTTCACTTTGAGTGTTAAAAAAAAGTTATGTTTAGTTATTGTTTTCTAAAAAGATTTATATCTTAATGATAGTTTTTTAATTGGATCTATCCAAGTTCATACATACTATAATGAATTATTCTGAAAGTTGTGTGAAAACTGAAGTCACCAGTGTTCTAAAAGGGAATCTCCACGCGAACACCCGATATATCCCGATATACCCAATTTCCCTAAGATGACATAGGTCACCCGTTACATTCACTCGCGCATGGAGAATCGCCGCCAAAGGGAATTGAACCCGGACCTCTCGCATGAACTACGCAAGCTCCACATATCTCTTAATATACCAATCAAGTTCAGAAACCCTTTATAACAGTGCAGGTTCTAGGACAACGAGAACAACATAAAATGAAATCGGACTGTTCTGTGGAATTTTTTTTCAGAGATGATTTCTTCGTTTAATGTGCCTGTTATTTCTTTCAAGGAACTCTCCAAAGGTGGACAAAAATTAATGGCTCGGATAATCGACAATTTCAAAACACGGTTACTTGAGGAAAACTACTATGGTGATTATTTCGATAGAGGAAGTGAACATGGAAAGCGGAAATTATGTTCAGTCGATGGATGGTTTCGTTGTCAAGGTGAATTTGACGAGTTCAACTGCAACAAGTCACACATCATTAATCCTTATGCATCACGTGAGACAAGAATCCTGTTTAGTACGTGGAATTTGGATCACAGGTCTTATAGTTATTGATTCGTACCTTTGTTGATACTCTTTGAGGTTTATGATTTTTTTACGAGGTGACGGCGCGATGTCGTGATTATTGAGAAAGCAATGTGACATAAAATCAATAATGTTTCAAAATTAGTTTCAAGTAGGCAGTGGCAAACCCGAAAACCCGATAACTAAAAAAATCTTGATCATTTTTCAAAGATTATAATACTATTATAGGCAATTGACCGTTCATTGACTTTGAGCGATCGATCGTATTTTTGCAATCGCGTTTGTTATTTGAGCATGCGCAAATTCATTTTCAGACAGGCGCATGCGCAAAAGGTAGTTTACTGCAATCTGATCAAGCGCACACTAGATTTCTGTCCAATCAGTTGATTCATTTTGCATATAAACGTCTGCGACAGTCATATTTATTGATTTACCACATAAATATAAATCATAAAACATATGACATGCAATTACCTGCTTGAATGGGGTGTCCATGTTGTTCGAATACAAATACAATTTCATTAAATCAGTAAAAAAAAAATCACCTTGACTACCATTTACTTGGGAAGCAAAATTCCCATGCACTGACGTCGCCATATTTATTTCAGTCGACGTCTTCACTGCCGTGCGTTGCCGTCGTCGTATTTATGTCAGCTGTTTTGTTGAATATTGTGATTTGTTTTCTTTAATAGGATCGAAAAGTCCCGAGAAATTTTACCTAAACTAGTGAACGCTGTAACGAATTGTCCTGTTAATAAAAGCGTGAATTGGCAATATTTTTATAACTTACTGTTTACGCTAGAGAACTTGAAATTAGTAGACATTCGCTGTCATCGTAAAGATAAACACTCGAGCTGTGTGGTGGACTCCAAAAAAGTTTACCTGAACGACAAAGGCTAAGTGCACGACACAAAGTTGATTTGTATGAAAGAAACCATGCACACACTCACACAATCGATTGCAGATCACAGATTTTTTGTAATAGAAACTTTTATACATCTTTATGTCGAATTTTGATGGATTTCTGTATATATAGGTAAAATTTGAATATTTTGATGGATTTCTGTATATAGGTAATATTTGAATATTTTGTTCTCTATACTACTTGTGAGAAATGTTAAAAAATCAATGCGAACGAGTGCATTTCCTTAGAAATATCACACTATTTCAATGAAAATGCTCTTCATCGCAGTGATTTTTGGCAATTTTGCACACTGGACAGTATAATTAGAGCAATTATTTGCAATTTTTCCATTCTTCTGTTAAAGTTTCAAAAATTATCAAACTTACCAAACGCGTGAACATACATTTGACTGAAAATCTCTAATATGTCAGAAGTGATAAATCTGAAAAAGTGGGTTTGGATGAGGATGCTGAACGTGTAGAGTGGCCCACAAGGGCAATATAAATGTCGAATAAAGTTAGGTTTACACTTCACCGGATTGAGTGAATAAGATTGGATTTTCATTTGACCATGCACAACATCAACCTGATGTCAGGGTGAAATTGAATTTTACTACAAAAGAATTTATTTTGAACTTACAGTAGAATCCCGTTAACTCGTACTCTCAAGGGGAACGGAAAAAGTGTCCGACTTAGCGAATGTCCTAATTAAGCGGAGCTCTCGATAAGGGGCGTACTCTCAAGGGGAATGGAAAATCAGTCCGACTTAGCGAAAGTCCGACTTCAGGGTACGAGTTAACGGGATTCTACTGTATTATGAAATGAAGATGTTCATGGTAATATGATAAGGTTTCTCATATAAGTTTTGCTGAGGAGTTAGTGAATGAGACGTCTGGTCAGAACCCAGTGGGCAATATCGTTAAAAAAAAGTCACTGTGTCGAAGAGCATTTTCATAGAAACTGCACGGGCATACCGGAAAAGTGGGACCCGGGACCCCAATTCGTTGGTGGGACTCGGGACCCGGGACCTTACAACCGGGACCCTGATGCCAATTGGTGGGACCCGGGACCCGGGACCCCAAGTCATTGGTGGGACCCGGGACCTTACAACCGCGATCCGGGACCCTGAAGCCATGGGTGTGACCCGGGACATTGAAGTCATGAGTGAGGCCCAGGACACGCGACACCAAGCAAGTCATTAATAGGATCTTGGATTTTAGACACGGAAAAGATTGGACTTGACAGCTGTTGAGAAAAGACTATGTTTATTTTTTAATAACAACAATCAAGTTGATTAATTACTTGTTAAAATGATAATGCCCAGAATCAGCAGAAATGGAAAACAATTTTTCAATCGAGATCTTTTAGCACGTTGTAAAGAACGGTATTGGACTGAACTCTTTTCATTTCCGGGCTTCCTTAGCCTTGAATAATCTTCCTGGCCGGGATTAAATCATTACCAGACTTGGCTAAGTTTAAGTCTGCTATTAAGTCAGTTCAAATATTCTGTTCGTGTAAACTTTGTGGCGCTTACTCGGTTGTTCGCTAGCCTCTACAAACGTATTTTATATTAGTAAATACTTATATAGATATTTTATTCATGTATGTCTTATATTATCTTTTATTTTATTGTTTTATACAGTTGGTTTTAATTAGTACATTTTGTAACTATGTGCAACCAACTGTAAATAAAGAAATAAATAAAAATAAAATGTTCGTGACAAAATAAGATTCTTTTGTTTTCGAAAATATCACGCAAGATTCAAAACACGAAATGTGAAAATGATTTGTTTGTTTAAAAGTTAAAAGTGTAAAATCTTTTATTTTAGCATAAGCTTTTCGGTACAACCATCTTCAGTGCAAAATAATAAGTAAATAGGTTAAAAAGTTAAGTTACATTATATACAAGTTTAAAAAGAAACGTTTTTAAAAACTTTTAAAAAGTGTAAAAAGAATAATATCCCTAAGGGAGTATATCTATTTACAAAAATGAGCAGAAAGGGGAAAAAACACACGTGAAAGAGAGCGTCATCCACTGAAAAGACACACCGACATCAAAATCTTCGGTTAACTAATCTATAGATTAGTACTCATCTTTATTTTACAATAGCTACGCTGCCCTGCTTTACTCAACTTCTTACAACGATACTGTCTTGTGAATGAACCAGTGAGTGAATGCAGTTTCTGTTTTCCGCATATTGCAATCAACAAAATTGTAACTTCCACACTTCGGGAAAATGAATCGTCAAAAGAATTTTTGAATAGAAGGTATTCACACTTCTACGAGTTATAGAAATGTTATTTGTTTTGCTATATCATTATTACTTTCTACGTGAAAGAAGAAAGAAGCTAGACTTATTTATCCCTGAATTAATCCCATTTCGCAAAATGAACCGGGTCCCACTTCTTACAGCTAGTAGGGTCCCGGGTCCCACTTACAGTTAGTAGGGTCCCGGGTCCCACCTAACATTTGGAGGGTCCCGGGTCCCGGTCCCACCACCTTAGGGTCCCGGGTCCCGGGTCTCACTTTTCCGGTATGCCAACTGCACGTGTATTTCTATAGAAATACACTCCCTCGCAGTGACTTTTCAGCAAATTTGCCCACTGGGAAAGATCAGCTTATGTATGAAAACAAGAGGCCATGAGGCCTGAAGGTCAGCGCTTTCAGCAAAGTTGAAAAATGTTGCTTGGGTGCAAAACAAAATCAAAAACATTTTTGCTCTAGAAAGGTCAAAATAGCAATTTCTGAGTGATAACTAGTGACAGCAATTAATGGACAGTATACTTCACAAAATTTCATGCAAACTTTGATTCTCTTAATCATAAAGAGTTCAAAAACAAACTTTTCTCTGCACAGATGAATTCCAAACAGGAATGACTGATATTAAAAATAAGTGACAATATTAAAAAATACTGACAAAACAAATACTATGTTAAAAGAGGTTCAATTTTTTCGCAAAAGCATTTGTTTCAATGTCGATTTCTTTCCTTATTGACACGTCAGCTTTTTGGTATGATTTTGTGATGTTGTCATGTAATAGTTTTTTGTAATCATCGTTTTTCATTTCGTAGATGTTGTTGTATTTATCGGCAAATACCAACATATTCTTTGATGATTTAATCCTGTTTACATCGACATTCAGATTCAGTAAGAATCTGTTGGGGTGTTCACGGAACTTTATGTCTCTAACCATTTCGTACAAGACCCACAAGTAGTTCATGTTGTGGTGATGTAACACATGCTTTGAAACCAGTTGTTACTCTGGCGTCGTCATTGTTGTCAACATCATCTCGTTCTGTTTTTCACAAAGATATGCTTTCCATCTGGTTCGTTTAATAAAGCTTAGACAATACAAATACAAATATATATGTTTTCGTCTTTCTTCATTGAAAATAAAAATAAAAGGAAAACAACTGCCGATTATTTATAAGATTAAGAACATAAAATTGCTATCCATCCATGCAGACACAGAAAAAACTAATAGGCGACACAAAAACTAAACAACAAAATTAGAAAAATAATGATAAATAATAAGACTATATAAGTGAAGAGGATAAATGATTCCATAGGGAATTTGTTCGATTGAAAAGACAACATGTAAACATGTGCATGTGGTGGGGGGGGGGGGGGGGGGGGGGGGGGGGGGGGGTGTGTGCTTTGATTGATAAATGCATTACAATAAACACAAGAATATCATTAAGTCAATTTTGAGTAGGGCACAATGCACCTTCACAGGTGATTAAATGCTTTACTTCCAAAATGTTGTCTGTGTATTTGGGTGGTGACCAGAGATTTTCTCATTCTATTTTGTGAGATGTGCTAATTTAGCTTTTAGTTCAAACAGGGTATGAATCGTCTAAATTGATGGATAAATTGCTGGATATCACTGTTGTATAAACAGATACAAAATAACAAATGGTAGCGTATATAATGGGGTATGCAATGTATCACATAATATATCATAGAGACCCTTCTTGCTTGCTTGGGGACGAGGTTAGCAGAGCCTCTCCTCACCTCGATAAAGCATAAAGGTCTGTGACCAGTATAATAACACAAAACACCAAATCAGCGATAGCTACCAAGAAAAATCCGAAGTATATAATCACAGGATCATTTATAATACTAATAACAAAGAATTCGTTTGCTTCAGATATTATTGAAAACACAAACTCCACTAACTAAGCAATTTCACGTGAATCTTCTGAAGGCCGTGAAGGCCCGCACTCACCTTAATAAAATAGTTGTAGTTAACAACTAATAAACACTTCTTAATTAAGCCACGATCAACAAATAGCCTCTATTCCAGCCTTAAAATTAAGGCTTGTGTTTTTAGTGGTATCAGCCTACAACTGGGGACAAAAATTTGTGGACGGACAGATGGACGGACGGACGGACGAACACGAATGCTAATGAAAGATCAGCTGCTCCCGCGCTGACCAACAAGAAAATATTTGGCTAGCTCTAATGATGTCCGAGAGTAAAAACTTTGTTTATTATTATTATTTATCTGTCGATAAATATTTTAGTGTTCTATTGCTTTTTTACTGTTTGAGCCAATACACCTTTCCCGTAATTGATTGCGCAATATTTTTATCATGCTCTACCTCGTTTTCAATATGCTATACCATGACAACCGAATCTCCCGTGCTCAATCATTAACCCTATCACAATCATTACACTAATTGCTCATTACTGAAATGAGTCCCGTGCCATTCTGTTACCATATCAACCTTTGCGAAAACGAGGCGGAGTATGGTAAAAAGTATTGCGCAATCAACGGGAAAGGTGTATTACGTAATTAATTTATTTACAAGACTTTTTTCCCGCCCAAAAATGACTGAAAAATTAAAAGTTTCACGGGAATTAAATTTCGCGAAGGACCTCCAAAACCCAAAATGTATTTCCATTTTTTCCAAAGCTTTACATTTACACGATTCACCATTCCAGTAAAGGCATTTCTAATCATTTGAGGGTCGAGATTAACTGCAACATTTCTTATTGAAGCTTTCAATTGATCAATGGTCTCTGGGGTTGCAAGATTTGGGGTTGTTCCCAGATCTGTTGTTTCATGTAACCCCACAAAAAGATGTCACAGACAGTGAGATCAGGAGATCTTGGGGGTCATTCAATATCTCTTCTATTGCTGACCACCTTTCCTGGAAATTGGACACGGAGATAACGAATTGATAAAAGAAGTGCTTTCTTTAAGATGCTTTGATACCCTCGTTTTTCGCCTTTTTTGACATTTTTGAAAATTGATGTTTTAGTTTTTTTGGTCATGACTTTTGATAATAGAAAGTAATACGGCTGTCCTCTAAACGATTCAGAAAAATTTTTTTTTTTCTATCGCCTGCAATATTGAATTTTTTCTGGCACACCCGGTATTTTTCGATTTTCTCTTCTTCTACTTTTCTATTTCCTACAAAAATTACATCACGAGAAAGACCAAAAAATATGGTTTCCATCGTTATAAAATATGTTAAAATTGGATATTTTCTTCAAAACTGCGATGATAATTTTTGAAGCCAACGTTTTGAAACACACTGTATACTTTGCTAGTGATAAGCCCATTGTAATGTTTATACCGTATTTCCTCTAATAAACGCCGCCCTCTATTGAACGCCGCACTTATATCCGAACGTTTGTAGTAAACGCCGCCCTTTAATGAACGCCTCCTTCTATTAAATGCCGCATCTTGAAAAGCGGCGTTTATTAGAAAATAGGCTAAACAAGAATTACAAAAAAGTTTTCATCTTATACT
Organism: Turritopsis dohrnii; assembly: GCA_027922465.2. Taxonomy (NCBI): domain Eukaryota; kingdom Metazoa; phylum Cnidaria; class Hydrozoa; order Anthoathecata; family Oceaniidae; genus Turritopsis; species Turritopsis dohrnii. The sequence continues at coordinate 69,272 of BQMF02000216.1, read as the reverse complement.
AGACAACGGCGACAGTGATATTGCTCTTCTTTGACATTTTCGTGATCATATCTTTTGAAAACATTGTTGCTTAAAGCCTGTTTTTATCTCATGCAATAAACGCCGCCCTCTAATGAACGCCACCCTCTATTAAACGCCGCTTCCAAAATCTGGCATACGGTATTTGCCTTTTTATTCAAATTGCGTTTTCAAGGGCGCTTTTAATTCACTTTTCATTGTATTCGAGTTAGCTTTACATCATGTTTTAAGTTTAGTTTTAACTCTTATGATTGCTAATGTTAGTGTTGTCACAATGTTTGGAAGGCGGCTTTTACTAACATTTTTCTCAGCTTCCATTTTACAGCAGTTTCTATTAAAGGGAGATTTTTATTCGAGAAAATACGGTAAAACACTGACATTTTCCACGTTAAGCGAAATCTGCACTTGACGGAAGATGCTAGATTTCTGAGACCAAGAATGAAATCGTTGATGAGTTGCAAAGAACACGTTACCGAAGTTTTCCACCTTTGATGAATTTGCAGACCAGTCTCGTAAGCAGAGTTAATATGTTTTGGATTAATTCGCCGCGGATCGTATATTAAAAAAGAAAAAAAAACCTGAGTACAAGGTTGAATATTGAACGAATAAAAGAAACAGGAATATATCCAAATGGAATGACGATTTAGAAGTCATGTTTGGTATTGACACTTTAGGACACTTGTTGACTTGAAGAGAAACATTTTTTGCTTCCAGTCTCTTTATTTTGTTTACACATTGATATCCTTATAATATTCCAAACTAGTCAAAGAATTGTTGACGAAAGAGTGATTGCTACGACAGACAGTAAATTTAGTGCAGAGATGATGTGTCACGACATACATCGTGAAATCAGTATATCAGTACATCATGAATATCTTTTTACTAAAGGAAACATTCCCAGTGGGCAAATTTGTTGAAAATCACTGTGAAGAAGTACATTTCTATAGAAATATACACACTATTTCAATGAATATGCTCTTCCTCGCAGTGAATTTGACGATTTTGCCTACTGGGTTTTGTTTGAGTTTGTGCAAGCTCATTAGACATCAAAATATCCCTAGCATGTTGTTATTCAAAAATGGCGTTTCAAAGCTCATTACCACTTATGAAAATGACGTATTCCTGCGATTACAAGGAAATTTCAAATTTCCGTGCAAAAATGACAAAATAAGAAAATCCTACAGACACTTACAACGTTGTAAATTTCATTCCTCAAATTTTAAAAAATGAGAAAATGTTCCTAGATTTGATATTGATAATTTGGCTGTACTCCAAAGAAATACGGAAACGCCTGTTAACTATGAATATAGTAACCGACATTAAACCGTTTTGGACTTTTGCAGAATATTAAATATCAAAGCAATTTCGCTTTCTCTTCTCTCATATGAAGCATTGAGATTGAAAATCTTTCAGCAAAAGCTCTCTTTTTCTTTGTTCTGGGTACAAAGAGGTGTGGTAGAACATAATGACCCCTAGAATATTTTTGGTCTGCTGTCATGAAATTTCGTCATGAAAATTCTTTGAATGTTTTTTCACATCATTTAAAACCATAAATTTTCACTTCTTCTACAAGAAGCCTGATCACCCATGCGGATCATTTCCTCTAACTACTACAGTTAACTCCCAGTAACTCAAACACCGGATAATTTTTATCATCTCGAGCTATTTTCTTTGGTCCCTTGGAATCTCCTTAATACTTTCTCATAAAAAAATCCGGTTAACTCGAACCTCGAGGATAAGTCGAACATTCGTTATCTCGAACCCTTTTTTTCTCCCCACGAGGTAAATTTCTTTGGATAACTCCAAACTTTCAGAAAAAGTGTAAACAGAAAAGACTAACTTATTTAGATTTCTTTCATTTTTAGCAGTTCTCAAAATTTCCACAAATTGTGTTTGTTCAAATATTGTCAATTTGTATGTAACTTGCATGCCTTCCTCATCACCATGGTTGCAACCTTTCTCAGTGACTTCGACAGTTGATATTGAATATGGAACGCTCCGCAGTAAGGAGAATATCGTTTTTGCAAATCCTTCCGTAGCACCTTTTTTCAAATGTCCAATAACTTTTCCATTGATCACTTTAACACATACTGCTGGATACTTGCCTTTAGGATTTTTAGGTTCCATGAAAACGTCTAATTGTTCACCTTCTATTGCTACCCCCATATGTCTTTGTAAATGTGATAACCTTTGGTGTAAGTGTCGAGTTCAAAAGTTGAGACCAAAATTATGGGAAGTCCATTTTGTAGGCAAATCTTCTCTGTTGTATCTTTCGCCATTTTTTTGTTGACTTTTTTTGCTGTACTCACACAGATCAAACATGATGTGTTTTCAAAAGATAAGATAAATTTATTTTTTAATTACCGTATTTCCTCTAATAAACGCCGCAAATTACAAATTCAAGGTTTTGAATGCGGCGTTTAATAGAGGGCGGCGTTTATTACAAAATGAAAAATTAGACAGAAGCAAACTTAAACAACAATGTTTTCTTCCTAAAAAACGTTGCAAAAGTTGTGTGAAAATGTTTTACACAAAAGATATGTTCACATTATACAAAAAAATTCAAAGAACATATCAATATTACACTCTCACTTTCTCTTCTACGAGATGAAAACCTTAATCCTGTGCTTTCGTTCCTTGTTTCAATAAAGCAACGCCAGTCGAATCGTTTTTGTGCGAATCGTTTTTGTGCAAGATGTTAGACAAGGAAATTTTAGTGGGACATTTACCAACAGAACTATCCAAGCTTTTTACATTTGGTTTGGATGTTACTGAGCAATTAATTACACATCAATTAATATTCATGCAAACGTGGACGAATTTGTTGATAGAAGACAAATAAAACTATTTCTTGTTCAACCTGTTTTCTAATAAACGCCGCTTTTCGAAGATGCGGCGTTTATTAGAAGGCGGCGTTTATTACAAACATTCGGCTATAAGTGCGGCGTTTATCAGAGGGCGGCGTTCAATAGCGGGATTCGGAACAATAATATTTCGTTCACACGAAACTATTTTTCTATAGATTTGTAGGGAATAGACCTTTCCCGAATTTCAGTTTAAACACTGAATTGTGGTTTCATATCTAACCTCGTTTTCACGCGATTCATTGTTCCACCGATTTCATTACTTTATAACTTAATAACAGTCTATATTATTCTTTATTCCCATTCCAATAATTAGAAGTAGTTAGAATACTGAAAGCGAGGTTAGACACGACAACTCGGCCACAATGCATCGTTTAAACAGTTATTCGGGAAAGGTCTATTGTATATAACGTTGTTCGTGCATTTTTCCCTACAAAGTCATTAGAAACTTCACATCAACACTTGAAATAAGCGTGCAAAGTAATGATTTTTCTTTTGATACAACAAAAGGCTATTTATTTTTTTCGTGTGACAGGCTCGTTGAGTTTATGAATCTCCCTAATTAGAGGAAATACGGTACCTGTAGACATTAATTTTGTCGTTGAAAAATTTTGGTCACCCAATAACCGATAATTTTGTCACTTTTATGGATGATTTTTTCGGTAGAAGCTGTGACTTCTATTCACGAAAATACGGTTTTTATGTTCAGATAATGATCGTTCGAATCTGTATACTGTTTTGAGATTTCAAGTTCATTATTTCAGAACACTAGGATGATAAACAAACATAGAAGTCAAGACACAATAAAAAAAACACAGGAGTTTCCACCAATGAAATTACTTACATGAAATATTTGTCCTTACAAGTGTTTATGAATACAAAATTTATCTGCCAGTCAAAATAGTATCTAATTCAACTGACATTTTCTTTCTTGGCAAATATCATATTGGTGAAAAACTACAAACAAACTTAAATTTCAGTGCATCTATGAATAAGTTCATTTCATTACTTACTACTGTGGAAAAAAATGAAGATTAAAAATTAACGATCATTAAATTTACTAATTACACCAATAGCAGCGGTTTAAAGATTGATCTTAAAAAGGTTTGACCAATCATATCGAGAGAAATTTCAAACAATAGAAATTATCATTCGAACGAGGAGGCGTTTAAACTCTGTTTACACTATTCTAATGTTAACACTGTACGGTTGAAATACAAATAATCAAATAGTGTAAACAGAACTTAGTGTTATTAAAATGAAAACTTGTCGTAAAAAAATCGAACAAATTTAACAAAAACTCAATCATGTGGTTCGTTTCTTTTAAAGGCCGATTTTCACTAGGAAAATCTCATATATGATCCAAGCTTATGTGCATGGAATATCCTTCCAAGATTTCGATTTAGACAGCCTCTTTTCATTCCTTGAACACTATGAGCCTGCGATACAACGAACATCTCGATTTTATAAAGTAAACTTGCTCATGACACAGTCAACCATAAAAAAGCGCCTACGACAGTTTGTATAGGCGAGGCAAGAAAATCCAAATTTTAACACGTGACATCCAATCATTGTTCGAAACCCAAAATGAAAATATCAAAAAACTTTTTATAAAAAAGAAACAAGTAAAAAAAGAGAAAAGGAAAAACATGCAGAAGAAGATTTCTGTTCTAACTTTTCTCGTCAGGATAAGATCATATTGTGGCTGCATTATTACCTTAATAATTTTCGTTGACAAAAAAAAGGTTTTCATATTTTAACAAAATCGTTAGTTAACAAAACATTGTATTAAACAGAAGTTCCATCGAACGCGATTACTTAGCAACCATTGAGACGTTAACCGACAACGAGCGGTTCATCGTCAGAGAATCGATTGATCATTGGTGCTGTTTCACCTAAAAAATAAAATATCTACTATCATCAAGGATTCTCTAATGAGAACAGGGTTTTACTGCTGATGTTGCCATGCGACAAAAGGTCAAACGATGTGCCGTTTAACAGCTCGGTGATTAATTCTTCATCCCGGTTATGCGGTATGATCATAAGATTTTATCAGTCCGCCTAACCGAGCCAGCCCTTCAGTTTTTGAAAAATTCAGAATAGTTTCTAACGATTGATAGAAAAATGAAGTTTATTACAGCAAAAAATGAAAAGTTATTTCCATCCTAAGTTCGATGATACTTTAGATACACACATTGCACATGGACATTAAACCAAGAAAAAGGCTAATTGCATCACATCGTCAACTGCAGTCACGTGAAAATACGTTGCATAAAACGTCCAATAGGGTTAAGCCCTTTTGTTCAGTGAATTCGGATTTAAGTACACAAGATGATTTCATACATATAAAACTTTTATGGAAACACAAACCTATCTTGTATGGACACAATATAATAGAAATAAGAAAGATCAGAAACATACCTTGATGGAAGCCGACAACCATCTCCCGTTCATCGTCGTCGTCGTCAAAGTCGTCGCCTTGACGTGTATAACTACCACGTGCTGCAAACGCCAAAAAGCTATGTTGCAGTCGACGATACTTGTACGCCATTATAATCATTCCGCACAGCAAAGCGATCAAGACCAACGCCACAGGGATCGCCCATATCAGGGTGTTAGATTTCTTGCTGTCTGATGTTTGCTTTTGTTTGTTGGGATTCCAAGATATTTTAAAAGTTTTAGATTTCAGTTTCTGAGCGATATCACCATCCAAATAGTTGATTTCTATGTGGCAATCAAACTTCCCAGATTGTGACGCGCCAAAAAATTTGTCCAAAATAACGCCACTCGAGGCGGATGGGGGCGGGAGCTCCTCAACAATCCCGTTGTTGCATTTCAGCTAAAGATAAATATTATTCTCCATAAGAATACGGAAATGACTTATATATCATTAATTACATATCATGGCATCTGAATTGGTCAGTGGGAAAGTCACTGCGATAAAGAACGTTTTCATTATAAAATAGTATACATATTTGAGTGCCTTCATGTGTAATGAAAACGCACTCCTTCGCAGTGGTTTTAAACACATTTGTCTACTGTGAAATCTCATTCATACCAATCATACCATTATTGACATGACGATACTTTGAGAATATTCCAGACTGATTTTTTACATACACTCAAGAAAATCATGTCCGAACTCACCCAATACACTAGTCTTATTGAAAAAAAAAAATAACAAGACAATTCCATCAGGATTTCTATCCAGATGTGTATAACGATATATCCAATAATGTACGTTTCGTGCTGGCCTCACTCACATAAAACATTTTTTGAAGGACTTCACATAATGATTGTCACATACGATTGTCACATACGATTGTCACACAGGCGTGGCTAAGCACCGTGACAACGTTTGGAGAACTTCTAAAATAACGCATAAAGTAAGAAACAATTATGTCATAATTCCATTTCAAGAAAATCACCTGTCGGAAAATTGCAAAGTCTTTAAAGCACTCTCCGCTATCTTCCTGCCAGAACAAGGAGTGTGGGTACACCAGAATGTCTCGGGGCGGTTTGGGCGTACGTAGGCCAACCGTTGAAATAAATGGCGTCTGCTGGTACAGCCAGTTCTTCGGTTTCTTGTTTTTGACGCGTACCCCAATAGCAAACATGTATTTCTTGCACGGTTTTAAGTTGCTGAAGTTGTAATAATTCTGAATGGGGATGTCTTGTGAGGTAATCTTAAAATTTGAATCCCTGAAAAAGATTAAAGAGTAGAGAGAATATAGCATTTGATCTTTGTGAGTTCGAATATCTGGCCATTACTACTAGTTCCACTTGAAGAAGTTCGGTGGCTTTTGAAGCACCTTTTGATAGACCTTTTACATTGTCGAGAATGAGGATGCTACTGCACTTCAACATTATCCCGAGTCAACAAATACATAAATAGAAACATTGCTACTCTGATAGCCAAGACAGCTAATCCTTTTGCTTATCTCCTTACAGTAGGAACGTTGTATATCAGGGTCTAATCTAGTCCAAAAGAGCGTCCGTTGATCGGACACTGCCCTCTGCATTTTTTTAAAAATTTATTTCACTTTAACAGCTTGTATAGGGGGTCACAGGTTTAACCCACCGAAATAAAGCTCAGGTTGCCCTTTTTCTAAAAAAAGTGCCCTTTGGATGTTCATAATGTACCTTTTTCCCTTCCGCCGGATGCTGTCCTTCCATTCTAGATTAGACCCTGTATATACTTACATTTTAGTTGCTACAAAACCAAGTATCTGTGGCAGTTTCAAATTCGGATAATCCCAAGTCAATATAGCATACGAATCGAAAATCTTGTATTTTAGATTGTTCACGCGAGCGTTACCAGCTGTGAAAGAAAAATGCTGTTAGTAAATGCACCACAATTAAAAATAACACTCGTTTCGAGTGGTGCTAGACCCGAATTTCCGTTTATACATCGTGTTTTAGCCTCATTTTCGTCAAAAAATCACTACAAAGGACTATTAAAATGCTCTTCATCGCAGTGATTTTTTGGCGATTTTGCCAACGAAGAACATCTTAATTTCTTTTATTACAACACTGAGGAGTGGGATTTAAAAGTGTTGATAATGTGACGTAATGAAAACGTACGGAAACGAGGCAAAACTTGAAGTAAGAATTGACGTTATAGCAGTGACGTGGGTTTAAAACAGAAATTAATTCAGGAAATTAATATTTATGTGGAAATTTGAGACCGTAAAACCTTCCGGTGAAAAACTCCTACAGAAACACTAAACAACTAAATCATCGTTATCGCAAATTTAGGTTGAAGAACGATATAGTTGATAAACTATACAGTTGACTCTCTATAACTTGAACCTCGAAAGGGAAAACAAAATCGTTCGAATTATGGAGAGTTGGAGTTATAGAGAGTGATATTGCAAGGTTTTAGCTTGAAGGGACCCATTGATTCAGTTCGAATTATGGAGAGTTCGAGTAATGGAAAGTCGAATTATAGAGAGTGCACTGTATGTATAAGAATGTATAAGAATGTATAAGACGACTATCCACTAAGGTGGGTTTCATTTACCAAAAACTTTAAAACTTCCAAAAGAATTCGAAACAATGTCAATTTTACACAAATGATTGAAATTGTGAAAACAAGTGATTTGCTAGCAGGCATCTGCTTTACAAAGTACTCACCACAAGTATTATTCGATTCGTCGGAGAAATCATGTAAGCAATCAACTTTCCCATTGCAAAGTATATTACTCAAGTAACAGGTTCTGTCGAAGTTAACCGAGCAGTTGAAGCCGAAAGGAGCAGGTAAACATTTTTCATCCACAGCTGAAATAGATATCAGAGGTCACGTGATTAAGTCGGAGAACCAAAATTTCATCATTCTCGTTATGGACGTATTTAGAAATTACCCAGTGGGCACATTGGTTAAAATTCTCTGCGAAGGAGTGCATTTCTATAGAAATATAAACACTATTTCAATAAAAATGCTCTTCATCGCAGTGACTTGTTGACGATTTTGTCCACTGGGTGAGATATTACAGTAAAAATACATCCGTTCCCTTGAAAGCAAAAGAGATGCTGGTATCAAATAAAACAAGTCCATGGAGATGGAGATAAAATAGTGGAGATGTGTGAAAGGACAAACCATGTTCACGCCTTTATGGACGGTATAGCACTTTTTACATTGAAATACGAACTAATATATGAAACTCTAATGAATATATATAACTTTCAGTTTTACACCCGATTCCCAGATGATTTAAAAAGGTTTGAGCGGCAACCTCTACCGTAGCTTTTCCAAAAAAAGAAAAAATACTTTCCAATAAACCTCAATAGCGTAGGCTGACCTCAATAGCGTAGGCTAACTTCCATTTCGGCCGGAAGAGGAGTAGGAGTAGAAGCCCAAGGGTATTTGAATACGGTAATCATTTTCGCTGCTCCATAATAAGAAGAATTGCACCTGGCTACTATTGAAGAAAGAAAGCGATGTATTGCGAAATATGACGACACTTACGATTATCACATGTCTTCTCATCGGATCCATCTGGACAATCTTTCACTTTATCACACTTCAACGCCAGTGGAATACAGGTGGTGCCATCCCCGCATAAGAATTGTGAACAGTATTCTTGAAAAAAAAACAAGTTTGAAAAAAACAAACAAGAATAGTTGTTTTAGGGGGTCAGGACAATTCCCAATTCAAGACAATTTCACTGGAGAATTGCCCCACCATTTCCCCCCCGATGATTCCCCATCACCTGAAACTTGCTGTTCAAATTTACTCAAATTTAATGGCTGGAAAATACTGGAGATTACTCAGGATTTCAAGTGTTAGAAGACCCTGCTTGTATAAAAGTCCCAGAAGTTGGATCCAATTTATACCAATCACTAAAATAGCATGATTTATGTTCCAAAATTGATATGAAAGGTACTTACTTGGTTTTCTAGTAGTTTTTGGGCAATTTCGTTCGTCTGTTTTATCCTTACAATCGTAGATACCATCACATCGGTTGTTTCGATCGTAACATTCAAGATTATTTGCACAATATGCAAAACCCTTTCCACATATCAGCGGTCTCGTAGGTGGTAAACGCGTTGCTGAAATCAACACGTATTAGAGCAGTGGTCAAAATCGCCAAAAAGTCTCTGCGACGAAGAGCATTTTTATTGAAAAAAGTATGTATATTTCTTTAGAAATACACTCCTTCGTATTGGTTTTTCAATAAATTTGCCCATTGAGAAAGCTGGTTTTTATTTGGTAATTTTCGTAAGCAAGTAATAGCTGGTTTTTAAATAAAAATCTAGCTGATTGCGATAGCGTCATTGCGCATGCGTATTGTTGTCCACTTTCTGAATAGGGAGGAAACCAGTAGGTGTCTATCACAATTGATACCAATTCCAAGGAGGAGTTAGAATCACTTCAAGAAAATTTCTCGATTAAAGGAAACAGACTTACGACAGGTATCTTCGTCAGATCCATCTCCGCAATCATCATAATGATTACATTTGGTATTGTTTTTCTCACAGTTACCGTTTCTGCACAGGAAACCAACACAACCTAATCAATTGGAGAACAATTAAGAAATAAGTATACATCGCTATACATCTTCCGATTTGGAACAATCACAGTTTGTGGCGTAAACCTTGTTATTTTTTATGTTGGGTCACAGAAGCTACGTCTCGCTTTCTCAAATGCAGGCACTTCTTAGAAAAATTAACTTCCATAGGACGCTTACTCAATCAAGAAGCGATTTAGTGCCTAAAATGATTCAGCAAAAAATTTTCGGGTAAAGCATTTTTTACTACAGAACGGACGCTAAGTCAAGCATTATTGCATCGTGTAATATCGTACAATATCGTATAATAACGTACAATAACGTACAATATCGTGCAACTTCATACAGTAATAAGCAAGCACTATGGTATAAACTTACTTCTGCAGTGGACTTCGTCCGAGTTATCTCCACAATCGTCAGCAGCGTTGCATCGTAAATTTTTTGAAATGCAATACCCCCGTCTGCATTGAAATTGGTTTGGAGCACAAGTAGCTATGAAGTGTGCAGAAAAAAACATCATCGAAAGGGTATAACAGAAAAAATAGGCTTGTTGTGAGGTAGTCAAACACACGTTTTAATATAAACACTAAATGGAAGAAGTTAGTTTATGCAGATTGAAGATCAGCGACGAACAACAAAGAGCTAATCGATTATTCTCACTTACTAGTCGGCCTAGCGGTCGTTGCACAGTTCTTTTCATCAAAGTTATCGAGACAATCATTGTCTCCATCACACCTCCATGAATTGCTTATACAACGGCCGTTTGGACATCTGAAATGTCCCGAAGTGCAAGTTGAAGCTAAATAAAGAAATTCTAGTGACTGAAGCAGAACCAAAAGCTTTCACCTTTGAACAAATATTCTTGAAAACTCAAACATTCAATATCAAATTAAAAGGTTTAACCATTGGCGACTCGAGTAATCGAGTAAACAGTTTATTATAAAAGCAGACCAAACTTCTCACTATTTCTGCGGTAAAAACAGCAAAATTCAATTGAAGAAAGAATCTACTTGAGTTGGCAATACTCATTCCCACCTTAACTGGTAATATCAGATGAGAAGGTTAGCTTATATCAATATATATAATATATGCTAACTTATTTAAAGGGACTACGACAAGGTTATCACGTGACTTTTGTTGATGTCAATTTTTTTCTCGACATCAATTCATCTTTGAAATACAGTCAACCCTTGAAAACATTCGATTTCTCGAACTTCTCGATAACTTGAACTTTCTTTTCGGTCCCTTGACATAATGACCAGCTCTTCTGCTTTTCTCGGTCCCCTGACAGTTCCAGCTTTCGAGAGTGTAGACTGTAGTACATTTTACCAGGCGAAATGTTCAGTCAAATCTGCTGACCACACAGAATGATCACGTGATTGTGAGAGAGTTACTGAGAATGTTTAGTTGCTGAGTCAGCATAATAATGATACTATCATGTGAAATAGAATTAAATGAAGCAACACAGGGTGGGGGATCTTTTTTATCCAGTCTGCAATGTTAGGTCAAATTGAGTAAACACGGAGAACGTTCGTTTTGATTTTATTTCGAAAAGACTTTCATTTCATATTGTTTTTTAGGTAATAGGAAGTTTAAACGTTTTGTCAAAATGCAAAACATAACTCATTAAAGTACAAAAAAAACATGAAGATGGAGACATTCTCCTTCAACATGGCATGAAAAGTAGTATTTGTTTTCCTGTGAAGTAATTGTATGAAAAATATAGTTTTGTTCATTTGTTTTTTTTTTTTTTTTTTTTTTGTTTTTTTTTGAATTCTTTAAAGAAAGCCACTGAAGAACATTTTTGATCGAAAAAGTGTAAATATTTCTATAGATTTGTACTCCCTCGCAGAGAGCAACGAACTTACTGGTGTTGCAGTTTTTTTCATCTGAACCATCTCCACAATCATTGTCTTTATCGCATCTCCATGATCCTAACACACATCGACCATTGTCGCAAGTAAATTGAGTGCTATCACATGTCTTCACCTCTGTAATAGAAAAGAATATCGAAGAAGAATGCTTCCCCTTTCCCCTTCCCCATCAGCAGGTGCCATCGGATTAGCATTAATAATAAAACATATGCAGAGTCAATATTGGGAAAGAATTCACAGTATCTCAAGCCTACTATAAAGGTGTAATGAAGACATAACAGTAATTCAATATGCGACAATAGATATATGACATCATCTTCCAAAAACATGTAAATGCTTTCTAGTGTAAAGTAAGTTTAACGTTTCATTATTTCAGAATCTATCGAAACAAAATAAAAATGTCAAAATGTCAAATTAACAATATTCTGTTGTCTTTCATTATCAAACATTCAAAATCTATCTTGTACCAATCAGAGAGCACTGAGCAAATAGGAAGAAAATTTCTTAGATCCACTGCTTGTTACTCACCACATCCAAACTCATCAGAGCTATCGCTACAGTCCTTATCAGAATCACATTTCCAGTGTTTCGGTATGCAAACATTGTCTTTCAAACATTTGAATTGGAGCGGGTTGCAGTTCTTGGTTGCTGAAAATCAAAAGTATACAAGAGACTGTACAGACACAATGAATCACTAAGCAACCACTACATGTATCTTAAAAAAGAACTAGAACAAAGTTTTTAGAAAATGTGAAGCATTATTGAACCAAAAAGGTTTTTTAAAAAAATGCTACAAAGAAAACAAATACATTGAAAATCCTTTTCGGAATTGAATTAACTATTGGTTGAAATACCAAAATTCTTATTTTAGGTGATGGCTAAAATATAATATGAAAACATCATTGGAACAGCAGGGCTGAAACTTCTAACGACAAGCAAAAGTTGAATTGAATGTTTACTTGTCCCATTAAAATATATTTGCATTAACAATTTCGAACCTTTCGCCGCTCAAGCAACTGAAGAACTTAGCAAGTCAGAAAATTCCCCCAAAAAATACAGGGTGGAAGAATTTGTTTAAATTAGATTTTTTCATGTTTAAATTAAGAAAACAGAATGTAGTTTTGGCCTATTACTTTTATCCTATTAAGTTTTATAAAAATGTAGCAGGTTTCATTTTCATTCTCTTTTAATTTTAGAACAGATGAACTTCAAAATAGAATTTCAGTCACTGAACACACAAAACAAAATATTCTTGATGTCAAAGTTGCATCCAAAACAATAACATCATTCTTACTGGTGCATTTTCCATCAATCAGAGTCTCTCCATTTGGACACCTGCATTGTTCTGCACCAGTTGTTGCTATTAGATTATCTGGGCATGTGCAGTTGAATCCAGAATGATACTTCGGCAAACACATGAACTTACAGTTATGGGAACTACAGCCATTTGTACCTAGACCAACAAACAGCAATATTTAGAAATCCATAATATATTTTACTTTTGATCAGTTCATGCTAACATCACACTACATCACACATCTCTTGAACTTAAATAAATAAAAGTTATCTTTTCGTCTTAATTAACAGTGATGGTATTATGCAAGCTTTCATGCAGCCCTCTGAATTTACAATGGCAAAAGTTGCCGATATTGTTTTTTATGACCAGGAAGACAAATCATTACTCCCAATGCTTTCGTTCTCTCTTATACCTTCTATTTTCTCAATCACGTTAGTTCTTCTGGAGTGCTTATGTGATGAGAACTAAATAATTCATTTCCATAACAGACCATAACAGAAACACGGGTGAGTGTTACGCATTTGAGTGTAGTTAAAGGTTTAAATTAGACTTTGGAAACACCTCAGGATCAATCTTCCATTATCACTTCCATCAGAGAAATAAGTTAAAACTGAAAGGTCAACTGGTGATGAAATTTCAAGCAGACAAGTTCATATTCTATGCAAGTGAGTTTTGACTTTGTTTTCAATACAGATAGATTTTTTCTTTTCGCTTGTTTGTTCGTTCGTTGTTCATAGACTAACAGTAGTGATCAAACAAACAATAGCACAAATTTACAGCAAATCTATTGATGTAAAAAGTATTGTTTCTGTTTTGTTACCCATTATTCTACAGTTTTACAAACATAAATCAATCAAGTTTTGCCATTGTTAACATCTTACACAGCGGCATTTTTTCACTGTCAGTTTTTTTTTTTTTTTTTTGTCAGGGCTGTTTTGTGTGATTTAATAAGAAAGAAAACCTCCCAAAATTTCAACAGGTATAATACATACCGCTTTTTTGACGAGTCGGCGAAAATGCTTTCATGTCCATTGCGTTATAAACATATCTAACAACATACTGCTTATTGTTCCCAGTTCTTTTATCTATCCTTAAAATAGCTCGGCTATTCCAGTCATCCCAATATAAATATTGCTTGTATACGGTAAGAGCATAAGGGTGAGGGACGGAACTGCTACGAATCACTTGTCGATTACCACCATTAAGATTACAGGACTCTATTCGGTCCATTCCAGCGTCAGCCCAATAAACTGTATCGGTGTCATAATCAATAGAAAGACCATTTGGCCATCGCAAATTTCCAACGATGAGGTCTTTAACATCTGTGCCATCCATATTTGCACGTCCAATTTTTGGTGTGGAACCCCAATCTGTCCAATACATCAACCTATAATAGAATGGAAGAACAAAATTAATTCATTATTGCATCACCTAAAAGATTACTTCAAAACAAATACATAATCTTAATTATGAGATAAAACCATTTTGTTTCTTTAAAATTACAAGCCTTTTGGACTGTCAGACTGTTCTTTAACACTTTCTTTTTAATAAACCTTTGTTACCATGGTTACATTAACAACATTTACCAATATTATTGCTAAACATAAATAATAGCTTTTACTTTTAGTACTGAAGATGGGTGTGAGTCCGAAAAGCTTATGCTTACAATTTTAAATAAACAAAATGGTTTTATCTTAATATGGTTATAGCTTTTTCATTATCTCAAATACATAATAACCTGTAAACAGAGCTGAAGATAGAATTTCAAAAGCACAAGTTAAGACACATACCCTTTAGATGGATAAACCGCCAAAGCCCTTGGGCGGCCTAACGTTTCGCTACCCAACACCTCCTTCTTATGCCCTTTTGTGATATTTATTATTCCGATAACAGACGAACCTGCGTCTAAGTAGTACAAATTCTCACTAAGCCAATCATAGGCCAGTGCTTCTATGTGTGTGCGAGATGCATTGAAACTGACCAGTGTAGTGATATTACCTGTTAAATCCATGAATGAAAATAATGAAAACTTGACAAAACAGTGCATTTGATTAAATGCTGTTGTGAATGTCGCTGTACTTAACATTTTCTGCTTAAGATAAAATAATGATAAAAACAGGAATAATAATAATAATAAAAATCCGCTAAATGACGAGAAATCGACTTAAGCAGGGAAAGAGAATCTGCTTGCTTTTGATTTTGCCATTCTCTTCAAGGGTTTCTTATCATGTCCTATACACAAATTTACTCAAACATTGAGTGTTTTCACCACTCAGAAATACAGAATCGCAATAACCAAACATACCTGATGTTAGATCCATCATTATCACTTTATCAACAGAAATGTCTGCATAAAACAAGATATTTCTGGCATAGTCCATATCAAGTGCTATGACATTCTTAAGACCGTTTAAGGAAAATGTAATAGATTCCTGAGTCAGAATGTCATAACGATAAATGTGATATCGTCGTGCATAAATCAAAAAATCTGTGGCACCTGCAATGAAGGAAAAACATTACAATCAAACTTGCATTGAATTTGTAATCACCTAACAATGTGATGACCTTAATGCATGAATAATAATTTGTTCATAATTGAAAACATATCAATTTTTGTCACATCTATTTTATTTGATAAATAAAAATAGATGTTAGGAGGAATAGCCGTAAAATGATACTGCGTAAAAGAGTGTTAAATCACCTCGTCAAATCATCCGACATTGAACAATGCCACTAAGCATTTATGGGGTCACCACTAAGTTTCCATTTTAGAATTTCAATATCTAATCTTAGTTCTAAATTAAGTTTACTTTTTTTCTTTTTCTTTTTTTTTTTTAATAGGTTGCTCCCTGTAAGGTTGAAGCCACTACTAGGCAGAGAGCTACAAGATAAGAAGAGTTATAAAGACAGAGCACGGTAGTGGTTAACTTACTTTTAATAGGGCATATACGTGTCTGACTCTCGTATTTTGATGAAACTCCTCCAACACATGCATCACCTGGTACTTTCCGATAACTAAAAATGACCATTATCAGATATCAAAGAAGTTCTTTTTGCACTTGATGGAATTTTTGAAGATTTCGGAAGAAATGCTATTATGGAGATGAGTGATTACAACAAATTTCGAAACATTATTGAACGTGTATAGGATACAAATATCAATTTCTACTGTTCATCATACAAACAATCTAGAAATTTATTTGCTTATGTGGAACTTGTGGTTTTATTTAGCAATTTCATGAATTCTTCAAGAGAAAATCAGTCGTCCAACTTCCTGGCCTGTATAGATGGCACACAACATACTAAGGTGATATCTCAGTAACCTTCATAAAACTACTTTATTTATTTACAGAACATAAATCAGACCTTCTTTGTTATGCAAGTGTTTGCTTGTTGCTATACAGAATTCTGAATGTTCATTAGAGAAAGTTGATCTTCAGAATTTTAAAGAATCTATATTGTTGGTTGATCCAAAACAAAACAAAAAAATCAAACAGCTTTTACCCTGATGATACATTGTACACAGCACCAGGTGTACACCATGATGGCGGTTTTTTGCTGTAATCTTCATAATCGCTATCATGTTGACATTCCAAATGGAACCAGTCAGTCCAGACCTCTTTGAAACCATAATCACTAAAACAAAATTCATATTATTTAACAAGACAACGAAATAATAACCAGTTTATCATAAATAGTTTATAGCGACCCGTACCACATGAAGTCCTCTCTTGCGCACAAGCATGGTGCTGTTGATTTGGGGCGGTCAAAATCATAGCCATTGAAGCACCGGCTTTCAGGATTTCTTCTAAGGAAAACCTGTTTTTTACCGAGAAGGCAGTGTTGTGTATCATTTCGTTGATCCACGACTTCCCATTGTTTATAATCGGTACCATTCCGGCATTGTCGACCTTGAAAGTAAGACAGACATCTCGTATTCATTTCATCAGTTGAAACAACCCAACAAAAAAATATTACGGAGACTAGAAGCAATGATGAGGTTGTGGGCTTCGTTGAAAGAATATCATGTTCCTAAACATGTGCTAGTCAACATGATGACTTGAGGATTTGAAAGATGTTGTATAACAAATAGCATTGAAAAAAGATTTATTGTGCTAGCCAGGGTTCGAATTAGCGGTCCGCGAATCGCGATTCGCGATCTGGTTTTAAGATTTCGCGGAACACTTTTTCCAAGTTTTCATCATATTCGCGAATTGATTTTGATAGTTTTAAAACAATTTGAACTTCAATAAAAAGTTTTTTAATGCGAAGAAAATTCACGTTTCTTAAGCGCGCCTCTACAGTCTACTCTTTAGTTCCGAATAGATGAAAAACGTATTCTTTTAATTTCTTAAGGTCAAAATACACAATCTGATTTTACATATATGATTTTACATACTCAATTGATGTATGGAAAAAATCATTTATGTAATAGTAAAATACACGTTATGTAAAATCATATTATACTTTTTGATAACAGTAATAAAAGTGAAGATGGATGTGCTAGAGAAGGTGAAAATTAGACCGCATCTATTATAATCGCGCTATACTGTCATGATGATAAAAACTAAGAAAGCGTAGAAGTGATTGCGCAAAGCCCTGGTTACAGCGTACAGATAGCCATGGTTTTTATGCACAACTTCTTAGGGAGCTGATCTTAGAGGAACCTGACATTTCCAAAAATTATCTTCACATGACAGCCGAACGCCATTTTCTTTAAAAAGTTTTTATTTGATACTAATAAACACAAGGGAAATCTCCAAAAATTCATTCAAACTTCTAAATTTTTTCTTCTGCGCATTTGCCGCACATGAAGGACACACTCTGATTGGTTGAAATTGAATTTTTCGAATTTTGTACATCCCGAAATCGAATGAAAGAAAAAAACGACATTGTTTTGACATTGGAAATTTGTGCATAACATTCATGTATATTGTAAGAAATAATCTCTACTAAGGAGTGTGTTTATTTTCGATTCAAAAAGAGAATGCAAAATGTTCTTTTCTTTGTTACTATCATTGTGGACAGAAAAAGAAATTATTCATACGATCATTCACAGTAGTTTCGGAAAAGTAACTGGTAACGTTAAGGTTATTCTAACATTATTTTATTACATTACTTACGATGGGTAGTTGTAGTAAAACTGGCAAAGATAATAAGGCAAGTTACAAAACCGTATTAAAATGGGAGAAAGAATTTGATACGAAATTTGAATGTGATTTAAGTGGTAAAGATGTGATAAGGCTACACTGTGCACTAAATGGAAAAAACGTATATATGTTCAATTTCAAACTTTTCCCTGGAGGTTTTCAAATTTTCGCGGATCACTTATTAGATTTAATTCGAACCCTGCTAGCTAGTCCCATAAAAACACCTCACATATTTGGAAAATGAATGGGACCTGGGAGCTAAACTTCTACACAAGCCACCAAGTGGTAGTAGTTAGACAAAGCATTTGATGACTTCTGTTACTCAATAACTAGCACAGGCAATATCCAGATCAACAACTTCTTGACTTTTGACAGTTATTCCTTTCTTAACTGTTTTCACATTAACACATACTAAATATTTCAGATACATTAGATGGTGATGCAATCTAATACATCTACATCAAAAATCGTGATTATTAACAAAATTTGTACTTAATCATTCCCCCAAAACAGAAATCTATAAGAACTGAAAATTCTCTGCCATACGTACCTAAGACATCTTTCATGTCCACTTGGACTAAAACCCATCTGTGGACGCCTGAATATGAACCAAACAAGGTGAAAATTGTAGTCTTCTCTCCTGGCTCAGTAAGCAACCCATAAATTCGCATCAGATTAGAGGAAAAGGCATAATAATTCCAGTTTAATCCTTCATCCCAGCTGTACCTATCATAAAGAAAACAGAAACACATGTTAACAGCAATAGCAAGTTTAATAAAAAACTTTCAGGAGTATGTGATAAGCTTATCTGTAGACATTTACTCCTTACATGTAGGTTTGTTTTCGGTTTTCTACAGATATTAGGAGGAACATGTTTTCATAACAAATCTACTTGGGATGAAAGAGAATTATTCATTATTTAAAATATATACCTCAAGTATCTTGTGAGTGTGTACTTTTCAACAGCAACCAACACACCACCATGATCAACAAAAGCTGAGTAGAAATTGCCATCAAAGAGCTTTAAACAAAAAGAAGGGATACTTTTTACTCCTACAAAACCACTAGAGGATCCTATTACATAACAGTACTTATACAGTACTCATCTTGTTAAGATATTAATTAATATTATACGTAAATACATAATAGGGAAGAGATCAAAACAATAACTTTATCAAAAATCTTACTTTTTTCCAATTAAGTCCAGCATCCCTTGAGAAAAATAAGCTTGGCTTTGTCGTTAAGCTGGTTCCAACACTCCCTGTAAGAACATAACGACGTAAATTTTATCAAAGTCCACATAGTCAATCAAGATTAAGTAGTTGGCTCATTCACACAAGCAGTACTACTTACCAGTAGCAAGAATAAAACCCGGGGCAGACTTTTTGGAGTAGATAGGAGAATATCTGGTGTAAGGATTATGACGTCCAAATTCTTGTGACAGATGCAATGAACAACCAGCCTTGAAAAAATAAAGCATAGGAAAATTTGAGAATGACACTATTATTCAAACGGTTGATATTATAATTTAAAGGAGAAAGATTAAAACAAGTAAGGCAGTAATAAAAATAATTCATTGCTCTAGGAGTCAATTCTGCAAAAAACATAAAAACCCTTAAACAAGTTGTTAGTCCAATTAAGTGTTAGCCAGTTACTTTGATTTTATAACACAATCTGCACCAATTGCAGCAAGAATTTTTATGGTAATAACAAGACAATTTTGGTTTTATAAGGATAAAAAACAACATTTATTTATTTAAAATTCGCAAAAGATTTTCGATTTAAAAATCAGTGAGTTTAAAAGTCAGTGATGATGTAAAAATTAAATTTCATTTTTACATTATATCCTTATTATCTTTGCCGAATAATTTTTTACATATAAATTTGGTTCATTCCTGAAGTTTCCTACAGGTCAGCTAAATATACTACATTCTTTCAGAAGTGTGGGAATTTTTGTATTTCGTTGTGAATTATTCAATTTTAATAAACATGGACTTATCGATGTACAAGTATAGCATGTAGATGGTTATCTCTTTTCTAAAAGTGCTCGACCATCAGGAGCAATTGGTAATTATAAATGGATGAAAAGAAGGAAACTATTTTGGTTAAAACTTAAAGTTTCCTCCTTCACAGATTCATCAGTTTTCTTTATAACACATACAAGTATACATACATAGAGCGAGCAATTGCTGTTAGCTGGTGGGGTAATCAATGACCAATATCCACCTTTATCAAACGTAATAAATGATTTTAGATACTGATGCTTTGAATTGGAAGAAGACAAATTCGTTGCAATATAAACACCAGACAATCCATCCACTCGATGTAAATCAATAAAATTGTGTGTAGTAAACCGAGAACTAAACAAGAACATATCAATGAAGAGTATACATGCAAAAAACATTTTTTCATCTACTCATTTACACTTTTCTTCCACTTTTTATGAGACTTTTGGATTTGAAAATCTCCTTACGTATTTTCTCAACCTTTCACAAATCTGAAATAACTCTGTTTTTAATTGTTTGCTTTCCTCCTTAAGCTGAAGATCAGGTTTACTGATGAAATATTTATGCAGCATATCCTCTTTGAAAGTATTACAATTTAAAAATTCACAATGAAGTTAAAGTTTAACACATATTGAAACAAACTTTTGTTACTTGAAAAAAAGAAGAATACATTGTATTAGGCTAGGTTCTATGCTCCATAAGAAGAAGGTGCTGAATATTGGAGAAGTGGCAAATAATAATGTAAAAAGAGACAACACTTTCCATTAAGGCCTATTACACACATGAACAGGTTGAATAAAACTGATTTCTTTGAACAAATGCTCACACAAAATGTGTATAATTATACGAGAGAAAGACATGAAGATAATGATGTGGAGCTCAAAATGTTGACAACCTGAAAACACAAACATCAACAAAAAGACTAATTTACAAACCATCTGCTCGAACTATAGTCTTTATCACAGAACAGAATACCAGGCAAGGACAAGCTGAAACGCTTTGCTTGTTGATCAGAAATATACAAATTAGCAATGTTTCCATGGCGAACGGCCACCATTGTTTCATTTTCTGTAGCATCAGCGATTATGTAATTCTGACAGAAAATTATGTAAACTGATTATTATAACAGTGTAATTCAAAGGTTTTCCACATACTTCCCTTGTAATATCAGAAGTATAATTGTGACGGTTTGAGGGAAAATCATATCAAGTGATAATTTCTGATAAATTTATCAGTAAATTATTGATTAGAAAACAATAGATTTAATCAGTAATTCGTTCGATTTATCAGTAATGCGTTCAATGAATCAGTTATTACTGATAAATTTCTGATACATTACTGATTAATTTATCAGTAATATCACTTGTTATGATTTCCCTCATACCGTCACAATTATTAAATTATGAATGAGTTGTCAATTGTACCCAAAAAGACAGAGCAAGGTTGCGGAAATAATCTGTGTCACTGTTCTACCAACTCCATGCATACTTTTTCAAACAAACAGTTCTTACATCAGCTGAATGTGGGTGCGGAAACGAGGTATTCTGGAAGTATCCACGATTAAGAGATATATACAGCTCTTTTTTGTCTGGAGCAACAGTACTCTGCACAAAAAAATACAAAAAAAAATCAACATTCATGAATGTGGTAGATTGATAACTTACCGGTAAAATGTTATGATCCTATAAGAAAAAGTTCTCAATAAGTCCTCGACAGTAAGTCAGTCTTACATTTTTGGTGACAAACATGTACTGGTTAACCAACTCAAAGTCATCAACACGGTATGCCACTGTTGTTCGGTAATAATATCCCCATGGCGATGACTTTTGGACGATATTTCCATAACCTATTATACAAAAAATTATTATGTCATACATATGATATTTCCAAGATGCTGATAATGATCTCGAGGGGATAAAAACATGGTGTTTACATAAACAGTGTTGAAGTAAAGCAGCAATAAGGTCTTATACTACCATGAAAGCACACAAGGAAACAGGTAAGAAAACAATAAGCATTAAGTACTTACTATACCAACTTTCTCGTAAATAGTAGAAGTAACTAGTGGAGTCATAAGGAAGAGCATAAGACCTAGAGAAAAAATATAATAATCAATAAGTACAAACCATCAGCTAACATAATATACCTTCAATACAAACTACAGCAGTATTCAAACAACCCTTGGTTGACAAAAGGACAAAATTATCTCATGCTTCCTTTAGTTAAAGAAATTAACATAAATATATAAACATGAAAAGTCGGAGGTTTTCCAGGTAGATACAACCCAACCTCTCTTATGCAAGGAAACCTCTATAAACAACTACCAACCAATAGTATTTCTTGATGTTAGAACCTTTTAATCGCCAATAGAAGCCGTTATTTGTAGACGAATAAAGCTAAATGTACAAGAAAAACATTTTTTACAATATTTCTAATATAGCTCATTACTCAATTAAGAGCTGATGATGAGGATACAAATTGGACCATTTTTTCACGATAAATAGTATTTGCTTCTCAATATTGCTGTTACAATGACAAAAAATCGAAAACAAACCACCAATAAAAGCAAAACATTAGAAAATATGTATCAAAAAATTTCTCTAAAAACTGAAGTATATAAACATTTAAAGAGAGCACCCATGTAGCACATTCATTGCAAAACCATTGCAGAGGAGAGCATATTTCTTTAAAAAGAGACATTTCTACAGAATGGCTATTTTAATGAAAACACGCTTCATTGCAGTGACTTTTGATGATTTTGCCAACTGGGTAAAAATTTAGCCATGGCTGAAGCTTTTCAATTTTTGAAATGTGTCATTGGAAATGTGTCATTAAAATAGTTATATATTTTCAAAATGGAAACTGGTTGATAGCAAAATGAAAAGAAAATCAAACAAATTATAAAACAAGGAAGTGATTTATCACATAACTATTAATAAAAAAAATAAGATTTGGTAGTCTCTACTGCTGAGATTTTAACAATAGAAATACCACAAGATAGAATAAGTTGAAATCAATTCCAGAAAAATATGTACATGTACAACAAAACGTACATGTGAGAAATGTTTATAAAATGCTGTTGCTAAAAAAACAATTTTTTCCAACAGGATTATGAAAGTGAGAATGATATTCCTTGTCAATTTCTAGCCGAACCAGGTAATTTTACCAAGAAAACTTTTACAGAGTAATTTCTGAGGTTAGTATGAACAATTTTAAGATCAACCAACACCCATACGTTTTCCTATTCATAGGTTCCTCTTCTACCTACTTTATGTAACCCAAGGTAGAAAATTAAAATATAAAAAATCAGATAGTACTTTTAATATATATCATGAGAATTATATGCTTTTTATTTTTAATATTCTAAACAATTTTCTTTTAAGTCATTGCCTGAGAACTTAAACAATTATATATTTCTTGTTCTGCTAAATAATTCATAATTAGTCTATGTATCACATGTTGATTCTTATTCATGCTGAATCCTTACATCCTTAAAAATTGATCTAATCGCAGTCATTAATAATTCATTATAGAATTTAAAC
Source organism: Turritopsis dohrnii (assembly GCA_027922465.2). Lineage (NCBI taxonomy): Eukaryota > Metazoa > Cnidaria > Hydrozoa > Anthoathecata > Oceaniidae > Turritopsis > Turritopsis dohrnii. Next base: position 45,511 of record BQMF02000216.1, on the reverse strand, counting down.
AATATATCAAATAAAATTTTCTAGATATATATGTATAATATTTCAAGTTCTTTTTGAATACTGATCATATTGCATTTAAAATTGAAATAAAAAAACACAAAAATATAGCTAAAAAAGGTTCCTTACCCTTCCGCTTCCCATGTCTTTCTCATATGCTAGCACATAATATGAGTAACGTGGATGAAATTTGACTTCTGTGGGATAAAAATTTACAGCCACACGACGAATAGAGTAACACTCATTGGTTGATACAAATATTTGTTTGTGGAATTTTGATACGAAAATGTATTTCCTGTTATCATATTTGCTTGAAAAGAAGTCATTTACTACTGCAATAGTACCATTGGGTAACGTAAAGTTGCTGGTATAATTTGTATACGTTTTTCCATAATCTCTAGATACGTAAAAGTGACTGGGTTTATTAATAGACATAAATGAATCCGGGTCTTTCATTAGTACCATGATTGAAGAACTCTTTTCACCAGACCAGTGTACTTCAGCCACATAATGCTTGTCATGAAACTCTTTCTAAACATTTGCAATGTTATTTAGTTAAAATAAATTAAAGAAATCATACCAAAATCTAGAAAATTGTAAGGAAGAATTTTGAGAGATGTGAAAAGGCTATGTGATGTATCCATGCAATGCACAATGACGCTGCAAACAAAACATGCTTTCGCTCTATGATGATGAGAAAACCTGTCAGATAGAATTTGAACTGCAAAATAAATAAACAAAAAAGTGAACCTTATACATACCAAAGTTTGCTTTGGCTGAAAAGTACCCAAAGATCTTCGGATAAATCTTCGAAAGCCTTCGGCAATCCATTTCTTTCCTGGATCATCAAAATCGTCACTCTCTTTACTCAAATCAATGGTAATTTTCTCCCTGTTACCGTCGTTTAAAATGTTTCGGAGGGTCCCACTCGTTTCGAGGGATTGTGGATGGACTTCATGGAAGCAAAGTAAAATTGCACAAGACAGCGTGAGCACATATGTAAAGGAACACTTTGCCATGTTTCATTCTCTTCTTTTCACTTCTAAACTTTCATTTCCCAGATTATTCATCTGTTTATATTCCATGGCTCAAAACTTAATTGTTTATTACTAACTCTCTCCTCCGTTGCCTGTAGCAAATACTTCAATCAAATATTCTAGTATTCTCGACATTTTATTCAGTTTGAGCAGATTCTTCTTTTTAACACGATTATTGTTCAATTTCATTCCTTTTATTTGAGTTTCTGGCATAGTTAAGTTATTTTCATGATTTGCTACGATGTTAATAAATGTCAGGCGAAGATTTGCATTTTTGCTTATGCGTAAGAAATACACATAAAATCACGTGATATAAATATAAAAGTATATTTTAGTTATGCAAGTTTTGTCAAGATGATGATGATTGATAAGGATTTTGGAGGCAAAAAATATTTTATATTTCATTATTATTAGCAGTGACGTACCAGCAATCACACATTTTCATACTCCTCTCCTCCATGCTAAATAGTGGAATAATTTGAAAACTCTCAGAAAGTGGCGTCAGTTTTTTCAACATTCATGATAGACCTCTATCATGAATGTAGAAAACTCACGCCACGTGTGCGTGTCCCATAATTTTGGCATCGTTTTCATAAAAAAAATGAAAAACATATTTATCCGAAAAAAGACCATCAAATTATTTCAGGATTCATTATTTTTGGAAAACGATAACGGAAGTAATCAGGACTTGTTTCACATGGTATGACTCATCATATGACACGCTAACAAAAATTAAAACGTTTTCTATTTTATAACCGCCAGCGGCTTTAGCCAGCTGACTTTTGGAATAGGGTTTCCTCGTCGTCATCGTTATCGTCTATAATTTTTACTAAATTTTTATTTCTTGTTCAGCAATATTCAAGCAAAAGGAAGACCGTATGCAAATCATAAGATTAACAAACTTGCTGCTGTTATGCCTGCATTTTTAATGTTGTAATTGACTAATTAATTACACGCTTTTTTTTATAAGAACCAGTAAAATCTGACCTGTGGCTGGCTGTTCTTATTTTTGGAGCCCTTTTCAGCCTGAATTGTTCTCATTTTGCTCTTTGCTTTAAGAACACAGTTTTAAATTTCAGCCTCATTTTGTTTTTAAAAACAACTGGTAAAAAGTATGGTTGCTGTTCGGTAATGACCCATTCGCACATTTATTGGAGGTGAAAAAACCCAATAAACATAAACCATTTACCAGTGACAGAATTCACATCATGAACTGTTCTTATTTTCCAAGAAAATTCAGGCTCAGGCTGTTCTTAATTTTTGGAACAATGATTTGAGCCTCGGGTTGTTCTAATTTTGTTTTTATTTTTGGCGCCAAATCTGAGGCTCGTGTTCTTATAAAATTGTTCTTATAAAAAAAGCGTGTAATGTCAGCATTTTGATTTGATTTTTGAAAATTAAGTTAAAATGGTGTGTAAAAATAGCCTTTACTTAAGCTTTTACTTGAATGATGTCAGGCCTGCTTTTAGAAAAGGACACTGGGATGGTTACAACCTCGAACCCAGTGTTTTTTGCCATTTTGATATCCGAAAAAGGCTTCCTTTTTCAATGAGTATACCGAATTTCAAAATAATTTTTACATCAATAGAAAATAAAAGACATTTTCCTTTTTTTTCCAAAAAGCAATTTTGCAAATTTTCACAATATACAAGTTGTTGAAAGATGTTGAAAAGGGCTTTTCCTAAAAGGGCTTTAAGGAAGAGCAGATTATTAATAGGGGCCTCTCAGAAAGAGTATGTTTTACTTTCAGTATATGGAAAGATAGACAAAAGTGAAAACGGAAGTTCCTTGGTAATACGGCACCATTTAAAAATCACGTTTTTTGATGGAATATTTTATTTCAGGAGTGCTTCTACAAGCATCAAATTTTACCATTGCATCACACATCTCCTAAGAACAAGTATTGATGAGGTCATAAGGAAGCTGTTGCCGATTCACGTACGGTTGTGTTTCCCAGATACAATAATGGATTTTTTTCTTCCGTAGTGGCTCCAATAAAATGAAAATTCTTACACAAATATGAAAGCAAAATTTTGAGCGGAAGATTGTAAACTGGAGCTCTGAATTTTCATTACCTCAACCAAACGGAATATTTATTCCTCAAAAACTCTCAAATTCAAACGAATGGCATTTCTAAGTAGTTTGGTTTAAAGATTATCAGGGGGGATCCGGGTCATAAGTCGCCGTCCGTTTCGGGCGTTGGTTTCAGCCGTTCGCGTAATTGGTCGTTGGTCTTAGTCGTGTTTGTTTCGGGCGTTCGTACAATTGGTCGTTGGTTTTGGTCGTTGGTTTTAGGCGTTCGTACAATTGGTCGCTAATTTTTTCTTTCGTTTACTTTTAAGTGTTCGTTTGTTCGATTTAGTAAGAAACACATAACAAGTCCTTAAAATACAGAAAATTAAAAATAGTTTAAAAAAGCAGAGAAAATATGGCAGCTATTACTGGGCCACTTTCACTTTCACTCATGGTAACTCATAAGAATTGCAAAACGATCTGTCACCTTAATTCATCAGTTTGGCTGTCACGAGTAAGCTCGAATCTCTTCTTGTGCTTTATGTAAACGTGAAAATCGCACACGTCCTGTAAATGAAATATCGTAAATTATGGAGCAAAGAAGATACTGTAGAGTATAATGAACAAAATTGTTCAACTGTTTTCTTTTCTTCTTTTCTTTCTCCATTTTCTTTCGTTTTTTCTCTTATGTTTTCTAATGTTTTAACGACATCACCAAGCATGGTGGTAATATCAGGCATTTTTTAATCGGTAAACTTTGCAACCATGCTTGTTTATGAAAATAACGGAAATACTGAGGACCGGTTATGCAAAATAATCAAATAAGTCGTTGATACGAAAAAAATATACGAGAGAACGACCAATTATACGAACGCCTAAAACCAACGACCAAAACCAACGACCAATTGTACGAACGCCCGAAACCAACGACTAAAACCAACGACCAATTACGCGAACGGGTAAAACCAACGCCCGAAACGGACGGCGACTTATGACCCGGATCCCCCCCCCCCCCCCCCCCCTGATAAAAGATCTAGAACTACCGCCATTGGAATATTTCATCCTCGGTGCGCTGTGACTCTAAAGCGGCCAACTAACTGTTTGTTATCTTTTGGGTGAACAGCGTATGCTCAAAGTCAACATGGTTAAAAAATGCATTTTTATACACTCTAAAAAAAACACTGACATAAACTATATAAAACTGGTAATATATCACTGATAGTTATGCATTTTTCATCAAAGGAATGTTTTCTCAACTGTCAGGGAAAGAAAAGCGAAAACAACGATTGGAGAATTGTTTTTTATCTTGGTTGATATCACAGCCGTATTGTTTACACTTATTCTCCTGTGTGACTAGCCAGCAGCTAATTCGTGCTACGAGAATATTTCAATCTCTTCCTCTTTCCGAGATTTTTCTTTATTCATCATGTCGAATGTAAACTTCAGTGATAGGAAAACAACTTGCTGTCAGACATACTTATTTCGATTTCAAATAATTAAAATTATTGAACAACGCCAACATACTTCGACATCAGATTTTCAATCCTCTTTGAGTGTTTATATAGCCGATTCTCTGTCTGTCTGTTTGTCTGTCACGCAAAATGGTCGATGTGCGCTGTGAGAGAAATTATATCTTTTCTTGTGAGTGACGTCAGTGGAAAACCAATATATGCATCCCAAATAGAACGCAACTTTTTTGCCTGGGGAACCAATAGGAGTAACGTTTTTTTTTTTTGTTTTTTTTTTGTTATTATTATTATTATTTATATTATTTTCCTAGGATCACCACCGTTGTCTGGGCTTTGAAAACAATACATTAACTAGATACAAAAAACGAAATGATTAAAAATTTTGGACAACAAGCAGCAGTGACATAAGGGTAGCGTGTTCGGCTGGCACATCTGAGGTTCCGCGTTCGAGAGCGCCTCTAGCCGAGCATTACCAGCCGCCAATAGGGAAGACTGACGTTTATAGGAGGTCTGCGTTACAGACGTTGGGGCAACAAAGAATTTGGGAACAATTTTTTGGGACGGGTTTGTGACGTCATCAAAATCTTTTATCGACTATATCTCTGTAACGGTTCGTCGTAGTGAAACGATCCCATACATTTTTTTGATAGGTAAGTTTGGGAGCTCTACAACATGGCTACACTTATCTTTGACAATTTCTATATTAAATTTTTAGTGCACTCAACGCAGGCTGAAGATGAACTTGGGCGGCGAGCGACGCCGCCGCTAGTTTAAAAAAATTAATAATGTCCATAATAATGCACAGTGCATCAAAAGGTAATAATCAATAAAATCTTCCGTTAAAATCGATTCGGATTCCAGAAGGTCAATACTAGTCGCTTCTTGCACACCTCGAGCATATTAGTTGAAATTCACTGCGAGGGAGTGCATTTCTATAGAATTATAAACACTACTTCAATAAAAATGCTCTTCATCGTTCGTGTAGTTTAATCTCTTCTCTTAATACCAAAGCTTGACGTCAATGTGCTTACGTCAGCTTCGACTGTTTTTAAAACCAATATGTAAGCATTTTTTGACAGGGAAAATCCAAATGTTTCTTTGACGTAATGGCACAATTTCCTCGTTTGTTTATCGCCTCCATTATTTCCAATCCAGTTTCCAATTGGTGTTCTTTGAGATATTTTTATAACCAGCCAAAAAAACGTCACTTTTAATTAAGGTAATGATTTATAATACATTGACAATGAAATACTTGCATCGTTTAACTTTTACGTTAATAACACATTTATACCGTCTTTTGCACTTGACATGAGAGTCATTTATTCATTCCTTTTCACTAATAGACAGTAGTTTTTAAAACTGGGGAGATTTTGAGGAGAGCACTGTAGGAGGAAACGATCCCAAAACAATACTCCATAACTATTTACCTTCAGAATATAGTGAACAAACTTATCGTTCGCAGAACAATAGCAACGAAAATAACAAATAATTAAGGAGCAATAAGTGTGTCAATCTACAGTTGACTCTCGTTATCTCGAACTTCGCGCTATTCTCGAACTTTTTATCCGGTTTCAGTTGAGGGTTGGGGACAGTGAGATGTGGCTGTATGTTCTTTTAAGTCTCACAGAAACCATTTTCAAGGGTTCTTAAAAACAAGAGATTAAATCAAAATGTGTGAAAAGTATAAAGCTACAATAAGGCAGAAACCTTCATGAAAATGGCTAGAAATTGCGTAATTTTATGGCCTTAGAAGTTTTATCCCTTTTACAGTAAAAATTAACAGTCAAAAAATTGTGTGTAGTGTGGAATGGGCTTTAAGTGAGATGATAAATAACAACATGTTTTCGTGAGATCAAATTTTTCAAAATTGCGGAGAGAGGAAGCGATCCACTGTACAACTCAAATTTTATATCCTGTTCTTGGTCTTGAGGACACTTGTTAACAACATGTCAGCAGCCATATGAATGTAAGTATAATCAAATGATATTTCATGAGAGTGATAGTGCAGAGGCGCCAACAACGTTGAAAAATATAATGTGTGTGAGATTTATTATAAGCAGCAGTCTTTTTGGTTGGCATACCAGCAGAGAACTTTTTGAAATTTTATACTCTGTATTGCAATAAAATGCACTCAGTAATTGGTGGAAAAAGTACGAAAAGTAGCAAATTTGAAGATTTAAAGAAAACTACTTGAATATTCCACACAATTTTTATTTCAGATAAGGGATTTCAAAAAAAATTTTATATACGTGTAATATCGTCTATTGTCCTAACTCAGCCCTCGTAATTCACTTCGGCAGTCGGCAATTGCCGAAGCATTTGCCGAAGCAAAAGCCTCTTTTTACACCTTCACTTCGGCAAAATAATTGCCGAAGCCAAATTCTCTCACAACAAACCTATTTTCCCTTTTAAAAATGCATTTTCTTAACTTTTTTGCAAGCTTCACCACCGTATTTATTTTTATGTTTCTGCGCTCGATCACAAATTTTTTCGCTTACAGCCCGCTTTTTCATTAGTCAGCGGCTTTACCCACCTGGCTATTTGAATAGGGTTTCGTCGTTGTCGTCGTCTATAATTTTCACGTGATCACTTTGTTTTGAAATGATTGAGATCAATTTTTTTCATAAAACAATTTATAGACTTTGTTTACAAACAGGGTTCGTACAGTCAGGGAAAGTCAGGGAAAAAATTGAACTTTTAGGTCCAGTCAGGGAAAGTCAGGGAAAGTCAGGGAAGTTTTTTTTTGGTCTGGAAAAAACTAGGTTGTAGAGCAAAAGTCAGGGAAAAAGTTTTTTTGAAAACATTTGAAGATATTTATTTTAACTTTCTGTAGTTTTTATATTGCTATTATTAGTTTTATGATTATCCTGGGACTTAATATTGAGTTAAATGAACAAATATGCCTAAAATCATTTTTATTTTCTTAGACTTGATGTTGAAGTTGAAACACAGTTTTTGAACAAAATTCGATCTTGTTTTGGTCAGGGAAAAATATAGGGAAATCATGAAGAAGTCAGGGGAAAAAGGGTCTTTTTTAAGGATTTTGTCAGGGAAAATTACAGAAAAATTGACAAAAGTCAGGGAATTTTTTTTTCAAAAAGCTGTACGAACCCTGACAAATACCATGAACCTTTTTCGATGAATTTAAAATTTTTTTTGCAGAATGTGCGTGTTACAACTAGTACTATTTAGGAAGTTCCTCTTTGTCATGTGGTTTTCATAAGAACATTCTTTTAGTTTGTTTCGAACGACATTCGAAGAAGAGTATAAATTTCAGAATTCATGCTAACTATAATGAAAAAGATACGTAGAAAAACATGCTCAACTTATTACATTAGTGTTCGTGCTCAATTGACAACGAAGGATAACTTAGGTATATTAAATAATTATTCGCCAATTTTCTGTTGCTAGGGAAAACGACCACCGTTGCTAAGGGAATTTTGAAATTTCCTTCGTTCTACGAATTCATTTCTTCACCTAACGAAAGAATATGAAAACATAAGTGGTACCAGCAGGACTCATTTTCGTGTGACTCAATGAAATTAAAAAGCAAATTAGTTTCCAGCTCTCTACACATATTGAGAAAACTGGTTTCCTATCCATATTGAAAGCCCTTAGTAACTTTACGATATTTTTTTCTTCACCTTACCCACAATTATTGAGGACTAGCTATACAAATCCATTTATTCGCGTGATGGTCATTATTATGAGGTAAAAATCAATTGACAAGTTGTCACTGAATTGAAAAAACTTTATTCCGAGATATAATATTTTTTAAGTTTAATACTTCAAAGATTCGCAAACTTCCCAGGTCACGAAAGTTTCTTTGCATGAAGACCTTCAAGTCTGTCTATTTTGGTGGTTTTTCAGCTATATTTATTAGGTAAGGGGCAAGGTTAAAAGATAAGAAGAATTTGCCGAAGCGTTGCCGAAGCAAAATACGATATTCCAGCTTCGCTTCGGCAAAAATTTTGCCGAAGCCAAGAGAACCGAATTACGAAGGCTGTAACTTTGGACATCCTTCCAAACTTCGGACATGCTAAATAAACAGACCTGTCTGGTAAACGAAATATACATCAATCAAACCAAGTCACAATAAATACTAAAATATTGGCTGATAAAATAATGTGTTGAAACGCAATAAAGTCAGCGTGAAGCGAAAATAAGCGTGAAGCGCTATAATAAGCGTGTAGAAAATAAGTGATTTGAAAATAATGATAAACGTTATTCTCAAGGGATTGCAAAAGCAATCCTGTCAAACAACTTAAAATAGTATTATAGCAGACGTTTCTACTGGTATTAACTTTTGAAATAACTATTGCATCTTTTATCTGTAACTGAATGAGAACCAGGTAACCAGAGAACCAAGCATTGAATATCATTTAGCGAAATGTTTTGTTTACATTTTTTTCGACTTTTTTCTTTGATACTAATCAATTGCGTATGATGATTTTACAATACTCTTCTCTACGTAATGAGCACCTGTGTATGCTCGTATTTATGTCTGTGGACTATTATCCATAGTGGATATTCGCCTTTAAACGCACAGTGATTATAAATCACGTTAGTCTCAAGGGTACAGTCAACTAATTTAAGTGTTTCATTTTTGTTAAGTTTAGTTATGACACGTTTTAATTTATAGTTTAATTCACAGTGCAGTATGGACTTTTACTGATATGGTTTGTATTTTGCGGATATATATGTTTTTTTTATGTCCGAAGTTTAGAAGGATGTCCAAAGTTAGGACGATAGACGGTACACTATAAAGCGGGGTGACTTCGATATTTTATAAACACGATATATCGATAAAGGAATAAGGAAAAGAAAAACAGAATATAGCGGTAAAGAACAGAATTTCTTTCAGACATATTATAATTTTCTTTACATTCAGCCTCTATACTTCACATATGTACCAAAAACGTCCAGGCTAAACTCTTGAATACGACGTAAAGTGATGACCAATGTGAGTGGTGAAAATTTTGATGTTTTTCGTCATTAATTTCGGAAGAAATTGATTGTTTTGCTTGAAGACGATTCTGATGATATTTTACAATAAGAATCTAAATGAAAATCTTAAAAAATGTGAAAAACGCACTTTGATTTCAGAGTTTAAACAGCTTATTTTTACTGATCGAAGTCACCCCGCTTTACGGTAACCAAAATGTGTGTGTCACACACTCAAACAAAGCGTGTGAGTTGACATATTTGGATAGTGCCACCCATATTCGACCATTCTAATGATTTTTTCTGAAAAATTTGTGCTCATCATCCACCACCCTCACCACACAACACTGTTTTTGGGAACTTGTTTTATCAGGGTTCACAGTGTCTGGAAAATCAGGGGAAAAACTTTGTTTGACAGGAAGTTTCTGGAAAGTCAGGGAATGTCAGAGAAAAAAGTAGATATTTTTACTCTTTAGGTCAGGGAAAGTTTCATGAAATTGTTTTAAGAGTGTCTATTACTGACTTTTTGTTCTATGACAATTTCGTTTACCCAATCATCCATCAATATTTTATTTCTGTTTTAGAGTTAACTAATATAAAATTGTAATATGGTCAATCTAAATTTGAAATGTTTTATCCCTTCTCTAGCCTATAAATTGATACTTCTGAATGCATAATCTCGACTCTGTGACAGTTTAAGTAAGCAATAAAGTCAGGGAAAACAGGGTGTTTTTGGAGAAAAGTCAGGGAAAATGATGCCTTTTTTACTCCTTAAAGTCGGGGAAGTCAGGAAAAATGTTTTGAGAAAAGTGCTACAAGCCCTGATTATGCACATCTTTATATATGGAGAACCAGTAAAAACTGATCTTTGGTGGCTGTTCTTATTTTTTTGCCCTTTTTTGCCTAAATTGTTCACATTTTGTAGACAATAACCATTCAGTTTTTACTTATATACATATGAATGTTCAACTAAAAGGTACAAAAGAAAAGGTCCAGAGTATCAGTCAAAGTCCTTAAAGTAGGTATTACTCTCTATCCCCCCCTAAGTTGAGGGGCATTTTCAACTTCAGCTCAAGTAGCTGTGTAAATATCACTGTCATGCCAAATGTCACATGTAAATGTCATTCCAAACAAAATGCCACGAAACTGATATGGGAGTGTGAATAACATAACGCCGAGGTGACAAATGTATGTATAACGCTATTCCTTTAGTCCCTTCGAATTGTAATCGCGGAGGCGGCGTAGTGCTAGAGGTACTTTAGGCTCCTTAACAACATCGTCTGTCGAGGAGCATGGTGAAGCTGTTGGTGTTGTTATCTGTGGAGGTTGAGGTTGTGATGCCGCAGGTGAACGTGGAGGTGCGTCAGCTGGGTTGACGGAGGCAGGTGTTGCAGGAGGCAAGGCTGGTGAAGCTGGTTTTATAAAGAGCAGATCCTCAGCGATTGAGCGACGTGGTAAGGATGGTTGAACTGGTGTGAATTTACGTAGGAATTTTCTGTTGCGGAGGGAGCATCGACCAGAGCCGTCCATACGAACGATGTACTGGTCGAACTGACGAACTTCAACGACGACACCAGTGCGGTCCCACTTGGTCGGGTGTGGACCGGTTTGGTTTTGGATTCGCACATGGTCACTGACTTTCAGTGGTGGGAGGCGACGCGTGTGTTCACTCCATCTCTCAGCAGCGAGCATGTGTCGGTTACGAAGAGCCTCTTCCCGTCTGTCCAATGTATCGCTCCAGGTTGGATGAGGCTCATATCTGCCAGGTAAGACGGGTATAAAGTCGCGTATTGGCCGTCCAAATACACACATTGATGGGGAGAGACCAGTAGAAGGGTCGGGCGTGTTACGAAATTGGAGAATTGCACGCTGTAGTTGGTCGGTGTCGAGGTGACCATTCGGACCGGTGTTGGAGGCGATGAGACGTTTCGCGGTCTTGACCGCAACTTCAGCTCTGCAGTTCGAATGGGGAAACGCCACAGATGACAGACGATGGTTGACCCCCCAGTCCTTCAAGAAGTTGGATGTTGCGGTTGCGGTAAACTCTGGGCCTCCATCGGACGAAATTTCGTCAGGGATTCCAAAAGTCGAGAATTGCCGACGTAAACAGTCAATCAGACCCTTCGACCCGTCGTGCGCTCGCTCAATGATAGGCCAGTTGGAATAACGATCGACTGCTACTAGATAGTTGTGACCAGCGAGCTTAAAATAATCTGCACAGATGCATTGAAAAGGATACGCGGGTCTGGCAGGAGGGTGGGGAGGTGCAGAAGGTTGTGAAGGTGCATTTCTGTTGCAATCGTTGCAGTTGTTCCTCTGTGCATGGACGCCGAGGGTGATTCCGGGCCAGAAGACAGATGAAGCAGCGCGGGAGAGCATTGGGCCAACGCTTTGGTGAGCGGAATGTAAGATCTGTAAAACATCTTTACGCAAAGATGGAGGGATGACAATTCGATCCTTGTAGAGAATGATGCCATTGACAGAGTAAAGGTTGTGCCTGTACTGATAGTATTCCTGTAAGCAGGATGGTAGGTCATGTTTTGCAGGAGGGAAGCCGTCTTCTATTGTTTTAAGTAGTTGCAGCATGGTTTCATCACTCTGGGTTGCTGTTTTGACTTTCATCCACGTAACTGCTTGGATCGAATCGGTGATGCTTGCTGCTGTCACTGAAGCTTCTGAGTTGGCGTCTTCCGATAGGGGCGGTTCGTCATCTTCTTCACTGTTGACGGGGTAGCGGGAGAAGGTGTCGGGTACTTTGTGCTTGATCCCGGGGACATGCATCATCGTGAAGCGGTATCGAAGTGTCTTCTCCTTTAGGTTACGCAAGCGGGGGTTGTCAATGTCATTAAGGGATCTGTCAGAAAATATTTTCAGGAGCGGCTTGTGGTCGACAGCGACAATAAGATTTTTGCATCCAAGGACAAAGTATCGTGCTTTCAGTAGGGCATCAGCAACTGCTAGTGCTTCACCTTCAATCGGCGCGTAGTGTGATTCAGCAGGTTTGGTGAATCGACTGTTGACAAGAGCTGTTTTCCATCCGGTTTTGCAGCAAAACGGTTTATCCGACGGGCAAGAACAATGCTTTTGTAACAGCCAGAAACCCAGTCCGGATTTAGACCAATCCGTAGCGAGACAGGTAGGGTTATCCTTGTCGAAGATCGTGATGCCGTGAGATATCTCCTGAAGGATAACATCCTTAGAGTGGTTGAATATCTCGTCCAGCTCATTTGTCCAAACGAATGGCGTGTTGGGTTTCAACAAATGGCGAAAGGGCTGCAGGGCTTCAGATGATGCGAAAGTGTAGGAAACTTGGTTGATTAACCCAAACCACGATCTAATGTCATGGATGTTTTTTGGGGTCGGGAATTTTTCTACAGCGTCAAGAAATTTCTTGCATGGTCTCACGCTATCGTTCGTAATTTCGAAGCCAGCAAACGTCACGATATCGCGAGCAAACTGGAACTTCGTAGGGTTGAGGGTGATGCCGTTTCTTCCGCATAGGTCTAGCCAGTCTGCTGCACGGAAGAAGCTCTGTTCTATGTCCTTGTCCCATAGAATGGAATCATCTACGCACTTCTTCTTATTTGGCACATGGGACACAATTTCATCGAATCTGCGAGTGTAACCATCACCTGAGGCGATGTAGCCTTGCGGTGCCGTTTTGTAGCGGTAACGGCCCCAGGTGGTGATGAATGTGGTGAGGTGACGATCATCAGGGTGAAGGGGAACACTGTGATAACCGTTCCAGCAGTCGAACACTGTCTTTTTCACGTTCTTAGGTACTGCACGCGCCTGATGGAAGGGAGATTGAGTATGATGTGTCTCTCTAGTTGCGTGGGTGTTGAGCGCCTGTAGATCTACAGTACGACGTGGTGTTCCATCCTTCTTGGCACATATCACCATGCGATGGCACCAAGTTACTGGTTCCCCGACAGGCACCGGTTCGATGACACCAAGTCGGACATCCCGTTCAAGGCCAGCCTTGACGTCTTCCTGCCAATGAATCGGTACGGGTACTGGTGTATGGTGAGCGACTGGTGAAGCGTCTGGGTCGACAAGAGACGAAGTGGTGGGGTATCCATCATGGGTAATGGTTGGTGGTCACATGTGTTAAAGGAACTAGAGGCGTAGTAGTCTTTTAGCCAATGTTCCAGTTTCTCACGATTCTCCTCTGTGGCTGGATAAGGAAGTTTTGTTGGCTTAGGTGGTGGAAGCGTGCGACGTGGGCAGGAGCAAGGTGGTGTGGTGGCACTGTCAGGGGTTTGTTTATCAGGGTGTGTAATCACAAGGACATTGTCTTCCTGTATGTCGTTATCGCTCGGTGAGGTGTTGGTTATGAGGTCAGCACATGATGTTGCTGCGTGGTAAGCAACCTCTCCTACAGCTGGAAATTGATCAGATATAATGCCGAGATGGATGCAAGCTTGTCGGCATAGGAAGAACTTGTCGGATTCGCCTGTAATATATACAATCTGTTTAGTGGAATGTCTCATACCAGATGTAGAGTCACCGCTGATGGACAGGATGGCTGCACCAAGGATGCTTATCCTGTTGTTATTAGCAGCGCGCATCTTGATGTTGACCGGTATGAGATCCCGACGTGCTAGGGTCAGCTGCGGCAGCAAGTTGGACCCCATAAGGCAGCTCTGGGCGCCAGTGTCAGCCATAACAGAGATTTGTACGGTTCGGCGCGGTTTCATGGGTTGCAAACCGAGTTTCGGGTATTCCTCATGGGCGACTGTAACGTCGAGGGGGATAAATGGCTGCGGCTGTGATGACTTTCTGAACCACCGCTCGCAAAGATTGTCATAGATGTGGTGATCCAAAGTGATTGATGAAATGGTGCCGTTATATTCGTTTATGACAACTCCGTTTGACTCAGTAATCAGTGTGCAGAGACTGTTGAAGGCTCCCACTTCGATTGGTGGGTTTGCATCATTCTTCTTATTAAGCTTTCGACGACATACTGACTCAAAGTGATGTAACTTGTTGCAGAATGTACACGTGGTATTGAATGCTGGACACTGTAGCTTTCTGATGTGGGCAGATGAGGCTCTACCATGACCCTTCTTTCCACAGAAACTGCATGGAGCATTGGTACGGGGTGACTTGTCCTTTACGTCCTGACGTTGATTTTTCTTGTACTGAGTTCGGATGCTTTCAATACCCTGGGTCTCGAGAAGGCGGTTTGCCGATCGTCTACCAGCTTCCTTCTTCTCGACGAATTGGAAGACTTCCTCCAATGTCATGTTTTGATTGGAGTCACTCAGTAGGTCCAATTGAATTTCAGAGTCTACGAGACCTCTGACCACAACGTCTCGCAAGATCTGTTCGCTGTAACTAATTTCATCACCACAGCTTGTACATGGAAGGATATACTTGCATACAGCAGCCTGACCACGAATCCTGGCACCAAATGACCTTATTGGTTCATCTCGATCTTGCCGCATTTCATGCAGTGCTACTCTTGCAACCATTGGGTTTTCCTCCCGAACGGCCAAGACTTTGATGGCAGCGAGAACGTCATCCTCGGTTTGGTCTGATAAGCTCCTTCCGGCAGCTCTCGTTAAATCTTTGCGGAGATCATCGTCGCAACACTCTAGAAGCTGCATGACGAGGTCTCTGCCAGATATTTTTGTGGCAGTCACATAGTCTCTCCATCGAATTGTGAAGTAGGTCCATTCTTCAGTCGTTCCACCGATAGAAATGGTTGGACGGCGAACTTTCTGTACTTGTGGGTGGGTGGACGGGGAAGCGTGTTGTTGTTGTTGCCCCGTAGCATGAGCACCACCAGCATGGATCTGAAGCAAGGTGACAGCTAGTGTTTCTGAAGCATCCACCGTTTCAAAGTCACAACCAGGATAGGGACACTGCACCCGAACCATGATTAGTGCGCTAGTTGGATTGATGCAAAGTGATTATAAAAATACTCTTGTACCTGTGGTATTCGGGGCTAACCCGATTTGTTAAAGCGTGGGCAAAGATGCCAATTGTTCTTCAACGAGTTTGGTCTTCTCAGGGTTGAGGAAGGAGCCAATGATGATCTGGTGCTTGTAGCAACGTTAAGAAACCCAGAAAACAAGAAAAGTAAGTAATCTTATACCTGTGGAGTTCGGGGCTAACCCGATTTGATAACAGCGTTGGCAGAGACGGCCGAATATCTTTATAGCAGGGTTGATGATCAGCCAGACCAGCACTCCAACCAGATGTTCACAGATTTCTCGAGCGTTTTAGTCTTCACAAAGTTGAACATAGACAATAACCATTCAGTTTTTACTTATATACATATGAATGTTCAACTAAAAGGTACAAAAGAAAAGGTCCAGAGTATCAGTCAAAGTCCTTAAAGTAGGTATTACTCTCTATTTTGCTCTTAGCTTAAAACACACTTTTAAAGTTCTATATTATTCTATATTAGTCACCCGCCCGCATCAGTTCATTCGCCAAAAAGTTTATTTGTGTGCAAACCACTTCTATTTTAGAGAGTGATATATTTAGTTTAAATTTATGATCAAGTTTTTCTTAGTTGCGTGTAAACCACGTAGAGGCGAGAGCATTTTTTACGATTATTATATAGTAGCATGTGGCGCGACGTCAGTTTTTTTTTATATCATCATGGTGAACTATTGCATTGCATCCACAATCAAATGCGACCTTTTTGGGGAAATATCTTGAGAACTAGTAAGCGATAACTGACGTTTTTGGGGTCAGCAGTGCACAGGTGATGGGGTGACAAAAAAGTTGGGCCTAATTTGTTTTGGGTTATGCGAGTATGACATCATCAAAATCTTTGATCAGTGATATCTCTCTAACAGTTGATCGTATCAATCCCATACATTTTTTTGATCAGTTTTTCGAGCTCAACAACATGGGTACATTTTCCGTTTCTAATTCCCAAAGTGAAATTTTCGTCATGAAGTTCGTACATGAGAAAGGCGAATTTGACACATCCTTTTCAAAGTTAAACTCTGTAAAAATTTTTACCCGGGTTACTAGTAAATATATATATAAATCTTTTTGGAGGGGCAACTTTGCTATATGATGAAGGTCTTGTTCTCAATTTTTTCTTGACGATTCAACTTAATTACTTACACAGCATGGTAGTGAAACAAATTAACAATAAGACCCGTTTGGTACTAACCCAATATGAGGTGGGAGTAAGGGAAAAAATCGATTACTTTCTGAAAAAAAATTTTTGCACATCAGGACGAAAGGAACTCTGAATTTTCCAATGGTGAAACTATTTTTTCAGGAAGTGGCTGGGAAGTCTGTTTATTTTCCAAAAACGTTGTATTAGCGGCTAATTTGTGTACATGAAAGATCATGAAAAAATAAAACATATTGATCATGTTGCGTATTGATGTTTTTGTTTCAAAATTCCGTTTCATAAATAATTAATTAGTTCACCTAAAAAAGAAAAATCTTTGAAGCTCCTTTTTTCAATGTTCATTTTTCAGAGCCGCTTACGTTTGATGTTCCATTTACAAAACTAAAAAAGCTCATATATTGAGATTTGGCTTACTGAGAAGCTAAAGGATAGTTCTAAAAACGCTTTTTTGTATCTTGTAATTTTGAACAGAACAGGAATTATTCTCTTGTAAACGAGCAACTTTTGTACAACAAGGTTCATTTTCTTTAATTAAATCACTCTAAAATTTAAAATTTTTAGTTTACATCAAAATTTTTAACATGAGCTTTTAGAGTTGTAAATAAGTTTTCCAAAAATGTATCATACTTGATATGAACATCTTCCTGTCAAAAGGATTAATTAAAAAACAAAAACATATTTTTTCCCTTACTCACACCTTAATAGGCTGCAAGTCATACCATCTTTAATATTTTGCATATTAATTATAAGAGAGAAAAGAAACACAAGAGAAAACAATATATATACCTCAAAACAGTTTATCTTAGCTTGAGAGAAAATTACAAGAGAATCCACATCCTAAGTTGTTCTTACATTACTACCAGGTGCACCAAAAAAAGTTTCTCAAAAACCACAAAGATTGTAGGCATAAACTTTATTTCAATAAAAAGAATTCCTCAACTTAAATTTTGATACATTCTCTTAATAGTGAATCCCAAAAGTTAAAAGATCTAAGTATATGTTTTGGCTGCATGAAACAAACTTCAGGCATACCTTAGTAGTAAGCGTATACAACGAACTAGGACAAATAAATGCAAAAAAAGCCAATGAAAATGCTTTTTCCAATGAATGGAATGTCTTAAAAACGTAAAATAGTTGTTTTTCTGTTTTACTCTCATCGATATCAGTCGAAAGCATTTTTTAACTGACCAAATCCCCATGATTTGATTACAGATAATTTGACACCTTTTTGTAAAAAATTGGCGTTTTTTGAAAATTGGCATGAAAGTTTTTTCCTTTATAACAAATAAACCAAATTGATTGAATGATGCACCAAAATTTAAGTTAACCTACTCTTTTTACAATAAAATTAAGTTTACACCTAAAAACTAGGCCTAATTGGGAGCTTGAATGTGATTAGAATTGATTGGGGAAAATGGCATTATGTTATCTGTGAGGCCTAGCTAAAGCCCTGGGAGCATAAATACAATCATTGTATCCACTCATATTTCACCATTTTTTCATTTTCCCACGGTGAAATAAGTTTTGATTCTGATTTTTTGTAGAAAATCATTCTAATTCATGAAATTGAAAGTCATTGTACTTGATGGATGACGATAATGAAGGTGATGGTTTTGTGTCGATAGATTTAGATGATGAAAATGAGGAATGTGATATATGTCACCAAGCAACCAATGAGCAAATTCATCATGTAATACTCAGCGACGAGTTCACGATATTTGAGGGGTCATATGAGAAATACTGTGGTGTGCTTACGAAAGCACACCAGATTTGTTTGGACAAATGGGCAGAAATAATTGAACGAAATCTCAAGCTAACAAAGGACAATCAATTTACTACAAATGATAAAGTTGAGAAGTCCAGTCAAAGCTATTTTGCAACCAAGAATTACAATTTGGATGAAGGTAAATGTCAACAAAACAATGAAACTCCCTCAATAAAGAATTGCAGAGATGAGGTTTTTTACGATGACAATTCCACAGACTTGCAGCAGGGGGGATGTATTCCACAGAAACACGTTGAGAGGAAAAATATGAATGACAGTAAGTTGATTTGATCAATCGTTTATTATTGTGGAAGTTTGCTTACGTATAAACTTATAAGTAAAGGTTATGCCTTGAATGATATGTTCGAGGGTGTTGTTAAATGAATGTTCATGGCACAGTTTCCACAAGTTATAATAAATTGAAGAATGGTGTAGAGTGTTTTGTATGCATAGGGTTATGCAGGGTCAGTCATAACAAGTGGAGAAGTCCAACATTGTGATGTTTTATTTTGAGTCGATTAAATTACTTGTTAATTAAATTACAGAGACAAAAATCTTTTCATATAAATATCATCCTATTAATGCCAGTCTTGATATACTTCCATCAGTACCCTGAAACATCTTGATATTCGGGTAAAGTTTTGGAGAGAGAGCTTGGACTGTGGCATATGTTAAAATTTATTTTGGTAGTTCCTACTATAATGGACCTGTAAGCTGAATAAAATTTATTGGGTGTTTGTTACACCATCAACAAGAGAGAAGACACCAATTTTAAAAAATAAGTTCCTATGGTCACGAGCAAAGTTTGAATTATTTCAAATAAAAAGTCAGTTTAAAAAGAGATGGATTCGATTTCAATTTTGTTTGTTGTGCTGCTAATTTATCATACTATCTATACTATTAAAGTAACTGTCTTACATATATCAACAAATTCATTCATTTTGAATTAACTGTTCCGCTGTAATAGATGCCTCTCTGCAATGATAACCACCCATCCATCTTTCGAAAAAAATAATTAAGTCCCTGTATGCTTATTATAGAAAATCCACTTGTTATGTGGTTTCTACAGAATCTTTCGATGAAAGTTCTAACTGTAATTTTGTTTTTAGTGTTGAGTATGAACTGCGAAGCAATAAAAGAATATCTTTCAATTTTGGAAGACACATTTTCTAGTATGTCAAATTCTGATTACGTAATGGATACTTAGGTTTGATTTGCTGTAGATGTTTTTGCAATCCTTTCATTAAATGAGTGCGCAAAACTTTCAAGCTATTCTTTTATTTGAATTTCAGAAACATCCAGTGTGCTGGTAAAGGAATTACAGTTGCGTGATCAGTTGAGTCAAGAAATTTCAGGTCAAAGGTCACTTATTGAACAACTTGTTAAAATGCAGAAACAAGAAAAAGTGAAGAAGAAGAAGAAGAAGAAGAAGGAAGCTCGTTTTTCAAAGAATCAAGAAAATCTGTCAACACAGCAGCAATTGGAACAAAACGTTCACATTAAAGTTTGATTGATCAAGTTTGTTTTGTTCTTTTACTTGAGTTTTATGACTGTAATTTGTATATGAATTCTGTATTATAGTTTTTTTAATCAGCGTGGATAGCAGGCTGATCTTTCTGTTAATTTTTTTCCCGTTTTTTTTGAAAATAAAAGAGATTATCTCCATAAACAGAAGGAAAGTACAGGGCTGGTATTCCAGTACTTTTTTCTTCCTTGAAAATCTCTTGTTTTTAAATGCAACTGGGTTTTGTTATTTTTTTATTCTTCGCATTTACCTCTATATTCGACCTTCTAATCGGTTAGAACTTTGCACTTTCCCCTGCTTCAGCAATCTTAATCATACCCCAAGCCAGTGGGAAAATTGTTTGAAAAATCACTGCGAAGGAGATCATTTCTGTAAAGTTATAAGTACCATTGCAATAAAAATGCCCTTCATCGCTGTGACTTTTTTGCTACTTGCCAACTTGTGATAATAGTCCATAGTGTAAAATCATTATTATCATTATCATTATCCCTAAATTCTTACAGTGACTACTTTTAAGAGGTTTAAGAAGGCAAACAGTTTTTGGCTGTTCTGTGAATACACGATTTTATTTATAAGCAACCAAGGTCAAGTGTTAGTAGTAATATTACTTTAAAAATGACCATTTTTTAGTAGTAATGTTGCTTAATCTTTTGCTGAACATTAATTGAAAAAAATATGTATTTCCAGTCTTGAAAACCTTGGTGTACGTTTAAGTTGCTTAATTAAAGTGTAAAATATAGAAAATTCAAATTATTACATAGAGCGCACAACCTAATACTGCAACCTAGTGCAACCACCAAATGTAAAAATTTTAAGAAAATGTACTGTAGCTATGCTAGTGCCGTTATCTAAGATTCTAGCAGTACTGTTTCTTAACCTTTTGAGAGAACTTACTAGTGTTGCTTATAAACTTGTTACTTATAAAAAAAACCCGTGAATTCAACAATTTTTATTTATTAAGACGTGCTATTACATAGATTTATGCTTACGTTTTTTTTATTTGTATAAAGATGCAACGATTTTTTTCCTGGCCATTTTGAGGTTTGGACTTACATAAAAAAAATGATATTTTGGAGGTATAGGGTTTATATGAAACGTTTAGCTTTCTCGTTACGCTTTTACTATGCATCATTTTCTCATAGTTTTTCTCATCATTGTTATGGGTCATTTGACCACGCTACTACAGCTTTTGTTTTCGAACGCTTTTTTTTTCGAATGCTCATTTTTCTACTTTCATCCAGAATAAACAAATTCTTGCTAATTTCTTTGGCTGATTTGTAAGGAAGCCTCTTGATTTTTACACAAGGAAATTGTGGAGAGATCTTTTCTTCTAAATCAGTTTGACCATGAATCAAAGTTGTTGACGTACTCGTTGTGAGTGATCTCTTTTCACTGGATTTCTTTCATCAATTTCACCGGATGTGCGAAAGTTTTATTATACGCTATTTTATTGTTTTGAATGTATATGACATAAGAATATAGAAGGAAGTGACAAAGGAACAAATGAATTGATTAAAACACTTTAAACCGTTCTCTTCCATTTCTCCTTTCCACCCCCCACAAAACTACGATGTTGCCATGGAAATGTTTAAAAATCGATCATTGTTCCTTTTTCCCAACGAAAGCGAGTATCTTCTAAAAGGATAGGAAAATATTATTCAACCTTCTTCAATGGCAGAAATGAAATTCGTTATTGCACGTAATGGTGGGTCCAGTGTTGTCCTTGTTTAGTTACACCCGTTGGCAAAATCTTCACTGACACTGAAGCTAAGGGGACACGAGCAACAGTTTTCATGCATTTGTTGCTCGTGTTCCCATAGTATATTTGTTTGTTGCTGCAAAAAATTTCACCCATAAAAATGTTGCAGCAACAAATTTTTCATGTTGCAAATGCGTTTTGTTAAGTGTTGCTGGTGTCCCCACATTTGCAACATGCTTTAGGGGCTGTTCATATGGAGGTGAGCTGGCCTGGTTAACCGGGCTGGCTCACTTGAATGAGATGAAGTTCACCCAGCATTCATATGGCTTTTTTCATCCCACTTAACCGGGCTGGAGAATGTTTTTTAAATCACGTAAACAATAATTCGAATTTTGACGCGTGCGCACTTGTCTAAAATCTATCCCACCAAACCGGGCTGGTCTGTTCATATGAACAAATTTCATCTCACCTAGGTGAGATCCCGGTCAAATGAAATGAGATCTCACTTAAGTGAGCCAGCCCGCTTTTCATATGAACACAATTAATTTTTATAAAGATTTCTTAATAACAGTGAGATCTCTGCTAAGTGAGCTAGCCCGGCTAACCGGGCCAGCTCACCTCCATATGAACAGCCCCTTAATACAAAACTATTATTTCAATCCAATGATATTGGTTTATTTTCGCTGACATGTCAAAACAAGTCCGCTTCGGTAATCATAACAACATTGCTTCTGACGAGAGCACGCAGCTTTTTGTTGCAAGAAACTCAGCATAGGCGACACTACGGGCGACTGCAACAATCATTTTTTTGCTTTTTGTTGTACGCTTTGTTGATAATGAACAGCTACTCGTTCCCAGATTATTTTTCAATTGTTCTATTTCTACTGACATCAGCATAGTTCAACCCTCAGCTATACATATAACGGTCCATTATCTGTAAGATCAAGAAACATTACCAGTCTAAACTTAGCGAATAGACCTCTTCCGAGTAATTGATATATTGGGTTACAATTAGTACCTTTGTGACAGCGAAGAAACTGCTGAACCAACCGACATAGTGGTGATATTAATTTATGCAACATCTCATTTATCTCTTTTTCCCCATTTTTGTTAGTTATAAATTAATCTCGTGATAAACTTTAATCACCTTCACACACACATGCACGCTAACACTGTTTGAAGAGTACCCTTCAGATATATTGTGCAGCGATGGTGCAGTGGTTAGTACCTTTGAGTGCGACCCCTGCGACTCGTGTTCGAGTCCAGTCATATGGTATCTCGATACCCCACTCCGATGCGCTTTAAAAGCAGCGTATCAGCCCATTAGGAGTCATCAACTGACTGCACACTGGCCTTCATGTAAGTTAGAGCAATGCTATACGTATCTCTGGCGGTAAGTCAACTACTAGTTGCAAGTCGGTGGCGGAAGAACGTTGTGAGGCCTTGTGAGAAGAGAGCCTAGGGCATATAAATGCTAGTGAAGAAAGATTCTAAAGTACCGCCTGGAATTCTAGTTGATCAGCATCTCAACTGAAATGATATCCTTAAAATAACTGAAGATCCGGTACGCTTATAATCTTTAAATAGGAAAAAACTTTGAAACATCATTTATCAATTCCAAATTGGACTATGGTAACGCAACAATGTTCCTTACCAGTGGTTAAAATCGTAAAAAGTCACTGCGAAGAAGTGTATTTTTTATTGAAATGGCTTTTGCAGAGATTTAAGTCTAGAGAAGCCGTATAACGAGAACCTGTTTGTCACCTATGAAGATAATTCGATTCCAAAATCTCCGTTATCAAGTCGTCGAGTCGTTTTAGATGTTGATTCGTGACGTCATTAATCGTTTTAGAAGTTAACGCGGTTCACAATAAGTCGACATTCAAGTCATCAAGTCGTTTTAGATGAACACTCGTTTTTCAATTTGAGGCCCTTTAGAAGATTAGCCGTTTTAGATGTTTAGTCGGTTCAGAAAGAGGCAGTGCAACCTCGTTACTAGTTTCTCAGTCTATTTTCTCAGTCTAGTTTACACGAGGACAAAAGTTTGTGTCATATTTACATTTACAGTCATGCTGAACGAAAGTGAGGACTTAACCCCTTAAGTCCTCACTTTCGTTCAGGAGGCCATGAGTTTCAAGTCATGTCATTCACTATAATAGTAGGAATACTAGAAAATCGACCAAATCGATAAAAGCAAAATAAAATGTAAAGTCCAGGATCGTTTTCCAATTGTCGAAGTTAAAAATGATTTTAGAGATCAAAATGTCAAGAATCTGAGCAAGCCTTAAAAAACATGTTTCCTATATACAATAAAAAATACGTATAATTAGTTTTCATCAAGTTGATGGACCATGGGTTAGCTGGATTTGCAGAGACAACTCTCGAATCCTTTTATAGAAAGGAAACACAAAAGGCAGAATGGAGGATTTAAGATTGTTTATCGTCGATTTGACATACTATGATCGGTTTGAAAGGTAGCCAGGAGATTCAGTAGAAAAGAAATAATTCTGAAATGTAGAGGTTCTGGAAAATTATTCTACTAAAGACAAATGTATCAAAGTCACCAAAAATTCTTATCTTTATCCCATTTGTTCATGACTTTGAGTACATCGCAGCGTAGTTTTAGGAGGCCAAAAAAGAAACAAACACGAGCAGATTTCCAACTGTATTGTTATTAGCGGGATTCGGAAAAATCATGTTTCGTTTACACAAAACTATTTTTCTATAGATTTGTAAGGAATTGTATACAACTTAGTAGAGTTGTTCGTGAATTTTTCCCTACAAAGTCATTAGAAACTTCACATCAACACTTGAAATAAGCGTGCAAAGTAATGATGTTTCTTTTGATACAACAGAAGGCTTTAAATCTCTCAAGTACCGTTTTAGTAGAACAGTTTTAAAAAAATTCTCACAAGTCATTTATTTTTTTCGTGTAACAGGCTCATCGAGTTTACGAATCTCCCTAATGTTGTTAAGTGATTCCAAAATGGCGACTGAAATTCGCGTAATAAATACAGAGACTGACTTGCAAATCGTGTTTACAAAGACTGGAATGGTTGCATCATCACACATATCATCATTTCGTGTACATTTTTTTTTTTTTTTTTTTTTTTTTTTTTTTTGCTGACTAAAACACAGATTTTAAAGAGCGAAAACTTAAGATGTTATTATACAATCATTGAGGTAAATTGCGTAAGACGGGAACAACTAAAAAATCATTTTACATCAGCAATTATTATTCCATGATGGTTCGTGAGTAAAATTTTATAATATGCCGTACAAGAAGCTTTGTATGTTGCAGTAATGGAACTGTAAGTTCCCATGTAAAAGTTGACAAGAAAAAAAATGTTATGAGTCCCACTTTTTTTGCAAACGTCATAATCTCCATGACGAAATTGTACAATAACGAGACATGAAAAGTGCAAGGTCATCAAAATATTCCGTTCACAGGACGTGTTATTTATAAGTCCATGGTAATTATTGAAAAGTTTCCTTGATTTATTAGTTGTAATCTATTTGAGAAAAACATTCAAAAACATACTCATTATCGATTTTTTGCGTTTCCTGGCCAACCCTTTAAATATCTCTGTTTATCCAACATTTTCAATCTAAAAACATCAGTGTCTGGACTTATAACTATTGGTAGTTCTTGCAACTAAAAGATATTGGGAATGGGCTGTGTTGGACTTATCGCTACAATTTCTATATACTGTTTTCTTCAAAGCTTTTGCAGTGCTGCTATCAGTTTTGACACTTGTGAGGACGACTCAGACTGTGGAGGATGTAGCTGTAAATATATATTCTTGAACTATTTCTGTTTCCCTGCTAAGTGGCAATGGACTGATGATAGCTTGCAGTTTGCGTTGGATACTGGAAGTAAGGAATTCATCAGGGCGTATGAAGAGTGGAGAGAACAAAATCCAGGAGAAACGCCAAGTTGGACCGACCAAGAAGCAGTATTAAGAGATTCATTTGCTTGAAAGTTAGCAATTAAACGATATTATAGAACCTTATATATTTATCAAATGATTATGGCTTATTGATGGTAGTTCTTAACTTGTAAAATCCGCTAAATAAATATGAGATATTATACTACAAACTTTTTGTTCTCTTTGAAATAATTTTACAACAATCCCAGAAAAAATATACAAGAGATTTTTGAAACAAAGAGGTAAGAAAGATATGGCTAAGATTTCCTTCGGTACACACATGTATGTATCATTAACATTGTTCCAATATAATTATCGTGTGCTTAGATGCTTTTCGATTTGCCATTTGAAACTATATATTTGAATCTATATATTTAAAATCGCTCTTTTCCGATTAACGGAATTTATTCGGATTTTTTTTTTTTTTTTTTTTTTTTAGACGCACTTCAACAGTGAAGTCAGACATTATAATAGTTCTTTCAGTTTACAGTTCAGTTTTTAAGTGTCGATACTAATCACACGTTTTTATTTCCTATTTTCGATGAGTACATTGTCGTCCACTAATTTGGACTGAGCTAGTCTCTGATTTGGGTGAGGTTTTAAGAATTTGAAATAAACAAACCAATACATTTGTTTACTATAGTAATTGCACGTGTAATTGTTTCGGAAAATGCTAATTATTTTAATGTATTTGTTTTTTAGCGTTTTAAACTGTTCTCCTAAATATACGCTTAATCGTATTTTCAATTGTTTTTCAGAACGAAATGGGTGGAAGGGGTGGGGCTCAGGATTGAGGTTTGAGTGAACACACTATCGTATAAGAAAGAGCTGTCGATATTTTCAACTTTCTTAAAGGAGAGTGTAACTCTCTTCGAAACATGAGAGGTTTTGTTTAACAGGAGGAAGGTTGAGTTTCCTTTAAGTATTTGCGCATTCTGACGTGACGAAATTTTGACATTTGTGATGAAATACGACCAACATATAATCCAATCTTTGATTATCTAAAGAATATTTCAGAGTAGTATCCGTCTCGCTATTGTTTCATGTTTTCGGTAAGTTAAGATAAAACACTATTCTCTCTAAAATTTCCCCTTGTTGATATTAGAGACCTTACGAAACTACGACGGCAACGTGGACGACGACGTGAGGCAAACAAAAGATTCACTTTACTCCATAGATTTGCTTTAGAATGGAAGTCATTTCACATTATACTGTTGGGAAATATTTTTAATTTTACTACAGTCGACTCTCCCTAAAGCGGACACTCTATAAAGCGGACACCTCCATAAAGCGGACACATTTTCTCGGAACGAATTGAAGTTTTCCTTTAAAAATACTTTCTATAAAGCGGACACTTCCATAAAGCGGACACTTTTTGCTGGAACGAATGGTGTCCGCTTTAGAGAGAGTTGACTGTAATATCATTATTAGAAAAGTAATATTTTAAAGTCGTACTGAAAACGAAGATGTGAGAATAGCAGTACTTCCGATAAATTTTCCTTGGTTCCTTCACGATTCTGTCTCTCAAAGTTCAAAAAACAAACTTCAAAGGCATTATAAATAAACTTCTTAACCCAAGTGTATAGTTTCTGCTCTTTTGTGATTCATTGAAGATGGATGAATATCTTGTACGTCGTCGTCCACGTTGCCGTCGTACTTTCGTAAGTTCCCTATTGTTTCAACTTATAACTTTTTGTAACATTTGTTTCAGTTGATTAATGATGAAAAGTGTATGAACACGAAAATGGTAGTACTATAAGTTTAAGTCTTTTTTCCTCGTCCATGATAGCTACTAAACCTCTAACTGTGAACAAAACTTTAATGGTTTCCAATGGTTAGACATTTAAACTGCTAAAGAAAGCATTTTGGGAAAATTTCATGGTTCATCTCGTGTGCTGCCACAAAACATCACTATGTGCCGCTGCATTTCCACAATTAAGATATTAACTGGCCCAACACTCTCTAAGCAGCTTGAAAATATTTATACCTTTACACGCTTTTTTTATGTAAGAACTAGTAAAATCTTACCTAAGGTAGCCGTTCTTATTTTTCGAGCCTTTTTCAGTCTGAATTGTTCTTATTTTGTTCTTCCCTTTAAGAAAACAGTTTCACATTTCAGCTTTATTTTGCTCTTATTTATGGGACTTCCAGTCAAATATAAAATAAATGTTTTAGAAACAGCTTTGCTACAAGTTTTATTTTTGTTTCCATTTTGGCGATTTGAATGAGTTTATTACTAGCTATTATTGTGCCTGGACACACTCAGTCTGTTTTCCAGGTGAGACCACGGCTAAGGTTGAAGGCTACGAAGTATTTGACACTCTCATGAATGACACGAACCCAATCAAGGGCCTGTGCTCTCCACCCAATTTTTCTCACATGACATGGGTCGACCCGACGCTGTGGTACATTCACTCGCAAATGGTGAATCTCCGCCAAGGAGAATTGAACCCCTGAATGGCTGCACGTCGCGCCATCAATCTCACATATTATAGGTAAGAACCAATCATAAGTGAAAACAATAATACTTCTAAACCATTTAAAGTAGCTTGAGATAAAATTGTAAGAGAATTCATATCCTGGACTGTTCCTATTTTGCTAGAAAATAAATGGTTGTCTTTTATCCTTATATCTATCTATGGCGAATAATTTTTTACATATATCAAGCGCAAAGATTGGCTATATTTAAAAAATGCCTCAATTTTTCCTTCAAGTTTGTCAAAAACTAAAAACGAGCCGAAGTATCTCAGTAATGTTGTCACACCTTTACCCTTACATCCTGACATATTTTACAAGTCAATATTGTTTACTCTTGCTACTATCACACATGTTCTTAAATCACATCATCAATCCGCCATTAATGTACAGCAGAACTTCCTCTTCACAATTATTTCTGACCGTAACGGATATGATTTCAAAATCTATACATGTGTTGGGTTTTCTAGACGTTCTTTAACTTACACGGGATGGAATAAACATACTTCATACTTCTTCCGTCAAACGCGTTAAGTGCAACGTGGCACCATTCATAAATGGACTACAAACTACTTTCTTATACTAAACAACGGAAAATGTTGAGTAAGTGGGTATCAAACTATTACCTGGTCCTGAAACATCCCATGGGCAAATTTGTTGGAAGTCACTGCGAAGGAGTGCATTTCTATAGAAACTTACATACTATTTCGATAAAAGTGCACTTCAACGCGGTGATCTTTTTACAATTTATCCCGCTGGGATCTGACAACAGTGTGAGTCTTAAATTCAGGATCTGAAATTGATGTTTGATTTAGAGATTAAAGCATTTCTGCATCACAAAGCCAAAATGAGAATCTGGAGATACTCTCCACGGCAATTCATCAGCAATTATCGGTAACATTCTCGGTTACCCGATTAATTAAATCTAACCAAATCGTTTCAATGTACTTTCTGATACTTTTTTAAATATGACATAAAATTTTGAAACGCATAAATCTTTGTCAAATTCTATCATTCAGGAAAGACGAAAATGCTCTTAAAGAATATAAATTATTCCCAAGTTTCTTTCATCAAAACAAACAATTATCGTTTCGCAATCATATTTATAAAATAACTCTAGGTCTGATTTTTTTTAATACTTAGCCATTGTAATATATGGATATACCATTATTATTATTATTATTATTACTTAGCCTGAAATCCTGTGTACAAGAGACGTAGCCAAAATTTACTCACCTAAAGTAGAACAAAATAAACGTCCAGATACAAATACAGATACAAACCTTATCAAATGGATTCGATGAAACCCTCTACGCCTGAAGATGTTAAATTCTTATTAGTCATCGAAGACTTTTTGATACAGAATTGACAAGACCCGTGAAATCGTTACAGCCTTTCAAAAGTTGAACAGATCGTGGCGTGTTCGTGTCAATTAAGTCTCACCTCTTGAGTAAACATCTCCTCGTATCTATTGTTCATGATCGCCAAAAACAAGAAGAAGAAGAACAACAACAACAAAAGTTGTACCAACAAAAAGATTTCATATGAGGATAACATGGAACTTTGATTCTGTGTTACTATCAGTGAGACTTTGTGAATATGTCATTAACATCTACTTTCTATTTGTTTTTGCCATAGGCATAGTAGTTTCACGAGATAGGCGAAAGTCAGTTTTCGATTTTGTTCATCATCATCTTCCAACTTTTCGTGTTGCTGTTACACGGTGGTATACAATTATTAGCTGATTTTGCTTTTTTTTCCGTTTCAAAGCATGGTACCGTAGGTGGGAGAAAGAATGTTTTTTCGGGTTTTTTTCTTATTTATTATTATATACTATGTTATTTAGGAAGGTAGTATACTTAAATTGCTTAGACATTTTTCATATTACTTTTGTGTTTTTTAGTGAAGGGAATGACAAGGATTTTGAAGCACAGCTTGAAATCTGAAATTGTGCCAACCATGCATTTTATTATGATGTTTTTAGCTATAAAGCTTGACTAGTTTTTATTTTGAATCAAAGCTTGAAACGCTTGAAATGATTTCTAGTGGATTTTTCGCTTTAATTTTTTTTTTGAAAAAGTTTTTTTTTTTCTCTTTTGGTTTTTACAGAATTTTTTTAACAAATCTTAATCTTATTTTGCTTATAAAATATACGTATCCATGGTTGCAGTTCACACATTTCTTCTGTTTGTAGCAATACTTTCTGATATTACTTAGCCTTATTTGCACTTTTTAAAAAGTATACTCTCACAACTCAATCTACCATTTTGCGTGACAGACAAACAAACAAACAGACAGACAGAGAATCGGGTATTAATATATAGATTAGCATGAGTGTGACTAATGCCTAAGTGATAGCAAAAAGTAACAAAAACGTTTTATGCAGATTTTCAGCTGTGTAAGTAGATCTATTTGGTTTGCATATTCCAAATTAGTGTAGCCACCGCAACACTATGCCACAAGATTACACTACTCATTCAACAATTCGTTGTATTGTGAAACTTAAATACTTTCACTTAAAAATATATGATCTTCGGCACGCGCTTTCTTTACTGCATACAGACACTTTGATCTCGCGATTTATATTTGAAATGTACGATGGCCCTGAAAACTTTTTTTTCGGTTGCGCACGTAGAAAAAAGAAAAAATTTTATGCGCGCACAAAAGTTATTACGCGCGCACAAATATTATTACGCGCATACAAAAATTATTACGCACAAAATGTATTTTTAATGCGCACATGTAAATATAGTGCATCTGGTCTGGGTTTTATAACTCATTTCATGGTGGCAAGCCACATGATGGTGAAATCCTACCTGAAGCAGCTACTCGCCACGACTCCGGCGCATGCAATACTCATATATACTGTATACAACAGAATCAGTTTCTTCTAACAAAACGTGTGTTTACATACAACTCTTACCAATAAACGTGACTAGTCTCTCTAGCTGGCTCTCGTCGACTCTCTCGTCCCCCTCATCCAAATTGTCTATAACTTTACTACCGAATGTTTATAAAATGCAAATCGCAATATTCTTTTTATAACTTAATATATATACTACATACTTAATATACTATATATTCAAATTATCTTTGACTCTAAGACTATCATCTTCGTAAATTGTTCTTGTCTTTAAATGAATATCCATACACACTTGCTCGATGGGGGAGGGTATAATATTCTATATTTTTCCCCTCTCTATAAAGGAACATATCATGCCCCCACCTTCTAACCTGAAATGAACCCTTATGGAGAGGTTCTCCTGTCCTGAATTCTTCATCGAAAGGGATTGTTCACAAATGACGTCAACCATTTTTTCAAGATTTTTGACTTTTTCAACTTCAGCATAACCCCCCTCCCCCCCTAACAGTTGACGTCATTTGTGAACAATCCCAAAAGTAAAGGCCTTATTGTTAGTAATGACAAAAACTTGTCTATGGTAATATTTAAGTCAAGTCGAGACAAAGCCCTCTTTAAAGTTGACAAGCTTACTTAAATATCATGATGAACTGCCAGAAAAGATAAAATTTCTATATGATGATAACCCTGGGAAAAGTAGCGGTTTATCAAGGGGCATTTTTATTTAAAGCTACATGCTAGTTTATACAGGGATTTATATATTTTCGTGAAAAAGTAAGTTTGAAGTATTCTTACTTTACGTCGATTATTCAATCTTGAGAAAGGGACTGGGAAAGAACTCTTTTAAATAAATTACCAAAAACTGTTACACACAACTCAGGAATTATTCAGGGGTAGTCGAGGAAATTTGACATATTTACAACAGATAGCTAAGACGTGCAATTAAACATTTAACCTCATTTAGGCAAAATCGTCAAAAGTCACTGCAACAAAGAGCACTTTCATTGAAATATTTTTATCTATAGAAAAGTTCTCCTTTGCAGTGATTTTTCAACAATTTTGTCATTGGGACGTTGAAACGGAATTCTGATTAACTATACACACCGTTCTTTTTTTGGTTTTTTTTTTGTTTGGTTCTTCCTTTGTGGTATATTCTCATCTTTTTCTACTGAAGATTTTCAGCACCAGAAGTATAACCAACTCTACGATGGAGAGTACCGAAGCACCCATAAGTAACCCTAAAAAACCTCCTGATTCACACAGCAAGTTTATAAGGCTATACACCTCCTTTTCTTCCACTATGTAATAGGAGTGGGGTTGTTGGTATCTTCTTCGTAACGTTATTCCATTTTTTGTGGAGGCGCCGATGTTACGAACTATAGAAGCTGAAACCTCATATTGTGTCTCTGTGCAAGGGGGCGGACAGTCCTCAAAGTATAACTTCTCCCATTCTGTTCTCAGGCAATCTCTGACAGTTCTTTCAGGCAGGGTTTTATTAAAATACTCTTTGTACACATCCATGAAAGGCTTACAAATATCAAAGGTATCACCGCATTTCTTTAGGCCCTGTATACACTTCATCGATGTCAAACATCCCCAACGAGTGTAGTTACCAGGAAAAACATCGGGATGTTTCTGGTCGGTACAGTTCGATTTGAAAGGATATTTTTTCCGTTTGATTACTGTTTTATCGAGCATTAATTCATAGTTGTATCCTCCAGATATCAGCATAGTGTTCTCTTGTACTTGGCCGAACGTGTATGGATCGTGTATGATTATTTCTAAATTTCCACGCTCTAATCTTGAAACGTTTGGTGTAATTTGTAGTTCGTTGTAACCGTCATCAATATACGACTTGTCGTCTTTGTTCCATGTGACGCAATTACCATCCTGAGATAAGAGGCTCAGCGCTAAGGATTTGCATTTGTAACCAACAAAGCACGATACCGACATAAAATAACTATGCCAATTTTTAACTGCGCTGATTGCATTTGTATATATCGGAAAAATTATTTTTAAGAAAAAGCAGGGCCTGACTAATGTTGCTGGGTCATCAAGTGGATACATACGGTGTCCTTCACAATAGCGGAATTTGTTGACGCGATTTCGACAAATGGTTATTGCTGGGAAATAATGTCGTTGTACTGTTTCCTTCAACACGTCCATATATACTCCTTTAGCTTGATAGTTCATCACTCGATTGTGTATGACGTAAGAGATCAGACAGGTGCTACCTAACAACAATAACAACCAAACGCTGGATTCGTATTTCCCCGCGGTTAATATTCGTGTAAAACCATGGATAGTAATGCTTTGCGCGTACTCTTCTGTTTTAGCTTTAAGCTTTCCAACTTTCACTGACGTCATTTTTGCGTTTAACTATGTGGATTGTAAAAATAACAAAACAAATACTTGCCAAGTTATGAAAAGTACCTAGGTGCAAGGTTGGTAGTTTGTTTATTGAGTCTTAGGAGCCCAAACTTGAGAATATTTCAAAAATATGTTTGGCCATCCTTTGGCCATGACGTTTTTCTCATTTCATGATGTCTCGTAAAAGAAACAAGTGGTTCTTATGAGTACATGGGTGGTTATTTTCCCACACAAACTTATTTGCATTTTTGTGTGTTTCTGTTGCTTTGGACTTTGGACGCACGGTCTACATAAGGAAGTTATTTCAAATCATAATGAAAAATCATAGTTGAAATAACAACATCGTCTAATATTTTTTCCCTTGTATTCGCATCTAGAGACACCACGTTGTGTGAGAATTCCAGGAGAGAATTTTCTCTAACACCCGGAGGAGGAGGAGCTCAAGGGTGTTTCAATACAGTACCACCAGATGTACAGAATATCAAAATGATACATGCAGACAAAAGTGGGAAAAATAGAATTTTAGCAGAAAAAAAACATAAGGAATTTTATTAAGGAACTTTAAGGCTGATACTCTCTTAAAAATAATAAGGAACACCAGGCTCAGAGCGAAAATCAAGTTTTCTTATAAAAAACGTAAACGTTGTTTACCTTTCATGCCGCTTTTACTTTTGTCTTTTCGTTTAGTTCTTCTTTTCGTTTCTACGCTATTTTCGTTATTTATGACTTTAAACAACAGGTGAGAAATACGATTTAATTTTCCACCTGTGTGTATTACAATGGAATTACACCCTATGATTTTCTTTCATTTCTTGTAATTAAAAAGTGGCCAAATTCAAAATAAATAAATAAATAAATAAGTACTTGGGAGCGAATATTCTAGGGAACAATTAGTTATATTACGAAAAACGTCTCTAGTGAAGACTAGAACAGTCATGAAATAAACTACAATGTTCAACGTGTCATCGAGTCACTTAGTCACTTAGTCTAGTGACTCTACCGTTATTCTAATAACACCAGTCTGCAAAAATGTTATAGTGTGCACTTACAAAACCTCCCTCGTGCATCGTGTCTTCAAACATTACATATATTTCGCTCCCAGTCGACTGGCTTCCTTGTTCAGAATAAATCTGTTTTCATTACTCGATTTACCACTTTAGAAATTAAATTATTCGAAAGCTTTCAATTTACTAATCGAGATGGGACTGCTTAAAAACAGATACCATGAAACAAGTGAAACGTCAGTGCTACTCAAATGATCAGGAAATTTTAAAAACTCGTATTACATCTGCTGGATTCAAGAACTGGGTTTCTCCCAGTTAATGACACCACAGCAGACAAAAAAGGAATTGCAAAGGTTCAAAATACATTCATTTTTGTATATAGCTTATTAGTAGTTAAAACAATTTCACATTCACAGTCTTTCTTGAAGTAAAGTGTTCCTGAATGAAGGTTTTTGGTGCTTGATCTGAGAGCCATCTTTGAACCAAAACAAATACCCATAAAAAACAGACACCATATCAAATTATGCACCATCTACTTCATATACCTTAATACTACCAATACATATTCAACAAACCCTCTGAAAATTTTTTTTTGTGATATATTTCAGCAATTAGTCAGTATACCCTCTGGGAAATTCAGTTTGTACTGTGCTCGCTTTGCTGATCCTGTACTCTTCCCCACGTGAGTAGAATTTAAAAAAATAATTTTAAAAGTGAAAGTAATGACTTGTGTCTGCAATGACATTCGGTCAGCGGTCTCTAACCGTATTAAATAAATATGCTTTTTATTACATAATCATCCAGAAAAAAACAAATAAAAGCAATCTCTCTTCCAGTCCACTACTCCTCCATCTTTAACGGCTTTTTCAGAGAAAATGTTCGCACATGCGCATAATAACTTGCCGCACACAAATGAACGTGAGTCTTTTTTTCCGTACCATGAAATTTTTTTTTTTTTTTTTTTAAAAATTATACAATTTTTTTTTTTTTTTTTTTTTTTTTTTTTTTTTTTTAATGAAAAGAAGGTAACAGAACTTGGTACTACGAATTTTACGGGAAGATTTGGCGTGTCATTCGCTTCCGTGTCAAAGTGAAAAAAATGATAAATAGATACAGATATCATGATATTGCTAATACTGGAGGCAATAAATTAAAATGAAAGTCATTAAAAAAAAGGAGCACGTTAACATCCTCGAACCCAGGGTTTCGAGGTTGTAGCACCTTATTTCTTTTTGTAGTTTCGGCGCTGCATATTTAATTTTTTTTTCGTGCCACCGTTACGAGAAATTGTAAACACTTTATTTATTATGATAGCCACACGTATTGATTGGAATAAACACATAATCGTCTTTCATGACAACATTATCTCTTCCACACACCAGACACACCTGTGCTATTATTGAATGTTGTGAAGTTCTTGTTTTATGGTTGATAGTAAGGATTTTTGTAAGTGAAAAGATATTTGATTCAAGAAGCAGAGTTCTTGTTTTCATGTCATGACACCATGCATGAGTTGGGTGCGTTTTTGGGTTTGAGTTGAGTGCGTTTTGCATTGGAAAGGTATTTTTTATTAGAAAATGATACTTAAAGAAAAAAAATAAACAGGAATGTTAATGCTAAAAAAAAAGGATATAAGCAATGATGCATGGTAAATAGAGAGGGATGATGTCAATTTTTCTTGTGTGAACATCCCAATTCTTTTTCGTTCCAGAAGTATGAAGATTGTTACTGTGTACATTCTCATTGATCCTTTTTTTCAATAAAGCTTGAAAAATTAAGCAACCATAGTTTACCATATTAAGTATATATACAGAATTTTTCTTTCAAAACAAAACTTACTAGGTATCTTCGGAAAAGTTGCATGAAAAGACAGTTCAGTTAGGACCACTCGACCAGAATTCGTCGCTAAAATAATCGTGATTTATTATAAAGAATTGCCTCGATAATTTTATTTTACTCTCTTATTTGAATACATCCGATTGAATGATGACGATCTAGCATAGCAACCGCATAGAAACATAGCTCTAGGGAAAATTCGACACGGTAAATTTTGTTTATTTTTGGGGTGGTGAAACTTTATGCAAAAACAAAACTTTTTACCGTGTCAAAATTTCCCTTTCGGCTTAGTTCTTCAGAAAATGAAGAAAGAAGAAAACGAACAATTTCTACATCTTCGGAGGAGTGCCACTTTTCTAGCGATACATTAGCGTCAGTTTCAATAATGGTCGTAAAATTAAATTGCGCTATTGTGTGGCGTATCGGCAAAACGATTATTAAGATCATTAACATAACAATACCAAACATTGCAATAATAAATTTTCGGGAAGCATTCGGAATGAATAACAGGGACGTATCCAGCCTAAATTTGGGCATAGCGTTTTTGTTTAGTGACTTAAACGTATGAGCTGGGGGGTCTGGGGGGGCGCTGTAAGCCCGCCCCAGTGGGGTACGGGGCGAAGCCCGAGAAAATTTGAAAATATGAGCTCTGAATGGCGCTGAAGAATGGGTACAAAGACACTTGGTAGCGAGGCAAAATCTCTTGGTTACAGAGAAATTCTAATAAAATTATCACAAAATAATTTATGAAAGCAGAAAAAAGTTCAACTTGATAAACTTTCTTCGTGAGGAATCCTTCGTGAGTGAATCGCTCCTTCTTGAAGTAGCCTCGTTTCAATTTTTAAAGCAAATTAGCGGACCACAAATCTGTTG
Source organism: Turritopsis dohrnii (assembly GCA_027922465.2). Classification (NCBI taxonomy): domain Eukaryota; kingdom Metazoa; phylum Cnidaria; class Hydrozoa; order Anthoathecata; family Oceaniidae; genus Turritopsis; species Turritopsis dohrnii. The sequence continues at coordinate 8,607 of BQMF02000216.1, read as the reverse complement.
TCAGTGAGTCCATACATGCGAAAATCAGGACCGAAAATAGGTTCTACTTAAAGTAGTGGATTGATCAATTTTATCCACTATGACCGTAATGCCGATTTTGGTTTCTGACGTTCTGCATTTTTTATGCATCTCTACCCATACGAAAGCAAGTTGATAGCACTCCGAGCGAGGTGATGATCTTGCACGTTCTGGTGATTTTGTGGATCTTCTAATACAGTTTAAAAAAAGAAGTACAGTGGAACCTCTATTAACGGTCACCTCCATACATCGGTCCACCTCCTGATAAGCGGCCAGAAAAGAAAGTCCTGCCGAATTTATGGTCAAACTCTTATAAAAAACCTCCATACATTGTTACTTTATTTACAATAATTATTTACAAAAATAAAGTCAAGTCAAGGAGCCTTATCTATTGTAGATGATTTGAACAACTTTTGTGAAACATTAGGTGGTGCTGACTTAGTAAGTGCTTTGAATCTTGTCACACAACGACTTGAAGCACTTAGGCTCAATAATGTTGTGTTTATTTTGATCATGATCATTCTTTATAACCCTCCCGTCCTGACCAGCCTTTTTGATAAAAAAAGTATATTCATATAAAAACCTCCATACATCGGTCACCTCTAATGCAACGGCCACTAAGCTGGGTCCCCCAAAGTGGCCGCTATTAGAGGTTCCACTGTATTTCTAAAGTAACAAATAAAAGTTTTTGGGCGCATTATTTTGGGCGCCCATAGCGTTCAAACGCTATCAAATTGTCCCTGGATAGGTCCCTGAATAATTCAAACGAACGAATGGTTATTACATGCTTCACCAGAACATATATATTTCGTAATAACACGCTCAGTGTCCTCCTTTTAACGTAAACGTGTTCTAGAAATGTTTGGTAGTATATATATCGCTTGAAAAATTGCTTGACCAACTAACTCCGAGGGTGGTGCGATCGCACCCAAGGCAACCCGCGAGTTACGCCACTGCCTACTTATTTTGGGGATCTGGAAACGAAGTTATTCAATCTGAATGCGAAAATAACACAAAAAGTCACGAGCACCCTTCACCCTTCAAAGAAATGGCTGCAAATCAGTGAAATGTTTTTTGTGAAAATATTTAAAAGTCGCCAGCATATAAAGTCGTGAATCCTAAAAAAGCAAAATGTCGCGAAAGTCGCGAGAATATTTGCGTTCCCGATCTTTTGTGCCTCTAATACTATGATGAACTTCGTCTGTATCTCGACGAATTCTATTCACATATTCTCGGGCTTCATAGAAAAAACACAAATAATTTGTTCTGGACAATTTATTTATATCAACGTGAATGTACAAAGTAAAGAGTCCTAAGTTACAAATTAAATCAGATTGATAATTACTTCTTTCACGATTTTACAATACATTTCTCAATCTTGTATTCTCAAATCAGTAGAAAACGTTGTGAAATGCACTTCGTCGTGTGGCTGTCATAAAGTAGTATGAAACGCTTTTTATCCGCAAGTTTTGGTCGAGTGGTCCTAACTGCAGTTAACTTCAATCTGTTGTTTGATAAATAGCATGGTACCATGAGTTCGGGCGAGATTCAACTCTGTGGCGTGGGGCGAGATTCAACATGCCAAAATCAAGCTGCATCTGGTAAATAATTTAAATACATTACATTTTTAAAAGTAAACCAAGTTATACAACACAAAAAAGATTTAAATCAATCAAAACATTCATGAATGATTACCAAGAGAGACTCTGGCTATTAAAATGTCATGATCCATTTAAGCTATTCTCGTTGTGTAACGGGCTTTAAATGTGTTGACGTCAAAATAACCGCGCAGAACTAAAAATGCGTTTTCCAATGGGAATGTTGTTTTAGTTTCTCTGTGAGAAAAATGTTTTCATAAATTTCATTGCGGCTCGTTAGATTTTGATATACGATTTAAGGTAAAAGTTGTTATAAGAAATAGTTTAAAATTTTAGGTTTTGACATCAGGTTAGTATAGTATTTCATAAATGGTCAGGGGGGTTTTTTTTGTGAATCACAACAACACACGCGGCTGCTTGAAAATGAAAGTGAATGCATGGTTTCTACATTGCAAATCGGTTAAGTTGAACCTATTAGGATGAGATAGTCTAGTCATAGTCAGAGCCATTGCGAAAAATGTTGTAGATTGCTTTTAAATTTTCAAATTTCACCGTATTTTACCCCCTGTAGAAAACATGAAAAATACTCCAAAAGAAGTTATTTTTGTTTCATTACACATTTTTTTTTATAAGCAACCTCGATTTTGGGCTCAGGGCTGGAGTTGCTAAGCATTTTTAAGAATCTAGGGCTAAAGGTTGCTTAAAAATTTTTCAAGCAATAAATCGAAGAAAAACACATTTGAGCTATTTTATGTGTTTAATTTTTCTTCATTACATGACACATACACTTCTTCATTATTCTCTAAAGAATTGTTTTGTTTGTTGTATACCGTAATTGTTAATTGTCCATATATATGTTGATTTTTCTGGTTGTTTTTGTGTTTTATTTACCAAAATGCTTACAATGCACAAATTGACTCATTCTACCCATCTATCACTGGTAACTTTAGTCTGTCTTGATGGACAAAAAGAAATTTTATAAAGGTTTACAAGGCTCCCTTTAAACTTATGTGAATTTTTTTTGATTTTGTAGATTAAAAAAAGTTGTTATGAAGATTTCAGGGCTTAGGGTTGGTAAGCAAGTTGCTTATTTTTTTGGCCATTTTGAGGGCTGAGCCCTTAGCAACTTGGTTGCTTACAAAAAAAAATGTGTAACGGGGGCCACTGAAGAAGATTTTCCATCTTTCGAATTCATTGTCCAGCGGTGAATCTTTTCAACTGAGTAGCAATGGGAATTGATGGAGTGTATACAATGTGCACTTTTAAATCTTTGCACGAAACCCTTTACACATTAATGGCACAGTCATCAATTCTCTCCATCATTGCGTTCTTTACATCTCAGCTCACGACGACACACACACGGTAAGACCCACCGGTAAGCTTTGTGGGTGCACTAGTTTGGACGGAAAGGTGTTTTAGGGGATGATATTGCTTAGTGAAAAACGTCTTTGAGAAATAAATTTTGCACAGTGATCAATCATCTCCTTCAGTTTGTTTCACTACATAGCTTCCGGTCACGCACCCCAAAATACGACCCGTGCAATAGTATAATAAGGTAACCACGCTTGAAAGAGGGAAAAGATGGCTGGGCGGACATCACTTCGTGGAAACCGTCTTTGACGTCTTTAAAAATAAACGTGCACGTCTGTACGATGTCTTTTAACTCGTGTTGGGATTTGAAGAGCTCAAAGGCTATTTACATTCGGCTATTGTTAAAATGTAAAAAAAAAATTATTTTGGAGTATAGTATAGATTACGTCTTGGCTCAGATATGTGATGTTGTTGTTTTGAAATTTCAAATTATTTTGTTGAATGTTGTGGTCTGGATAATGGTGCTGTTGAATCTCACCCCACAGAGTTGAATCTCGCCCCAACTCACGGTACCTGCCGTCACTACAACCCATGTTTTTGAGTAACTTAACTATGATGTGCTTTAATAGCATTAATATATTTATCGGCCACCCATCATGATTCATCATCATCCAATGACTGCATGATGGCTTTCAAGCAGTTGGAATAATGTTGTATCTGAGCGTTGAAGTTAACTGCCTGGTTACACTTGATGGGAAGAACAAGCACCCTTTTATCATGAGAAACCCAAGTACTCTTAACTCTAGGCCATTTATATATATATATACATCTATATATCTGTACTTACTAGAATTATTAGTATACAATATGGATGATGAGTTGAGAGAACAGCTAATCACTGCTTCATTGAAAGCAAAAGAGTTTGCATATGCATATTACAGTCATTTTAGAGTGGGTTGTTCTCTTTTGATGAAAGATGGTACCATTATCACTGGTTGTAATGTTGAGAATGTGAGCTATGGTTTGGCCATATGTGCAGAAAGAACAGCTTATACCAAAGCCATTAGTGAAGGGAAACGTGATTTTAAAGCTGTATTTGTTAGCACAGATGTTGAAGATGGATTTGTGTGGCCTTGTGGCGCTTGTAGACAATTCATGGTAGAATTTGGTGACGTAGAAGTTTACTCAGTAAATAACAAGAGAGAATATGAAATGTCTACACTTAATCAACTTCTTCCGAAATCCTTTAAATACAGCTCATTGTGTAGTGGTCAAATGCATTTTGATAAGAAATTATAAAAACGTAAAACCTCTTTTTTTAGTTTTTTTTCCATGCTTTAAGAATGTTGATGCTAAGAATAAACTCTACTAATTGCTTTTGGAAGAGAGGTTAGATCTTTATATCTTTGATATTTACATTTGGGTGCCAGTAAAACTGTTCTTATGTGAGGTGTGCTCAATGTATTTCCAGCTATAATTTGCAAGGCACTTTTTTATATAGTTCGTATATAAATTCTATTACCAAGTAGCATACGTCTTTTTATAATGTTTTATAGGTTTTGCATTAAAATTCAGTTTTCAAAACAACAAAATAAAATAGTGTTTTTGTTGTGATTGAACTAATTGAATTTCAGGAGTTGAATTTCTCTCTCTTCTCTCTTCTTCTTAACAACTTTGAACCGTTACCTGAACAGTTTATTCTATAATTTGCTTTTGTATCTATAAGAATTTTGGGAAAACAAAACTTTTAACATTTGTAAGTTATTCATCAATTGTTTCTTTTTGCAGTGACTTCAATGGCGTAACTGGGTTGGGGTGCATTGGGTATGTTTGCATACAAATTCATATAATCATTAGTTTCTTATCAACAATATTGCATTAAGTAGCTTTGTTTGTATTTGTTGCTATGGTATGAAGTGTGCTGTTGTCCAAATATGTGAAAAATGCACCTTGGTTAAACTCAATTACGCCACTGCACTTTCATGGATGTGTTCAATTTTTTCAAAAGTCATTATAAAAATTCCTGGTCTGGAAGTAAATAATTCTTTGATAAAATATTGTTTTTTTATTCCTTTTTAATAAGTTAAGATTTGTCTTGCAAACCTTATGATCACCTGAGCAAAATTATAAAATATAACGCATGGAATACTGTTATTCCTCTAAGTTTTTAACACTGATGAAATTTAGGAAGGCAACCTATAATTCTGAACAGATGAAATTGATAAGCTGATAAGAAAACTTCACAATAGACTTTCAAACGAAGTCAAATCGTCTGTCTTTGATGGGACTTTCATTTTTCAATCACCAAAGCAAAAAGGAAATAAAAACATGTTACTTAGAAAACTTTTCTTCTGTGTCAAAATGTGTAATATATACATGATGTGTAAAAAAAATAGTGGTTTGTTGAAAAATCGCTGCGGAGGAGTACTTTTCTATAGAATTGTACACAAAATTTCAATTCAATGAAAATTCAGTGACTTTTTCACGTTTTTGCCCACTAGGTTTATACATTATGTGCTGATGCCATGTAAACAACATTTATCAAATATTAGAATAACTATCGCTATGAATATCTACTTCGTACATCTAACCAAAAATGAGTTACGTTTTGTACATTGACTTGTGAATCACGCAAATTTCAGATCTTTCAGAAACTCTGCGAAGGAGTGCATTTCTATGGAAATATGCACACTATTTCAACGAAATAGCTCTTCGTCGCAGTGGTTTTTGACGATTTTTCCCACTGGGTTTACAAACGCTATTTTGTAAATAAAATTGCATATTACATTACAAGAAGGTGCGACAACGAAACACTGTCCTATGAACATTCGAACTTTAATGTTAAAACGGCGGAGTGCTCCAAATTTCTAGAATCTGTTCGAATAAATTTCAAATGAAATTGAAATGTCCGTGTAAACAAGCATACATGTTTTTTGATATTTTCAAAACATTGCTAATATTTTTTGCGGTATTTTGACCAGTTTGCAAACATTCTTTCAAAATTTTCTACCACGTGGGGGAGAGTGTAAATCAATTGATTCGAAACCTTTTAAATATTTACTTCACCCTCGATCATTAAACTCGCTGACCCAAAACAATTTTAACTAGATATCGGTAATATTGGTACTTGCTCAAACATGTAGTGTTTATAAATGTTATGTTAATTGAGACGTTATCCGTTTCTTTATATATGCTGTAAACTTTGAACACTAGCTCTGGGTGTGGTTTCACTAATTGGGTAATATCTTTCCCAGCAGTACCTGATTGGCTCGCCAGTTCGTGATCTCACATTCAGTTCACGACATTTTTCACATCGGAATTTGCTGTGTCCAGAAGGGATATTTTTCGCTCTTTTCAATATTTCACTTTCGTCAAAGTGTTCTTGATGATGACGACTGTGCTGTATACCGTTTTGGCGGTCTTTTTGATGACGATGATGGTGTCTTGCATCGACATCGTCGTCTATCTGTGTCGCATAATCGTCGTATCGTGAATTATACTTGGACTCGTCAACAGTTGTGTAGGTGATTTGAGAAAATCCTCCCAGACTATCATTCGAGATGGCGCTCAATCGTTTAACATCATCTTGACGATGTTTGACGTCATTTAGTTTGGTATCTCGATAACTGCGGTGATGATGTTCTAAAAGCTCGACGGTCGGCTTTCTAGGGATTGAATACGTTCGTTGCGATTGGTCGATTCCGTGTGAATGCCTACTTTCCGTACCATGACTCCATGAAGACGTACGGATGATATCATCTGACTTGTTTTTCCCTTTCGCTGATGTGTGCGTTTTGTTTTCCTTATAACGTTCTTGCACGACTCGACTGGACACGACACCCGTAGACGCCTGCTGCACTGCTTGGTTGAACATGGCGTCTGCTTCTTGCTCTGTAATGAAGCTGTTTCTATGGTGGCCATCCTTCTCGAGACTGTGACGACTTCTCTGAAGAGGGACGCCACCACGTGTGATGACAACACCTCTGCTCATGTTGCTGCTGGTGTGATTTTGCTGTACAGCAGCCTTCGACTCTTCACTGGCATCTAAACAAACCATGTAACATGGTTAATAATTTACAGAACCACAGGTTGTTAGTTGTAACTCCATATGCTTTCACTTTCGTTTTCTCATTGACATTCAAGGCTGTTTAGTAATTGACCATCCCATAATTCCGTTATCTCCAGAAAACATACTACAACTACCATAATTCAATGCGGCAGAATCATTAGAATTCTCTCAATGAAATAATAAAAGGAGTTTCAAAACAAAAAAGATATTTTCACAGGTAATTAGTACCGTGCTCAAAGTGATCTCAAAACCAGTAATTACTGCACAGTGGTATTCGTAGTGTGTATTCGGGAGATAACTGGATTACAGGAACGGCAAGTTGTTTAGTGTGTATTCGGGAGATAACTAGATTACAGGAACGGCAAGTTGTTCAGATACCAATTACATGGTCAATACACTTTACCTAAATTTTCCCATAAATCGTCAAAAAGTCACTGCGATGAAGAGTATTTTTATTGAAACAGTGTGTATATTTCTATAGAAACGCACTCTTTCACAGTAATCATCTTACAAATTTCCCCAATGGGAGACAGTGCATCCAACCTCGTATTCAAATGAATTTCTATGGCTCTAATTCATTATTAAAGGATTTCAAAAAAGGATGCATTATGGGTAAAAACTCAAACTAAGAATCACAAGAGAAACCCGATAGCCCGAACGTAACCCGATAGCCCGAACTTTCAGTAATGCAAACACACACATGCTATTGTTTGAAGATTTGAATTATTATTATTATTAATTTATTAATTTATTTATTAATCGCATGTACATAGGTTATTATCATGAAAAATCATATAGCTTACTGTTACTCTTGTGCAATGACTTTTGTCTCGCTTTTTCCATTCTTTGCATTTGTACCTGCTCATCTTCACTTAGGCTTCTATGTTTTTGTCTCGCTTTCTCCATTCTTTGCATTTGCACCTGGTCTTCTTCACTGAGGTTTCTATATTTTACCGAACTTTTCTTCTCGACTTTTGCGTACTTAGCCTCGTCTGCATGTACCACTGGCTTTAATATCAGTTTCAATGCTTGATCAGAACGTAAATTCTGAACAACGGGGCTGCCATGTTTGTGTCTACAGAAAAGAAAAAATAAGAATATTCGAAAATGTGGTAGGAATGTTTTGAAAAAGCGAATAAATAGAAGTGAGTTATTGTACAGAGCCTTTTCCCACTTCGATATTTTCAAAACAATATTATACAATACACTCTTTTGTGTAACAGCAAGTTCTTTAAAATTCTTGTACATCTGGAGCGATTTCCTTAAGTATGACATTTGCCCTCAATACCCTCGTTTGCAAGAGTGTACTCCATCAGATGAGGAAGAAGCCAAATATACGTTACCCGTCAGATCTGTCATAGCCATCAGCGCGGTATGCTCTTTGTTGATGCAAGTGGCTTTGACTATGTGAAGACTTCATTTTTTCTTCACTCTTTATCAAAGCAGCGCTGTCTGTTAGATAACCACGATCTGTTTCGAAAGTTCTTTTCGGCTTTACTGGAGCATGCGGTTTTTCAAATGGCAGCGAATGATAGTACACCATGCTATTATCACTGGTCTGCAGTTTATGCATAGTCTGATGGTGCTACTAGCAACGTTCTTTCGTTTTGT